>CM077228.1:4115385-4752885 GCA_039654775.1 Spinibarbus caldwelli | reverse complement strand
TATTTAGTTGAAGCACCCTTTTGATCTAATACAGCCGTGAGTCTTGTTGGGAAAGATGCAACAAGTTTTTCACACCTGGATTTGGGGATCCTCTGCCATTCCTCCTTGCAGATCCTCTCCAGTTCTGTCAGGTTGGATGGTAAACGTTGGTGGACAGCCATTTTTAGGTCTCTCCAGAGATGCTCAATTGGGTTTAAGTCAGGGCTCTGGCTGGGCCTTTCAAGAACAGTCACGGAGTTGTTGTGAAGCCACTCCTTCGTTATTTTAGCTGTGTGCTTAGGGTCATTGTCTTGTTGGAAGGTAAACCTTTGGCCCAGTCTGAGGTCCTGAGCACTCTGGAGAAGGTTTTCGTCCAGGATATCCCTGTACTTGGCCGCATTCATCTTTCCCTCGATTGCAACCAGTCGTCCTGTCCCTGCAGCTGAAAAACACCCCCACGGCATGATGCTGCCACCACCATGCTTCACTGTTGGGACTGTATTGGACAGGTGATGAGCAGTGCCTGGTTTTCTCCACAGATGCCGCTTAGAATTAAGGCCAAAAAGTTCTATCTTGGTCCCATCAGACCAGAGAATCTTATTTCTCACCATCTTGGAGTCCTTCAGGTGTTTTTTTTAGCAAACTCTATGCGGGCTTTCATGTGTCTTGCACTGAGGAGAGGCTTCCGTCGGGCCACTCTGCCATAAAGCCCCGACTGGTGGAGGGCTGCAGTGATGGTTGACTTTCTACAACTTTCTCCCATCTCCCGACTGCATCTCTGGAGCTCAGCCACAGTGATCTTTGGGTTCTTCTTTATCTCTCTTCTTTAGGCTCTTCTCCCCCGATAGCTCAGTTTGGCCGGACGGCCAGCTCTAGGAAGGGTTCTGGTTGTCCCAAACGTCTTCCATTTAAGGATTATGGAGGCCACTGTGCTCTTAGGAACCTTAAGTGCAGCAGAAATTTTTGTAGTAACCTTGGCCAGATCTGTGCCTTGCCACAATTCTGTCTCTGAGCTCTTCAGGCAGTTCCTTTGACCTCATGATTCTCATTTGCTCTGACATGCACTGTGAGCTGTAAGGTCTTATATAGACAGGTGTGTGGCTTTCCTAATCAAGTCCAATCAGTATAATCAAACACAGCTGGACTCAAATGAAGGTGTAGAACCATCTCAAGGATGATCAGATGAAATGGACAGCAGCTGAGTTAAATATATGAGTGTCACAGCAAAGGGTCTGAATACTTAGGACCATGTGATATTTCAGTTTTTCTTTTTTAATAAATCTGCAAAAATGTCAACAATTCTGTGTTTTTCTGTCAATATGGGGTGCTGTGTGTACATTAATGAGGAAAAAAAATGAACTTAAATGATTTTAGCAAATGGCTGTAATATAACAAGGTGAAAAATTTAAGGGGGTCTGAAGAATACTTTCCGTACCCACTATATATATATATATATATATATATATATATATATATAATATATACACACACACACACACACAGGTGCATCTCAATAAATTAGAATGTCGTGGAAAAGTTCATTTATTTCAGTAATTCAACTCAAATTGTGAAACTTGTGTATTAAATTCAGTGCACACAGACTGAAGTAGTTTAAGTCTTTGGTTCTTTTAATTGTGGTGATTTTGGCTCACATTTAACAAAAACCCACCAATTCACTATCTCAACAAATTAGAATACTTCATAAGACCAATAAAAAAAAAACATTTTTAGTGACTTGTTGGCCTTCTGGAAAGTATGTTCATTTACTGTATATGTACTCAATACTTGGTAGGGGCTCCTTTTGCTTTAATTACTGCCTCAACTCGGCGTGGCATGGAGGTGATTCAGTTTGTGGCACTGCTGAGGTGGTATGGAAGCCCAGGTTTCTTTGACAGTGGCCTTCAGCTCATCTGCATTTTTTGGTCTCTTGTTTCTCATTTTCCTCTTGACAATACCCCATAAATGTAAATGTAAATTCTCTATGGGGTTCAGGTCTGGTGAGTTTGCTGGCCAGTCAAGCACACCAACACCATGGTCATTTAACCAACTTTTGGTGCTTTTGGCAGTGTGGGCAGGTGCCAAATCCTGCTGGAAAATGAAATCAGCATCTTTTAAAAGCTGGTCAGCAGAAGGAAGCATGAAGTTCTCCAAAATTTCTTGGTAAACGGGTGCAGTGACTTTGGTTTTCAAAAAAACACAGTGGACCAACACCAGCAGATGACATTGCACCCCAAATCATCACAGACTGTGGAAACTTAACACTGGACTTCAAACAACTTGGGCTATGAGCTTCTCCACCCGTTCTCCAGACTCTAGGACCTTGGTTTCCAAATGGAAAAACAAAACTTGCTCTCATTTGAAAAGAGGACTTTGGACCACTAGGCAACAGTCCAGTTCTTCTCCTTAGCCCAGGTAAGAAGTCTCTGATTTTGTCTGTGGTTCAGGAGTGGCTTAACAAGAGGAATACGACAACTGTAGCCAAATTCCTTGACACGTCTGTGTGTGGTGGCTCTTGATGCCTTGACCCCAGCCTCAGTCCATTCCTTGTGAAATTCACCCAAATTCTTGAATCGATTTTGCTTGACAATCCTCATATGGCTGCGGTTCTCTCGGTTGGTTGTGCATCCTTTTCTTCCACACTTTTTCCTTCCACTCAACTTTCTGTTAACATGCTTGGATACAACACTCTGTGAACAGCCAGCTTCTTTGGCAATGAATGTTTGTGGCTTACCCTCCTTGTGAAGGGTGTCAATGATTGTCTTCTGGACAACTGTCAGATCAGCAGTCTTCCCCATGATTGTGTAGCCTAGTGAACCAAACTGAGAGACCATTTTGAAGGCTCAGGAAACCTTTGCAGGTGTTTTGAGTTGATTAGCTGATTGGCATGTCACCATATTCTAATTTGTTGAGATAGTGAACTGGTGGGTTTTTGTTAAATGTGAGCCATAATCATCACAATTAAAAGAACCAAAGACTTAAACTACTTCAGTCTGTGTGCATTGAATTTATTTAATACACGAGTTTCACAATTTGAGTTCAATTACTGAAATAAATGAACTTTTCCACGACATTCTAATTTATTGAGATGCACCTGTGTGTGTGTGTGTGTGTATACACATACATGACAATAAATTTGCTCATATTTGGATACGTATATTTTGGATACGTTCACATATATATGTGACCATTATACTGCATGTTAAATTGTGTAGCCAATATTTATATATTTACAAATATATAATTCCGTATATGAAAATATATTAAAATATTTACCTTGAATTGTGTTCATATATTGCTATTTGCTAATACACATTCCTATATAAATGTGACTATATGAACACCTTCTATGTTGACACATGTTCCCCAATATATGGAAAGCGGCAATTCCTTATGTATTATTCAGTGTATTGTAATATATTACCACAGTGTATTATTCTATATAATTACCAATATATTGAAAATTCTTTAATATATTGACCGTTCATATATAATAAATATTTTCTTTCCGTAAGGGATCTTTAGGACACATTAGTGACGTGTGTTAATAAAATGCAGCACACCCTTTGCATGGCTAATTTTAGAGCAAAATGTTTTCATCGCCTCCAGAAGCAAAGTCAGGGAACATTCCTCATTATCGTTGAGGAGGAGAGTTGCATTTGCTTTCTGAAAGTGTGCATCTGGCTGAGGAGGCGAAGATCAAATGTTTGACCTCTGACTGAGTTGTTATTTGTGCTTTTTCAATACATATTTATTAAATTCTGCATTCAGTTCCGTTCACTCTGGGTCCAAAGGACTGAAACGGTCTTAGGACAAAGATTGAAAGGTTTGTGGCATGAAATCTTGGCTATTAAAAGATATAAGATAGAGGCAGTAGAAAGTGAACAAGCTATTCTTCAGCACACCTCTTTATTGTTCTTCTCGTGTCTGATATCAGATTTAGCTGCCCGTAAATGTCACGTATAACCCTGTATGCTGAATATCCATAAAGCAAGATAAATTTACTTGAAGCAAAACTTTGTAAGAGAATAACCTTGTTTTCATCGAATATATCTTGAATTGTCTGCTTTTGGTACCTAATTGGCAAATTCTTTGTCTTTTAAGCATAAACCTCTTTAATTATACTAAAACGTCTTGCAATAAATAATAAAACACTTAAAATCTTATGCAATTCTTATGCAAGGAGAGATTCCTTAGCTTTCTGAAAGTGTGCATGTGTGTGATGGAGGATTTTTCGAATTTTATTAATGATGATAAATGTCACACAAAACCCTTTATACTGAATATCCTTAAAGCAAGATTAATTTACTTGAAGCAAAACTATGTAAAATAATAACCCTTGTTTTCAGAGAATATAATTATTTTTTTTTTTTTACCTAATTGGCAAATTCTTTCTTTTAAGCATAAAATAAGTAATAAAACACTTGTGCAATTCTCATGCAAAGAGAGTTTTGTTTGCTTTCTGAAAGTGTGTATGATGAAGGATTTTTCTGATTTTATTAGTGATGACATCGAAGTCTGAGCAGGAAGTCTGGTTCATTTAATACACAATGTTGCATAATTTAATTTTCCATCTGTCTTTAGATGTCATTCGTCCCACATTCAATCTATGGCCCGGTGTTCCTGCTCAAGCTGATCACGCTGATCTGAAGCATGTAGGTTTCTTTGTATGTAATGTGGCGTCTGGTGGTCGTCTCAGATCAGAGCACAGAGCTGGAAGGAGATGAGAGTGTGTTTAAAAGGGATTTCAGATCTGTCAGATGGGGCTCACATCAGATTATTCCCTTCTGTACCCGACGCCCAAAAGACAATCTTCAGTCAAGCCTCTCTTAATGGACCTTTGCCTGGTTTAAAGACCCTAAAAGCTATTTTTGTCAGTCCATCAGCCTGAAATATTCGCTAGTAGGCTGTGTGTGATTCTAACACAAATGCAATTGTTTCTGTACTGTATATGCGGCGGCTTACGTGTTCTTGGTTGCTAGCGTGGGCCCGGTACTTGTTCTCTTGCATCTCTGGCTTACAGTACATTTGGAGGGTGGGGGTTTGAGAGAACGGGGCGTACAGTGACGTCAATGTGAGCACGGCATCTCTGCAAAGCGACATATGGCCGTGGAGGAAATCCCCAGACCGGTGATCCTGTCACTAATTTCCCAAAGGGCTTAGCGTGGGCCCACTGGGATGCTTGTGTGTTGTCCGACTGAGTATGTGTGTGTTTCTGAGAGGGCGTGTGGCAATCATGTGCTAACAAAACCCAAGCCCATTGACATTTTCATGTCTGCTGGGTAGATCAATGTGATGTCAGGTTGACATGAAGTCTAATCAATGAGAGTTTGTTGCATCACAAAAGTCCCGAAGTTTGCAGATGTGTTAGTTCTATATATAATTTAAAAAAGAAAGGTTCCAAAAGATTTTTTGCAAAGATTCCATAGAAGAACCATTTTGGGCTCCATAAAGAACCTTTCAATGAACAGTTCTTAAAGAACCATTTTTTTCTCAGTGTGAAGAACATTTTAACAATCTAAAGAACCTTTTGTGCAGTGGAAAGGTTTTATTGCTGTTAAAGAACTATAAAGTCTTTTGAGTAACATTTTCTACAAGAAACCCCTACAGCCAAAATAAGACAAAGAGGGTTGAAGAGCATCTTGACTTAAGCGATATTCTCCATCCAACAGCTGTTTAATGCAGGGGCATCTGTGGAAACCCACATCTGGGCATCTTCGCCCAACCTACTTCACTGTCACTGAGCTATTAAACTAATCCAGTGATCTATATCCACTATATAACAGACAGACACTGGCTGTTGTCCTCGGGCCAGTATCATGCATGCATATGACCATGTGAACCGTCCTTCCCACTTTTCTGTGTCAATCAAACTTTCTTAAATGTAAAATCTCCTCAGTTTCTAGATTTTATCAGTCAATTTCAAAAGCTAAACATAAATATATAATAAATCTTTATGCATTTGGCAGATAGTTTTATCCAAATTGCATTCAAGGTATACATTTAATAAGTCCATGGAGTATGTTTTTAGTCAAATAGTTTGACTTTGGATATCTGTATCCTTTGTATCTTAGTACTTATCTGACACATTAAATCTGCAAATTAAAAATAAAGTTTAAATTAACAATGCCACCTGTAGTCTTCCTCCCTCTCCCTTTCTGTTTTTACAGTGGTATGATGTGGCTGATTACATAATTTATTAATTCCATTCCTCTGCATTCTTTTGTCAGGCATCTTTTGTTATTGTTATTTATTGCTAAGCTCGCACGGAATCTGCACCTGCAGAAATCCACAGAAAGATCAACAAATTTCAGAGGAATTCGAATGGCCCACATTTACAAAATACTACAAATCCCTTTGCCCTAATACATTTTACCATATTTACATCCACTATACAGATTGTCCTTCACAAATCAGCATAAACGTCTCCACGTCTCAAATTGGCTTACTTATTACATACTTGTGGCACCTCACAGCATATTTGTGGCATTAGCTTCAAATATGCATCTCTGCTTGTCCTTGTGCCAGCGAGTTTTCCCAAGAACTTGGCCTCTTCTGATATTTATGTATTTTAAGAGGGTATCACAGCCTGTCACTAAATAGCGGCATGCATCTTAATGAAGAGTCAGTTACTGGTAAAACCGCAGACCTGCAGCAGTTCCTCTCATTACTGGGCGAGGGTTTATAAACCGAGCCTGTGGATTATGATTAACGGCACAATTGCGTGACCCACATTCGTTTTTCTGGAGACCTTAAAGCTGTGGCATCTCGAAAGCTGTGCCTGGTTACATTCCGGGTTCTGTGGCTTTTCCTGGGTGCCAGGGTTTAGACACGCACCGTGCTAGGTGGTGCTGTTTGCCTCATAATGAGCCCAATTGCAATAGGTAGATTTTATCAAACTGTTGTGTCAACGCACTGACTGCATTTTCTACTGGGTCCTTTGCAAAACCCTCTAAATCTCCATTCATCAACAAATATGAGATGGGCTCTGTTTCAAACCCTAAATGGACAGAAACATAGGCATGCGCCAAATGCAAAATCTGCTCCCAGTAGGCAGCAAAATTGCATTTTGTCTAAATGTCTAATCATGCAGCATTGCATATATCGTGCACAGATGTAATAACAGAATGCATTGCAACAAAGCTGAGGGAGATGTTGTATTCATTACTAAACGGCATCAATAATCATTCCATCTAATTAAAACCAAACTATTTCAGCCGGTGTTTGTGTGCTTTTTATTTGTGTGCATTTTGGAGTATAAGTAGCTTAGCAGCATTATAACCTCAGATTGTTCTAGAGAAAGAACGTTAAAACATCATATCAATCACTTTCAGTAAGCCTTAGATAATAGCTACAGCTAGTAAACAGTAAGAACTATGTGTGCACTTGTTTCTTAGAAAAACTGGCTCCGACGACTTGTCAAACACTTTCGATTGTAATGATGCTTTTGTAATGATGTTTTTCTATGACTTAAAAGGAACATAAGCTGCTGTTTAACATTCCTGTGGCCTGCTAATTCTTTTCCCTCTGATTTCCACAGAACTAAATCTGAATCCATTTTTTTTCTGTTGTATGTTATCTAACACGTATTCCTCGTACATACCATATAGACATGGTATGATCTGTATGATCAACCTCTTGATCTGCTGTCCAAAGCTTGACAATGAAGGAAGACTGAATCCAATGGGAACAGACCACCCTCAATCCACTGCTGCCTGTGCAGCCAAGTTTAGCGCACGCTGTTGTTGTTGTTGTTGTTGTTGTTGTTGTTGTTGTTGTTGTTGTTGTTGTTGTTGTTGTTTTTGGATTGATTGATTAGGTTTGATCTTCATGCAAAAGAGGCATATTCAGGTTGGCCGGATGTTTTTAAGATATGATCTATCACTTGAATGTACAGAAGTTACTCTACAGGAAGGCCAGATGTTAATAGCCTTAATGTTGTCATGTTTTTACAAGTGGGCAGCCAAATGATTTCCCCAATAGGCTAGTTCTGAGTCACTATAAAAGTAGCTGAGGATAAAAAAAAAAAAAGCAAATAAAGAGGCACCGCAGAAACTGAAATGCATGCATGCATACATATATACATACTTCCATTAGTCACTTTAAATGTCTTTCTCCCTTCACAGACTGGAGATGAGAAGCTAACATGGAGGGACAGACTGCCTGGATATTTAATCAACATTTCCTCTATTCTGTTCATGGTAAGCCTTATCCTTCCTGTCTGGTGCAATGTTTTTGTGATTGTCCATATTTCATTTCTTTTGAACTTCTGTGTGTTCTTTTCTCCATGTAGTTTGGAGTGACTTGCTCTGCTGTCTTCAGTGTCATCATCTACCGCATCACCATCTCCGCCCTCATGGCGATGAGCCCAGATCCAGAGGTCAAGTCTAACGTACGGGTGACCGTCACGGCCACTGCCGTCATCATCAACCTGGTGGTCATCCTCATCCTGGACGAGATATACGGCATGGTGGCTGCCTGGCTGACAGAACTGGGTTAGATTTTACCACTGCCTTGTTGCTAAATTACTACTTTTGGTCAACTTCCCTTCTTTCGGATGTGTTTCTTCCCCTCTTTGTCCACCCACATGACATGAATTTTTGATTGAGCCACTCCAGGAACGCTGGAGAAAACGCGGCTTGTCCGTTAGCCATCACCGAGATTTCCTTAAGAGACGTTTTAATAAATGAGAGTCTCTGTGGATATGTAGGGAAGGAAGGAAGCATGTGTTATCTCGTGAATAAGACATAGATTTTCCCGTACGTCTTTGAATTTCACTCTTAAAGTCTGACCACATGCAGTCTGGCTCACCCTAATGCTTTAACCTACTTCCAAACTCACCAGTTCATGCTTTTTATACATATATATATTTTACCAGTCTTACTGGAATTTGGGCTCTTTTTTTTTTTGAGAGTGCCCTGTTAATGAATGCATTGAAATATGGTGAATGTATTGCCAAAATTGCTGTCTGTAATCTTAGTCGTCTGTCTGTAGTCGTGGCAGATTAAGATTTAGGGAACGGCACAAAACATATAATCCCGACCCCAAATGTAACCATATGGTCTTCTGAAAAGCTCCGTTTCTCATCCTTCAACCTGTTGAACAGAAGTTGCTAAACAGAAACATGTTGGGAGAATTTTCCAAGCCACCCATGTTTATTATACTTGTCAGAACAACAAGCTTTTGAAATGCTGTGCAGTTTATCCAGAACATATCTGTTTAAACCCCAAATAATTTTATTCATGTGTCTCCAGAGATCCCTAAAACGGAGACCAACTTTGAGGAGCGTCTCATTCTGAAGGCTTTCCTCCTGAAATTCATGAATGCCTATGCACCCATCTTCTATGTGGCCTTCTTCAAAGGGAGGTATGTGGACAAGTTAGACCACAAAACACCGTAGTTAATTGCAGAAGAAAGAGAAAAGCACACAAACCCACACATATTTAGCCTCTAGCACAGTAAACGTGAAGTCTGAATGCAGCACAAACATCTGGCTTCAAATAAGATGGGCATGTGACCAGTGTTGGGTAAGTTACTTTCAAAAAGTAATTAATTACAGTTACTAATTACATCATCAATATAGTATTTAAATTACTTTACTAATTACTCTGTCTGAAAAGTAATTTAGTTACTCAATAAATAATTATTCAAATCGCTAATTAGGCTACATCTTAAAATACCTATAAACCTTAAAGCACAGACAATAGAAATTAAATCTTTATTCTTTCAATTTGAGTCAAACATAGAATAGTTTAGCCTTTTAGCTTTAAAACAACTGTAATACTTAAACATTTACATTACATTTACATTCATCATTTTTATCCAAAGCGACGTACAATTGGGGAATACATAAAGCAATTCATCTTGTAGAGGCAATCAGACAGAGGAAGTGCTCATAACACCAAGTCTCAGGCATTGTTCGAATAAGTGCAAGGGAAGGAATAATGAGAGAGGTGTTTTTTTTTTTTTTTTTTTTTTTTTTTCTTTCCTCCTCCTTTCTAAGTTTAGGATGAAGTCAAGTAGTGTCGAAAGAGATGAGTTTTCAGTTCTTGCTTGAAGATTGACAGGGATCCAGCATTCTGGATAGAGTTGGGAAGATCATTCCACCAACCAGGAATGGTGAACGAGAATGTTCTGGTGAGTGATTTTGAGCCTCTCTGTGATGGTACCACGAGGCGTCGCTCACTAGCAGATCTCAGACTTCTGGAAGGGATGTAGATTCGTAATAGTGAGTGGAAGTAGGTGGGTGCTGAGCCTGTGGTTGTTCTATATGCAAGCATCA
Organism: Spinibarbus caldwelli; assembly: GCA_039654775.1. NCBI lineage: Eukaryota > Metazoa > Chordata > Actinopteri > Cypriniformes > Cyprinidae > Spinibarbus > Spinibarbus caldwelli. The sequence continues at coordinate 4,742,627 of CM077228.1, read as the reverse complement.
GTGTCTTGAACTTGATGCGAGCTGCAACTGGTAGCCAGTGCAAGGAGATAAAGAGAGGTGTAACATGGGCTCTTTTGGGCTCATTGAAGACCAGTCGTGCCGCTGCATTCTGAATCATTTGTAGAGGTTTGATTGTGTTTGATGGAAGTCCAGCCAGAAGAGCATTGCAGTAGTCCAGCCTAGAAATGACAAGGGCCTGGACAAGAAGTTGTGCAGCATGCTCTGTCAGAAAGGGCCTGATCTTTCTGATGTTGTGTAGTGCAAACCTGCAAGATCGAGCAGTCTTTGGAATGTGCTCTTTGAAGGTCAGCTGGTCATCAAAGATTACACCAAGATTTCTGACCGAAGTTGATGGGGTAATTGTTGATGGACCTAACTGAATCGTGAAGTCATGCTGTAGAGTTGGAGTGGCAGGGATGACAAGAAGCTCAGTCTTTGCCAGGTTGAGCTGTAGGTGATTTTCTTTCATCCATGCCGAGATGTCTGCCAGGCAGCCTGAGATCCGTGCAGCTACCGTTGGATCATCTGGCTGAAAAGAGAGATAGAGCTGTGTGTCATCAGCATAGCAATGGTAGGAGAAGCCATGTGCCTGTATGATGGGACCCAGTGATGTAGTGTATGTGGAGAAGGACCCCTGTCCAAGAACCGATCCCTGAGGAACCCCAGTGACCAGTTGATGTGCTTTGGATACCTCCTCTCCCCAGGCCACCCTGAAAGACCTACCAGTGAGATAGGATTCAAACCAGCGAAGTGGAATCCCAGTGATGCCCAGTGATCAGAGGGTGGACAGGAGGATCTGATGATTGACAGTGTCAAAAGCGGCAGATAGATTCCAGCAGAATGACAACTGATGATTTTGAATCGGCTTTTGCAATTCACAGGGCTTCAGTGACTGAGAGTAGCACAGTCTCAGTTGAATGGCCACTCCTGAAACCTGACTGTTTAGCGTCCAGTTTGTTGTTCTGTGAAAGAAACAATGAGACCTGGTTGAAGACATCTCGTTCGAGTGTTTTCGCTATGAATGGAAGGAGAGAGACAGGTCTGTAGTTTTCTATAAGAGAAGTGTTTAATGTAGGTTTTTTGAGCAGTGGGGTTACCCGAGCCTGCTTGAACTCAGTGGGGAAAATGCCTGTGAGGAGGGATGTATTGATGATGTGTGTGAGTGCTGGTAAGAGTGTGGGAGAGATTGCTTGGAGAAGGTGTGAGGGGATTGGGTCTAGAGGACATGTTGTAGGATGGCTGGAGAGGAGAAGTTTGGATACTTCTGCCTCAGTGAGGGGACAGAAGGAGAAGATGGGAGTTTTAGCAGTGGATGTGGTTGGTTGTAGGTCCTGTGTGTGTGGAGGTGAGAACTGACTACTGATTGTTCTAGTTTTGTCTGAAAAAAGTGGCAAAGTCATCAGCTGCTATAGAAGTGGTGGAGGGGGACAGAGGAGAGAATTAAATGTTCTGAAGAGATTACGCTTGTCTGGAGCACTTGTTGTGGAAATGTGAGGATTTGGCAGTGTGGACTTCAGCAGAGAAAGATGAGAGCAAAGACTGATACCTGCTCAGGTCCAACAGATCGTTTGGCTTGCGCCATTTTCTCTCTGCTGCTCTGAGTTTGGTCCGATGCTCACGAAGAACATCGGATAACCAGGGGTTAGAAGGGGCAGCCCGTGCTGGCCTGGAGGAGAGAGGACAAATGTCGTCTAGACAAGAGGTTAAGGTAGAGCATACAGTGTCAGTAGCTGCATTCACATCCAGAGATGAGAAATGGGTAGGTGAGGGAAGAGAGGAGGATACTACAGAGGAAAGATGGGAGGGAGAAAGGGAGCGTAGGTTTCGTCTAAAGTAACCGGTAAGGAGGTTGGTGGCACACGGGTAGCAAAATGTAATGTAAATGTAATGAAGAAATGGTCAGAGATATGTAGTGGTTGTACCAGAATGTTATCTGCAGTACAATTGTGTGTGTAAATTAAATCGGTTGCCTGATTTGTGTGTGCTAGTAGTGATAAGGCATTTGAGATCAAATGAAGCTAGGAGTGAATGGAAGTCTGTAGCATAAGACTTGTCTAAATGAATGTTGAAATCGCCAAAGACTAAGAGTGGCGTGCCATCCTCCATGAAAGAGGACAGCAGCCCGTCCAGCTCCTCCAGGAAGGTGCCTAGAATTTGGCCAGGGGGGCGGTAAATTACCACAGTCTGGGGTTTTATAGGTGCTGTTACAGTAATCGCATGAGATTCAAATGAGTTGTAATTGCATAGGGGAGAGTGGGTTGAGTATTTCTAATTGTTTGAAATGAGCAGACCAGTGCCCCCACCCCGGCCAACTTGACGTGGGGTGTGAGAGAAAGAGAAATTGTTAGAGAGAGCAGCTGGGGTTGCTGAGTCTTCTGGACGAATCCAGGTCTCAGTCAAGCCCAAGATGCTGAGTGTGGATTGTAAAGAAAAAGCAGAAATGAAGTCAGCTTTGTTGACAGCTGACTGACAATTTCAGAGACCCACAGAGAAAGAAAGAAGTGCAGTAGATGATGTAGAGAGAGGGCGCAGGATTACGTTGCTGTCTGCGTGTGATGTTAGAGCGTGGTTGAGAGACAACCGGAATGGTTTTGAAACACATGATAGAGGTGGAAGGAAAGAGGATAGGAAAGGAGAGTGTGTGAGGGAAGATAGAAATGATACTTAAGTGTGGTGCTCTGTGTTGTTGCTCGGTTAAAGTCGCGCAGGAAAAAGTCGTCGGTTTTTACACTCGTCGGTCTTCACACAAGGAGGCTGAACACGACGGCTGAACGCTTCTGCAGACACTTCCGCGCCAGCGCTTGGACATCAATAAATACAGAGTCTAAGACACTAGAGTGAAAACAGCTTTGGCCGGCTTCTGATTAGCCCAGCCAATAGCCTAAAGGAGTGCAAATAGCTCAAGCCGAAACTGACACTTCGCATAAGGAGCAATGCAAATGACACAGGCTCCTCCTTAGCCGAGGCGCAAATTATTATAATTACCAGTAAGTGCAATCAAAAATATAAACCTCAACGAAAATGCAGAATAGAAATGCAGAATGACACTCGTTGGCTGGGTGACAGTACTCTCTTGGCAAAGTTGACCCTGAGCCCCAGGCAATCTAAGTGGCTGAGGAGGAGGGTCTTGTGCGACGTTGAAACTGCCTCTGACTGGGCCAGAATGAACCAGTCGTTGAGGTAGTTGAGGATGCGGATTCCCATCTGTCGCAGAGGGGAGAGAGCCGCATCCATGCATCGCGTAAAAGTGCGGGGAGCCAGGGACAGCCCAAACGGAAGGACCCTGTATTGACATGCCACCCCCTCGAATGCGAATCTCAAGAATCGTCTGTGGTGGGGGGCTACCTGGATGTGAAATTATGCGTCTTTCAGATCCAGTGACATGAACCAGTCCCCTGGGCATATTTGCGAGAGGATCTGCTTCAATGTGATCATCCTGAATGACCTTTTTACCAGGGCGTGATTCAGGAGTCTGAGATCTAGAATAGGCCGCCGTCTTTTTTGGGGACGAGGAAGTAGCGGCTGTAGAAGCCTGACTCGCTCTGGGCTGGAGGAACGACTTCTATGGCTCCCTTTACCAGCAGATTCATCACCTCTGTGCGCAGGACTTGAGCGTCCTCGCTGCGCACTGTGGTGGCGACCACACCGCGGAAGCGTGGTGGTCTTCGAACGAATTGGAGTGAATAACCTCGTCTTATCGTAGCCATTACCCATTCTGACACACTGGGGATGGCCTGCCAGGCCTCAGCCCGTGGAAGGTTGGGGGTCGGGAGTGGCCGGCGTTGGCTTGGCGGGCTGCTGAGTCGGCGCAGGCTTGGGGTGACTAGAAGCAGCAGAAGAGCTGGCGCGTTTTGGGAGGAAGTGTCGCATTGCTTGAGACGACTTCTGAGCCTCCGTAAAACGCTCCGCAAAGCCCTCCACAGCTGGCCCGAACAGGCTGTTCGACGAGACCGGAGCGTCGAGGAAGGGAACTTTATCCGCCTCTTTCATCTCCGTCAACGTGAGCCAAAGGTGGCGTTCCAACACTACCAGGCTGGACATCGACTGCCCGATAGCCTGGGCGGTGGCTTTGGTGGCACGCAGGGCCAGGTCCGTCACGCTCCTCAGGTCCCTGAGTGAAGATGCATCGAGACCGGTCTCCTCACTGGTGAGCATCTTGGCCTGGAAGACCTGGATCACAGCCATAGTGTGCAGCGCTGAAGCCGCTTGTCCAGCTGCCGAGTAGGCGCGTCCAGCGAGTGCAGACGTGGCTCTGCACAACTTGGACGGATGGCTCGCCCTCGCTTTCCATCCGATAGCCATGGGCGGGCAGAGATGCGCGGCCACAGACTCATCCAGAGGGGGCAGGTGCTCGTATCCCTTCTCTTCAGCACCGTCAACGGAGGTGAGGGCAGAGGAAGCAGAAGGACGGATGCGAGACGAGTAGGGGGCGCGCCACGATTTAGTGAACTCGTCGTGGACTTCGGGGAAGAAAGGGGACGAGCGTTTGCTGGGGGCTGCTGGCGCCCCGGGAGAAACCACTCGTCCAGCCTGCTGCGAGATGGCTCCTCAGGCGGAGACCACTCGAGCCCGAGCTCACTGACAGCCTTAGTCATCACACGGCTTCACGTCCGTTCTGGGTCTGGCGCTGCGTGAAGAGGACGGCGGCAAGAGGGCAGGGTCAGACACCGAGCCCGATAACTCCTCCGCATCTGAAGCCGCCAGAGAAAGGCTGTCATCCATCTCATCGTCACTCCCACCGAACGAGATCATGTCGCTCGCAGCTGCGGAGGGACGCTGATCAGGTTGAGTGAAGAGGACCGGCGAATCCTCTCTCTGCGGTGACTGCGAGGCACGCGGGCACTGAGCCGACGTGAGCTCGCTCGTCTCCGGCCGCTCGAATCCTCTGCCCCGCTGTCTTTTCCTTGCAGGTCCCTGGGAGGAAGAAGACGGGAGGGCGCGAGGGGCGGAGTCGCTTTCTGAAACGAAAGCTATCCACGAGCGCAGAGAGGCAAGATTGAATGAGAGCATTCAGTCCCGCTGAGCACAGCATCAGCGTGGGATTTCCCCAAGCTAGACACACACTCAGCGTGACCGTCATCAGCGTTCAGGGGAATCCTGCACGTCTTACAATGACGGCGCGGCATTTGAAACAACGCCGTCAAAATTTGCTCTTTTGTGAGGCTCTTTTAGATAGTCGCCAGATGGCGGCAGGGGATAGACCGGGATCTGCGAGCTGAGCACTGCAAAAAGTCCAATCCGGCTGCTGAGGCGTTTCAACGGCGAATCTCGGCGTCAGCGAAGAGTCAGAGAGGAAGAAGCTTCGTTGCTGAAGAGAAGAAATCTGAGATGCGTCTGAGCTATTGGTTTGTTTTTATTGCACTGCACGAACCAATGGACGTGCAGTTTCACTGCATGATTGAAAAGGCTTCAGTTGAAGAGGAAAAAAGGAGTTTTTCCCATACAAGCATCTTACGACGCAGTACGAGTGAGAATATCGACAGGGAACGAAGTATTCCTTCCTAGCAGCAAGTAAATAATTTAAACAACAGATCTATGAACAAGTATTACAACACTTACGTGCTGCCGTCCGTCTCTTCTGGTGACTAATCGGCTTCTCTAAACATTTTTATAAAAAATATAACCTCCTTTAAAATACTCTACAAAATATCTGAATAACAAAAAAGCTTAAGTTAAAAAATACATTTCAGTTCGGCAAGATGTTCAGGAAAAGCCCAACTAGTAAAATCCTTACATGTTTATGTAAAAATAACATGTTAACTAATGTAGGTAAGAATAAATTACAGAAATGATCTTCTCCACTGAATAAAGCAGCGTCAGATCGCGCTGTTCTTCTGAGGTAAATTCCATCTTATTTCTCTTTCAAAAATGATGAAAATTTAGATGAATCTTGATTATTTTTGAATCTATTTTTTTGTATCTAGGTGAGGGCATGTGCGCGCAGGTGACTGCATATAATGAGCTCAGATACGATTTTTAGAATTTTCGATTTGTTTTCGATTTGAATTCGTTCATTTAAAAGCAGACATTTCAAGCTTTCAGATATGGGAAAGACTACCTCAGTTTCATACGGATTACATAATCAGATAATATTAGTTTTCGATCAGAATTCGTTCATTTAAAAGTAGACACTAAGGTTTCAGATATGGGAAAGACTGTACCTCGCTTTCATAGGATTACATAATCAGGAATATTCGTTTTCGATTTGAATTCTTTCATTTAAAAGTAAGCTTTCAGATAGACTGTACCTCGCTTTAGTTTCATACTGATTACATAATCAGGAATAGGCCTATTCGTTTTCTATTTGAATTCGTTCATTTAAAAGTAGACACTTCAAGCTTTCAGATATGGGAAAGACTGCACATCGCTTTCATACAGATTACATAATCAGATAATATTTGTTTTCGATTTGAATTCGTTCATTTAAAAGTAGACACTTCAAGCTTTCTATAGACATTTCTCATGTCTTGGTGTCAAATATTCGCTGAGTTTGTGATGCGTAGAAAGTTGCTCAAGGAGACCTAGACGCACCCTGTTTGTTTTGTTTTAGAAAAGCACAATACTTTGTTGTTATTGTTTTGTATACATATAAAAGTAGGCCATTTTAGATTTGATTGATTTTAGTCTTATCTGTATCTGAGTATTTAAGGTTTCTCTGTGAATCAGGAAAAACTGAAAGTGAATGCACCAGCGCGCAGAGAGTTAAAGACTCTGCATTCAATTTTATCTTTAAACTGTACATTTAGATTTCAAATTTAATATTGATTTTAGAACTGTTGACATTATTTACAGTATGTAACGCATGTACTTTATAAGTAACTGTAATTATATTACCTAAAAATGAACAGTAATCCCTTACTTTACTTTTTCAGTGGATAAGTAATTTCATTACAGTAACAGTTGTTTTAGTAAAGGGTTACACCCAACACTGCATGTGACCCTTGGCACTTCCTTTTTTGGGTCGAGACAAATCCCATGACCCTTACTAGTGGCTTTTTTACAGGTTTGCTGGCCATCCCGGTGACTATGTTTATGTCTTCAATGATTACCGTATGGAAGAGGTGAGTATGGTTTTGCTTTTGTTGCATCCTGAATGATTGTCATGTTCAACATCAGGGCTGCATGATGAATCAAAATAAAACCGAAATCAAATAAAACTGCTTCATGGTAAACACAACACTGTGTTTTTGTCAGTAAAGAGTTTTGAAAAAGAAGAAATGTATACTGACAGAAATATTATTGTAATTTTACAGTTGTACTAATCAGTGTTATTTTAGTGTTATTGAGATTCTCTTATGGATTTTTATTCATATTTTGAATCAGTTTTTACCATTTTTACTTTAATTTTAGTTAATGTTTTATAATTATTTTGTTGTGCTTTTGTCATTTTTAGTATTTTTTTTTTGTTGGCTAAAATAAAGTTGTTTTTTATTCCAGTTAATGTCTAATTTTCTTAAATACTTTAATAACTTAATACGTTATAATTACAGTAAAACATTACAATAGTAATATTTTTAATTTTGTTTTAATAGTCTTATTTAATAATAATAATAATAATAATAATAATAATAATAATAATTACAATAAAAACAATATAATCACATTTTAAATCACAATATTTATCAGAAAAATTAGTCCCCCCCCCCCCCCCCCCCCCCCCCAATGACACTGTCAAAACATCTTGTACGTTTTCTTCCCAGTGTGCTCCTGGAGGGTGTCTGATTGAACTCTGTATCCAGCTCAGTATCATCATGTTGGGGAAGCAGCTTATTCAGAATAACATCTTTGAGATCGGCATTCCGTAAGTTCCCGCTCCTCTCCGTGGATCTTATAAAACACTCTCTGCCACTAAATACAAGAGCTTTTCTATCTGGAAACCTTAGAAAGATCATTCCTTCAGCTAAACGGTAAACACTGTTCCTGTTGAAGTTGGTTTATAGACCAGGAAATCCCAGGATAGTGAGTTGGGCTTTGCTCTCACTGTCTGCTCCAATGCCTTTCTGCCTTATTTTGCTGTTTTTTCCTTTCTTCAATTCCTTTTACTCCCTCTTTGCACGCAGGCAAACTTTCTGACACGCCTCTCCTTGTACTCTAATATGCTGGATTCCTGTCTCACATGTTTGCACAAGTGGTGCGTCACGTCATTAATGAACAGGTTTAAATGCAAATCAGCGTGACCGATGTTGATGGAATATATGGAGAGAAGTCTGTATTTGCAGCACATATAAACATACAAATTATCACAGGTGTCATTTGTGCTGCAGTGTGACTAGCGTGTGTGGCATGCATGCATTAATGCACGAGCATACAATTGCAAATATCTGGGACGCGATTTCCCCTGGGTGCAGAAATGAACCTCTGAGTCTGAGTGGAATCCCTATTTAACCTATTTCTCTTCGTCCTTCACAAGAACACCAGTTCATTTTTTCTTTACATCCATTTCCGTGCAGATCTCTTTGATGAATGATACATCCAGTTATCTGATAAACATGAATGCTTTCATTTATTATTCACCATATGACTCAGAGTGCTTTATCTCCACATCTTTGTCACGCATTTTGGTTAATTTAAGCTCATGCAACTGGCCAAAAACACTCAAGGAACTCAAAAGGAATGCCTTTTGTTCCCTGCTGCTCATCTTACTCGTAGGTGTGACCCTAAAACATCTATTTACGAGCTACACTTCAGTTGAATGACAGCTACTCCAAATTCACTAGTCTTTTACGGCAGCTCTGTCTTTTTTTTGCTCTTACTCTAGTTGTAAACCATGTGTGAGCATGTAAAAACACTCCAACAAGTCTTTGGCATGTTCCACAATCTTGTCATTGCAAATGACCTTTCGATCTACCTCAGAGTTCAAAAGTAGTTCTTTTACGAATGCAAATCAAAAAAAACTATGATAGGAGAACAAAGTCAAACCCATTCTCCTGTTCAGTTCTATAAATACCTTAAAAAAAATTTCGAGGCGGAAGGCAAAAAGTGGACTTTGGTGCCAACGTAACATGATGGAGGTCAGAATGACTTGATATCCCCCTCACGCAGAGACCTGACCTACTTAATCTAATCTCCCCACAGACCAATGCCATACTACATAATACTAATGTACATGCTAAAAACAGAGCCTTATGTTCAAAAACCCATCATTTTAAAGGGACAGTTCACCCAAAATTGAAAATTGTCATTTACTCACCCTCAGGTTGTTATAAACCTGTATGAGTTCCTTTCTTCTTTTGAGCACATAAGACAATATTTTGAAGAAGGTTTGTAACCAAACAGTTGACGGTAGCCATTGACTTCCATATTATGAAAAAAATACTATGGAATTCAATGACTACCGTCAACTGTTTGGTTACCAACATTCTTCTAAGTATCTTCATATCTAAAAATCGAAACTCAAGGGTGAATAAATGACAATTTAAATTTTTGACTGAACTATCCCTTTAAAGTCTGTTTTAATTGTAGTTGACCAGTTGTTGTTCACCAGTAGTTGTTTGCGTGTGACTCTGTGCACATTCTCAAATGCAAATGCATTTCAACAGCTGGTAAACGAGAGCTTTATCACGGATGGAGGAAAGCACTTATGATACAAAGGCTTGCATTAAAAAGTAATGTGCTGGAAAAGGCTGTAGTTTTGGAGACTAAATAATGCAGCAGATGCATTTGGCGGATTTTATTGGGAGCGTTAATAGGCTATAGACGGATGGACCACATGGACCATTTTGTCCACTATATTGGCCAGTCCAACGTGAGCTGTCATGCTCTCGCACTTGCTTTTCTGATGAGGACTCTCCAAGCGCGAAGCCTAGAGTGAAGTTTATGCACATTCCTTCTGTCTTGGAATAAAACCTCAGGTTAAATTGGATCAAAAGTACGTTGTCATCATGATTGCATGGCAGTAATTAACATATTTGCTGGTATGCTTTTATGGTGATACATATCCTGTTACATTGAGTTTTTGAATTTTACAACATGGGTCATTAGTTCTATTTTCCTAATTTTCAAAACTCACTCATGTAAGCAACCTTTTCTTTGTGTCTTTGAAATCCCTTACTGCTTAATTAGACGTTTATGAGAGGATTGTCTTTAAACATGAAAGAGCTCCAACACTTTGGGAGTTATTTATGGTCACCTGAAGGTCCTGTGATCTTCACTTGCTTTTTTAGGTATTGGTGGCTCCTACACATTTAGGACCTCTAGTCAAGCTGTCTGTGTGTTTTAGCATTGAATTGAGAGATTTAATAAGCTCTGTATTGTAACCCGACTGGAACAGACAGTGTATGTGCGATTTGAAGAAAAATCCAAAACAAATCGAACAGATGTGCACAATAATGAGCTTTCCAGAGAGTTCTTCCGAGTCTTCGGTGTATGTGTCTATCAGACGCACCGGTCTGTCTGCTGTATGCCCTTGCGTGTGGTTATACCAATAAATCATGGAACGTCTGGCCAAGATTCATGCCATTGCAAGTTCATTCACGTGCCAGATCAATGAACCAAATCACACAATGGAATTTAAATTAAGTTAAAGCTCAGAAACCAAAAGCGAGTTTAATATGTTAGAAGAACAATTTCCTGAAGAAAATGAGTGGTGTTTGCCTTTGCAAAAATCACAGCAACAATGCTAGAATGTGAATTTATAAAATTTTAAATAATTAAAATGCAATTTATATATTAGTTTACATGAATCACACACATGTAATTAAAATTTGTGTGTGTGTGTAAGTGCAGTCGTTTGCATTTGAAAAACCGCCAACTCTATGTACAGTATAAGCAATAGTAATAGTTATGTAAATATAAACAAAGCACACGATATGTCTGCATAAAATTCATATGCAGTTCTTAGAAACAAACCTAACATTTGACTCCTTATCAAATCTGGGTCATTTTAGCTGCAAGGTCAAGTTTATAGCAACGGTTTGTGTTTACATTCTGTCTCGCTCTCTTTCTCGCTCTCATTTCCCACTTTAGAAAGCTGAAGAAGCTGTGCCGCACACTCAAGGACAAAGAGCGGGCACCCAAGGAGATTGTGGAGCAGCCGGGTCGCCGCCAGCAGTGGCACCTGGACTATGACCTGGAGCCTTTTGATGGACTCACACCTGAATACATGGAGATGAGTGAGTGGCACTCCACTCTGTGTAAAAGCGAAAGTAGAGCGTCCTCAGGATGAAGCATTGTGAGAAAACATCTGGTTAATCTAACTCATCCCCTTCGGCGGAAACCACAGGATTTGTTGTCAGAGGAATGCATAGGTTTCTAGATTTAACACGCTCCAGTGTTTTATGAAAGACGCTCAGTTATTAGAGTTTGTGATGGTTTTAAGGGTCAGAATTATGAATGAACGTGAATTAGGCCAATAGCCCTAGCATTTGGTTTACAGCTGTGTTTAGAATCTGGAAAGGCCCTACATTCGCTAACATGTGGCTTACGGTGATACACAACTGACTGAGTGTTTATGTAAGTTGACATGAAGGCGTCTGCAAAACATCTGAAAGCCTAGTGGATAAACAGCAAAGTTAAACATCTGAACACCAATGCAAACTTGAATTACTATTATTCATCCTGCATTTATACAACCCAATTATGCTTAGAGCTAAGACGCCGACTGATGTTTCCTGACATATAAAGCCAATAAAGTTTCTTTCAACTTGACTCGAAACAGCTTTGTTCGAAATGGCTCTTTTGTAAATACTTTAGATTTTTTTGTTTTGTTTTTATTTGATTGTGTTTTGCTATAAAAAATTAATGCAAGTATACAACAAGAGTTTTATTCCGTAATTATATGATCTGTAGAGATTAATATGGTTCCCTATTGTGATTGTTGATCAAGTGGTTTGATGTGGGATGGTTTAGTCCCTGAAGTACAGGCGCATTGCATAACTGTTTATCAGAGACCCGTGCGTGATAAAACTAGCGCCTTAGTCTTTTCTCAAAAATGTATGGAAGGTTTAATCCACTGCCAGGTAAAACTGATTTTTTTTATTTTGTCAAGTTGTCAAGTGTACAAGAAACACTTACGAGACTCTTCAAATCAAAGAAACGATTGGGGAGAAACTGAAGATGAGCTCAAGACCTTCAGTAATAACACTGGAGGGGGATCACCACCTACATACTGTGAAAGATATTCTCAGTGAGAGCTGGGGAATGAGACCCACTCGTATGGATGTTTATGTAGGATACCCTCCAGCCTGATCTCTCTCGAAGCCATTGTTTGCATGTTGCACAGAAAAAAGCCATGTGTCAATCAAACCAAAGAAGGAAATGCAGTTTCCCACAAGGCTTATGTTCCATGTGTTGTTGATTGACAAATAATCAGCTTTGTGCTTGACACCCGTGCTGGTAATGTCAAGTTATTGTAGAAAGACACAGTCTGTTCCTAGAAAATCACCACATCAAATAAGTAGTGGTTTTTCCATTGTTACAATGATTTGTGGAACTTTCTTAAGAAGTTATTTGATCTACTGTATATGTGAACACATACACTGTACAAGTCTAATTTTATTAATGAAAGTTTGGGGTCAGTAAGTAACTTTTGTTTAGCAAGAATGCATTTAATTGAGAAAAAGTGACAGAAAAGCATATTGTTAAAAATAATGTCTAATTCAAATAAATGCTGGTTTTTTTTTTGTTTGTTTGTTTGTTTGTTTGTTTTTTACTTTCTATTAATCAAAGAATCGTGACAAGAAAGTATCCTGGTCTCCACAAAAATAACATGGTTAATAATAGTAATTATTTCTTGAGCAGCAAATGAGCATATTAGACTGATTTCAGCTTTGCATCACAGGAATAAATTACATTTTAAAATATATTCAAATAGAACAGTTATTTTAAATTGTAATATTTCATAATTTTATACTTTTTACTGTGTTTTTGATCAAATAAATGCAGCCTTGGTGAGCATAAGGGACTTCAAAAACATTAAGAAATATTACCGACCCCAAAATTGTTGAATGGTTGCTTGAAATCAATATTTAACCCTTAATGTCTGGTAATAAACAGTAGTTTTACAGTTCTATCAGTCAAATTTAACCAAATGTCTTAACATGTAATCTCCATGTTTGTTTGTTTGTTTGTCATTCTGCAGTCATTCAATTTGGTTTTGTGTCGCTCTTTGTGGCCTCATTCCCGCTGGCTCCGCTTTTCGCCCTCTTAAACAATGTCATCGAGATCCGCCTCGACGCCAAGAAGTTTGTCACGGAGCTTCGCAGGCCAGATGCTGTTAGGGCCAAAGATATCGGTGAAAACCTTGCATTAATGCACCACACCAATTCAATTGCATTCTTAATCATACTCGGATCTACTAATTTAACCTCTGCTTTAAATTGTTTCCTCACACAGGTATCTGGTACAACATCTTGAGTGGTTTGGGAAAGTTCTCAGTCATCATCAATGTGAGTTTCTGTTATTCTGTATAACTCTGCTGCTTACCACATGCTAGTCATATACTGTAAGTCCTCTTTATGGAAAGATTATCATATAGAGGGATTCAAAAAGACCCCAGGGTGCATCATTGGTATTGTTTTCATAAGACTTAGATGACCAAGATAATACATGCTTGAATTCACATTATTCACAGAAGAAATCAATTTATGTGACAATTTCTGTTCTAGAATTGTACAGATGTTCTTTCACCTGTACGGTTCGCTTCATCCATGTCTCTCCTACTCGAAATCCCCAGCAGATTTATTTTAATAGATGTGATGTCCCCAATATAAGAGGAATATTCTAGTAAGCCTTATGGTAAAGATCCTTCAGGTACTCTCTGAACTTTCATTAAGAAAGCCACATTTACTCAGAAGCCCGATATCTGATTCACTCCAGCTGTGTTGTTCTTTAGGAAATCAAGTATTCGTTTAATGTTACAGCTATAAATTGCCTTTACAATCCAATTAAATGCCACACATTACCGCTCAGCCTGAGAAGTTTTATGCGTTTCTTAGTGGTCTGGACCAGTGTTATTTTTATGTCTTCATTTTCAATTTTAGTTAAATTTGTTTGTAATTTTTATTTATTTATTTTTTTTAAATTTTATTTTTATTTTTTTGTAAATATGTCTGTCTAGTTTTTATTAATTTTATTTCAGTTTTAGTCATTCTAGTACATCAAGTTAAACTAAATTAAAATGAGAACTGTTGCAAAATAAAATAATAATTTGAGGATTTTAAATTTTATTTCAAAGTTTTTTACTTTAAGTAACAAAAATGTATTTTTATGGTTTTAGTTTGAGTTAACTAATAACCCTGATCTGGACTTTGTTACAGTTTATGAAAGTTTTACCAAAAGTTCTGCTTCTTGCTTTTACATATTAATTATACATTTTGATCTCTTACCTGGTATTGTATCATTTTAGGCCTTTGTCATCTCCTTCACATCAGATTTCATCCCTCGCTTGGTCTATCAGTACATGTACAGCGAGACGGGGACCATGAATGGCTTCATCAACCACACGCTCTCTTATTTTAACGTCAGCAACTTTAAACCAGGAACTGTGTCTTCCATCTCCAGTCTCGGCAAAGACATTACATTCTGCAGGTTGGAAAAAATGCACTATATTACTAATAATTATTATTAAATCAAACAATTTATTGAAGGTCTATTTCCTGTGGTAAAATCACTGGGATACACAGCTACCTATTGCTTTGATAAAACATGCAACCACGGACATTTAGTTCAAAACAGAATAGTAGTTTAAGCAAACTGATTGTTCACATTAAAATGATTCTTAGTAGGACAGCACACAGGCCTAAACAGCCATAGGATCCCTCATTTGCAGCTCTTAAATCGTATTTGAAATAAACGTGTCGAAGCATGTGTATTCTTCATCCGATTTTTCCACACCTGCATATGGAAAACTCAGATAGGAGGGCAAAACAAATGGTACAGTACGTACCAATACAGTCATAAACAATCAACCAGCCTATCCAGTTCAGCGTACTTAATTCAACGGTAAATTACAAAGAACTGCACCACATGGGAAGGGTAGCTTGTCAGTTCTTTCATAATTAGCTGAGAGCTCAAATTAGCTAGAATATTACAAACAGATGCTCATATTTGGTTCTTTGGAAATCTATTCCACTCTCACAGATTCGTTATGGACCTGGTAGTGAATAGACTTCTGTAGAATCTGACCGTCGTTCAGAAAAACTCACGCCTTTTGCGTGTTTTAGATGCTTTATATTAGATATAGCTTTATATAACACGTAAAGCATTTTACACAATCGTAAACAGTTCCACAGAATTCTTTTGATTTTTCCTTCAAAATCAGAGCAGAAAATGTGGAAGAACATGCACAGGTTCTGTGTGGGCCTAAGTAGTTTTATAAACTGTCTTAATGTGAAAAATTGTTTTCTAATGAAGCAGTGCTGCTTGCTTGTGTTGATCGTGATAGTAATTGTGTTCATCAGTTCTCTGGAAAGAATTATTTCCAGATCGGGATATCAAACAACGTTTAACCCTCACACTGAAGTGGAGGAAAGAGAGAGGGAGAAAAACCTCTAGATGGGACTCCATCACCCTGAAGTGTGAGATCTCACCACTGCTTTGATTATCTCGGACGGCCTTCACAACACAGATCAGAAGCATGTCAAGAAAAGTGTTTTTATCAGAACCTGTCTGCTTTTTCTGCTCCAAGCAGTTGAGAACGAGATTACGATTGTTTGTTGCTACTCGGACCAAAGAGAGGTGGCAATCTGATGTCTGGGTTCCTTTGACCCCCAGTCTGTTTGTTAAGAGGACAGATAGATGAAGAGGGAGCAAGACAGCAAGCTTGTCGGTGTTCTAAAATAGGGTCGAGGAACAAATCAAGCCCATGTTTTTACTGCACAATATTTGCCCTTCCTGGACTTGTATAACCAAACAAGGACTTCACCTCAGGGACCATGTCTTCAGATGAAGATATCTGACTGTCTGAGGAAATCAAAAGCAGCCTAACACATTCCACGTAGATTACTGTATATGGCCATGAAATCAACGTCCTTATTGGGCTATTAAAGACTCAAGAGTTTACTTTTCATAATTCAATAGAGGAAATCAAAACTTTTGGGAACAGCCTGGTCTAATGAATTAGGCCTGAAGATATAATCAAAATATGCTCAGTTTTCAATCATCATGACCAAGACTACAACTACTAGGGTCATTCTATAATTTAGGGTACATTTCATGTCCATTGATGATAATTCTATTTTGTTCTAACAGTTTTCTTCAGAAATATTTTATCCATTTAAGAGACATACTATTATCTCACACTGAAAATGAAATGTACCCTAAATTATAGAATGACCCACTAATAAGTCTAAATATTATTTATTTTAATTCTTTTTAGTGATCAAAAAGTAACAGCTGTCAGTGCATTCTGAACAACGAAAAAATCTATTTATACAAAGTAGTTGTAAAGTAAAACAAATATGCAATTCCTTCTTTTGCACTTAAAATGTCCTCTTCATGATTAATAACTCTGTGTTGTTTTGCCCTTTGTAGCCTTGCTAGAAGCATGTGTTGAGCATGTGTTTTAAATTTTCTGTTCATTTTTATTGCCAACCAGCAAACGGATCCTTGCTGGAGATGAATTAGCCTTAAATGACTCGGGATGTCTATTCTTTTTGTTCATTTTAGGTACAAGGACTACAGAGAACCACCATGGTCGACTGAGCCTTACCAGTTCTCCAAACAGTACTGGTCGGTTCTAGCGGCTCGGTTAGGTTTCGTCATATTGTTCCAGGTACAAGCTCCTTTTTTACCATTACCTCCAAAAATAAAATAAAAGTTTTACTCCTAACGAACACCATAAAGTGACTATGAATGGAGGAACATAAATATTCGTACTTTTTCAGTCAAAGCCAAACAAATGAAAAAGCCACACAGTAGCTACCTCAGCAACGTGAGAGCTTCAACCACATATAAATGATGCAGCCTTTGCACATTTGGATTAACAGTCTAAATGCTGGTCAGAGTAATTGCTGTAACTCAGTAGAAATGTCCTGCTGTCAGCAGCTGTGGGAGGAAACTAATTCTATTGAAATGCAATTAAACACTAAACCAAACAGTTAAAGTTATAGTTCACTCAAAAAATGAAATGTCATTCCAAGTGTTGTTCTAAACCCCCCCCCCCCCCCCCCAATCATAGCTGTGAAGCTCTTAAAAGGACAAGAAAAGTGTGGTTTTCAGTGAATAATGTCTTAAATTCAGTATTTTCCTCAAACAAAGCTTGCATATAACTTTAAAAGACATACACTACTGTTCAAAAGTCAGCAAAAAGTTTGGATGTATTAAACTGATCGCTTATAATTCCAAGTGGAATCCTGAAAAAAATACATTATAGTTTCCACTAAAATATTAAGCAGCACATTGGTTTTACAATATTGATAAATAATAAGAAATGTTAAATCAGCATATTAGCATGAACACTGAAGACTTGATGCTGAAAATTCAGCTTTGCATTACAGAAATAAAGTACATTTTAAAATATTCAAATATGAAACAGTTACTTTAAATTATAATAACATTTTATACATTTTAACTGTATGTTTGGTCAAATAAATTCAGACTTGGTGAGCAAAGAGATTGAAAAATCTTACCAACCCCGAACTTTTGACCCATTTTTGTGTTGTATTTGAGGTTTTTGTTTGGATTATTGTACGGTTGGAAGATCCAAACATGGCCCATTATAAGATTTCTAACAGAGTCAGTCACTTATTGATTTTTTATTTGTTGGTATTTGATAGAATCCATGATGCCATGTGTCTAAACAAGATGTCCAGGACCTCCAACAGAAATATAGGCCCTCAACATCAAAAATACAGCAGTATATTTCATTGTACACTTGGGGTACTTTTTATCCCTGTGTTCACCAAACCCATCTTGAGTGTTTGCTGCTAAAAAGCCAGGCAGTTTCGTAACATTTTATGTTGATTTGAAATTCTTAATTATTGCCCTGATGGTGGAAATGGGAATTTTCACTGCTCTAGCTCTTTTTTTTTTTTTTTTTTTTTTTTTTTTTAAAGCCACTTCACTAATTTGTGAAGCTCAATTATCTTTTGCTGCACATCAGAAATACATTCTTTGGTTTTTCTCATTGTGATGGATGATTAAGGGAATTTGGGCTTTGTTTTTCCTCCTATTTATATTTCTGTGAAACAGGAAGCCATGGCTGGATAATTTCATGTTCATAATCACCCTGGAGTGCTCAAAATTGTAAATATGAATGGGAATATACTTCAGAGATATTTTACTCATAAGAATTTCTAGGGGTACCAATAATTGTGTCCAACGTGTATTAGAGAAAAACATTTATTTCATAATGATATTTCCCCCATTTTAAATTCTTATTATCCAATGAAAGGTTACATTTTTGTGAATTTTTTTAATAAAAGGTCAAAAGGATTAATAATGCAGATTAATTTTCACAGCCTTCTTTGATCATATTTACCAAGGGTGCCGATATTTTTGGCCATGACTGTATATAAAATATATATTCTTCTATATGAGCCTCATTATCAGGAAGTGTATGTATAGATGTCACTGGCAGAGGTCCAATACCTGAAATGCAACCTGGTGTGTAAAAGATCCTCCATCTACTGAATGGAAAGATATACGTTTTCATCACAGCCACTGATGTGTATGATTTCCTGTGCCCCACCCATTAACATACGTGTGTAAATATAAATGTTCTTATGCGTCTCCCACTTCTCCAGAACCTGGTGATAACCATGAGCATGCTGGTGGCCTGGGTGATCCCGGACGTGCCCAAAAACATCAGCGAGCAGCTGAAGAAAGAGAAGACTCTTCTGGTGGACGTCTTCCTGAATGAAGAAAAGGAGAAGTTGCAGTTGATCCAGAGCTTGTTCTCCAGAGATCTGACACAAGAACAGCAGGAGGAGCTGAAGGTGTCGGATCAGACCTCGCTGCCTCTTCAGCAAACCCAACCCGGACCGCTCCCTCCCACCTCGTCCCCGGCTCCTCGCACCCGACCCCGAGCCGCAAGCTTCAGCCAGTTCACACGCCAGATGTCCATGTCTCCCCGAAGCGACATCACCCAACACACGGCCGTGTGAGGGAAGTCTGGCGAGAGAAGATGAGTCCACTGGTGGAGAGTGTTTCACAGTGCCTGAGCGCTGGAGTTTGAGGCTCTGAGTTTCGGTAATCAGGTGCCCTCGGTTCTATGTTCCTGTTTTTTTGTAACGGAGAATGAGGGGTCACTCCTTTTGGTCACTGAACTGTAGTCTGAATGTCTGTCTTACAGGCTCCGCGTCTGGTTTTTAAACCCTCAGATGTTCCTACTGTTTTCAGGCACATCTGACACACAAACTTGAGCTTCAGTAGGAACACTTGCAGATGCAATCATTCCACATGCACTGGCGTTCACAAGAACACGAGCGGGATCCTCTCAAACGCATGTTTTTCTCCACGGTCAGCTCTCGAGCGAGGATGTTTGTCGGCACACACTCGTAAAGAACAGCACATATTTGGTGACGTTGCGCAATCTGTACATGCTGTCCAAATGCAAACTGCTTTGCACATTGTCCACAAGATGTAGCATATAATGGCAAATAATCTTTCATTTTCTCAGGTAACAGCGTCACTGTAGGCTGTATTCGTTCTCATCAATATGACCGTTCTTGGGTTAATAAAGTCTATGATGCGTGTTAGTAAGTTAAAGTGCAAAGAACAAAATTTCAATGTGGTACTGCGACGTATTCTGTGAAACGTGTGGCGTTTTGTCTTTTTAACGATCCTGCCCATTATGTAACATTAAGGCAATATGTAATTAAACTCATGTTTGTCAATCCATATATTTATGGTATGCCGCCTCCTGATAAAACGCAGGGCTGCAGATTTGGACCGCACAGCATTCACTGTATTTATGATTGTGGAGCAGCTGGACTTTTTGTGCCATGTCAACTATAATCCTCCCATGAATTTGCCGTCACCGGTGTGGGAAGGTTGAGTGGGGGTTACTGTTATCCAGGGAGGAATCATGAATGGATGTTGTGTGCCAACATCTGGCCATAAAGTCATCATTCACTATGACTCATAGGACTTAATACTCATGCAAGAAGAATAAATATTTAACCCCAATTATGCGCAAGTGGATTTTCTTTCTTGCCCTGGAGGCATTGTGCTACAAGTCCTGTGGGGTCAATTCACTTGTGTTTTCGACTTCTAGCAGCTGCACAGGTTGTTTGTTGGACTGTAATTCCCCGATGATTGTCACACATGCTTAACAAAGCTAGCTTTACCCAGTAGATGCTGCTCCTCTATTTACTTTTTCTGTTTTACTAGGACAGGATTTTATTCTTTGTGCGTTTTCACCCTAGAGCCACATTTGATTTATCCCTGGGGTCTGGACTTCACAATTCGAGAGGATTATAATCTTGGCAGATATGATGATGTCTGTCCTATGCGCTTTATAGTTCCATTACACAACCATTCTGAACGAGGGTAAAAATGCACAAATATTTGTATTTCCCACAGAATAAAAATCATAAGATGTGGGCAAAAGTTAAGTAGCTCAACTTTAAAGTACTGCCGCCATGCAACTTGACAGATCAGCTTCAATGTCCACCTCATGACGGGTATATGTAAAGTTGAGAAGTGTTTTGTCAGCCTCTTCGGCCTCAACAAAGGTAATAAGTTGCTTTGTACTGTAGATATGAAAGGGGCACTTTATATTGGACTGGCTGATATATCAGATTTGACTACTGACACTTATGGATGTAGCACCAGACAAAAGCCAAAAAAAAAACATTATTTTTAAAATTCTTTCTAATGTGCTGTTAAAATTACTTTATTCCACAGGTGTCCAATTATCAACTTTTATTAGGTTACTAATACAATTGAAGTCTTCATGAGTGAGTGTACTTCACTTCAACATATTTTTTAAAGTTATTTATTTTTAAATTTAATAATACTTACAGTATATACTATGTTATGCCTTTTTATAATTACAAAAAAAACTGATTAATGCATTTGTAAGAACAATAACAAAACTTTTTTTTTTTCCCTGATATAATATAGATATTTGAAAAAAATCAAAGGTATTTGTTGCAAAATCAATACTTAAAGCAATAGTTTACAATAAGGACCCATTAGTTAACTACATTAGTTAACATGAAATAATTACATTAGTTTTAAAGCATTTTTTAATCTTAGTTCATTTTAATTTTAATATTTACTAATACTGTATATAATTCAATCCAATTCAAGTTTATTTGTATAGCGCTTTTCACAATACAAATCATTGCAAAGCGCTGTACAGAAAATTAAGTTTCTACAATATATTTAGTAGTAGCTTATCATTGCTGACTGTCAGTTAACGTACATATGGCAGAAATGTACTGAAAAATCAATTAAAGATGTAATCAAAGAGACGATGAACACTATTAACAGCAATTATTATGTTAAAATAATAGAATCCATGATGCCATGTGTCTTGGTATGTTGAAATCAAACTTATAGCAAGATTTGGTAGTTCTGTATGTTGTTTCAGGGTTGGCATCGTCTGAGGTCCTCTGAGGGGTTGGCATCATCTCTTCTCAGGTGTTCTGGATCCAGACTGAAGCTTGTGTAAATCCTAGTTACCTAGTTATGTCAATCCCGTGGCAGAAACTGAGAAACAAAGAGACATAATTAGCGTAGCTGCTGTTCCAAACAAGCAAAATTGATTTGTTTAACCCAAGCTAAAGAATAATAATGTGCATTTGATCAGATATAACTGCAGTACAAGATTATGAGATGCATAAGAGATGCAAAGAGATGTCTTTAATCTAGATTTAAACCGAGAGAGTGTGTCTGAACCCCAAACGTTATCAGGAAGGCTATTCCAGAGTTTGGGAGCCAAGTGCGAAAAAGCTCTACCTCCTTAAGTGGACTTTGCTATCCTAGGTACTACCAAAAGTCCAGAGTTTTGCGACCTTAGGGAGCGTGATGGATTGTAATAATATTTTGTAAATGATACGGAACTTAATAGGTGGCCAGTGCAGAGACTGTAAAATTGGGGTAATATGATCATATTTTCTTGATCTGGTAAGGACTCTAGCCGCTGCATTTTGGACTACCTGTAGCTTGTTTATTGAAGATGCAGGACAACCAGCTAGCAGTGGATTACAATAGTCCAGCCTGCAGGTCATGAATGCATGAACTAGCTTTTCTGCATCAGAAACAGGTAACATGTTTCGTAGCTTGGCAATGTTTCTAAGATGGAAGAATGCTGTTTTTGTAACATAGGAAATATGATTTTCAAAAGATAAGTTGCTGTCTAATATAACACCCAGATTTTTGCCTGTAGAGGAAGTAACAGTACATGCGTCTAGTTGCAAATTGGAATCCAAGAGATTGTGTACTGTTTTTTTTTTTTTTTTTTTTTTTTTTGTCCAATAAGTAATATCTCTGTCTTATCTGAATTTAATAGGAGGAAATTATTGGTCATCCAATCTTTTACATTTTTAACACACTCTGTTAGCTTAGATAATTTAGAAGTTTCATCTGGTCTTGTTGAGATACATAGTTGAGAATCATCAGCATAACGGTGGAAACTAATCCCGTATTTTCTAATAATATTACCAAGGGGCAACATGTATATTGAAAATAGCAGAGGACCTAGGACAGATCCTTGTGGTACTCCATACTTTACTGGTGATAATTGCGATGACTCCCCATTTAAATAAACAAAGGGGTAGCGATCGGACAGGTAGGATCTAAACCATCTTAAAGCCTGCCCTTGAATACCCGTATAGTTTTGTAATCGATCTATGAGTATGTCATGATCTATGGTGTCGAACGCAGCACTAAGGTCAAGTAAAACTAGCAATGAGATGCAGCCTTGGTCTGATGCAAGAAGCAAGTCATTTGTAATTTTAACAAGTGCGGTTTCTGTGCTATGATGGGGCCTGAAACCTGACTGAAATTCTTCATAGAGATCATTTTTTTGCAGGAAGGAGCACAATTGAGCAGACAACTTTTTTTCTAGAATTTAAGACATAAACGGAAGATTTGAAATGGGTCTGTAATTTGGATCTAGTTGTGGTTTCTTAATAAGAGGCTTAATAACCGCCAGCTTGAATGGTTTTGGGACGTGACCTAAAGATAACGACGAGTTAATAATATTGAGAAGCGGTTCTTCTGCTACAGGTAACAACCCTTTCAGTAATTTAGTGGGTACAGGATCTAATAGGCATGTTGTTGGTTTAGATGCAGTGATAAGTTTATTTGGCTCTTCCTGTCCTATAGTTGTAAAGCACTGCATTTTTTTCTTTGGGTACGATGAATGAAGCTTAAGTATTAGATGCTGTAGAATCTACATTTGTTGTTGTATTTCTGATGTTATCTATTTTGTCTGTGAAGAAATTCATAAAGTCATCACTACTAAACTGTGAGGGAACATTTAGATCAGGTGGCGTCTGGTTATTTGTTAATCTAGCTACTGTGCTAAATTAAAACCTTGGATTGTTTATTTTCTATGAGTTTGCGGATATGCTCGGCCCTGGCAGCTTTTAGGGCCTGTCTATAACTGGACATACTGTTTTTCCATTCAATTCTAAAAACTTCCAAGTTAGTTTTTCTCCATTTGCGCTCAAGATTACGAGTTTCTTTCTTGAGAGAATGGGTATTACTGTTGTACCATAGCGCAGTACCTTTTTCCTTAACTTTTTTCAATTTGATGGGTACAACAGCTTCTAATGTATTAGAGAAGATAGTACCCATGTTGCTAGTCATTTCATCTAGCTCATGTGTATTTATGGGTACACAGAGCAGTTGAGATAAATCAGGCAGGTTATTTCTGAATCTATCTTTTGTGGTTGGAACAATAGATCTTCCTGGACGATAACGCGGAGCCATATTACTGATATTAACTATACGCAGCATGCACGATACAAGAAAATGGTCCGTAACATCATCACTTTGAGGTACAATATCTATATCAGTAAGATCGATTCCATGTGATATAATTAAATCTAGCGTATGATTAAAGCGATGAGTGGGCCCGGTGATGTTTTGCTTGACTCCAAAAGAGTTTATTAGGTCAGTAAACGCAAGTCCTAATGCATCATTTGTATTATCAACGTGAATGTTAAAATCTCAGACAATTAGTGCTTTATCAACAGTAACCAATAGGTCTGAGAGGAAATCTGTAAATTCTCTTAGGAAATCTTTATACGGCCCTGGCAGTCTATACACAGTAGCCAGAGCAAGAGATAGGAGAGATTTCTTTTGCATATCTGACAGTGTAACATTAAGCAGAAGTATTTCAAATGAGTTAAACCTGTATCCTGTTTTCTGAGTAACATTGAGAATATCACTATATATTGTTGCAACACCGCTGCCACGTCCAGTCTGACGGGGCTCATACTTATAACAGTAGCTTGGTGGAGTAGAATCATTTAGACCAATATAATCATTTGGTTTGAACCAGGTTTCAGTCAAGCAGAGCACATCAAAACTATTATCTGTGATTATTTCATTTACAATAACTACTTTGGGTGCGAGTGATCTGTTTAGGAGCCCAACCTTTAAAAATTGTTTTTGTTCATTTATTTTGCATTTTTCTGGATTAATCACGATCAGATTATTTCTAGACCCTGCATTAAATTTATATTTTGGCCTCACAGTTCGGGGAACAGACAGTCTTTATAGATTGGACAGCACAAGTATTTCTATCATTTAAGTGGGTAGAACAAAAGTCATAGCAGTTATTTGAGAATTGGCTTACTAGTCATATGGAGCGTAGAGTCCTGGAGATGTTGTCCGACAGGAGTTCTGCTCCGACTCTACTGGGGTGCAGGCCATCAGCACAGAAAAGCCTAGGACGCTCCCAGAAAAGATTCCAATTATTAACAAAGAGCAGTTTCTGTTCTTTACACCATGACAATAACCACTCATTTAAAGCAAAAAGTCTACTGAACCTTTCGTGTCCTCGTCTATACGTGGGAAGCGGTCCTGAAACGATGATCGTCGTCGCGGGCGATGCGCTGCGCACCGTCTCGATCAGGCTCCTGAAGTCCCTCTTCAGTGTCTCTGTCTGCCGCAGCCTGGTGTCGTTCACCCCCGCGTGCAGAACGATTGCGCCGACACTCTCGTCGCCCTTCAGGATCGAGGGTATCTGCGCAGATACATCGAGAACATGAGCACCAGGGAAACCGTGAGTGTGCGCTTTACCTTCAGCTAACGTAGCAAGGACGTGCCGGACGATGGAGTCTCCGACTATTGGTTGGCTCCTTGGTTGCCGCTAATGCAACCACGCTGGCGATGCTAACGGGCTATAAGCTAATAGCGGACTCGGGAAATCTAAATAAAACTAGTGATAGCAAGGCGCTCTGATTGTTTTTGTTTTAGAATACGATAGGAGATATATTCGCAATGATGGTGTGTAAAGTTGATTTTAAGATAAAAAAAAAAAACACGATAAAGAATTAACTTGAAGGAGCTCAAACTCAAAACACGCGGCAGCATATGGCAGTCATATTATTAAAATCAAAAGTTATGTCCGTTAATATTACTTAATAGACCTGAGCTAACATAAACTAACAATGAATAATTAATAAAAATCTTAAATACAGTATCAAATTGCTCATTGTTAGCGACTGTTAGATGGTACATTAACTAACGTTGACTGGGACTTTACCATAAAGTGTTACCATAACATATATTCTTTATGCTCAAAATTGAACAAACAACAGACAGAGGCACACTAACCAAAGGCAAGCTGGCCAAAAAAAGGCAAAATAAGGCTTTCAACCAACATCCACTGGCACTGCACTCTGTACAAATATCAAATGATCTTTAAATCTGCATTCAAAGTTGATGCAGTACTCCTGGCTTCATCTTGTGTAAGGTTTAAGAAGGGTTTTCAAGTGTCCTCAGAAAACACCATAGTCCTCTTGCACAATCACAATCCAACCTGCCGCATGATGCGAGCCGGAAGTGTCAATTTGTGCATAATCTTTCCCAAAGCCTTTCTTCATCACACACAGCACAATACAATCACAGGGACAGATTTCCCTGGATTTGTTCAGTGTGTCTTAAAGATTGGTAAACTAGTGTTCTTCATCTTGGTTATGCAGAACATCTGTCTACGCGCAGAAGTAAAAGCTAGTATCAGTTACATCAGATAGTGATTGACTGCAACTTATTCTCGTTCTAGCTGAAGACACACAATGCTGTGCATGCTGGGAGTTTGATGTCAGAGATTCTGGATTGTGAATTAAACATCTGCTTATGGAGATGGGCAAAGGACCTGGATGAGATCCGTGACACAAACCTGAATTTCTCTCTCCCACAGGGATGTTCCTTCCAAGGGTGAGGTGACGCACAGGGCGGACATTTAAAATGCTGGAGTCAATGCATTGTTAATGTCAGAAGGATTTTTGATAAGCGTCACTAAACTATCAGAGGACACAAATTTCACGCTTCCCAGATGCATGTTTCCTGGATGATTATTCTTTGCATGCAATTTTTGCACAGTGCATATTTTTGCATTTCAAGACTTTGTTTAGATCCTTTATACAGTAGTTTAACATAAAACAGTGTCTAAAAGCAGAAAAGAGGCACCGGGGGTTGCATTCAGGTTCACTTCTCTTAAATGGCCTAAAGCACTGGCTTTTATCTGGAGTCGTTACACACCAGGCTTTCACATGGTTTCAGGTGTTAGCTACACTTGAAGATCGCACCATTGTGCCTTTCCACGGAAGCTCTGCCAATGGCGCATTCCATAGTCAACTCAACTAAACCTTCAGATGACCCGATTTGTAACTGATAGCCATTAATTTCCTGTCCTTCTTCTTTTCTCAGTCTTAGGCTGTTAAGAATGGAATACTAGCTTACTACTACTACTAGCTTATGAAATACATGTGCCATACTTTATTAAATAAGTACAATTTTTCACAGTATGCAACTAAAAACATTTCAAACAGTGGAACATTGCTGTCATATATTGAAATATATATTTTACATTATTATAATATTATATAATATATAATTATATATTATATATTATATATATATATATATATATATATATATATATATATATATATATATATATATATATGCACACACACACATATGCATAATTAACTTACTGGAGAGGGTAACTTTGCATGCAAAATATAAATAAAATGCCACTATAACACTAAAAAATTTCCTTGAAGTTTCAAATATAATCAACTTGGTTGTCATTTCATTTCAAGTCATTTCAAATTAAATTACATTAAAAGAAAAAAATCTTTTGCTTTCTCCTGCTAGCTAATTGATTATACCAATTTTCACTTAAAATGTGTTCTCATGCAAGTTATGCTTGGTTGTGTTACTGCTTGCTGCTGTTGTTTCAAAATTTATATTCTCATGCTAGCTTTGCTTATATGCCTTATTCACTCCTTGCATCACATACACAACCTGTTAAACATCGTATATGATTTAAACCTTGTGTTTGCTTGCTGAATTTAGGAACTGACAAATGCAGACCACACAACATGTTTTGTACTTAAGAAAAATAAAAGGTAAGTTCACTTATCTTGAGGTGCTGAATTTCAAAAGACCTCTGAGAGTGGCTGCAGGACCAGCTTTTAGCAAACACTGAACTATAATATTCAAATTTTGAACAAGCAATCTCATTGGCTGTAGAATCAGCAGGAGATGCCAATCAGCTTGTGCCATCTAGTGAATGATGTGAATGCATGTAAAGGACCTATCAGTCAATATATACAGGTGCATCTCAATAAATTAGAATGTCGTGGAAAAGTTCATTTATTTCAGTAATTCAACTCAAATTGTGAAACTCGTGTATTAAATAAATTCAATGCACACAGACTGAAGTAGTTTGTCTTTGGTTCTTTTAATTGTGATGATTTTGGCTCACATTTAACAAAAACCCACCAATTCTCTATCTCAACAAATTAGAATATGGTGACATGCCAATTAGCTAATCAACTCAAAGCACCTGCAAAGGTTTCCTGAACCTTCAAAATGGTCTCTCAGTTTGGTTTACTAGGCTACACAATCATGGGGAAGACTGCTGATCTGACAGTTGTCCAGAAGACAATCATTGACACCCTTCACAAGGAGGGTAAGTCACAAAATAGTCATTGCCAAAGAAGCTGGCTGTTCACGGAGTGTTGTATCCAAGCATGTTAACAGAAAGTTGAGTGGAAGGAAAAAGTTTGGAAGAAAAAGATGCACAACCAACCGAGAGAACCGCAGCCTTATGAGGATTGTCAAGCAAAATCGATTCAAGAATTTGGGTGAACTTCACAGGGAATGGGCTGGGGTCAAGGCATCAAGAGCCACCACACACAGACGTGTCAAGAAATTTGGCTACAGTTGTCGTATTCTTCTTGTGTGTCTTACCTGGGATAAGGAGAACAACTGGACTGTTGCCCAGTGGTCCAAAGTCCTCTTTTCAGATGAGAGAAAGTTTTGTATTTCATTTGGAAACCAAGGTCCTAGAGTCTGGAGGAAGGGTGGAGAAGCTCATAGCCCAAGTTCCTTGAAGTCCAATGTTAAGTTTCCACAGTCTGTGATGATTTGGGGTGCAGTGTCATCTGCTGGTGTTGGTCCATTGTGCTTTTTGAAAACTAAAGTCATTGCACCCGTTTACCAAGAAATTTTGGAGCACTTCATGCTTCCTTCTGCTGACCAGCTTTTTAAAGATGCTGATTTCATTTTCCAGCAGGATTTGGCATCTGCCCACACTGCCAAAAGCACCAAAAGTTGGTTAAATGACCATGGTGTTGGTGTGCTTGACTGGCCAGCAAACTCACCAGACCTGAACCCCGTAGAGAATCTATGGGTTATTGTCAAGAGGAAAATGAGAAAGAAGAGACCAAAAAATGCAGATGAGCTGAAGGCCACTGTCAAAGAAACCTGGGCTTCCATACCACCTCAGCAGTGCCACAAACTGATCACCTCCATGCAACGCCGAATTGAGGCAGTAATTAAAGCAAAAGGAGCCCCTACCAAGAATTGAGTACATATACAGTAAATGAACATACTTTCCAGAAGGCCAACAATTCACTAAAAATGTTTTTTTTTTTATTGGTCTTATGAAGTATTCTAATTTGAGAGAGTGAATTGGTGGGTTTTTGTTAAATGTGAGCCAAAATCATCACAATTAAAAGAACCAAAGACTTAAACTACTTCAGTCTGTGTGCATTGAATTTATTTAATACACGAGTTTCACAATTTGAGTTGAATTACTGAAATTTTCCACGACATTCTAATTTATTGAGATGTACCTGTGTGTGTGTGTGTGTGTGTGTGTGTGTGTGTATGTATGTGTGTATATATATGTGTGTGTGTGTGTGTATATATATATATATATATATATATATATATATTCCTTTTTTCTTATCTTTTTTAAATTACATTTAATTGCAAGTTTTTATTTTTAATTAAATTGTGTAAAATCTACTGGAAGATCAAATGATGATTGGTGTTACTTACGGTTCATTTCCACACTGCAGTGAATCAATGCACTTTCATTACCAGGAAGGTCAATGCACTGTGGTAAAACATTATGCAAATTAAGCAGGTCTATAGGTACTACATGCATACTGAAAATGAGCATAATGTGCACAGTACATACTGTATATAGTGCAGATATACATATGCTGTTCTGAACATAGCCCTAGTTCTATACTTTGTATAGTTATGGTAATGAACGGTCATGGCCTAAAAGGCTCAAAATGAGTGCTGAATGATCCAAAATTGCTTAGAAAAATTTTCTATGCTAAATGAACTGGAGTTTAGAGAGGTGGATGAGTGGTAAAGCTGGCAGGGAGTGCAAAAGGGAATTACTCTTGGATGCATGTTTCATTTTGGATGGAACGCAGCAGTATGGTGGGATGAATTGCCTATAACTATTTACTGGAGCGCTTGTTTTGGAAAAGACATGTTTTGCAGTGCACATAAAGGGTAGATGATAAATCAAAGCTGTCCAGCCCAGTTACACATACACAACAGAGCACATTGAGCTGATGTAGAGCTGCGGCGTGCAGAAAGGAATTCTGGGATGCGAGGATGTGTGACACTGGAGACTGTGGCATTTTCCTGCCCTGGAGGGTCAGACATGCTGTAACATGATTCTGCTGTTCTCCCTTAATGCTAGACTTGTACCACTGGAACCACCTGTTTCTTTCTCTTCCATCCTTTCTTTTGCATTCTCCTTTCTCATCTGTCTCTGTCCATCACCACCTTTTGTGCTGGAGATCACCAAAAATGCATAAAAGACACTGAAAGGCATGAGAATTAATTGGTTCTTGTTCTCTTTTTGAATTTGAGCTCATCTGTTTGTCTCGCTTTTTTTCCTCAGGTCTCCCTCCTCACTGCAGTCATGCGATTTATTGTCCATTTATGTTCATCTGATGCAATATTACAGTGAAAGATCGGACATGACACACATTAAGTTGTTAGCTGTGATTTATTTCCACAGAGTCAATGAGTTTGTTATTTAATCATTTTGAACACTGAAGTAGCCATATATCTATTCTAACTCACTCCAGTTAGTGCCTTTAAAGAAGAGGTAGAGATAAGATTTCACTCATGTTATTTTATACACACTTTCTGCTTTAGGTTTAAATATTAAAATGCTTTAGGTTTAAATATTAACACATCTTCTAAAGATATATGATCACTACATAACATATCTCATTTAAGACTTTTATAGCATGTTAAAGGAATAGTTCACCTAAAAATGAAAATTTCCTGAAAATTCTCACACTCAGTCCATTTAAGATATAGATGAGTTTGTTTCTTCATCTGAACAGATTTGGAGAAATGTAGCATTACATCACTTGCTCACCAATGGATCCTCTGCAATGAATGGGTGCCGTCAGAATGAGAGTCCAAACAGCTGATAAAAACATCACAATAATCCACAAGTAATCTACACCACTCCAGTCCATCAGTTAACGTGAAGCAAAAAGCTGTGTATTTGTAAGAAACAAACCCATCACCAAGATGCAATGTTTTTAACTTTAAACTGTCACTTCTGACCAAAATATGAGTTCATAATCCATAATAACATCATCATAAAATCCACTGACATATTTGTTTAGAACCGTATTCTCTTGTAAATGGTGCTTGATCTGCGCATATTTCTCTCCTGATTCAGTTTGAGCCAGAAGCAATGTTTTGAAGTTAAAACCCGCAGCTTTTCATTTCACAAGATGTTAAAGATGATGGACTGGATTACTTGTGGATCATTGTGATGATTACTTGTGGATGATTGTGACTCTCATTCTGACGGCACCCATTCACTGCATAGGATCCATTGGTGAGCAAGTGATTTAATGCTAAATTTCTTTAATTATTTCATTATTTACTAGTAAACCCAGTTACAGTCTCATCAGAAGGTGCTTGACGGATTCATTTGCAGAGCCTGGATCCAGACCCAAATCCTGAAGCACAACTTTCTTCTGAAAGTCCTGGAAATGAAAACAGAGATGCATTAATGTTTATGGTGATTTTTGAAGGTGTATTGTAAGTGAACTTCCTATAAGCTTGAAGATCTCAAGCGGACATGCCTTGCGGTTTGTCCACTTCCACGGACCATTTTCTCCTGTAGTCAATGTGTTGCAATAGTGTTTCTTTTTAAAACTTGGAATTTGAATAATATGTTATGAAAATTTCATGAGGATTTTTTGGTGTCTGTAGATGTAATCTGTGCCTGTCCATTGCTGCGAGTCAGGCAGGTATGGTATTGGTTAGCATACTTTGCATTAGATACATTCAACATCTGGTCACATTCAGTCATGCTGCTTTTGGGCCTCACATCTGTACCTGGGAACAATAGTAGGGGTTCTACATATGTGTGTTGGTGTATCGGCATGTGTGTCCAGTCAAACCTCACCCTAAATTCTCGTAGTCTGTCTAGTTTTGCACGGATGGCTTTGCGTTGGCCTGCCAGCTCGGCCACATGGCTTTTCCACTGCTTGTCTTTCTCCTTTCACAGACACAAATACAAACACACAGCATGTTCATAGTTCTCAACAGGGTTTTGATTAGTAAACAATGCTGAAAACAAGAGTGTAATTGTGGGCCTATTGAAAGAGGAACATGAAGCTTTGTAATAACATTAGGCTGTTGTTATGAAACCATTAATTTCATAACATTAAGGGAGCTGTATTTATGTAGCATTTTCTTTTTATAACCTGCTGTCCACTTATAATGTTAGTCGAGGATTCTTGTACCAATTTTAGCCTTATGTAACCATTTTCCATCATCTTTGTCCCAGGGAAATATACTACCTGTTTGTTCTACTACACTGTTAAGATAATATTCAAAACCTGTTATGATTGTTTAACTTCTTAACATTAATTGTTCCATGTTGCTAATTACTGATTAGTCATATGTTAATCAGACTGGTTATATGAACATGGTTATAATGTCAATATCATGATGGTTTCTTAATAATCACAGAAAAACTGCCACAAAGACATATGTATTCAATTGTTAGCCAATTTTCACATGTATGAATGCTTCTGAAGACAATTTTAATGCCTAATTCTGATTTCAAGGTTAGAATTATGGCCAGTGACAGAAAAAATCCAAACATGACCCAGATGTTTTCTTCTACATCTGTAGGTGTTTTACTAAATCTAAATAGCGACAGAAAATTACAGATTTTTTCAAACAACCTTATTTTGCATAAGCTCTTTGAAGATATATATTGCATTAAATATATATATATATATATTAGTGCTGTCAAACGATTAATCGCATTCAAAATAAAAGTTTTTGTTTGCATAATATGTGGGTGTTCTGTGTAAATTTATTATATACAGTGGGTACGGAAAGTATTCAGACCCCCTTAAATTTTTCACTCTTTGTTATATTGCAGCCATTTGCTAAAATCATTTAAGTTAATTTTTTTCCTCATTAATGTACACACAGCACCCCATATTGACAGAAAAACACAGAATTGTTGACAGTTTTGCAGCTTTATTAAAAAAGAAAAACTGAAATATCACATGGTCCTAAGTATTCAGACCCTTTGCTGTGACACTCATATATTTAACTCAGGTGCTGAGATCCATTTCTTCTGATCATCCTTGAGATGGTTCTACACCTTCATTTGAGTCCAGCTGTGTTTGATTATACTGATTGGACTTGATTAGGAAAGCCACACACCTGTCTATATAAGACCTTACAGCTCACAGTGCATGTCAGAGCAAATGAGAATAGTGAGGTCAAAGGAACTGCCTGAAGAGCTCAGAGACAGAATTGTGGCAAGGCACAGATCTGGCCAAAGTTACAAAAAAATTTCTGCTGCGCTTAAGGTTCCTAAGAGCACAGTGGCCTCCATAATCCTTAAATGGAAGACGTTTGGGACAACCAGAACCCTTCCTAGAGCTGGCCGTCCGGCCAAACTGAGCTATCGGGGGAGAAGAGCCTTGGCGAGAGAGATAAAGAACCCAAAGATCACTGTGGCTGAGCTCCAGAGATGCAGTCGGGAGATGGGAGAAAGTTGTAGAAAGTCAACCATCACTGCAGCCCTCCACCAGTCGGGGCTTTATGGCAGAGTGGCCCGACGGAAGCCTCTCCTCAGTGAAAGACACATGAAAGCCCGCATGAAGGACTCCAAGATGGTGAGAAATAAGATTCTCTGGTTTGATGAGACCAAGATAGAACTTTTTGGCCTTAATTCTAAGCGGTATGTGTGGAGAAAACCAGGCACTGCTCATCACCTGTCCAATACAGTTCCAACAGTGAAGCATGGTGGTGGCAGCATCATGTTGTGGGGGTGTTTTTCAGCTGCAGGGACAGGACGACTGGTTGCAATCGAGGGAAAGATGAATGTCGCCAAGTACAGGGATATCCTGGATGAAAACCTTCTCCAGAGTCCTCAGGACCTCAGGCTGGGCCGAAGGTTTGCCTTCCAACAAGACAATGACCCTAAGCACACAGCTAAAATAACGAAGGAGTGGCTTCACAACAACTCCGTGACTGTTCTTGAATGGCCCAGCCAGAGCCCTGACTTAAACCCAATTGAGCATCTCTGGAGAGACCTAAAAATGGCTGTCCACCAACGTTTACCATCCAACCTGACAGAACTGGAGAGGATCTGCAAGGAGGAATGGCAGAGGATCCCCAAATCCAGGTGTGAAAAACTTGTTGCATCTTTCCCAAAAAGACTCATGGCTGTATTAGATCAAAAGGGTGCTTCTACTAAATACTGAGCAAAGGGTCTGAATACTTAGGACCATGTGATATTTCAGTTTTTCTTTTTTAATAAATCTGCAAAAATGTCAATTCTGTGTTTTTCTGTCAATGTGGGGTGCTGTGTGTACATTAATGAGGGAAAAAAAATGAACTTTAAATGATTTTAGCAAATGGCTGCAATATAACAGAGTGAAAAATTTAAGGGGGTCTGAATACTTTCCGTACCCACTGTGTGTGTGTGTATGTGTGTATATATATATATATATATATATATATATATATATATATATATATATATATATATATATATATATATATATATATATAATATGCAGTATACAGGTGCATCTCAATAAATTAGAATGTCGTGGAAAAGTTCATTTATTTCAGTAATTTAACTCAAATTGTTAAACTCGTGTATTAAATTCAGTGCGCACAGACTGAAGTAGTTTAAGTCTTTGGTTCTTTTAATTGTGGTGATTTTGGCTCACATTTAACAAAAACCCACCAATTCATCTCAACAAATTAGAATACTTCATAAGACCAATTTAAAAAAAAAAAAAAAAAAAAAAAACATTTTTAGTGAACTGTATATGAACTGTGTATATATAATTAAGTTTCACCATTTGAGTTAAATTAATGAAATTAACTTTTCCACGACATTCTAATTTGAGATGCACCTGTATATTTTGAAAATATTTACGTGTCTATATTTATATTCATATAATTTATATTATAAATATATTTAATATATAAACATGACCTATTTTCCTGAAATATATACATGCATGTGTGTGTATTTATATATACATAACAAATATACGCAGAACACGCGCACATATTATGCAAACAAAAACTTTTATTTTGGATGCGATTAATCGTGATTAATCGTTTGACAACACTTTTTATATATATATATATATATATATATATATATATATATATATATATGCAAAAAAAAATCTTTATTATGTGGAATTTTTTTTTTAACAGAATCATCAAATTAGGTAATATCAGGTATTTATGCAAATCTGCAGATTTCATTTATTTATTTTTTGAGATGCAGGGTTGTATAATAGACCTCAAAGAATAAACTTGGTTTGATCTTCAGCAAAAATTACACGGCTATTTATTTTTCACCCCTTATTACTTAGAAACAAGCCTGTGTGTCTGAAGGCCGATCTGTTGAGGCAGACCCTGATGTAGGGCTGAAGGAATGAGGCTAGGCTTGACCTTTGACCTATACAGGCTCAGCCAGATATTCTGTGGGTGCTACTTCCCGTCTCTAAAGTGATAATCACAGCTATAGGCCTGGCGGTAAACGTAGCTGTACTCAACATATGGAAGACGTTGAAACACATCGCCTTCTATTCATACTAATAAGAGAAAAAACAGACTGTAACACCTTTTCCCTCAGAGGATTGAAACAGTCACAGACTGTTCTCTCCCAAAAACACACACTCACAAACACACAGAGGGTGGGGTTATCTGATGAGATCTGTGGTTTGGGGGATGTAGGTTATGAATGATAACAAGATCAAATATTACGCACATGGGAAACAAGAGTAAGTACTTCTCCCTGACCCTCCTGTACATTAATCAGAGGACGGACGCGCTGCAAACCTGGAAACTCCCCGAGAGTCTTCGAGCAGCTGGAGAGGAAGGAAGTGAAAGTGGTGGACTGTCCATTTGTAGCCTTTAGGAATTAAAAAGGCAGAGCTCAAGGCTATTCGACTGACTTGACTAAGAAAGGAAGAGCAATTACGCTTTTTTGAACTTGATCCCATTGGAGTTTCTTCTTAAGCGAGCCCTGAGTTAGGCGTTGCAGGAATTCCTCAAGCTGCTGAATTTATGACAGCAGCCAAGTGGACAACAACAACACGGCTGTCCTTCAGTGACCTCACACTTGGCTGTTAGTCTTGGACTTCACTGGCAGCAGACCATGTGCATCTGGGGGTTCATCAACTTACACAAACACACTCCCTGAGCGTCCTGCTAACAGCTAAACGGTAGCATGTTCTCAATCATTGCATCTTGCATCTGAAGTCTTAGTTCTGTCAGGATCACGATTGTCAAGGATGATTTAATAATTAGCATACAGTTTGGATTGGCTTTATTGTTCTGTTCTGGGCAAAAACTCCCTGATTATCTATGCAGTCTAGCATGCATAAGAGCAGGGAGAGCAGCAATAACCTCCTTAGGATAAACAGAACAGAATCAACATAAATGTAGCAGATATCATTAATGTTCTTAATGACAATATGATGTAACAACATAATTCAGGACAAAAGAGTCTAATTCAATGAGCAATATCAGAAGACCAAGTCCTGACTGTGCACAAAAGGTGGAGTTGGGATGGAGGAGGAGGTTACTTAGCTCCTGAGAAAAATGATAAAGCTGATGAATAATACTGAATTAGTCTCAGCCTCAGACCTCACACCCACAGACTTTTGGATGAATGTCTGATGCATATGGCACACAAAATTGGAAACACTTCAGGAGTATAAAAGTCATCATCTGATTGGCTGAAATCTAAAAAATTTCCGAGAGATGGGCGTGTCACATTTTTTAATGTTCTGCCAGGAAAATAAGATGCTGTGTTGACAGACCCCCTCATGGAAGAAGAAAGTTTTTGTGTTTACAACTGTGGCAGCTGTTATCAGGATCAACTAAACGCTGGATTTTAAAAAGTGTGAAATATGTAAAGTTTGCGGCATATACATCCAGAGTTTTACACACTGGTGTGTTATTGTGGGGATATTTCCACGCCCCTAAACATGACACGGCACAAAACGAAACATGATTGGTTGTTTTACCTATCAGTCATATGGCCTCTTGGGCGGTCCTTAGCCATTCAAAGTGGCCATGGTTCCCAGACCTTCTGTGTCAGACCTTCTATACTGAATAGACCTTATATAAGAATGTCATGATAGGCACGGTATGCCTATAGGTAGATGAGGATCAGCTGAGAGTCAGCTGATTCAAGCTCAACTAATGTGACCTGTCAGAACTAACTGTGCACTTGGGATTTTCATGCCCAGAGACTGCCCACAGTTCGTTTACTCATTTTTGAACACAGATTTCTTGTAAAACGAGTACATGTGTGTAAAATTGCAAGCTTTGGGTTGCATAGTTTATCAACATTTTAAAGGGTAAGACTGATTATGTTTTCACAGATAAGTTTTTTTGGTAAGCTTTCAGTTTTGAAAAATTGAATTTACATTTAAATACTTGCATGTTAAAATAATTTGTTAATGCTGCTGCGTGAGTGTTTCTAATACAACGACCAAAGGGAATGATGGAATATTTGACATCTTTCTCTCTTCTGATCATCAAAATCAATCTCTTGTTATTCCTCTTTTTAAGAGGAAATGCTGTTCTTTTGCTATTTGGGCAAATGTGAATGCAAAAATTCTATTTGTTGTACCTTCTGTACATCAATGTAAAGGTTTACCCAACTATGATGGCTTAAGCTTCCGAGAACCCCAGAAACAGAAACATTGACATTTATTCATTTAGCATAAGAGTTAATTCAAAGGTACTTACATCATAAGCAATATTTGCAGTATATAATTGCAAGCATGAGCTTTGTTTATGTAACTTAAATTTGAGATTAGCTAAATGTGAATTACTTAGTAGCATGAAAAGTAGATGCTGACAAGCTGAGCTGTATATTCCCCTTTGTGTTTCTGCCCGAAATAATCAGTATTAGTTTTGGATGGACACAAATTGGACATTTTCCACAGATTTGTCCCAGTGTTTTCTGTTCAAATGTTCTTGGAATCTGGCGCCAAGTTATTTTGCACACAGACTGTGTATTTTTGTTGAATCATCTATTTACCACACTCCTTAATACTAAATAAAACCATGCATTCTCTGTGATATTTTTTGACATGTCAGTCATGTGGTTGATGGCCATAAAAAACCTCATTAAAGTGGAATAGACTACCAAAGTTCTATTTTTAAAATACTTTTAAGCAGAAATTCTTGCATTAGTATGTTTACCTGCGTAACCTGGCCATGCAACACAGAGGTCACTGCATGAGCAGCCAAAGTTAGAAACAATGCGGACATAATGCAATCAAGCACAATTAGCCTGACAATGTAAGTCTGATGAAGCAGGTCTGTCGTCCCTGGACAGACTCAAGCTGTGGGTGGTGGAGACAGATATAATTAGTGTTATCTCTTCAGATCGCAGCAATAGGCCTGTGGTGACTTTTTGATGTTAGTCAACATACCTTCTGCTGCTCCTCTGTCTCATGTTGCTTTTCTCGTTCCAGCTGCTCGCGCTCCTGTCGACGCCGGATCTAGAGGAACAGAGAAAACAGCTGAGATGTGCAATGAAAGTCGGTATACATTAATAAACACAGACTTCTGGAGGTTTACAAGATGGAAGTAGTAAACAAGTTTACCCTTTCTTTTTGCTTTTCCTGACATTCGCTCTCCAGATATGTGCTCTCCTCCAGACTCTCATCTTGCTTCCCAAGACTGTTTAAGAAAGTGTAATCTTCCTCTTTACAAAGATCTCGCATGCACTGAGTGGATAGTAAGACAATGCACATGATGAGTCTTTTTTTAAGTTTCCAACTAAGTTTAGCAGTTTTGCTGAAGGTTTTAAATGAATCTGTCAATTATATCCTAATAAACAAAACATGCATAAAAAAGTTGCAATAGAAACATAAAACCTTAGACATGGGGATTTGAGAAAACCTCTTTGCATGAGCCATCCTAAAAATAAATAAGCAGAAAAGTCACATTTTTCACAGTCAAACTGACTTTGTTCATTTTGTATCATGTGCACTCTAAAAAAGTTTTGTTACAACCACCAGCCCATTTTCACGGCAATTTAAACACAATTACTGCACAAACGTAAGCAGGAATGCTAGTTTATCTCCTTCTGTCTCCTGCTTTAGTATAACTGCATAATTTTGTGAAATTCAGTTGGATGAGAATATCTCTGCTAGCTCACCTGGACTGAAAAGCTTCCAGTTTCTCTGCGCTCTCCTTTCGTTTGCTCTCTGCGCTGGTAAACCTTATGCAAATGGTAATATACTCTGACGGCATACAAAAGACATCATAGTTATTTCTACACAGGGCTGCTAAAACAATCACACTGGTGCTAATAAAACCCACTGTCCCTTCACTTTTGATTAATTGAACTGTCCCATGTCAATATGTTTCCTTCACACTTCTGAACACAGTTTTGTTCCATACAGATTGACAATCAGCCTCTCTGTCTCATGCCATAATGAAGAAACCATAAGACTGATCGCAGGTCAGTGTGAATGGGCAGTGCAATCAACCTGCAGAAAAACACAGAGGTCAGAGTTGTTTTTGGTGATGTCATTGGATCTTCTGGAATGCATATAGGGTTCAAACGCTGTATTTGATGGAGATGTGTTTGACATAAAGTGAGTGGTGTGACAACACAGACAGGCACTTTAGCAGAGACGAGAGCAGCAAACCGAACCAGGAATGTATATGATAAAGGTGTCTGTTTTGGAGAGGTGTATAGGTTGCGTATTTTAGCCACGAGGAAAGGTATTTGGATTGTTTTACTAGTTTTAACCACCATAGCCTTCAGAGGGGCTGTGGTTTAGGTGTGAAGGTCAAGGCTTGAAACTATCAATGTTGGGCAAGCTACTTGGAAAATGTAGTGAGCTAAGCTAACAGTTACTCTTCATTAAATTAAGCTTCACTACACTAAAGCTACAGCCCTGGGAAATGTAGTAAGCTAAGCTACAGTAACATGGCAAAAGTAGTTTACTACATCTAAGCTATTTTTAAAAAAAAAAAATCATTTTTATATTGAACCAACATCATACCAAGTCAATGCTCTCTCAGTGATCAATAAAACTGTCAGTCAAGCAGAATAGTTCAGAACAGGCATAATAGTTCAGGTGAATTGTTTATTCAACAACTGTTCCAAACCAATTTGGGAACAAAAATCAGTATCATGTGCAGGGCTGGATTTACCTCATATTGTGACATAGGCAGAATAAATTTTTGCTGTCGGCCGGAAACCTCCTATTGGTAGTTGGTATTGTGGCTTTATTGTATAAAGATACATTTATACAAAGGGTAACAATAAGGTTCATTAATTAACATTAGTTAACTAGTGTAGTTAACATGAACTAAGAATGAGCAATACTTCTGCATCATTTATTAATCTTATTGTTAATTTCAACATTTACTAATGCATTATTCAGATCAAAAGTTGTGTTTATTAACATTAGTTAATGCACTGTGAACTAAGGTGAACTACCAATGAACGACTGTATTTTCATTAACTAACATTAACAAAGATGAATAAATACTGTTATAAATGTATTGTCCATTATTCACTCATGTTAGTTAATACATTAATGAAATCTTATTGTATAGCGTTACCATATAAATGTATAGGCCTACAGATAGGCTATGTTTATTTGCATCGTTGCATGTGTCATTATATTATTAACATTTCACCAAAATCAAGTTCAAATACTAAGTTTTTGACCAGCGAATGTTTTTCCCCATCATTAACGCCACATCAGAGGCAGTATGTGCATCGCATTTACGTTTTCATGAACTTGCAGGTCATACAGTTTTCTGTCCTGTTCCCAAACCTGTCCTGGAGGACCCCCTGCCCTGCACATTTTGTATGTCTCCCTAATCAGACACACCCAATTTAGTTCTTGCAGTCTCTACTAACGAGCTGATGAGTGAAAACAGGTGTGTTAGATAAGGGAGACATACAAAAGGTGCAGGGCAAGGGGGCCTCCAGGACAGATTTGGGAACCACTGCTATAAACTGCGCGCCGCACTTCATTCACGAGAGAGGCAGGAGGAATAATGAGGTTTGACTGACAGTTTGAGGAGCCAATGGCATTATGTGGTTTAGTGGTGGTGGTGTCACTTACTGATCCAGGATCAGTGATCCCTGTTATATTTCTGATTTGAGCTTGAGTTTCAGAAATGCTTTGGAAAATGTAACGTTAGCTTTTGTTGACGCTACCGCGCTACTTGATCAAAGATAGAGCTTCGCCACTGAAAAGCTATTTTATTCAGAAAACAGCTACTGAGAAATGTAATTAAACTACTAGCTAGTGCCCAACACTGGAAACCATCACTTTGAACTTTTAAAACCTGAAACATGAGTTTATTCATTTAAACACTCTTAAAAAAGTACTTGGAGACTTGTACTTCAGTGTAATGTTATTTGTTGACTTTCACTGTGTGAACAAAAACAGTTAAAACATTCTTCAAAATATCTTCTTTTGTGTTCTGCCAAAGACTGCTAAGTTGCAGATTATTTCAATGCTGCATAATAAACAAGACAATAACATAAAATCAAAGTTTTAAGGTTGTAAAATTATATTACAAATTACATTTTAGCTCATTATTAAGCAATCGATTTAGGTCAATTTAATTTTGTTCTCACCTACGAGAAGTCGTTTTTAGATTTTAAACTATAAACAAGTAGATACAGTTTTGAAAAAGCCAAAAAATTATTGACACTTCCTGATTTTGCAATATCCACAATTAACATGATGAACTACACTTGTGTGATTTTGAGGAGAAATGACTTCAAACATCTACTAAAAACCATCAGAATACCAGCTAATTAAAAGTCATTATTGTTTGAGCTCAGATGCCCCTTTCTTTTTTATCTAATGCAAGAACATTCCCACATTTTTAAAAAGTAAGCCTTGTCCAAATGGTCTAATAAGGTCACTGTACCTTATAATCACAATTATTCTCACAATATTGTGTGCCCTGATATGGACATGTAAACAAACACTAGCATTTGTTAGCCTCATTTGCTTGTCCTTTCACCTCATTTAACTCTTTTTCAGCAGTGATTTTTCAAGATCACTCCATCTCAGGCTTTGCTCTTAAGAACACACCGCAAGAGGATTATATGCTAATTAACCATTGTCCAGAGCTATTTTCTTCCTGTGGGCTCTGGCAAATGAATGTATTTATAGGTCACTGAAGGTTGTTTAGTCCTTTGTGCCTTCCCATGGTTCCTCAGGTTCTGAAGAGACCATCAATGTTTGATTAGAAACACACAGATCATCTCATGATTAAGGGCTGGGAAAGGTTCTTGGTTTCTTTTCCGGTAATCTGTGATTGAAATGTTTAACATACAAACAGCGACATTAAACCCTACAGATGACAATATTCACATAGATTCCCAAAAGGACGTAATCAGCAGGAAGATTAAAAAAAAAAACTTTATTCAGACGAATCTCACACAGACTGCTCTTGCAGCGAATGGGTTATGGGTACAGCCAAAACAAACTACTTCACTAAACAATGACCTTAAAGCAAATGAGTCTTTCTTCTTTACTAAAATAGGGATTTGTCTCGCAATTTTCTCAATTTTTTGACATACCGGAGATAACTTTCATGTCTGAATATTATTAAGAAGCATGTAGTCCTTAAATAGAGTTTGATGTGTTTTGGCACAGTTTTATTTCAGCATAAAAGAGTCCTTGTCCTTGGGTTTCAGCAATGGCCATTGGTCCATTATAAGGTCAGTTGTAGTGGTTTAAAGCAGCAAGAATCCTACACAGTATGCATGACACCAGCAGGGCTTTTCAAGACAGCGTAAAATACATGGGAATGTTTCAGCCAATGTCATCCAAGAAGTCAAAATCATTTAGGGATCCTCATGTTCCAGTGTAATAATGTGTGTTACAGGAAAGGCAATGCATTTGGACAACTGTGTGGGCCAATTCCCAACAGCATCCTTGGAAAACGGAGTTCCTGTGTTCAGCTTTTATCCTGTTTTTCCGCAGAGGGCCATACTGAAGCGGGACGTAATCAGAGACTGAAAAAGGTGTGTTGTATCCTTGGTGGTCTGCGGTTCTGTTTCGAATCTGAGCCGATACCATGTTTCTCTGTTTCACAATCTCACATCCCATACAAGCACTGAATATCAGGTCACAAACAAGAGTCGTCAACCACAAAAAAGCGACTTTTTTAAACTTTTGCTTGTTTAAAAGTGCCTTTATCCAGCAACCCGTGAAGCATTAAAAAGCAATAAAACAATTTTTTATACTGATCTTTTTATAGCCACATTATAATACGATTTCATGCTAGTAAAGCTTTATGTTCGGACCTTGGAGGACAAAGTCTTGGCACTTCACTTGATGTAGTAATGGGTTTGGACCCCATCCTGGCTTATCC
Organism: Spinibarbus caldwelli; assembly: GCA_039654775.1. Lineage (NCBI taxonomy): Eukaryota > Metazoa > Chordata > Actinopteri > Cypriniformes > Cyprinidae > Spinibarbus > Spinibarbus caldwelli. The sequence continues at coordinate 4,699,307 of CM077228.1, read as the reverse complement.
TGCAAGTTTTATATGCCGGTACAAAAGTAAATATGATACGTAGGTGGTATATTTTGGATTCTTGTGGACACTTGGACAGCTTGTCCAATCAGAGGTGACCTGCGTCATGCGTCACAAAGATAAGCCTGAACAAAAGCCGAGCCGCAGCTGCCTGGCCTTTTAAAATGCTCTTCAAATGACCGCAAATGCTGCCTATATGCTCTGATATGCTTTGCTGATAAACGTGTTGTCTTGGGTATATCATATTTAATGTGAAGGAGGACAAAACATGTTAATTTGTTGAATAGACACATTTTGTGTAAGTCATTGCGTATAGCAAATCTTACTGAAATCTCTTCACCTTAGTGTCTCATGACTAGCGACTGAGCAAGTCTCTTTATATAAACGTACAGCGGGAAAACACAGCAGGCCTTTTTTTAGCCGCAGCGCACTGGCGAAATGCTTATCTCCTAAGATGAGTCTGACAAGAGGGAAACCCTCTTAAGGGGGAGATTACGTGTTCAAATCCCAGCTCTGCATGTATGCACATCGTCTTAAGGCAGCTTTACCTCTGTGTAAGACTACAGTGTCATTAGCGATGGCCCATTTTGTTTACATGCTGCTCTTATGCGTGCTGGCTTCGCTCTTTAAGGTGGTCAAGTTGCTACTGATCATGGCAGGTGATCGAAAAGAGACTAAAAGTGCAGTAAGCTTATTTCTGGTGGTTTCTGGTAGACTGGGTGGGACTTCAGAAAAGGGCATGGCTAGTCTTTGCTCCTCCATTTGCTGAGGAGCTTCTTCAGGGCTACTGAGCTACATAATGGTGAGCAATAATTTCATCATTGGACCCTTCAAAGTTAATACTTGGTTGCTGTCGTTCCTACTTTATTGCGGCTATGTTGGAATGCGATAAAGGCAATTTCTAAAATGATGTTAAACACTTTCAGAAGGCCATCTAGAATCAAAATACTACCCAGATTGTGGAACACTAAACCGTCACTTTTTGGTCCATATGTTCTACTAGGATTGACTCTGCACAAGTCTCTGGATGTAAAAACCACTAATAGGAATGCTTAGAAAAATATATATTTCTTATGTATTTCATGCAGTTTTGATACACATATACTGTATGTTTACACATTTCCATACAAAATACGACAACATCCCAAATGTGATTCGTTTTCCCAGACACGAAGAGAATATACTGGCAGCCTGTTTCAGTAGAAAAACTGGTTTTCATGAACAATACTGAAGTTAATATGATATCGAGTGATCTGTGTTTTCCATTGCAACTGTTCCCAAGGTCCAGGTCTAGTGGAGTGACATGTCCTCTGACTCTGATACGTGAGCAAGGCACAATTCAGCATGCAATGCTCCTGTAGATTAGCAGCATTGCATGTTATTGTAAATATTCTTTTTTTTTTTTTCTTTTTTTTTTAAAGATTTTTCTTTGCAAACAACTTTAAATAAATAACAAGTATATTTATACATTATACATAGACATGTATAAACTATATGCATTCGATATAACTTAAACAATAATTTATATTTATATATTTACAGACCCCCCCCCCCCCCCCGGGAACATAAAAAAGAAAGTGGAGAAGTCGCTGCAGTGTTTTTCACGTCCTGCGGTGTTTGCGTGAGAGCGCGCAGACGCACGAGGTGTCTATTCGTATCCAGCGCCATCCCACCGACGATTCATCCTGAGTGAGAGCACGCACAAAAGTCTGCGAGGTTTTGCACTGCGAGTTCCAGTGCTTCTCGTCAATACCCCGACAGCTGCCTTTTTGGGACTTGGCGGTGTTACATCTCGTCTCGTAAAAGTACTGCTTGATATTTGTGCGTCCTGCATTGACAGACCCCAAAATCTTGACCACTTGTCCCTTAATGTCCACAGCCGTGGTCCTGTCCGTCACCCACAGGCTGATGCTGTCACACACTGAAAACTCGCCCCTGTAGCTCTTGTGCTCGGTGTTGCGCTTCTGCCGTGTCTTGTTGGCACCACTGCCGTCCTGGTTGCTGACAAAGTCGTCCATGAGGTAGAGCGGTGGCGGTTGTAGAGGAGGTCGGTCGCTGAGAAGCACGCGAGGCGAGTTGTAACGTTTGTGCTGACGCAGAAGCTCCGTTGAGATGTCCGTCACGGACTGGTTGCTGATGTTCTCCTTGTAGTTGGTCACTGCGGGCGGGTTTAAGGTGGAGGAAGGCAGCCCTTCGTCCTGCTTCTGTCGGCTGCGGCTGATGTCGGCCTGCAGGAGCTTTATGATGAGCGTGTTGATGGGGTCCTGCGTGGGACGCTGCTTGTCCATCGTAGAGGCTGAGATACCATAGAGGTACGCGAGGAACATCACGTACAACAAGATGGACATCACTAGATTCACCTGTAAGATCTGTGGAGAAACAGAAGACAGTTTTATAAGCATGGTAGCAAACAAAAGCAATCAACTTTAATTTTTTTTGGCCCTGCGACAGCACTGAATTTTCATGAAGCTCATTGTTGCATGACAATAAGTGGTGGCACTTCTGCAGCATATCTGCATGCCATCGAGGCATACAGTTAATGGGTGTGCGGTAAAAGATGGCCTGTAGTGACATGCGCATGAGCGTGTTTGTAGGGCCTCCCTTTTGGTATATTTATTTGAGCGCCTGACACATCCATTTGGCACAGTGTACGTTCTGTTTCATAACGGAGCGCAATAGCATAAAACAGAAACCACAAAAGCAGCGCAAAAGCAGAGTCTGCTAAATCATTGGAGCATCATTAGAGTACACCCTATCGCGGTGGTATAAAAGGTATTTATAGGTTATTTAAACTGGATTCAAGAAAAAATAAAATCACTTATTCACCTGTATAACTTTTATTTCTGTACTTACATTTTTTCCATGCAATTATAATTAATAGGGACTAGAGCTTTTCAAGAACCACTTACATTTCAATTTGTTCTTCACACACTTAAAACATTCAGCGTACAAGTCAACTTTTATAAAACTTTTATGATACTTTATAGTTCTTTTGGGTCCTCTTGAAGGATCAATTGTAAAAGCATGGAAAAAAATACCAGCACATTTCTTGATTTCTCCGGTAACAGTTAGTTACTGTTCACTACATTAGCAGTGAATGAAAATGAAAAATAAAATGAAAAACACTTCCAGTACATTATTAAAGTCTACCAATACTTTATTAAAATAAAAATGTATCTGTTACTATTATGTAATAGACCTGACATGAACAGATATTTTTTATAACGTTAATAAAGATTAACAAATACTGTAACAAATGTAATGCTAATTGCACTGAAAAAAGGTAACCTAAAAATGGTCAAATCTAAATTAACTGCTTTTGTTCAAGTCAAAAACAATATTTAACATCAGTGAATCCACCTAAATATATTAATTTATACCCACAAAACTACATTTTATGGGTTAAATAAGGTAGAAATAGCTCTTTAAGGTAACAATTACAGGATACCACTTTTATAGTGTGTAAAGTGTTACTATTTCATTTCTATTTCATTTTATGTCTCAGTTTTGGGTGAACTACTGTATTCTTTTAACACAATATTGCGTTTTCCACATTGCTTCAAGTAAGAAGGTCTGTCCTCTGTGAGCTGTTGGTGATATTGAGCGCAGATTTTCATGCTAAATAAGGTAAGAGTTGTGGCCTACCATAATCTTGTGTGGTTATTTTAATACTAACAATTACAGTAAACAGCCTTTCAATTTGCTTTTCAACAGCATGCAAGCGGCAGGCCTCACTTGGCAATTATCAGATACGTCACTTTCCTGGTATGACAAGTATACAAATTCTTTTGCATAACTTGTAACTAGACATCAGTAAAAGTACACATTCCTTCTCAGTTCCTCCTGAATAACCAGACCCTGACTTGTTGCTTTCAGGTTTTCTTTCGGATCAACGTATCCATTGTGGGATCACCTGAAATCAAACTGATTTAAAGAGAGAATGTGAGCCAAGGCGGCCGCTGCAAAACATCTTAACGTCAAACCTAGAGCGGTCAAATCGTAAGTGACACTAAACTACAGACTACAGTGCAAAGTGCAGGAACTGAAGACTAATGATGACACTGATGCACAAAGACAGACGTGTTGCAGACAGTCAAGGGTTACAGCTGCTACATCAAAGGACCATTTGGCATCAGTGTCTGATGAAAATAAATATCCAGTGTGCTTCCTAATCTTTAAGCTGCCCGGGTGTTTCTATATCTTTTCAGAACCACATGTCTTGCCTTCGAAGAACTGCAGGGTTTGGGAGGTCTTGGCATGGTGGTTGATAGTGTCATGGGATGCTTGGTTTGTTACATAATCGATTGGTTTTAAATTAGACTTTGGTGACGAAAACAAACACAAAAGACCTCTTGTTCTATAGGAATGTTTGATCATTTATCATTTGACACTGCATTCAGATTACTTCACCTGGATTTTACAGAAAATTATCTAATTTGTCATTGATGTCACAAGTTTGCAGCCAATTGTCTGCGTGCACTATCAACACTGACCTTTGTTGTTTAAGAGATTGAAATCTTGATGTCTGTAAGGGACAGGCGAATGAGGGAGTGTGAATCAGACCCACGGTACTCAGAGGAGACTGTTAATCACTCAGTCCTCATTATCGGTCAATAAGCATCGCTAATTTTGGTTTTTGGCAGGGGTGATGCCTGCAATAACACATTGGCACTTCAAAAGAGGGACGGCACGACAAAGTCACCTTGCAGGCAGTGGCGTAGAAAATTACTCAGTTTTATTGCCTTTACAGATTCATTTTTCTGCCTGTGCAGTTGCTGAGTTCACAGCAACAACATTACTGAAGTTGTGACTGAAAAATTGTACTAAATATATAATCTGTAGTAAAGAATTTTCAAGGGAATCAGATTAATTCCAAGGTGTGCTAATAAGCTAAATTTGATAAACCAAATACAATTTACATTTGCAGGGCATTTAGAAAGACACAAAGGGATCAAATTTGCACTAAATTCTCAGGCAGTAAATCTGTTAAGAATCAAAATAAGGCCAAAAATGCAAAATCCCTGCAATTAAACTGTTTTAATGCGTGTTTGTTCAAAATAAAATACACTTTATTTAACCATAACAGCCTCTTAAAATGTAAACAGTTATTTTTTTTTTATGAGTTTTTTTTTGGGGGGGTTGTATCAACCCTCTGGTGTTTTTCTTTCAGTGGTCATTCTTGACCAAAATAAATTTGTTTTGTTTTGGGGTTTTTTTTTTTTTTGTTTTGAATTTGTCTACTGTATCTTAATGGTACAAAACATGATAACATTTTGGCGTTTGCTATGTAAACACACACACACACACACACATACACAAAAATGCACAAAATGGACATGATGTGAAACACTGGTCCTGAAAAAATTTTTACACGGTCAAAAATGACTGCACTGAATGGCAAAGCGAAATGAACTGTAAGCGTATTTGATCTCATGGAAACGTTTGGTACTACACCCTAACAAAATCTTACTGATTTTATTTTTTGCGATATCAACCTCAAATTTGGAACAAAACTAAAGATGCTAACAACTAAATGTTTTGTAAAACTTATATTTGATCTAAAATTTTTAAAAACAAGCATTTTTCATAATAATGTTTTTGTTTCACTTTTTTACTTTTTAGTTTCACTTTTTACCTATTTTTTACTTAACTATTCCATTCATGTAATTTAGTACCATAAAATCCCATAAAAACACAAAAAAATTATTGAACTTAAATATAATACATTAATTTGATTTAAATGAAAAAATCTTATAAAAAATAAAAATAAATAAATTCTTTCATTTTTACTGCCACGTGAGCAGCAACAAAGAGTTAAAAAACATTGCATAAAAACATACAACTATAGCCTGAAACCAAAAATTTGCTGTGCTCATACTGAAGCAAGAGTTACGTGACTATCCCAGAGAGCCTGTGAGAATGTATGTGTATTAATTACGATTTTGTTGTAATGTTTATATGCATTTGCAGTGAACTACTTCAAATTGTGCAACATTCCCATGTACACTTTAATTGAGAACAGAAAACATCAGTTTGAAATGCTTCGTCTTTGTCGACATAATTTGCATCTCATACCCCATAAATAAGCCTCTGGGGAAAAATGTACAAAAGCACAAGATACTGGAATGAACGTCAATTACTCTCACCATCTGGGCTCATTCAGGTGAACACGGGGTGGAAATTTACTTGGAGCTCCAGACCAGGGTTGAACAGATAATCTTTTTCATCCTCTTAAGTGCGATCAAATGCTTGACTATGTTTGTATACGTCCAGTAAGCTTTTAAAAGGGTTCTTCTACATTAAGCTGCAAAAATTGCCTGTAATGAGCAACTTGCTCACGTTAAAGTCAACTTGCTTCCCTTGAAGCGTAAATTATAACACAACAAATGATGTGAGAGAAGCACATGCATTTGAATCTGTTTCGGCCATGTTTGAATAGATAATCCTTTGCATCCTCTTAACTGCTCTCAAATACTTAGCTGTGTTTCTTCATGTGCTGCAAACATTGTCGGAGACCTTCTAGGAAGCACGGCTAATGCGATCTCTCACTAAACTAACAAGAGTTTAAGGTCTGATCCATGCAGAGGGCCTTTCCGAAAGCTTTCCTCTCAAACGCGTTTAAAATCTCCAAGACTCTGACATATTTCTTTATGTGCCTTTCTCTGTCATGTTGCATAAATGCAGGAAGTTCACATCTCACAGAAACACAGATGTGCATTCATGTGTCTTCCTGGATGAACAGCAGCTTAAACGTTTGTCTTCAGGAAGGTGCCAAAAAGAGGTTTGGTAGGGGGAGATTCTTCTAACATCACAAATGATTGCAACTCAGCCTGAGACACTGTGAAATACATTTCCAGTGAAATACAAAAAGGAGACATTTGAAGAATCTTGATGCAGCTGTTTACAGCATGCAATGATTGCTCCAAAATCACAAAAAAGCACCCGAGAACTAGACCTTATGTCTTGTACGTTATATTCCAACTTTTCTGAAGTCATACAATAGCTATGTGTGAGGAACTAACGAAAATTAAAGCTGTTTAAAAAATTGCACCAGTACAAATTTGTGCTGGCGAGAAAGAGAATCAAGAGTTGCAGCAGATAGAAAGGTTTTGAATGAATTTTGTTAAATATTCCTCATATAGTGGATGACTTCAGAAGACACTTGGACTACTTTTATGGTGCTTTATATAAACTGTTGTGTGCAAGGATTCAGGATTTCTGTGCAATATAAAATAAGGCTATTGGATGGAAAAAAACACCATGAGTTTGCAATGACATTTTCCTTTTTAAAAAGAGAGTAAAAAGAGAGCAAAAACATTTCCTGTCAGCACTTTCACATAGTAACATTACTATTTTGTTGCATAATGATATATGCTCTATTACTGGTAAACTAAGAGTACTTCTGTTTTTTCAAGACAATTAAGTAGAATGCCAACATATTTAAGGCTGTTTTCTAAGTCATTTTGTTGGATATGATTAATGCACAATAACAGACATTATATCATTTTCTGATAAAATTATTTATATATATATATATATATATATATATATATATATTATAAATATATTGTTACATAGTTCCAAAGGATATTTAAAGCGGGTTACAACATTGTTCATTATAAACAATAGAAATAACAAAGCAAAAGCCAAACTCACTAAAGTGCTCAAACTCACAGTGGGCCGTAATGAATCCCTTAATACAGTTAAACTGGAGAAAAACAAATGAATTGACAGTCCTCAATGTACTTGATGCTGAAAACATAATGTAGGCTAAGCTATTACATTTTTGCATTTGGTAAAATTCTTGGTTAAAAACGCTGTCTGCTACAGGCCCACCAGCAGGATAAATCACTCCCACACAAACTCTTATGTCTGACCCAAACTGAGCATGACAAGTAGTGGATGATTTTAAGTGGTGAATGATTTCGACCATTTCCCTTGGTGGCTGTTCCACTCACAACCTCCCAGCCAAACCACACCAGACTGTTTTAAGCGCCTGGAATGACACTCTAAGTTCATGTGATTGGCCTAGTCACCTGATAGGGCAGTTAATGGACTCTAGGTTGCTTTCTTAGGAATGCCCAAATTTGTTGACACCCTAATCCATTTAAACTAGGTCGGAGAAGAGAAAAGCTGCCTGCATACTTTGAACAATTATGAAAAGTCCAGGACAAAATAAGACTTTTCATGTGGCATCAAGTTCGAAACACAAATCGTGATGATTAGCTGGTGGGCACGTACAGTACAAGCTCAACCATTCAGCCGTTTTCCATTTTTACTAAGACTTAATTGTTGTGCAGTGCTGATAACTATGTTTGCACAATGAACGGCACGTCGACATGACTTTGGGCTAAATAAAAATTATGCAACACATTCAGCATATTTAAGGTTATCACATTGTATGCCAGGTTTGGACAGATTCAAAATTTGCTCTAGGAGTGGACTGATCTTCAGCAAATCAGAGGGATATTGTTTTTAAATCACCCTGGGTCTTTTTTACTATAGTGCTGCTCCTCATCAGCCAAAATAGATGCAGTGACGGTGATAGATAACAGCCCAACAACCTCCTTGGCTAAATGCTAAACAAGCAAGCATTGTTTATGGGCTCACAAGTCCATTGCCTCAGAAACTACATCAAGAAATTCCTTTTCACTTACGCACAAGTGACTCTAACAAAAACTGTCCTCTGCAATCAGTTTGATCTCAGCAAAAAGGAATTACTTTTTATATAACAAGGTCTTGTGACCTTACCAGCTATGGGCCTACTGGTAGCTGCTTCACTTTTCACAGGAAAACAAAGGTCCTGGCTATCAAGCCAATATTTTGTAATGACATAATATTAAACTGCATACAACAGCACGCTCAGTGAACTTTTATTTCAGGACACGGGAGTATTAGGCGTCAAAATCTGGTCCTTGATCTCCTTTAACTGGTTTAGGCCACTCCATGCACAGCTCTGCACTTGCCTCGGGATTAATCCTTATAAACACTTGTGGTTTCCTTAATTTTAGAAACGGCAACCAAAAGGTCTAGAAGTCTGAATAAAAATGAGTTTTGTTACTTTGACTTTGCACAGCATACCTGTTCGCCCAACAGCAAACCTTTCCATCAAACAGCTGTGATATATAACAAATAACAATCAATTGCATGCATATTTCTGTCTTGTTTTCGATTACACTTGAAGTTCAAACCTACAGAATAGCATGTTCATGTATGACAGGTGTCAGTGGCCTCGACATTGGGGCTTCTTCACCTTCAACGCACATCATCTAAGACTGGCCAAGGAGGCTTACAACTCCCTGAGCTTTTAACTCCTAGAGGATTGGCCTGAGATTAGCAACAGCCTTCACACCAACCAATGCACCATTTAACACACCGTTCAGTCCAGAATGCTTAGATAACACAGATATTGAAGTTGAACGGTCAACATGAACTGGACTGTTTTAACATTCATTGACTAATCCCCTCAGTGGCCAGTTTGTATTGACATATTGACATATTTACAGCAAATATACGTTTCTTTTCTGCCGAATCAATTTAGACAACTAAATATATGATTATAAACAGTACTGGGAGTAATGCATTACAAGTAACTTGACTTACGTAATCAGATTACTTTTTCAAGTAATTTTAATGCATTACTTTTAAATTTACAATAAAATATCTAAGGTACATTTCAAATAGATAACGCAAGTTACTTTGTTTTTCATTTATTGATTGAGACCTCTTGTTGAGAGAAATCGTAAGGTGCTGAGGCGTTGTCTACGCTGTGTAAACATGATGGTTATTGTAGTTCTAGACTAAATGTGAACATGCATCTACTCATCTCACTTGCTCAAAAACAGATTCAGTATTCCTAGAAATGAATAAAAACAACAAAATGCAAACTCAGAATACGATGCAAACCTGCAATAATTAAATCTGTTAAATAGCACAAATATTCTTTATGTATTTAATCTCACTGCCGACCTTTGACGGTCCAATTCAACCATACAAATTAGTAAAAATGACTTTAGTTAAGCATCATATTTGTGTGTGTGTGTGTGTGTGTGTGTGTGCGTGTGTGTGTGTGTGTGTGTGTGTGTGTGTGTGTTTATTTTTTGCTGCAGTAAGAGTGTTATTGTCATTAATTTGTTTTTTGTTGGAAAGCTCAACCCAGGTGAGTAAAAGTAATGCAAATGTAATGTAACGCATTACTTTCCATAAAAAAGTAACTAAGTAACTTTTTTCAGGGAGTAATGTAATATTGTAATGCATTACTTTTAAAAGTAACTTTCCCCAACACTGATTATACATACGGTAAATTGAAAATCCACAACCAGTTTCCCATTCTTAGCGTTATTTTCTGTCAGACTGGGTTTGTAATCTTGAGAGGAGTGCCATATGTCCAACTACAGAACAGCAAGACAATCAATCGAGCTAACAGATACTGATACACTTTGTATATTTCAGTCACATGGAGTTAGGTTTTAGCTTTGGGAAGATACTGAATCAAAGAGTTTACAGCATTCAGGCGCACTATGAACTGTTTAGCTATTGTTTGAGATTGAAACGTGCATACATGTCACCGGAGAAATAGAAATAGTACAATGAGCGGGAGAATACAATATAAAAAAGGTAAAAGCCACTTAAAAGTGTCTGTTCTTAATGCACACAACTGTCTGTTAGCAATGCACTGGCACGTTGAAAGCATCATGCAAAATGACATGCTATCTTATGGTATCTATCAACAGGACATGACACTATGACTGTACATATGTCTTGTGTGTTTCAGAAGAGCTACCCAAGTTGATGGACTCAGGATGGCTTAGGAGGCAGCATGCCAGCGGAAGAAATCCACCCAGGATTTTCAAAGAAGAGCATCTAAACCATAAAGCTGTCCAGTTGCCCACAGATGTTCCCCTAAAAGAGCGAAAAATAAATTGGTGGGTTTTTGTCGAAGGTTTTCAGACTTTCAATATCGAAAGCTAGACAAGTTGTGTAAACTATCAGCTCAAAATACATACACGGGAGCATTAGTTTACTCCAGTTCACATGCAGTGTTTTTATGAAGCAGGCTAGCTTAGCATGTCATGTTTTCAGTGCCTCGTGGCGTGAGTTGTTCACTGAGCGTTCAGTGTAGGGGACGCATTGCAGCTGTTTGGCAGCTTGTGTCAACGCCTCCCTTCAGCACACTTCATTCAGTCGACGTGTTTTTGGTAAGTTATGATTATTGGCCAACACACTGAATGGTATTGTCACGAATCCGGTCTGTGGGCTTCCGCCTAATAGCCACCAGAGGTCACCCTTCCATCATATTGACTTTCACATTGCACAGACTATTTCACATTACCCCGGACTCCATTTCCCATCAGCCATTTCACTAATCACACGCTCACACCTGAGACCAATCACACAATCACACACTCTACATAAACCATGTACTTCCTCTCTGTCACTCCCGAGTATTGTCTTGCGTATATCTCTCTTCCAGTGATACCGACATTACAGAGCCCTTCTGTGTTTTCTAAGTCTAAGTCTAGTTTATCTAGTTTATTGCCTGAGTCATTCATTTCTTGATCTTCTGCCTGTGTAACTTGGATTAACCCTTTGCCTGCTGTTTCGGACTCTGTTTATACCTCACCTGGACTATTGCTCTTGTTTTTGGATTATTTCTCTGCCTTACCCTGTTGTATATTGTTCGCCGATCGTCGACCCACACTTGTCCTAGGATTACTCTGTGTCTTCCCCATGCCATACCTGTTTGCCGTTGTTCGACCCTGCCTGTGTTTATGACCACATCTCTGTCTAAATAAAGCTTTACACATGGATCTGCACGTCTCACGTTTCGTTTGCCCCGTAACAGAATACTCGGCCTCACAAGGATCCAGCAGCTTTTCTGATGAACATTGGCCAGGTATGAACATTGCAAGACTGTTATTAGCCCTCATACGCAATACGCAATTGCTCGAGGACTATATTCAAGAGTATTTGTCCATTGCCAATTACTCTGATTTACCGGACTGTTTACTGATAGAGTTTTTTTGCAAAGGCATTAATCAACCGCTGATATCTAAGCTTAGACACGAGGGTCCGCGTTCATCACTCTGTCAGTTTATGGACTATGCTTTGTTGTGTGTTGGCTCTCCATTCACTGTGGGTGTCGCGGATGAGGAACATGACACCGCATCTATGACTGAAATGGTGGCTGCACCTGAGCGCACTCACAAAATGGCGGCCACAACAACACCCCGTCATGTCATTGCTGCCATTCACGAATCAAGCCAAGTCACCGTTGATCGTCATGAGTCAAGCAACATCACAGCTCATCACCCAGAGTCACGTCACGTCACGTCACAGCTGATCTTCCAGAGTCTCGTCATGTCACAGCTGATCTGCCAGAGTCACGTCACAGCTGATCTGCCAGAGTCACGTCACAGCTGACCTTCCAGAGTCTCTTCATGTCACAGCTGATCTGCCAGAGTCTCGTCACGTCTCAGCTGATCTTCAAGAGTCTCTTCACGTCACAGCTGATCTGCCAGAGTCTCGTCACGTCACCGCTGACCATCCAGAGTCTCATCACGTCTCAGCTGACCTTCCAGAGTCTCTTCACGTCATCGCTGATCTGCCAGAGTCTCGTCACGTTTCAGCTGATCTTCAAGAGTCTCTTCACATCACAGCTGATCTGCCAGAGTCTCTTCACGTCACAGCTGATCTGCCAGAGTCTCGTCACGTCTCCGCTGATCTTCCAGAGTCTCTTCACGTCACCGCTGACCATCCAGAGTCTCGTCACGTCTCAGCTGATCTGCCAGAGTCTCGTCACGTCTCCGCTGATCTTCCAGAGTCTCTTCACGTCACCGCTGACCATCCAGAGTCTCATCATGTCTCAGCTGATCTTCCAGAGTCTCTTCACGTCTCAGCTGATCGTCACGAGTCAAGTCACTTCTCAGCTGATCTTCCAGAGTCTCTTCAAGTCACAGCTGATCTGCCAGAGTCTCGTCACGTCTCCGCTGATCTTCCAGAGTCTCTTCACGTCACCGCTGACCGTCCAGAACCACGTCACGTTGCAGTTGATCAGCCAGAGTCTTGTCACATCCTGTCTGCCACACCCAGATATTCAAGGTCAGTCCTTCAGTATCCTAGTCTGGTATCCAGTGTGAGGGATGCACCACTGGTGTCTGCACGTGCAGCTGGTATCCCCAAACCAGCTCACTTTAATCCTCCTGTTCCTGCTCTAATTTCCCTGTCCGAAGCGCTTCCCATGATGGGGATCGCTTTATGTTGTGTTTGGGCTGCATATACCACCTCAGAACTTCCCCAGGCGATGGCACCCGCTGTAGCTTCTCCAGAGGTGGCGGCACATGCTGCAGAACCTCCCGAAGCGGTCTGTGGCCTTCCGCCCCAATAGCCACCAGAGGTCACCCTTCCATCATATTGACTTTCACATTGCACAGACTATTTCACATTACCCCGGACTCCATTTACCATCAGCCATTTCACTAATCACACGCTCACACCTGAGACCAATCACACAATCACACACTCTACATAAACCATGGACTTCCTCTCTGTCACTGCTGAGTATTGTCTTGCGTATATCTCTCTTCCAGTGATACCGACATTACGGAGCCCTTCCGTGTTTTCTAAGTCTAAGTCAAGTTTATCTAGTTTATTGCCTGAGTCATTCATTTCTTGATCTTCTGCCTGTGTAACTTGGATTAACCCTTTGCCTGCTGTTTCGGACTCTGTTTATACCTCGCCTGGACTATTGCTCTTGTTTTTGGATTATTTCTCTGCCTTACCCTGTTGGATATTGTTCGCCGATCGTCGACCCATGCTTGTCCTAGGATTACTCTGTGTCTTGCCCATGCCATACCTGTTTGCCGTTGTTCGACCCTGCCTGTGTTTATGACCACGTCTCTGTCTAAATAAAGCTTTACACATGGATCCGCACGTCTCACGTCTCGTTTGCCCCGTAACAGGTATATGACAAGTGTAAGTTAATATGACAAAACTGAAAAAATATGCCAAATTTTGGCAGCCAATGCCTTCATTTTTGGCACTATTAGAGCAATTATAACACCAGTAAAGGGGTAAATTCCTTAAGATTTAAGACTTTTATAGTTCTAGTTATCATCTTGGTCTCACAAGCAGCATCCCAGGTAAAAGATTTAGGTTAGAAAAACATTGTGAGAACATTGTTTTGAAATGGTTGTAAAGTAAAGTATCTAAACATTCTAAGAACGTTAAAATGTCTAGCTTTCTTGTCGGAATTAAAACATTATTTAAATGTTCTTAAAACATTTCTCACAACGTTCTACTAACTTTATTTTCACCAAAAATATAACATTATTTGAATGAGTGTTAATATGTCCAGTTTTCTTGTCATGACTAGAACGTTATTTAAAGGTTCCGAAAACATTTCATATGATATCTTTTTCACTCAAAATAAAATGTTATTTGAACGTTTGTTTTTTAGTTTCTAAGAATGTTAAAATGACCAGTTTTCTTGTTAAGATTAGAAAATTATTTAAAGGTTTCTAAAACCTTACCGAAAATGTTATTTGAATGTTATATTTAATATTCTAAGCATGTTTTCTCTCAACATTTTGAGAACCTTCAAGACATCCCTGAGAATGTTGTTCTAAGAATGTTTTCACTCAACGTTATAAGTGCATATATCAAATATTTAAAAAGGTATAAGAATGCTCTATAACGTTTTATTCTAAAATTTAAAAAATGTTAGTAAAAGTTGTAAGAGCGTTCCCTGCTAGGATTTAACCAAAAAATAATAGTTCTTTACAATATTTTGTTCAAACAAATGGCCTTCCATAGCATTACAACTTGTAAATTCTGATTATAAGCCAATGCACTGAATGGTATATTCTATGACAAGTCTAAATTAATAGGACAAAAGCGAAATATGCATATCAAATTTTGACTGCCAATGCTTTCCTGTTTTGGCACTATTTATTTATTTGTTTTTATTATATCATTTTCTTCCAACAAATAGCCTTCCATAGCATCAAAACTAGTGATTTTTCTGGTGACTGCCAAATTTAATGCAATTAAAAGTACAAAAATGTCAAAGTCAGGTGTCTTCATTAAAGCATGGTGCTATAAAAAAAGATTTTAGACTATTAATGTGAAGTCAGGGAGTCATTAGCAATTAGCCTGACTTTTATAGAAAACTAAACATATTTTATAGAAAACTAAAATATTATACAGCTTTCCTGTAGCTCAAATAGTAGAGCATGTAGAGCATGGCGCTAGCAACGCCAAGATCATGGGTTCGATTCCCAGGGAAAGCAAGAGCTGATAAAATGTAAAAAATGTAATAAATGTAAAATGTAAAAAATGTAAAAACTGTAACTTGAATGCAATGTAAGTCGCTTTGGATAAAAGCGTCTGCTAAATGCATAAATGTAAATGTAAACTAAACACAGAACAAGCTCTCTGTTTGACATGGCACTGCCAAACACAACAGTTAGTGTAATTAACACATCTTGAAGTTTGTAACATGATCATGTTGGTTGTTTCAATGTAATGTGATAGATGGGTGTTTGGCAGTTGACAGCAACACTTTGTCAAGGATACAAACTACAAAATGTGTAGCTACTTCCCACTCAACAGGGTTGATATTTCTACCATGGCTTCATGTTTAATGCATATCAACTCCTGGCACTTCCAGAACAAATGTTAGAAGCTTTTTGGAGAAACTAAAGTATTCTGGGTATGCTCAGGCACAATCAAGACAAGACAAAAAGGGTTTTCAATCAAGTCCAAATTTAGAAAAATTTAAATTAAATTTAAATTTAAGAAAAATTATTTTGTTCCTATTTTAAATTTTATTAACCCAAGTATAGTTTTCATGGTAAAAACAAATAATAATTAAAAAAAATAAATAAATAAAATAAACACACACACAAATTAGCTCCTGACTACAATATCCATAATATGGATATTTGTGAGGAGTGTGTGGTTTTAAAATGGTGACTGTTTAGGCAGCAACCACAGCATATCAAACAGCATCTTCCCAGCTAACAGAGAACATTCTCAAAACATCCTGGCAAGGTTCTCTCAAAGTTATGAACAAACATTCTTCCAGTATCGTTAATAGAATGTTTGTTAAAAGTTATCTAGTCTTTAATAATATTCTAAAAATTAATGTTCAGATATAGAGAATGTTTAGAATTTTCAGAGAACATTCAAAAGTAACATTCTGATAATGTTTGCAAAATGATAAAATGGAATGTTCGTATAACCAAGAAAAAATGCATTTAAAAAAAGTTTTGAACGTTCAGAGAACGTTCGGAAATAACTATTTTTTCCAAATTGTTCCTAAAATATATTTTTTTTTAGCTGGGTTGGCATGTGTTGAACATTTCTGGCACAAATTATTAATTACCTTATTGGAGATAGTATTGTTTCATTTTATGATTTATCTGAAGCAATATCTCTCTTTGGAATAAAGGTGGATGCTCTGATTAGAATTCTCACTATTAGCAAAACTATAGCCACATATGGAAATGCACAGTCAAATTCTGGTATAGCATTTGCTCTTCTAAGCCACTTAGCAAACTGGAACAGTTTAAGTAAAAGCACAAGTATGAATGTATTAGAATAACCAGCATGCCACACTTCCGTGTACCATGTCACACAATATCAATGCTGCGCTGATAAGGTAAATGTGACAGAAAAGAATGGAAACACTCTTACAAATTCTGCGCTGTTAAGCTGTGCAGTATCATTAGCTATAACCACAGGTTTTGTTTTCTGTACAATAATCGATAGTGTGCAAAATGAAGAGTTACTAAGAAAATGAAGAATTACTATGAAGTGCTTCATTTCTTTGATCCTGGCCTTGATAAATGATTTATTTCGACCTGGCTGCCATCTGTCATTTTGATGATGGATCTGTCAGTGAAGTGTACTGACAGCTTAGACTTTGTAACCTGTTAGCAAAGCATGCTTTTTTAAATATGAAAACAGCCGAGACACGTTTATCAAGATGAAAAATATAATTTCATGATTTGGCATACATAAAGTATTCTATAATGAGACGATCCATATATGGTCACCGCTGTGAATTTCCCACAGTTTAAACATAGTGACCAAAAAAAGAGACTGAGATAGTTTTTGGGTATGAGTGACCCATGATAAAGTTGATGAGATCCCCTGATGGCCAGCCAACATTTTTTGCTGTTCCCATTTTAAAGTGACAGATAGTTGCCCAGAAAAATAAGGATGCACTGCAACTGGCCGAACATTTACCACTACAGTTTTCAAAGCCACTACGCAGATGAACTCAAACTGATGTGGAGCCTGGAAGTCTTTCAAAGCCACAATAATTGAAAAAATCACATAACTGAATTGGTCATCCTGTTAGCTAGTGGACTAAAACGCCTATTGTGTACGAGGTGTGCAATGTCACCAGGCCTAGTTAAGCTGGTATTCTGCAAATAGATATAACTGAAAATTTACAAAATTTTATTTAGATTTTCTTTTTTTTTAAATAACGTGTTGTGTATTTATTCACATACACTTACGAAAGAAACCTGTACTTCAGTTTTCACTCAGAATAAAATAAATACTTTTCTTTACAAGTCATCAAAATAGCATGAAATTCTGATTTTGTGTGATTTATTAATCCTTATAATGACTTCAGATTAGAGAAAAGTCCTCAAATAGTGCCATGGGTTCACTGCAGTCAAGTCCCATATTTCTTTTGACACATTCACCAGTAAATCTAAGTTATTTGGATTAACCCTTTAGCCTCCCCGTCAGTGGATGCCTCATATCAAATCCTTTATTTGACAGATGCTTGTTTCAGGAGCATGTCTGCACAAGATTTCCCTCGACACACAGCAGGGAAACATAAGCAGAAACACACAGATAGAGCTATCAAAACACAAGTGGGGAAAAAAAATATGCATGCAACTTCCAGTTGATGAACAGGAAGAGCAATAACTTCAACCCACCAAAAAACTTCAAGGGCTTCGACAGCACTGGCATCTCCAACACAGATTTATGTGGATTATCTATTTTAGGGATTGTCTGCCAATCTCAGCCAGCTCTCCGAGGAAAGACCCAAGAGCAAAGTGTTTAGACAACATCTAAGTATATTTTAAAGTCTTGCATTTAAGTTTTTATGTTGCCTTATCAGTTAAAGTCGAGCAACTTTTCAAATTACTGCATTCGAACCTTTTATATTCTCAAAAATATTTATATATTGGAGAGATATAAAGTTAAGCTTGCATTTACAGTTACATGTAGTTATAGACAGATCTAGACACCTCAATTTATAGTTAGAAGACCTCGCAAATAAAAAAAGAGTTGTCTTGGCAATCTATTGTTTTGTGCATAAAGAGAAGAGCACTTTGAATGGTAAGAAGTGAATTTGCCCGTACTGGTTTTCAGTTCAGCCCGAGGCTCTGAGCAGTTCACATTCTTCCCTAATACACAAATGCGCAGAAAGTTCCTCAGACACATTAACGCTAATGTTTATATGCAATATTGCAAATTACGCAGTTGTTTCTGCCAGAAAACGTATTGTTTTACGAGCAAATATTGGCTGTGTGAACTTTTTCAATGGTTAATCGCACAGAAAACTGTCCTGGAGAACAAGAGCAAATGCGCAACCGTGCCAAGAGCCCTCCAGATTGCCATCGAACAATCCATGGAAGCAGTTCGAACAAACAAACAGATACATACCGTAATAAAGGTAACCATAGCATCGGTGAGGAAATATTCAGCAGTGCCGACATGAAGGTGATGAGTTTATAACGAATCCTTTTTGAAAGTTTCCAGCTAGAAAGCGCGGTGCGTGCTGAGAGTCTTACTGGCGAGTACAGTGCGCAGATCTCTCTCTCTCTCTCTCTCTCTCTCTCTCTCTCTCTCTCTCTCTCTCTCTCTCTCTCTCTCTCTCTCTCTCTCAACAAGCATAATCTTCTACTCTCCTGTGCACGGACAGATGGCTTTTATAGGGTTGCTGTGCTTAGTCCGAAGTGATGCCGTTCTCCTTAGTCAATCATGCATTTGTAAGTCTAATACGTTTAATAATAACATTAACACGCATTTTACTGTACATTAACTGATGACCAGTTCAGCATTAAATGTAAACGCGTGTAAATTCAATGCATTAAAATTGCTTTATTATATTCATATTAATTTTACTTTATCTACATTTTTGAAAAATAAATGTTCCAAAAGGGGGGTTTCGCAGTGATGCCGAACCTTTCTGTTTTCTTAGTGTTCCTTATTCATCTACAGATCCCTTTTCCACTTTAAAGACCCTTGAAAGGTTCCATGGATGTTAAAGGTTCTTCATGGAACCATAGATTCCAACAAAGAACCTTTATTTTTAAGAGTGTACTGTTCTACGTCATGTTCTTGGACTTTTTGTGATAAACTATTTATCAGATGTCTCCTATGAAGATCTATTTGACAGAAATTTGGCAAAACAACCTGTTACTGGAGCTGATTAGGTTTTATTCTTCATATTTGTTTGGTAACAAAAGAAACCTCCTTTGAAGAGAAAGAAATTGCATACTTTCTCATCTGCTCTGTAAAAACTTATTTGAAAGATCCTAATAACTAGCTATGGCTGCCAACTGAAAAAAAATGTTGCAAAATTAATGCACAGTTTGAGCTCACAGGTATTTGGTGTGACTCAGTCATTGAAATAAGTTGAAATTGTCATAGTATAAGCAAATTATAAAAGTAGATTGAGAAAACGAGTGATTTTACAATGGGCGGGGCGGGTGTGACAGGAAACAATCATCAATCCTCTATAATCCACCCTTTTCTAATGTTAGTTGACTCTTTGTTGGAGATGTTTGTGTAGGATGACGTCTTTAGGTCTTAAGCATTTAAAAGATGACATATATCTTGAGAGACCCAATAAACCATCTTAACCTTTGCAGAGCAACAGACACACTGGGACAATCAATGCAAATACAAAAATGTAAGACAGTCCCTCCCATATCTTGTCATTTTCAATTTATTTATTTATTTATTTATTTATTTTTGCTCTGGACTGTCATGGTCACTAGGTGATCCACATTCATAGTTTAAACTAGAAAATGAAATACTTGCATGTCTAACTTCCTAGTCTAAACTTTTTTGACCCATAAATGCCGTGTGACTCTCTAGAGCAGTAAAATAACCTTCAAAATCTTCAACCCTTGTGCAAAACCCAATGTTTTAGCAAGAAACCCAGGAGCTAAAAAGTGCATCTTACCTAATACTTGATGTGAACTTCCTGGTAAAAGGTGATTTTTTTGTGTTTCTTCCTCGTTTTGAAAGGCTATGGAACATCAGATTTGAATGTAAGAGTCAAAGAGAGATGTTTTTAACCAAAATAAAGGGTTATAATGTTGTCACGTGTCTCAGTCAGGACAAATCTCCCTTAATGATGTTCTCTGTCAATGCACATAATCATGACCCAATCGGTTGCGCCCCCGGAAGTTGTAGAAGTTCTTCAGTCTTCCCCCAATCAGGAAGCTGTTTTGTGAAAATCAACTGAAGTCATCAGTTGCTGAAAGAGGGCATGTTAGGGATATTTCACAAATGAAGTCATCTTCTTTTAAACCAGTCCAAGAGGAAGATTCCATTGATGGAACATATCAAAAAGACCGGAAATTCATCCTGTCACTGCTATTTACAGCCTTTCAGGAACACTTCATTTTCATTCAAGGAATGCAACACGTAAAGTCTCAGCAATTGCACCAGAACTGTATGTTAATAATATTAACCAGTTTCCATTTGGTAATCACAAATGGTGAGACCACAGCAAGCTCAGTTTCTATGAAATGACACAGCACTGACACCATTTGTGCAAGTGTAACAGGAATAGTTTCAACTATGTTGGTGAATTGTATACTTTCTGTGCCACAAGTGTCCATTTAATGCAATTTCTGCTTTTTTGTTGAAAAATCTATGTCTACAAATAATGTGTCTATAAATAATATGACTGTTTTCTATTATTTTATACTGTCATTATAATTTCATACTGTCTTTCATATGTTCTATTATTTTGATTGTTTTAAATTTTATGTCTCGGCCACATTGAAGCACCATGCTTACCATCATCATTTAATTTTAAAAATCCTTTTTTATGTATCATTGTTTTCATATTTTGATTATGATTTTTCTCTTTTAAAGTTATTCCCTGCAGTGATGCAACTGCCTTTTTGAAGATGCTTCAGACAATTAATGATGATTCAACCTATCCAGAGACTCCAGAGCTCTTGTTATCCATCACCAGGTACACAAGAGCCAACGCTCCTTCTTCTCATGCTGCCCAAGACTTACTCAGCTTTAAAGTTGTACTAAATGTTTTACAAACGAGTGAATCGGCAGCACTCAGGTTGGGCCTGGTGGTGTGTGTATGTGTTTTGTTTGAGAGGAATGCAGGGCACACCTTACTGGCATACAGTGGGTTCTGCTAACCTCAACATACACAGCTACTGCTGCCTTTCAAATAGTACCACACAAAGAGACACAATGGAGTAAGAACAATGCTGGCACCTGTGGTTGGTTAAAGGAGTTCCCTGTTGTAAGTAGGCTTTTTATTCTGTTTAATGACGGGGAACCTTTTGAGCAAATCTCTGCACAGACAGCTCTGTAACCAAGTGTATCAAAACAGCGGCTGTTTGAGTATCTTTACGTCACCAATAAACTATGCGGCCCGTGCAAAAGCGAACCTGTTGCCAAATTAAATATTTATATACTTGCATTTACAAGTGTGATAGTCTATTTGCACTACGTTCGTTTTGTATGTACAGTACTCGAAAAAGATTTTAAGAATTACATGGATGAGTAATTGAGAAGTATAGAGTGATTTATGTGTTAAAAGATCTGATTTCCTTGTGCGGGCGCTTTATGCTTGTTGAGCATTCAATAAAGGATTCCTGCGAAGCCATTACATAACTTGATTTACTCATATATTAGGCCCCTGATAAGTGATTTATTTGACATACAATATACGGACTAAGGTTGAACAAACATAAACAATAGGTGGTGTTTCAATAGTTAATGTTTCAGGTACTTTTCTACACGTTCCTTCCTTGTCCACTTTTGTCTTTTAGTCCCAGCATTCAGCACCTGCACCTACAATGAGTCTGTTGTTTACAGTCCCGTTGTGGAATCGCAAAAGTCACTTTCTCGTGATAGATGGGGTGTCTCCCACCTGGCTCCGAGGCCATCAGGGCGTTGATCTCTGCCCCTCGTCATAGTAAGCCATGGCTAGAGGGGAAGGTGGGAGAGACGTATCAGGAAGATTGAAAGAAAGAGGAGAGGAGGAGGGAGCGCAGGTCAGATCGAGTTTCTGCCCGACTGCAACCATCACCCCAACCAACCCCGAACACAAATGAACGAATACAGCATTTTACAACAGCAAATAAACAAGTGAAAATGTGCAGAAACATGTTGTACGCTCTTAAAAATAAAAAGGGGGTTTCGCCATAGAAGAACTATTTTTGGTTCCCCAAAGAACCTTTCAGTCAACAGTTATTTAAAAAAAACATGTTTTACTTAACATGAAGAAACTTTAATAACCTAAACAACCATTTCTTTAAAATGAAGGCTGCAAAAGGAGGTTTTCACAGTAATGCCATAGAAGAACCATTTTTGGTTCCCCAAAGAACCTGATGAAGAACATTGAAGCATGCATAAAGAACATTTTAAAAATCTATAGAACCCTTTTCCACTACAAAGAAACTTTTGTGGAATGGAAAGTTTCCATAGATGTTAAAAGTTCTTAATGGAACCATCAGTGAACATAAGGGACCTCAAATTTTAAGAGTGAGGAATCATTTTTGGGTTGCAAAAAAAAACTTTCAGTGAACAGAACATTTTTTCTTAGTTTGAAGGACATTTGAAAACTCTAAAGAACCTTTTCCACTATAAAGAACCTTTATTTTTAAGAGCGAAGAACCAAAGAACCCTTCAGTGATCCATTCTAAAATGAACCATTTTTTCCTTAGTGTGAAGAACATTCTAGAAAAATGTAAACCTTTTTCCACAATAAGAACCTTTTTGTGAAATGGAAAGATTCTGTGGATGTTAAAGGTTCTTTATGGAACCAGAAGTAGATGTCAATGAATAACCTTCGTATTGAAGTTAGTGTATTAGCGGCTGTGGAAATCGTGGTGAACGGGGCCTCCCAGTTCCTGCTTCCCAAATTTTATTTACTTTGTTCTCACACTTAGGCGTTCACTGGTGGTCTTTCCTCCTCTCTCCCTGTCTTGTATCCTGTGGAAGTGTTGAGTCTTTGCAGCACTGTTTCTCTTCCCCTGGGTCCCGTACCGCTTCTCCTCCCTTTTACATGAAGCCTCTTAAGCATCCACGCTGCTTTCAGTCAACTCTTCCCTCTCGCTTTGTCTTTTAAAGTGTTTCTGTTCAAACGGACCCGACCGCGGCGTTCACACAAACACCAGGGAGTTCTCGCCAGGTCCAAAGCGTCGAGGGGTTGCAGACAGGGCCTCCCTTGTGCTCTTTGTATGTCCAATCCGACAGCACAGACCACTGACCTGAAAAGCAAGCCAGGGAGTTCAGCGTAACTCAAGGCCCGGGGTTCAGCTTACCTGCAGGGCTTCTGTGAGAGCGGAGCGGAGTGCTCTCTCCACAGGGTTAGATTGCCCATTGAGATAAGGACCAAATACCATACGAGAGTTGTTAAGCAATACTGCTACAACACAAGAGACAGATAACGTGGCGGTCAGAGCCCGCTGGGGAATGTTAGCTCGCCGTGTTAAGCGGCTCTGAAATCACATCGAGCCTGCAGTGGGGGTTTTCCATTTGCCTGTTTCAAAAGAGTCTTATTGTTGTCAAGTGCCATGTCTGAAAATAAAGTCAGTACACTATAGAGCCACTATGTTATATAATATTTCAAAGGCAATTAGGCAGAAAATTAATCAGCCTATTCAAGTGTACATTCCCATAATGCTCAGATACAAGACCGTTTCAATATGTAAGAAAACAAGACCTCTCACTTGAATACATTTATTCTCCTGTGGGTACAGATATAACTAGAAACAAAACACAGTGAGGTCGCCAGAGAAAATATGTTCTCTGAAAAACAACGGTGGGATATATATATATCACACACACACACACACACACATATATATATATATATATACACATATGGACACTGCAAATAAGAAAAATTATTTCTTATTACATTTAAATACATAAATACATATTTAACAACAATATATATTAAACATGAAAAAAAACTTTATTTTAACATACTGGTAATGTGCATCGTTGCCTCAATAGATGACGTACAGTAGATGGCAACAAGTGACTATCGAAATCATTGACTCACTGATTCATTCAAACCACTGATTCATTCAGGACCAAAACAAATGATGGGCTGCGTCCACAATCACATATTTCTTGAGTATTCATATACTTTCATATTTTTCACATACTCCTTTTAAGTAAGTATAAATGTAATCAGGACGTAGTACATTAGTCATATTGTCACTGTCATGTGACCTACAGTTGTGTTGCTTTGCTGCCATTCACAAACTCTCTCCTGTGGCCTCATGGGATAGTAAAGTGTGTTCATTGGATGCACACTTAGAAAGTGGGTTTGCTGTGAATTCAAACATTTCTTTCACATACCGTTTTTTTGTCTACTATATAGTTGGGAAGTATGCATATTTGAATACATCCATTGTGATTCATTGAATAATTCAATCAACTGTTTTGTTCAAAAACACTGATGCATTTAAGGACAAAACATCTGTTGCTTAGAGATGAATCAAACTACACTGGTCATGCTGTGGCTTCGATAGCAGGGTTGTGGCACCACTAAATACATATTGCAAAGTTTTTTAGAACGGTATTCTGTGTGCTTTGGCAGAGGAAAGTATACACTAGAACCATTAATGGTACCAAACATAATTCGATTTTGTTTCTTTAAGAGAACTTACAGTAACAACTCTGACAAATTGTGCTGTTACCATGTTTTAACTTTGTAGATCAGTATTTTTTTTAATTGTGCACCTTTATTAGTTGTTTTTGGGTGTGTATGCTTCACATGATTTGTAATGGGCCTACAGGTGTAACCAGGAATCTGCATTGGCAGAACTCCACAGAAAGCCCTGCACATTCCCTAAGCCTTGCGTGTTTGTTTTTGAAATATTTAGGCTGATTTGATTTTGCTCTTAGCTATTAATATGAGTACAGTAATCGCAGTTGTGTTTAGCACTCTCTAAATACAAAATTCTGTTGGTTTTCATTGCTTTTTGCATGTTTTAAATGTTGAGAAATCTTGTTGCTTATAAATATATGCACTTAAAGGTAAATGACAAAAAAAAAAAAAAAAAAAAAACAAACAAAAAAAAAAACTTGTGCCACATTAAGGTCACTATTTTTTCACTACTACTTCACGCTACTGACCCACGACTGCACTACCAAGTTCAGCTCCAACCACATCATCAAGTTTGCTGATGACACAACAGTGGTAAGTCTCATCAGCAACAATGATGAAACACCCTACAGAGAAGAAGTGGCACAACTGGTTGAATGGTGTGGTGCAAACAACCTCAATGTAAGACAAAGGAGGTTGTGATGGACTTCAGGAGGAACTCTGTTGACCACCCACCACTGACCATCGACAGCTTGACTGTGGAGAGAGTCAGCAGCACTAAATTTCTGGGGGTGCACATAACAGAAGACCTCACCTGGACCACCAACAATACATCACTCTCCAAGAAGGCACAACAGCGGCTCCACTTCACGCGTCGACTTAAAAGAGCAAGTCTCCCTCCACCCATCCTCACTACATTCTACAGGGGAACAATTGAGAGTGTGCTGACCAGCTGCATCAGTGTCTGGTATGGGAACTGTAGTGCAGCAGACCGCAAGAGCCTACAGCGGACAGTGAACACAGCTGCAAAGATCATCGGTGCCCCTCTCCCTTCCATTCTGGACATTTTCCTTGCACGATGCTCCAGTAAAGCTACCGGTATCGTGAAAGACCCCACCCATCTCTCCCACAGTCTCTTCCAGCTCTTGCCATCAGGAAGACGGTACCGGAGCATCAGAGCCCACTCCGCCAGACTGCTCAACAGCCTTGTCCCCCAGGCTGTGAGAGCCCTCAATTCCAATCACCTCACCCCCCTCTGAAACCTCATCCAAAACCCTAGCTCCTGAAACCAGGATCCCCCCCATCCCACCACACCACACCGCACCACATGAAAACTGTTGAAAACCTCAAGAACATTGTGCAAATCTGAGTGTGCTACACACAGATGTGTGGGCTGGACAAACCACCTGTAAAAACACACTCTTTTTCTCTCTATATGCACCAGACACTTTCTTATAAACACTCCATGTTAAAAGGACTTAATAAGATAACACAAATGTTTACTTGTGAATGCATCACAAATCATATTGCACTACTTCCTCCTTAACCTTAATACCTCTATTGCACAATATCATGTACAGTTATTATGTAAAGTACTTGTATAGTCTGTCTCAGGTTATGTGTATGTGTATTTATAATATATGTATATATGTAGGTCTAAAAAATTGTTCTTACGTCTAGTGTTGTATGTTTATATTTATGCTTATTTATGTAGCACCGTGGTCCTGCGAGACACGACATTACGTTCCACTGTATGTCCACACATGTAGTGGAATGACAATAAAGCTCGACTTGACTACTACCAAAAAACCTCATTACAATCCTCTGTGAGGTCTAGCTTCCTGTCCTAGAGCAATTTAATCAGCGCGCGGACGATGTAGTGGTGGTCACCTTGGTAGCAATGTCATTAAAAGCTACCATTAATGTTGTTTTTGCACTTGTGCAACACCGATAATCTGACACAGGTGAGCCTGAGACTGTCGTTTCAGAAGGGTTCATCTCGCTCGCTAGCGCACATGCTAAAGCGACAGGGAGTCTTAGCACAAAGATACTCTTACCTTAAACGCTAATCAACCGTCACACCGTGTCTAGAATTTTCCCTTTAAGGTACATGACACTCTGATAATACAGTAGTTCCTGATGCTTTTACAAATCAGTATCAGGCTGTTGAACACACAGTGAGCATAAGGAAGAACATGCAAGTAAATTTCCACAGCATCTTCTGTTAAATAAATAATGCTCGTTGTCGGTTTTAAGCAGGCGAGGTGTGTAGCCGTATGTGTGAGTATGGTTTGGTGTCATATATACTCCACATGGTGGGCAAGTGGGTCTGTACCTGGACTTGACAGGCGAGTGCAATTCAGCGAAACGTAATCCGAGGATCAAAGCTTGTCCAAGTCCAGTCTGTGGTCAGAACGTTCCTGAAGTTTTGCAAATTGCCATATAGGGTCGTCTTTAGTTTCACCTCAGTTCAAAGTTGGAGTTCTTGTGATTTACTTCATCACAGCCACGTTCGGCATGCATCAGGATGGAATTTCATGTCTATTTGCCCTCAGGTGTTTGGAGGGTTCACCGTGTGCCTACATTAGACTGGGAGTGATTATAATACCAAGTTGACTGATTAAGCAGGTGTACACAATGTGGTCAACTATGAATACTTTCTATGCATGCTAAAAAGTATAGTGCCCAATCAGGGTGAAATCACTTATGTTTTAGCACATGCGGCTGCTCGTCTATGCAGGAGTGGCTGTCGTTACATTTGGCTACAAAGCCAAGTGTGGAAACTTAAACACAGTAATTATAGATTGTGACAAGTGCAGACTCCACAAAATAGTGTGGAAAATAAACAGTCTGTCAGCTTTAACTTGTCATTAATTGGATTTTGCCAGGGCAAAACCATTGAGACATTTAACGGGCCTACCACAGCAGCTACTGTCTGTTGGGTTTGCAAGAAGCAACCACTGCCAAATCACACTTTACGACTTGCAAGTTTGTTTTAAACTTGTTTTAGCTTGAAATTTCTGACAACTACAGGAGTATTAACGAAAGAAAAACTTATGAAACATAAACATGTCTATGACACATTTGATCATTATCCTGTTTCTCGAGTGACTCCGGCTGCTTAATTTTTCCCTTCTGTCTAAAATCTTATTGTTTTGTTTTGAAATATCATATGTTTGAAATAATTTTGATTCTTTTTATTTAAATGACATCTGGCTGTTGCATCAAAAGCAGCTTGATGCTGAATCTGAGTATGTTAAAATATGAAATATGAACCGTTTTTGCTGCTTGATTTCTTTAAATGCTCTTTTTACAGTATAGCAGGCCTATAAATGTAATATAAATGAGGAATTACATTTTCGTTCATTCTGAGTTCATGTCATGAACCCTTTAAACTCAAAGAAGAGGGAGATTAGTCTGTTTCGAGTGGCACTTCATGAAGATGATCTTGCGTTTCATTCAGTCAGTTACCACACAGGTAAATGTTTATGTTGGATCTTCAACTGAAAGTTGATTTCAGCACCCAAGGGCTGAGGAATGTCATTCGGCAGCAAGTGAGGCTGAATTTTACAATATCTTTGTACCTCACTGCCAACACCAGTAGACATTTTCAAACCCTCAAATCAACACTTATAATATGTATGTGAAGACATACAGTTTTTAGTCATTTCGTGTGCAGATTCATCCTGTCCAATGAGTCATTTTTTAATTTCAGGGTGCCCTTTTTGCCCACAGATGTCTGATAATCCAGAGGATGGTGATAAGGGTGATAAGAAGACCTTGAGTGACAGTAGCGACACCAAGATCGATGGGCTGAATCCGAGGTTATAGCTGACTGATATTATCAGTGTGTGTGACGTACGGTAAACTGCGTCATCATCTTTGTCTTTGTCCGCTTTAATAATCATTAAAGGTCTTTTTAGGAGACACAAAGGAGGCCTTATCCATAATCCTTTCTGGATTTAATTGCCAAAGATGGTTGGCGATTGTTTTTTGTTTATGGGTAAAGGAGGATGAGATGCTTGTTCTCAGTTTCTAAAGAGATGATTTTTAGTGTTTTTAAGCAATTGTACATCTAAGCAAACAACAAATATATGCTTACACTCTTAAAAATAATGGTTCCAAACACTTTTAAAAATAAAGGTTCCAAAATTCCAAATTTTAAAATCATTTTAAAAATCTAAACAACCTTTTTTCACTAAAGAACCTTTCATGGAATGAAAAAGTTCTATAGACATTAAACGTTCTTCATGGAACCATTGATGCAAGAACCTTTATTTTTGAAAGTTGAGTGAAAGTAGGTTTTTGCTATAACCAATTTACAGGAAATTTACTGGAGAACTATTTTTGGTTCCTCTAGGAACCTTGCAGTCAACAATCCTTAAAAGAACCACTTTTTCTTAGAGTGAAGAGCATTTAATTAATCTGAAGTACTTTTTTTCCACTACACTCTTAAAAAATAAAGTTTCCATGAAGAATTTTTAACATCCATGGATAACTTTTAACATCCATAGAGTGTCTAAACAACCTTTTTTTGGAATGGAATGGTAGCAATAAGATGTTAGAGGTTCTTGATGCAACCATCAATGCCAATAAAGAGCCTTTATTTATTCAAGCATATGTCACTTCAGATGTGAACTGACTGCAGAAGATGCCACAGAATAACAAATTGTGAATGTTTTTGTTGAGTAACTTCCATTTGAACCAACTCACACACACAAATGCAAGCATAACCTCCTCTACAGAGTTGACTGGCCTGTGCCAAACACTTTTGGCACCTGTTCTTGTGTGTGTTCCTGGTTCTCTAAGGTTCAACCTCATTCTGAGTGACTGTAAGGAAGAATCTCTCCCTCCCTGTAACATTTTTGCTGTTTGACAGTATGTTCACAGTGATTAATTGCAGGTTCGCTGTTGTTGTTGATGATGATGTTGTGTTGGTTTCATAATTCCTTTAAACGTGTTCTGCCACATCCACAATCCAGCCCAGAAATTAACATCTTGTGCAGCAAACAGATGTGCGTTTGTAAGAAACAAATCCATCGTTAATGAATTTTAAACTTAAACCTTCCTGGGGATTGCATTTTCAGCTATTTTTATTTTTGGGTCAACTATTCCTTTAAATTGCTCCTTACATTTTATTAACTTTACCTTATTTAACTTATGACATGATTTTAATACACTGCATTGATGCAAAGTGAATGTACTGTAGGCTGTAAATGCACTGCATTCTTTCCTGTAAATGCACTGTATTCTTTGCTTGCTTCTTGCGTCAGACCAAGGCTGCATCTCATTGCTAGTTTTACTTGATCTTAGTGCTGCATTCGACACCATAGATCATGACATACTCATAGATCGATTACAAAAATATATGGATATTCAAGGGCAGGCTTTAAGATGGTTTAGATCCTACCTGTCCGATCGCTACCACTTTGTTTATTTAAATGGAGAGTCATCTCAATTATCACCAGTAAAGTATGGAGTACCACAAGGATCTGTCCTAGGTCCTCTGCTATTTTCAATATACATGTTGCCCCTTGGTAATATTATTAGAAAATACGGGATTACTTTCCACTGTTATGCTGATGATACTCAACTATATATCTCAACAAGACCAGATGAAACTTCTAAATTATCTAAACTGACAGAGTGTGTTAAAAATGTAAAAGATTGGATGACCAATAATTTTCTCCTATTAAATTCAGATAAGACAGAGATATTACTTATTGGACCAAAAAACAGTACACAGAATCTCTTGGATTACAATTTGCAACTAGACGCATGTACTGTTACTTCCTCTACAGTCAAAAATCTAGGTGTTATATTAGACAGCAACTTGTCTTTTGAAAATCATATTTCCCATGTTACAAAAACAGCATTCTTCCATCTTAGAAACATTGCCAAGCTACGAAACATGTTACCTGTTTCTGATGCAGAAAAGCTAGTTCATGCATTCATGACCTCTAGACTGGACTATTGTAATCCACTGCTAGCTGGCTGTCCTGCATCTTCAATAAACAAGCTACAGGTAGTCCAAAATGCAGCGGCTAGAGTTCTTACCAGATCAAGAAAATATGATCATATTACCCAAATTTTACTGTCTCTGCACTGGCTACCTATTAAGTTCCGTATCAGTTACAAAAATATTATTACTTACCTATAAGGCCCTTAATGGGTTAGCTCCTGCATACCTAACTAGTCTTATACCATGCTACAATCCATCACTCTCCCTAATGTCGCAAAACTCTGGACTTTTGGTAGTACCTAGGATAGCAAAGTCCACTAAAGGAGGTAGAGCTTTTTCGCACTTGGCTCCCAAACTCTGGAATAGCCTTCCTAATAATGTTCGGGGTTCAGACACACTCTCTCTGTTTAAATCTAAATTAAAGACACATCTCTTTGGCCAAGCTTTCAAATAATGCATCTCATAATCTTGTACTGCAGTTATATCTGATCAAATGCACATTATTATTCTTTAGCTTGGGTTAAACAAATCAATTTTGCTTGGTTGGAATAGCAGCTACGCTAATTATGTCTCTATTTGTTTCTCTGTTTCTGCCGTAACTAGGATTTACACAAGCTTCAGTCTGGATCCAGAACACCTGAGAAGAGATGATGCCAACCCCTCAGAGGACCTCAGACGATGCCAACCCTGAAACAACATACAGAACTACCAAATCTTGCTATAAGTTTGATTTCAACCTATAATAATTGTTGTTAATAGTGTTCATCTTCTGTTTGATTACGTCTTTAATTGATTTTTCCGTACATTTCTGCCATATGTACATTAACTGACATAGTCAGCAATGATAAGCTACTACTAAATATATTGTAGAAACTTAATTTTCTGTACAGCGTTTTGCAACGATTTGTATCGTGAAAAGCGCTATACAAATAAACTTGAATTGAATTGAATTTAATTTCCTGTAGATGAAGACAGACGAATTTCGGGAAAAACACTTGTTACGTCTGATACATAACAAGAGGTTTTCAGATCTGTTCTGTTCCGTTTTTATGGTCTTGTCTAAACAGCTCCTCAGACAGTAACAGCAGCATTGGTTACAGCAGTGAGGCACTTTGTCACAGCCTGACGTGATTTAATTTGCTGTGATTTCAGTGCTCAATTTTACTGACTCTTATTTAACCTGTGGTCAGTAAGACATTGTACCGTCTAGATGGACTGAATTACTTTTCACATTTGATGTTGAACTTTCAGATTTTCTCTTGACATTAATTTTTGCTTATTGTACAGGCAGTATTGAATTTGAGCATGTACATATGCACATATATTGTTTGCAAAATGCATAGACTGTTTACATTTAATCATTTAGCAGACGCTTTAATCCAAAGCGACTTAAGCTGAAGATATGGTCAAAGATTATTATTGGAGTTTGTTTTACAAGAAAATACGGTCACACTTTATTTTAAGGTGTCCTTGTTATAGTGTAAATATACATTTAAGTACTGAGTAATATTAATTAATTACATGTACTTATTATATGGTTAGGGTTAGGATTAGTGTTTGGCTTAGGGTTACTTGCATGTAATTATGCATAATTTATTTAGTTATTACAATAGTAAGTACATGTAACATGTGTAACAAGGACACCTTAAAATAAAGTGTTACCGAAAATACTATTTTTTTGACTTTCAAAGTGCTGGTAGCCATTGATTTGCATTTTATGAATCACCAAGGACCACGGTTTCCAAAATCCTCTTTATTGTTCTACTGAAGAAAAAAAATAACCTATATCACCTGCATGGCCTGAGGGTGAGTAAATGAACAGCAAATTTTCATTTTTGGGTAAACTATTCCTTTAACCTGCCTCATATTCTCTTCAACATGTCTGTATGG
Source organism: Spinibarbus caldwelli (assembly GCA_039654775.1). Taxonomy (NCBI): domain Eukaryota; kingdom Metazoa; phylum Chordata; class Actinopteri; order Cypriniformes; family Cyprinidae; genus Spinibarbus; species Spinibarbus caldwelli. The sequence continues at coordinate 4,666,590 of CM077228.1, read as the reverse complement.
TAACCGCAGGCCAAATTAAACTGCCTCCCAAATTCCTGTTCTGATGCGCGGTTACACAGCAAGTCTGTTTTCAGATACTTTCTGTTGCCTAGACATCACAACCTCAAATTCGCATCCGTCTTTGAAGCTCTCAGCTTTCACCTTTAGATGTCCTCAGAGGAAACCAAAAGCACCAGGTAACCACGTCTCCTCTGAAGAGAAGAAAGCAACCGAGGGACGCGGGAAAATACATCCTGATATCTACACACACACACATAGGAGAATGAGCGTGAGGGCGAACAATGACGTCCGTTCTTCGGGTTCCTGCTCTTCGGTCGGTCAGGTACACATCAGTGACCCACTCATTGAGCTGCTCTGAGAATCTTCCATAATCAAATGCAAATAATGTAAGTAATACGGAGCAGAACTGCTGGAGTGAGTTTCCACCGGCCTTTATTCAGAGTCACGGATGTGGAGGTGGACAAACGCTCAATGGCTGCGTTTTAATGGAGATAAAATTAGGGTAAATTGAAAGCAGGATATGGTAACCAGGATACAAATAGCACCAGGAAATTATAAAGTTATTGATTTATTGTGTGAAAAATATTTATATATTAGAACGATCAATATACAGTAGAGACTTGGCACAATTGTAATTACAGAGACAAATTTCCTTTTTATAAAATGTCCTTGTGAATTGCAGCTGTGTAATTCACAGTATTTGATGAATTTATTAAGTACATTTACATTTATTATATACACACATTTCTCTCTTTTTATTTACTGTTTCATTTATTTTAAAAACAACATATGTAAAAATATTGTAATACATAATATTGTTTCTTTGTGAAAGCACAAAATACTGTGACTGAACAATGCAGTGTATGCAATCAGATTCAATAGATACATTTTTAGACTGAACTATTTTTGCACTGATATTGATAGTTTATGTAACTACGTGTCTGTATCTGTTTGCCTCTTTAAGAAGAATCACTTTATGTATTCCCCAATTGTAAGTCACTTTGGATAAAAGCATCTGCAAAATGACTAAAATGTAAATGTAAATGTAATGAATATAAAACATACATGAATATATGGGGGGAAAAAATAGTATATGAAAAAAAAAAGATTTAACAGATATATATTACCTGTTATTTTCTGGCACAAATGGCACCCGAGTTTCCTGAGAATGGCCCGTTATGATGGCCAATCAAGTAAAAGCACAGGAAGTCATGATGTAATATGGAGAATTAATTTGCTGTGACGCACTGACCCCATGACAAATCCGCTAATGCCGTAAATACTAATGTAATATTACCAGCCGATAAACTGGATTACAGACAAAACAGTGAAACGCAGAAATAAAACCTGGGGATTTGAATTAACAAGCTTTCAGAGGCCTTGTTAGTCCCACACACGATATTGCAGGATATTATGTTCATGGAACATTCCTCTCCTGTAAATTTCGTATAATTGCATCATGGGATACATTAAGCTACAACCCAATAATCCAGATAAAGCATAGAACTGCACACTAAGACACACAGAATGGTAAAAAGTGCTTCAAAGTAAATGAGGTCAGTGTGCAGAATGGACCTTTCAGTATAGGCTTTGAGTTTATTTTTTTGGAAATTAATTCTATAAAACCATGCCTCAGAACTAGTACAGTTATCCTTTAGGCTAAATTACCTTACACTACAATTTAAGTATTGACAGCTGGAACAGAAGACCGAACATACCGCTAAAGCACAAATATGCACACACATTCACACATGCACACACATGCAGTTTGAAAAAACGCTAAATCACATACTTCAAACATGTCTAATGTGTAACATCGCCTGTAGATGTAAGACCTGAGCCTACATCTGAAGGGTTACGGGGGTCTCCAAAAGTTCAACGTGAGGCATGAAAAACAAATGAAGTCAGTGGGCAAGTGTTTTTGTGGAAAAGATGAAAACTCCAAAATCTGAGTGTATTATTGAAATCTTTTTGGAAATATTGTTTGTATTATTTGGTCTATAGAGAGCTTTTGAAAAAAAAAAAGAAAAAAAAAGAGGTGCATGGCCCAAGAATGATATCAAATTTAAACCTGTAAATTAATCCTGACATTTAATTTTGCAACATGCTCAAAGTCATGAGATCAGTACAGAAGATATTCCACAGTGGACATGAATGACATGCAAGAGCAGCCAAATTAAACATTCGGTGAATTCCTGTGAAATAAGGTGTCTAAAATTCAATGCATTTTAATCTAAATATGACTACATGTATCATATATATATATATATATATATATATATATATATATATATATATATATATATATATAGCAAAATGCATATACAATAATGCAATAATTTAAGTATGCATATGTTTTATATGTTTATATGTATATATGTTTTATCTTGCTATATATATATATATATATATATATATATATATGCATATTATTTATGTATTCATTTAAATTTCTTTTATGCATATGTGAAACAAGCTTGCTGTATGATTTACTTTAAAACAACTTTCACTCAGAAATTGCTAGTAAATTTCACAAATAATCACCAAGAAACGACAAATAGCACATTGTATTAAACTTCGAATTTTTATACAAGCAACAAAAAACTAGTGGCTGATGATACATTGAGATCTTATGAAGTGAAACGATCAGTCTGTGCAAGAAACAGAACATTATTTACAATATTAATACCTGTAATTCAGAGCCAAACGGTCCGTAGAGATGTCTGGTTCACAAACGAATCATTCTTTTGAAATGGTTCACGGCTTGAGCCAGCAGTTGTTTAAGACTAGCTTATTTACCTTAATATGCTTTAAACATTTGTTTCACATCATCTATTGAGTGCTTTAATAACATAACTGCATATATGTTATGTCATTGCATGATTACATAAACAAGCATATTGAACCAGTTAATTGAAACGAACTGTCCAAAAGAAGCAGTTTGTGGAAAAGAATCATTTCATTGTTTGTTTGTGGCTCTGGATTACAGGTATTAATGCTGTAAATAATGTTCAGTTTCTTGCACAGGCCGCCCGTTTCACTTCATAAGACCTCAATATATCATCAGAAACCACGGCTATTCATTTTGTGTTGTCTGAATATTCTTTTTGACTCTCAAATGGTGGTAGCCATTGACTTCCATTTTATGAATCACCAAAGATCACAGTTTCAGCTAAAAATCATCTTTACTTTTCTGCTAAAGAAAAAAAAATCACCAGCATAGCCTAAGGGTGAGAAAATTAACAGCAAATTTTCATGTTTGGTGAACTAATGAATGACTTCTATCTGTCATTTAGTACTAAAAAGACGGTACACAGCTTCTTAAAAGCAAAAAAATACTTAGTCTATGTTAGAGATTCATTGGTCAACTAACAGCAGGAGCATTAAAGTCTCTATTCCAAGATTCCTCTGGCTCGACTGTCTTTCAATGTCACTCAATAATGTCTCAGGGGTCTGTGCCACGTCCTGAACTGCTGTCTTCGAATTTTGGTCTCCCCCCCTGTTCCGTCTTACTAAAAGCAGAGGGAGAGTGGGAATTGTCCTCTTAAATTGTCTGACTTTTGACAGCTCACTCTGTGCAGTTCGGGCAGCTTCTTTGAGATGGAGCAACTAGAAAGTGGAAATTATTTATAAATGCATGTCCACTGTGGAAATGAAGAGAGGTTTTGCTGTTTTTTTTTTTTCAGGTGCAGTGTTTAATTTATCCACTTTTAGCCCATTTTGGGGGGTAGAGAGAGGATATTTATATGAAGGAAGCAGTCGTGTGTTTGGTTGGCAGCATGTTTTACTGTGTTTGCAATAGTTGTGGGAAATTGCCTTTGGTTTTGTTGTTTGTAATACAAAACATACTTAAACATGACAATCTTTTGCCAAGAGCAGGGATTCCCAACCTTTTTTACTCCGCTAAATGCAAAACAAGTGTCTTGTACAATTTTAAGTAATGCTAAGGTTTACTAAACATGGAATATATATTTATTTTTTATTTGTGTGTATTTGTATGATTTTATTTATTCATAAAATTTATTTTTTCAAAAGTCAATTTAATCAATAACAATTTAAAAATTTGTAATTCTAAAAATGTTCTTTGTTTGTATTTATTTGGGCATTGGTGTAATTGATTTGCTGCTTTCCGTAGTACTGCATACACATTATTCACTCATATTGTTGTGATTCATGAAGAAACAACATTTTATGTACTATTACAACTTTTTAATATTACTATGTTTTTTCTCTCTTCACATAGCTGGAACAGACCTTGACAAGGAAATAAACCATATTTTTAAATACATATTAAAAATTCATAAATAATATCAATATAAAAACATTTTAATATATATAATATTTAAAATATTATTTGTCAAAAATTAATAAAGGTAAATAAATAATACGTATAAATAATTAAAAATAAATTATATTTAATTCTAAGTCATTAAATAATTATTTAATTATAAATAATGCATACAGGTATAAACAATTATATTTACAAACATTTATTTATTTATTTTTATTTATCATTATTGTGATGTATCAATACATTTATTTATTTATTTAACCATAAACTGGGTAAAATCAAATACAGTGAATTATGTATGCAATTAGTACTGTTGTGCTGATTCTCTATATTGATCTTTATAATAAAAAAATAATTATTTGGACAATAGATCAATACATTTATTATTTGTTGTATCCTGGTTACCATATCCTGCTTTCAATAGACTCCTATACAAAATGTTTCTTTTACTGCTGACAATAACATTATTCTTTCACACCTGCTTTACAGTAAATGAGCAACAGCAACGTCTATATGTGTATTTGTATTGCAGGAGTTCCATGCTTGTGCTAACTTGCAGGTATTGGCACAAAATGAGACCCAACCACCCAAATATACACTTTCACTGGTAGGAAGTGGCTGATTACTTCCAATATTAATCTTATTTGTCTCTCTGTGTTTATGTCTGGCGTCATATCCACATTCTTATTCAACTGTGTGTGTCGTTGCACCCATTTTAAGAGCAGGGCATTGTTTCCACGAGGAGGGTTGGAACCTCCCTTATGAGCTTATGATTTTTACGTGCTTTGTGTCGTTAAGCACACAGGACAAAATTTACAATGAAACCATTAATCAAATACATAGTCTGCATTAATTCCCATGCTCTGTTTATGAGCCCGTGGGGACAAAAAGGCAAGCATATGTATACAAGTGCAAATGCAAGAACTATTTTAGCCGCAGAAAAAAAGAAAAATCACTCTGCAGGTCACAAACCAACTGACCTTTTAATAATTGATTTTTATCAGACTATTAAATTTCCATTTGCTGAATGCATGGTTGGAGCTCTTAATGTGTATATGACCTTTCCTGTAGATGAGTCAGTGAGTGGGCACGTCTGCTTGATTATAGTTATTATTACCCCAGAGAACAGCCCTGTCTGCACTTGTCTGCTCTTTACATTGACATGTTATGATTGTGTTTGTGTCGCTGAATGACACGTAACTTCTGTTATACAAAGAGAAAGTTAATGAATGAGAAATTGAGTGAGTGAAAGCAGCAGACCAACATCGCTGACCGATCAACATGCAGACCAGAAGTCTTCTGTCAGCTCTAAAAAAGACCTTGAACTCATAAAAGTTAACAAAATAAAAGTTAGATTAAAATTATGTGCATTTCAATTATTTTTCTGAACCAAAGACTGAAAATACTCATAGAATAACACCTACTTTTGACTAGCAAAGCAAGTGCACTGAAACAAATTTGCTTTTCAGTCAGAAACAGCTAGTAAATTTCACATAATTATGAAGAAATGATAAGTAACTATGGACGTTTGTTTCTGCCATGGGATAAAAAAAAGAGAGAAAAGTCAGAATTGTCAGATATAAACTCAGAATTCTGGCCTTTTTTCTGTCAATTCTGAGAAAAAAGTCAGAATTGTGAGGTGTAAACTTGGACCTGAAAGATTTAAATTCAAAATTCAGACTTTTTTCAGAATTGCAAGATATAAACTCGCAATTCTGAGAATAAAAGTCAGAATTGTGAGATATAAACTCAGAATTCAAACTTTCTTCTCTGAATTCTGAGAAAAAAGTCAGAATTGTGTGATATCAACTCAGAATTTTTACTTTTTTTCAGAATTGCAAGATACAAAATGTGAATATGAAGATATAAACTCAGAATTGTGGGATATTAACTCGCAATTCTTAGGAAAAAAGTTGATATAAAGTTGGAATTGCAAGATATAAATTCAAAATTCTGATTTTTTTCAGAATTGCAGGATACAAACTTGTAATTCTGAAAAGAAAACTCATAATTGTGAGATATAGACTCAGAATTCAGATTTTTTTTTTCTCTCAATTCTGAGAAAAAAAAGTTAGAATTGCAAGATATAAATTCAAAATTAAGAGAAAAAAGTTGCAATTACTGTACATTTTTTATTTTTTTATTCCATGGCAGAAACAAGCTTCCATACTCTAACAATCTTAATTTACAACTTCAAAAAGTCATTTTTTTTAAAGTTTAGCAGATCCATAACATTTCATGTTCATAAAAGTGACATGGCCTTTCATATGATCCTTCACAAATTTCCAGTATCAGTTGGAAAAAAAAAAAATGCTTGTCAATGCATTTTATTGGCTCTTTGAACTTTAATATGAAACTCTCACCCATACAGCACACACACACACACACACACACACACACACACACACACACACACAGATTGTGTAAACCTTCACTTCCTCACAAAGTAATCCTGCCGGAAATGCAGAGGAAGTGTGATTACGCCCGTCATGCATGCATGGATTATAACATGTAGATTACGGCATAGTTGTGCAGGAGCAGAGCAGAGGACGTCAGTGTGGGATTCACACATGTTGTCCCCGCTCCCGGCCGTAAGGGACGGATAAATAATCCATGTCTGAACCGGATTGAGGGATTACTGTGGCCATCACTCGGCCAGTTAATTAACAAAACGGAAGTATCTCTGCTTCTGAATAAAGTCATTACTGGGTCACTGGGTGGGACAAGAATGGGGTTTTCCACAGGAACTTCAAATAGGAAAACAGAAGTCACACTGCATCATCATGACACATCCATATAATGTAGACCTTTTAAAAATATATATTTCTATATATGTATGGTTTTTTACATTTGCACACACTGGCTTTCGATATTATGTTTTGTTTTGTTTTATTTGTAATTATGTTATTTATTATTTTCATTATTATATACTGTTTTATTATATTTCAATAATTTTTCAGCTGTGGATCATGTTAGAATCATCACAATTTATTTTTATTTTATTTTTAGTTTTTATTGCTTTTATTATATTGCAATAAATTTGTTAGAATCATCACAAACAAAATATATTTCTATTTTATTATTATTTGTTATTGTTTTCATTAGATTGCAATCATTTTTCAGCTTTGGATAATATGGCAACAACCAGTGGTGGTCAATAACGAAGTAGTTTTACTTCGTTACTGTACTTAAGTACATTTTTCAAGTATCTGTACTTTACTGGAGTAGTTTTATTTTGAGTAACTTTTACTTTTACTTCACTACATTCCAAAGCATAAGATCGTACTTTTTACTTCACTACGTTTCATAAAACATATCGTTACTCCTTTTAATATATAACGTGCTCCGAGACGCAGACGCGGTGTCTGATTCATGAACAAACTGATTCTTTTCAATGAACCTGTTAAATCGGTTCGCAAATCGCAACAAATGATTCATTCACGAATTGGAATGATCCGATTGCAGCGGTTCTCGAGTCGACAACTCACTGATTCAAATGATCCGTTTAGAGCGAGTCTCCAGTGAACTGAACTCACAAGTAAGAACCGGGAGATCTTGTGAGCGCGCGCGCGCGACTGATGCTGTGAAAAGTAAGTTACTAATGTCGAATTTTAGGATTAATTATTGTACCAATCATATTTAGGTCAAAACTGTCAGTTGTTTGTGAACTAAATCTGCTGTAAAGGGTCATCTATTTAATCCCACTGAAATGCTTGAATGCAGACAGATCAATGTCAGTGTCTCTTATGTTTTAGGTCAAAAAACGAAACATTAAAATAACACAGATTAAATAAAATAACTCATGCACGTTCATATTCCCCGCTGCTGTAACGTTAGCAGTTTTATTAAAATGCTACGCATTTAGCCCTATGTGATGTCTGTTTTTATATTGTTTATCAACAGTATACATTGTTATATTGTTTAGATCAACTAGCCGAGTAGACAGATATGAATGTTTATTCATAATCATAACCATACTGAAAATAAGTAAATATTGTTAGCTGATGCTAACTGTCTAGATAACAAGCTTGCTGGTGCTAAATTAAGGAAATTTTTAGACATAAAGTCCAAATATTTTTATTCAACCACTTAGATAGATTACATCTGAGGGAAAAAGGATGTGATGTTCAGAACATGGTAACTACAGTAATTATCAGAGTGGGAAGTGATGCCCTCTGGGGGCATTTGGCCAGGGGTGTTTTTACACCACAGACAAGGTTTGTGAAGAAAAAAAAAAAATCATTATGAAAATATAATTATATTTTCCTAATCCCAGGTATTTTGAGCAGTAGGATTATAAAAATATGTGCTAATATAAAATTAAATCAAGTAGTCTATATAAAATTGCAAAATAAATCTATATATCAGTACTTTTTTTACTTTTGAGAGTACTTTTGTACTTTCACTCGAGTAAAATTGAAAAAGCAGTACTTTTACTTTTACTGGAGTAATATTTTATAATACGTATCTTTACTTTTACTCAAGTACTTGATTTGTGTACTTCGTCCACCACTGGCAACAACTTATTTTTATTTTATTATTTTTTTTAATTATTATGTTTTTATTGTTGTTGTTTTATCAGATGGCAATAAGTTTTCAGCTGTGGATCATGTGGCTAGAAAAATCCCAAACACCTTATTTGAATTTTATTTATTATTTATTTTTTAATTATTATTTTTATTATTTTTATTAGCGAGATGTTTTCAGCAGTGGATCATGTTGCTAGAATCATCACAAACAACTTATTTCTTATTTACTTATTATTATTTTTAATTATTATTTGTTTTCTTGTTTTCAATCATTTTTCAGTTGTGGACCAAAAAATCTGGTATTAAATAAAATTAAATTGAAATAAACTTCAGAATTTAAAAAAATTGAAAACAAATAAAAAAATAAACAGAAGATTCTAAATTTATATCATTGATCATATATGACTGATGGTCAGATGTTCTTGCTTCCATTGAAACATTTTCAAATCATACATGACAACATAATCATCTGGTGTTTTTTTCATGGGAAATACTAAAAAATTCGAAAATTCATTTGAATCAATTCTATTTCTGACCCCTGCAAGCTTTAAAGCAACACCTTGACGACCAGAAAAACAAACTCGGTCAGTCGCATCATTCATAGATGAATTTCAAGCTTGTCCTTTGCCCTATGAGACAAATTGGCCCCTGAGGAAATCATACGTGGAGTAAATACAAGCAGAACTCGGCATCTTGCCAATCTCAACAGGCACGTCTGCCCATTCAATCAGTACACTAAATTCAGACCATTCCAGAATCCCTTGGGAAATCTGCATCCAACATTTTCTCACAAGGACACAGTGATGCATAAATCCAGCACAAATGACACTCAGGGTTTATTTGGGTCTTTGGGGGAGATTAAATAATAAACTGGAGCTGAAGGAGTTTTAAGGCCTGTTTGATTCATATGTGTCTTTCTTTTTGAAACACTGCATCTTCATATCAGCCGGAGTCAAGGAAACATTAAAAACAAAAGTACAAGTCTGTCATCTTTTCACATGTGATCTATATGAAAGACTCATTAAAAGGCCTTATATCTATTGAAATATGCTTTCAATTAGTTATTTGTTACATTATTTATATTATTAACAGGACATTTCTTCCCACAATCAGTTCCTAAACTGTATGAGGCCAGTTGAGAAGTAAAACGAAGCTAGATCAACAGCGACATCTAGTGTTCAATCATTACAAAAACTATAAAACAAAGAAAAGGGAGTGCAAGGGTAAAATAATTTCCCTCCGTTTTCGTCAGTTCATAAAATTAAGCAGAAATCTGGGAAATCCCCAACTGTAAACGGTTTTAAATACATGTGTCTTATCACCCGAGGCCTGCCGCACGGCTGCTATCAATAAAGAACCTCAGAAACTGCTGGTAACCGCAAACAGATGTCGACGTTATGCAATAGCCAGGTTAACAATTAAAGGCTTAGTCGGAATATTTTCCAGCTTTTTGCATGCTCACATATGGAGATGCTACTAAATATATGATTATAGTTGTCTGCTTAGGTTTAGTAAACAAGTGTTAGCAATGAACCTCACATAGGCTACAAGAAACACGATGGCTTGTTACCGAATTTATCAGACTTTTTTGGCCTATAACCACACTAAAGCATGAATGTTGTTGGCTTTAACGTATTAAAACCGTAACGTATCACACTGGGGCTTATTTTAAAGAAAAAAAAGGCAAAATATTCTAAATAACTTTAAGGTAACACTTTGGTTGTGGTGGTGTAATGTTAGTGGAACATTAACTCGATTCTCTACTAGGCCTACTACACCTGTGAACTTGTGGTGAACTGACTTCATGCGTTACATTTTGTTAGATGCTTTCAGACTATTTTAAAAATGTGCAAAGTTCTCTCAAGGTAGTGGTGGCTTCAATCAACCTTTTGATGCACAAGACACCTGAAGTACTAAAGTAAACATAACAGTTTCTATGAACAAAGTTCTCATTTGCAACTATTATATTGGTTATATTGCAGTGACTTGAGCAAGCACAGGCCTTGATTTGACATTTTACACATCATATGATGGTAGCAATTCTTTACAGTATGGAAGGAACTAGAAACGTGCCCAAAAAACATTACATACTGTACAAAGCGAAAATTATGACTGTTATACTCTCAAAATCTAAATAACATTGTGTTACATGGTGGATGTGAGTGGAATAACAGGACTTTAAACAGTGGATAAGCTCTTAACTGTCTTGTGTTGGCGTAATTTCTGGAAGGTTTTTAAAGAACTAAATATAAAACCTCTTCAGGCTGAATGCATTTTACAATTCAATTATTCATGAGGGCCTTGTAAAAATGGCAGATTAAATGACTGTTGATATTACATCATAATTTAACCGAAGCACAATCTCTATTAGGCTCAGAAGACACTCATAAAATCACTCATATTCTGTAGTTTTTTTGGTTCAAAACTACAGAATATGCCACTTTCATACAACATGCATACATTTCCATTCAGTTCATCCATGTAGTTGGTTTTGTACAGTAGGTGTCATTTTATGCCTGAAAAACTAATATTGTGGTTTTAATCCAAAAGCAAACACAAATAACTTATTGGAGTGGAAACAACAGAAATAAGTAGAAACTGAAGAGTTTTTTTTTTTTTTTTTTTTTTTCCATTCTTGCACATCTTTTATTCTCTGTGGGACATTTGTGATCCTCCACTACTCATAAGCACCAAAGATTAATAGAGAGAAGAGAAACATTCAAAGGGACGTTAAATTACAGGAGCGTTTTGACGGGAGCATCAAAAAAAAAGAGAAGAACTTAATGACAACAACTTGTGTCATTCAGATGACAAATGAATCATTTAAGGAAAGATCAAAATAAGAGAAACATGAATGGCTTGACATGACTGAAAAATGAACACCAGTGTCGTCAAAAACAACAGAAACAAGCGAACATGGAAAATTTGTTGACTTTATAGGATTAAATAGTGTAAATGGGTGCTAAAAATCCTTTTGGACTGTGTGATGCATTTCCCAGTCATTTAGCATGAGAATTTTACATACATGTGATTGTGATTTTCTGAGCTTTGAAGCATGTAAGTAAACATACACAGTGCATTGTAGCGAATACTGCTGACTTGAACATGCAAAAAGAGATACTTTCAATGCCGGGTATAATTCCCAGATGTTTAGGTAGGGTTTCATTAAAAAAAGAAAATAAACAAGAAACAGCCTTCACAAATTCATGTTTTAAACTTCATGGAAGCTTTAAATTATCCAATATTGTTCCTAAATGTAGATGTTTTGGAGTATCTGGAAGCATACTAGAGATGTGCTTTCATGGTTGGAGTTTTGAACCCAAGTGCTCGTCTGTAGTCGACTATTCATCATCGCCGCCTTGTGGTGTTTCCGACATGGTTCATGCTTCTGCTCATCTGGGGAAAGTGCACGCTTGGAGTCCTGGCGTTTGGACCGTAGAGGCCCAAGTTTCTGGCAGTGCTGGACTTGCGAGGGGTTTTGATGCAAGGGAACGGGGAGAAGATCTGCTGTGGTTTCAGAGGTTCTCCTGCTGACGTTGATGGGCTTCTTTTGAGGGAGCCTCCGCTTTCTGAGCTGGAGGAGTCTGAACCTGGACGGCGGGTGAATGGGAGTGAAGCTGAGGCTGTGGGTTTGGGCTCCGGCTGTGGTAGAGTTGGTGTATTTGGATTTGAAGCTGATTCTGGTGGTGAAGTTGGTGTAGGTGCATCAGAAACTGGTTCTGGTTGTGGAGATGATGTAGATGGATCAGAAGCTGCTTCTGCAGATGATGCAGGTGGATCAGAAGCTGGTTCTGGTTGTGGAGTTGGATCAGAAGCTGCTTCTGATGAAAGTTCTGGTTCCAGTTCCAAAGACGACAACTGCTTGTTGATCTCCTGGAGATCTTCTCCTTCTCCAGAGCTGTGGTCTTGCTGAGAGACATCTGAGCTTACTGTCTCCACCTTCTCTTGCTCTTCATCCTCAAGTCTTTCCTCTTCAGATGCATCTTCTGTTTTGCTCACATCTGTTTGTTCGTCTTCTATCTCCTGCGAATCATCAAACCCGAGTTGCGCCCGTGCTCTGGCGATGTTCCTCCGGTGCGCTCGCACATGTGTGCGCCAGGGTGAGTGATGTCTGGCCCGAATCATCTGATCTTGGCTGGGTGTGGAGTGGGCTTGAGGATCACCGTTATGGATGATCCCACTCTTTGAGGATCGCTGACCGGGTCTGGGCCTCCTGCCCAGGAGAAGATGGTTGACCACAGGGGAGGGACCGATTTGGGAGGGAAGGATACTGGTGGCTGGACACTTATCTGTGAAGAATCAATATCAACGAGTAAGAAAACACTAGTAATTGTAAACAGACTGTCAACATGAAAGTCAACATGAAAAGTGGTTTCAAAGGCTGACAGTTTGTTAAAAGACAAGTTTTATAAATTATAATATTATTCTTACATTGAGGAATTATATAAACTATAATATTCTTACATAGAGAAATTATATAAATTATATATACACTACTGTTTAAAATTTTGGGGTCAGTACATTTTTAATTTTAATTTTGAAAGCAATTAATGCTTTATTAAGCAAAAGTAACAGTAGAGACATTTATAATGCATATACAATATAACAGACTACTTTTAGATTACTTTTGAATTAACACGTTCATCACATTGATTTAAATAGGATAATGTTGTACCATATTGACATAAAAATACAAAAATTCCTATTATAATAAAAAAAATCCTATTATAATATATATATATATATATATATATATATATATATATATATATATATATATATATATATATATATATATATATATATATATATATATATATATATATATATATACACACACACACACTTCTATACACACACACAGACACATGTATAATTTACTATGTAATTACTATAGAAATAATATAACTATAAATAAATTCTACATAATTCTACAATTTTATATATATAATTCTATATTTTTAAAATAATGTGCAGTTATGAACTGTGCACCTTAAGAATGTGTTCTAAAAATAAATAGGGCCTATTATGAATTCACTTTAAAAGAAATTAATGCCGTTAATTAAATGCTTTTAATCTTTTAATTCAATCAAAAATGGCAGTAAAGACTTGAACTTTCTATTCATCCCAGAATCCTGATCAAAAATAATACATTCTATATAATATAAAAAAGTTATTTATAATAAATTATTACAAAAATGTAAACTTTTTAAATAGTGTGCAGTTATGAATTGCTAAAAATACTGTGTGTGTTCTGTGAATGTTTGTTCTGAAAATAAATAGGGCCTATTATGAATTCAAGTTGACTTTAATTGTCCATTATACCCTGTAGAGGTGCTACAATCAATCACTCTATATCTATATATATATATATATATATATATATATATATATATATATATATATATATATATATATATATATCTATATATATATATATATATATATATATATATATATAATCAATATTTAGCATGTATCAATCCCCTGCAAAGCAAATATCATGATTTTAATCAATTCAACTGTCACCAAAATTCCAAATGAAGTGTGATTTATTGCATTACACAGTAGCAGACCCGACACCGATCAAAAGAGCTCTACTGCACCAATTATCTATAATGAAACCATAGTTGACCCATAAAAATCAGTACCAGTGTGGTGCTTCTGCTGTTTACTGGCTTGATGAGGTTCAATAGTTTCAGCTTCCACTCGAGGTCCTGGGAAAAATGCCACAACACACTGACCAACACTACATACTATCCCTTCTGTCACTTCCTGAACTCATCTACAACTGTAAAACGCTCAAAATGAAGACCTGTACCTGTGTGGATGTACAGGAGCCCAGCCTGCTGCTGTTGTTTCTGTTTGATGCGTGAGTACTGTTTCTTCAGTGCGCTGATGTCAGTGCTCATGCGCTCCAGCATCATGCTGTTGATGGCTGCCTGGTGCTCGGCCCGTCCCGCACCCACCGCCCCGGGACTCAGCTCGGCCATGTTACTGCCGTGAGAGCCCTGCTCCGATCTCTGATCTGTAGAACAGATGAAAACATCCAAAATGAAAACGCAAGAATATCTGAGGCACGTTTTATTAGGTAACTTGAGTGATGGCTGTGTCGGCTCCTTTCCAAACCTTTCATTTGTTTAGTTGCACTGGAACTGAAGGCTGTAATTAAGGACAGCTGGATTGAGTCGACCCATCTCAGATACAACAAGAACTAACAAATGCATTGAGAATTAAATCCATTTGAGGACGAATTCAGACAGGATTGGGAAGGATTTGCCAGGGTTAGGCTGGCAGAGTGAGCTACACTGAGCTCATATTTGCATTACTCCGTGAGATCACACTTATTTTGACACTGCCAATATTGTCAAGACTTAGAGACTCTTACAACGTTAATCATTACATGAAACATCTTGTGCAATTGATAAATTCCTGTGTTCAGCAGAATATAAATCATGGAGCAGGAGTGATGTTTGTAACCTCACTGACTGTGCTATTAAATCTGCTTTCAGTTTTTGGCTTATGAAGGGTAATTAGACACAGACCTTTGAGGTGCTTTTGGTATCTTTGGATCTCAGGGGCCAGAAGTCCTCCAAGAGGCCCCAGGCAACCCAGAGCAGTGACAATAGAGTCTTCATCATCCATGTCAGCATCATCATCACTCTCCCATCCATGGAGTGCCAGACTATACATGGGGAAAAAACAACAATATGATGCATAAAATAAAATATTATACATTATAATGTAAAAAAGTTACTTTTTTAATAATAGAAAAATAAACAAAAATGTAATTGAATAATTAAATTAAATCAAATCAAATTATGCAGATTAAATTATGTAAAAATATTTTTGTATTATTTATTATTTATTTATTTTTGTATTATTATTCATATTTATTTATTTTGTATTAGTATTAATTATTTATTAGTAAAATAATTTTAACATTTTAAGAATTAAAACAAAAATAAAGTAATAATACTTACATGTAAGTAAAATTAAATATGAAAATATAACATTAAAGTAATAAATTTGAAAAATAAATTTGAAAAATTTTATTAAATATTTAAAAATAAAATTCTAAAGAAAGCAAAAATAAAAGATAAAATGAAACCATGCATGAAATAAAATATTAAAACAAAATAAACAATTATATAAAGCATGGCAATAATGAAATAAAATACTAAAAATGTAATTAAATATTTTCAAATAAAATAGAAAAGAAGATTTTAAAATGACAACAAAAAATAAAACAAATGGAATTAAAATAAAATTAAAATAAAAAACTAATCTATTTTAAATGTGAAATAAAAAATACAAAATAAAATAAAACTATTTAGGAACAAAATAATTAAAAATAATGTAATTAAATAATTAAAATAAATATTTTAAAATATAGAGAACAATACAAGAAAAATTTACGTTTTATTATTGCATTGTTGCTTGCCTACATCTCTTCTTAAAACTCAAAAATTATGTTTAAACTGAGTATAACACTTGTGAAGATAAGGCAGAACATTTGCATTTGATATTTGCATGCCAATATACACACATGTGCCATAAAACAACACCCTGCAGTCATGTTCACGTGTTATGACTACTAAACTCTCACGGATGCCATCTGTGATGTGGGCGTCGAGTGTCTTCAGCTCTCATACCTGCTGTTCGCTCTGACAGGGGTCGGGAACGGGGTGATGTTGTAGGTGTATTTCTCCCTGAGCTCAGCCAGCTGGGGGAACGGGAACGGGGCCATGGAGTAGACCGTCTGTCAGGACAAAAACACACGCTTTTAGCCCCAAAAGCAAACTTCTGGCATTTTTAAACACTATTTTGCAACATTAAAGCTATTACAATTGATTTAGTTATATGATAAGGTTTATATATAATTAATGACACTAATAATTCAAGATCTTTTATATGCTTAGCCTTACCTGCATGAGTTCATTGGAGTCGATAAGGTTGTGCTCCAGCATTTCTTGCGTCAGGCAGCCCATAGTACTATAAAATTCATCGGCAGTCTGGCACTCCTCAATTCGCCTGAGAGAGAAAGATGCAGAACGCTTGATACAAGCTGAAAATGATCTCAGATTTAATTTATGATCACATTTTTCTTTGGACTCTGGCCTATTCTGCCACTCTCTATCATGGACAGATGATTGATAAACTTACTCTCCGAGTTTGGCCCAGATGGCGAGAGCTACACGCAGCAGCATTTCAGAGCCCTCAAAGAAGACTGAGTCCCAGATCTTCAGCACGGTGTGATGGGGCAAACAAGTGGCAAACATGGTGAGAAACCACTGCATGGTGAAGACGTTGGTGAGCGGAGGCTCATAGCTGCCTGAAACACAATGCCGACACAATGCAGTTGACCTGGAACAGACATAGCTCTTTTGCATCCATATGCTGTATATACACAGGGTTGCTACACACCTCCTCCTTCCCGATTGGCCACTTTCTGGAGATGGTGGAGATGCTGAGAAAGTTCTGGAAGCTTCAGTCGCAGCAGATCTCTGAACACAGCCATGTCCACTGAGAGGGCACGCAGGTTATTGGCAAAGTAACTATCGGGAAGCACTTTATCAATCAAATAGATCATCACCTTTCAAAAAACAATAATAAAAGATAATGAATTTTATCATACTTTCTTGCTTATATAATAATATGAATGCATGTAATAATTATTAAATAAAAAACAACAAGATATAACAAAACATTAATGTGATTTGACCAATAAAATAAATTTTAAAAAAGGAATTAAATATTTTAAAATTAAATAGAAAAAAACAATGAAAATGGGAAGAAAAATAAAAAAGGAATTCAAAAAGAAAAGAAAAATAAAAAAAGCAAAAGAAAACAAAAATAAAATCATGCATGTAATAAAATATTGTTATAGGTCGCAATTCTGGTTGCAAATAAAATAAAATAAAAATTAGGGCATCAAGCAAGGATTGCCTTTGGTGCCTCCTCAAAAAAAAAAAGAAAAAAAAAGTAAATAGCCAAAAATAAATGTTTAAAAAAAATTCACAGAGTTCATAGGTGTCTAGGCAAACCTTCAACGCATCTCCTTCATTTCCCTCTGTGACCTCCAGGATGAGAGCGGCCAGAACATTGAAGCCCTGACAGTATCCGACAGTCTTGTTCCAGCGAGCGTATGCCAGCAGAACCCGCTTCAGCACCACGCGGTCCTGCTCCGCCTCCTGGCCACAGTATGAACTGCAGCCGGTTCTGTGCAGGTCCTGAATGAAGCGGGAAACAAAGTGTTACAGGTCTTAAGTAAATAGGCACACTGAACTTTACTCACTTGTGCATATGTGCCTGATAGATCACTGGTCTCTCTCATCCAGAACTACACAAACACACCACCTGTTACATTACCCACTAACTGACGCACTACAATGAGCAAATATCCTGCTGCACCATATAACCTTTTATCTGACTCCATTCCATTAAAGATCTCTGACGCTAAACGCCTACTCTAAAGCCACGATTTATTTACTTGCCTTATAATGACTGTACAGCTTGTATTGCCTATTTAGTGACTTCACAATATTATATATATATATATATATATATATATATATATATATATATATATATATATATATATATATATATATATATATATATATATATATATATATATATATATATACATACACACATACACACACACAGTGGGGAAAATAATTATTTGATCCCCTGCTGATTTTGTAAGTTTGCCCTCTTAAAAAAAAAAAGAAAAAAAAAAAAAAAAAAGGGTTTATCATTTTTATGGTAGGTTTATTTTGACTGACAGAGACAGAATATCAAACAAAAAATCCAAAAAAAAAAAAAAAAGCAGCATACAAATGTTAAAAAAAGATTTACATTTTAGTAAGTCAAATAAGTATTTGATCCCCAAGCAAAACATGACTTAGTACTTGGTGCAGAAACCCTTGTTGGCAATCACAGAGGTCAGACGTTTCTTGTAGCTGGTCACCAGGTTTGCACACATCTCAGGAGGGATTTTGGTCCACTCCTCTTTACAGATCCTCTCTAAATCATTAAGGTTTCTTGGTTGTCTCTTGGAAACTCTAAATTTCAGCTCCCTCCACAGATTTTCTATGGGATTAAGATCTGGAGACTGGCTAGGCCACTTCAGGACCTTAATGTGCTTCTTCTTGAGCCACTCCTTGTTGCCTTGGCGGTATGTTTTGGGTCATTGTCATGCTGGAAGACCCATTCACGACCCATCTTCAGTGTTCTGGCTGAGGGAAGGTGGTTCTCATCTAATATTTTATGGTACATGGCCCCGTCCATTGGCCCCTCAATGCGGTGAAGTCGTCCTGTACCCTTAGCAGAGAAACAGCCCCAAAGAATGATGCTTCCACCTCTGTGCTTGACTGTAGGGATGATGTTCTTGATAGTCAGCATTTCTCGTCCTCCAAACACGACGAGTAGGGTTGTTGCCAAAGAGCTCAATTTTGGTCTCATCTGAATCATTTAGATGTACAGGCCCCAATGAACATGTGACTTCTTGAGCAGGGGGACCTTGCAGGTGCTGCAGGATTTCAGTCCATTGCGGCGTAGTGTGTTACCAGTGGTTTGCTTGGTGACTGTGGTCCCAACTGCCTTGAGATTATTAACAAGCTCCTCCTGTGTAGTTCTGGGCTGATCCCTCATCTTCTCATGATCATCCTTACCCCATGACGGAGCTCCAGACCGAGGGCGATTGATGGTTGTTTTGTATTTCTTCCATTTCCGAATAATCGCACCAACAGTTGTCTCCTTCTCACCAAGCTTCTTGCTGACGGTCTTGTAGCCCATTCCAGCCTTGTGCAGGTCTACAATCTTGTCCCTGATGTCCTTTGACAGCTCTTTGGTCTTGCCCATGGTAAGAGGTTGGAACAGAAGATACAGATTCTATGGACAGGTGTCTTTTATACACACAATGAGCTGAAATTAGGAGTATCTTCTTAAAGTGACGGGACTAATCTGTGTTCCACATGTGCACATAACCAATCTGTGGGAGCCAAATTTCCTGCTGGTTGGTAGGGGATCAAATACTTATTTGACTTACTAAAATGTAAAAAAAATTTTTAACATTTGTATGCTGCTTTTTTCTAGATTTTTTGTTTGATATACTGTCTCTATCAGTTAAAATAAACCTACCATAAAAATGATAAACCCTTCTTTTTTTAAGTGGGCAAACTTACAAATCAGCAGGGGATCAAATAATTATTTTCCTCACTATGTATATATACATACATATACTGTACATACACCTTAAAATTAAATAACAATGGAAGCCCATTTCCGCCAAAAAATAAAAAATAAAATAATAAAAATAAAGGTAATTTGTGATATTTATGACTTTTTGTGAGTTTCTATCTCACAACTTGGACTTTTTTTCCCCTTGCAATTTGGATTTTTTTTATCTCACAATTCTTCTCTCTCACATGAAATAAAAAATAAAGAAGGGAATTGTGACTTCATTTTTTGGTAACACTTTACAATAAGGTTCATTAGTTAACATTAGTTAACAACATTAGTAAACATGAATTAAGAATGAACAATACTTCTACAGCATTTATTAATCTTAGTTAATGTTAATTTCAGCATTTACTAATGCATTATTAAAATCACAAGTTTTGTTTGTTAACATTAGTTAATGCACTGTGAACTAACATGAATAAACAATGAACAACTGTATTTTCATTAACATTAACAAAGATTAATAAATGGTGTAATAAATGCATTGTTCATTGTTTGTTCATTTTAGTTAATACATTACCTAATTGTAAAGTGTTACCATTTTTTTTCTTGCAGTTGTGAGTTTATACCTTACAATTCTGACTTCTTTTTCTCAAAATTATGAGAAAAATGTCCAAATTGTGAGATATGAACTCAAAATTGTACAAAAAAAAGATGATTTTATCCTGTGGCATAATCAAGCTTCCATAAATAACTGCTTAAATAACTGTCTTAAAATAAAAAAGTAACTGCACACACATACCTTCACGATTTGGATTCCCAAAGTGTCATCATCTGGATTGCTGCGATCATTGAAGGCGAATCTCATAGTTTTCTCCCAGTCTATGGAGATGCTGTGGAGGTACTGGTCAGCCAGGGTCAGCCACACCTATACCAAATAAACCCCAAACATTATACAGTACATAAAATGTCAGATATGAAAACATTGCTAGTGTCTGAAAAGAGAAATTTCCAACATATATACCCTCTTCCTCCACTCTTTGGGAATCCCTACTGGGAGTTTGGCCACTGCCTTCAGAGCGTCGTACCACTACAGAGCAAAACAAACACAAACAATCAACATGCAAACCAAAGTGTTTATTTATTTCTATTTAGGGGGAGTTGGACACACATCTTCAACAGTGGGCAGCTAATACATACTTGTTGAAAGCCGTTCTTGCCTAAAGAAGGTTCGATAGTGAACTTCAACCTGGTGTCCACCCCTGAAATAAGACAAAACAGGGGACATCAGTGAGACAATGATGACCATATAAAGACGTCTCCTCTGGAGCTGCAGGTGTCTCAGTAACAAATGAATGAAGGGATGTTGTGCAATCACCACTCATTAAAAAATAAATATTGAAAATGCCCATCTAAAACACAGATGCACAGACAAGTAGTTAAGCAAGAAAAGAGCAATGTTTTGGTCAAAAAAATCCTGATATTCATAAAGTTTTCTTGGAATATATTCCTTTATACTCTTGATAAATCTTCTTACAAATTTACTACATTCCCTGTCACTCATTAATAATAAATAAGGTTTGTTTTCATTCATTGGCTCTTTATTTGTGGCAGGCAGGTTACCTAACTCGAGTTTTTGAGTCTCTTCTTTGTCTAACAGGAACAAATACAAAAAAAAACAAAAATGACTGGAAACGACAAGTGTATTATTATTCGACCACGAGAAACCAAACGCCGGATATTGAATAGTTGATAAATGTCGCTGTCCGTTGCTGAAGCTCACTTCCGCTGCGGTTGCTTCCGGATACACGACACCATCCTGAATCAAGACGGAATAAACTCTGTTTTTTTTTTTTTTTGCACTGTTAAGGCGTCATATTGAGCGATGAAGGGTTGTAACAACACGATGAATTCTTTACAGTGCTGTAACGTTCACAGTAGCCATTGCTAAAGAGGCTAAATCCTGTTAAACAACTCTACCTCACCAACACGAAAGCGGCTACTTCTCATACAGACTTTTTTTTTTTCGGTACATAAAAATAAACAAACACCAACCCGAGTCCATCTCTGTCATAGCTTCATGCGATAAATAACAATCAGGAGTAGAATGGCACCATTTCTGCATTTCACTCGTCAGCCGGCGCTGTTCCGGATTAACCTTCACGATTACAATCGTGTCTCAAGCCTCCTGCTGCACTCATGCTCCATTAAACACGACACGACACGACACGACACGACACAAGGGTCTGAATGAAAAGCAGTAGGCATGTGCAGTGTAATACACCTTTTATATTAAAAAGGGGAATTTTTATTTTAAAACTTTCAAAGCAATGACCAATAAATAAATAGCCTAAATAATATTTAAAAGTGAGCTAACATTTATTTAATAACATTATTGCTTATAAGGGACTAAAATAAACCTAAAATAACTTTCAGGACACCTCAAATTCAAAACCATTCTTTTTTTTTTTTAGTTCAAAAATTATATTAACATATATAGCCTACTACTTATAAATACAGTTTACTTAAATAGGCCCATATAATTCATAATTATATTGATATAGCAAAAAAAATATATAATGCATTTTTATTATAAATTATAAAAAATTATATTGAATACGACACAATATAGGGAAGGTCACCTAATTATCACAAAAACACCATTCTAAATTCAGCACCAGTGCAAATAAATGGACGGAGGAAATCCTAGGAACAGTTTTATCTATAATGACAGGGCAAAGATTAACAATGAATAAAAATAATGATTTTAAAGCATGCTGCATTGACCTGGCTCTAGGGTGCACAGCAGACGCGGCGCTCTTCTAGAGATGCCGTTGCGTTTCTTCAGCACATTACTGATAATATTACCGACGCCTCCAGCTGCATTCTGCCGTTTCACACAAGCCCTCGACCTCTTAGAGGAAACAAACCGTTCCTGCTTCATCTGGAGAAAAACCTGAGAGGTCCGTTTGACCGCGCGTTTACAAGGATCTCATCCCGAGAATCATTTCATCTAAAAAAAAAAATCCTACTCGTTATGATCGACCCGATCAATAAATCAGAGGAAAACAACACATTCGCGCATCCTTTGTCCTCATACGTGAAGATGCATGTTTGTTCAAGCATATGAATTATAAATAGAATAAAAGCATCAAAGGTGATCGAAATGAACGCGGAGGATGGGAGAGGCGGAATATCGCAGCGATGCGCGCGTCTCACACCCACATATGAGCGTCACATTCCGTGTTGAGAGGGAGGAGGGACCGCTGGAGCTCTGGAGGATGGGCTACAGACCAGAAACAGCTGAAGAAAACAATGGCCTGAACATTAATGACTACACTCTTAGAAGAGATCGAACCTTTAGAGTTCAAAAAAAGAACTTTAAAAGTGCAAATATGAACTTCTAGCTATCAAAAAGGTTCAAAGTTGAACTTAAAGGTTCTATAATGGTCCACTGGTTATTTGGCAGTTACTTTTAGAACCTTTGTTGTGGTAAAAGGTTCATATTAGAACCTAGCATAGTTAAGGTTCTTTCATGAACCTTTTCTAAAAGACTAGACTGAGTACAGTTAGAACACCATCTGCTTGTTACATTAGTAATTTACTAATTCACATACTCAGTATTAATGAAATTACTCTTATTCAGATACTAATTGTGATGTCAGATGCAGTTATGGCCTCCATCAGTTTAACCAAAATGTTTAGGCCTTGAGTTGATACAATGTGTTTCGTCTGTGCCCCATGACCACCTCTCTAAATATCTCTAAATTGCACAATAACCTTTAGTGCACCATGTTGTTGTCAATTTTTACAACACAAATTAAAAACCACAAAAATCAAAAGTTCAGTTTTATGTTCGTAAACGAACAAGAAGCTATTCTGTGTTAAATTGAGAGGGTGAAATTCTTACCCCTAAAAATAAACTTTATTCAATAGGCTGTCTTCATATTTTACAGCTGTACATCCTTTAAAATGTCCCTATACCACATTCAACCTTCAAATCTCAGATAGCCTAATTCAGCTCAGAACATGACAAGTGACAAAAGCGAATTATTTTAAATGAATCATGATCAGGTTGGGCACGTTTATATTATTGAGGAACACCATTATGTCATTCTGTAACACTCCTTCAAATGTGAAGCATATCTATGTGCTGTGTAAGGTTTCATCAGCAAGATTATTTTTCTTTCTTTCTTGGTAGTTTTATTATTGTTTTTGTTGTTGTTATTATTACTATGATTATTACTAGTATGATTATATTTTTTCGATTTTGAGAATAAAAACAAACAAAACATTTAAACCAGTTAATTATTCCACGTATAGGCTACCATGGTTACTACATCTGAAGACCTTTTCTCAGATGTTTTATTTCAAGATATTGTTTTAAGATTTTAGCCTGCTGCTTACCAGAGCACTATTTTCACCAACAGAGGGCGCTGCGAGCTAAGTTACATTGATTGCTTGGTCATGTGCCGCTGCTTCATTCATAAAGAACTGAACCTGGAAGACAGCAGGGCGCTATTATCATCAATTCTCAAAAGAGACACCATTGTCAGTATCAAGGTAGTATGTTGAATTAAAATAATACTGTTTGTATGTACTTTATAACTGCCTTTATAACTCTAACTTTATAACTATAATTTTATGTCTCCTGTTGTTTTAACAGAAACTGAAATTGATGGAGACACTTTAATGAACCTAAGTGACACTACGAAAGCTTAAATATTTCCAAAAATGAAGGATTAAGTTAAATTCATAAGATTACAAGGAAACCTAAAGACTGATATGCCAGCAAGACCACAAACACCATGAGTAAGTTACTACGTGTTTAAAAATATGTGGGCACCTTTACTAATTATTCTTATCTATTATAATTATTTAATGGGATGTATGGAAGAACTTAGTGACTAACATTTTCTCACATTTATGCATTTGGTTGACATTGTTATTACAAAGCATCTTTCATTGCATTCCCATTTTTAATGGGATGCTCAATTAGGTGTGATGGTCAGGTCAGGCATCCACATATGTTTAGCCGAACTATATTGTTATCTTTGCAAATCATTGAGCTGTTTTTACCATACTAACGTGCACCTTTCTGCAAACTTTTTTGTAGGACTTCCTATTGATATTTCACCTGGATCAATCTCAAGACAACATATTGCTTGTTTGTAGCAACATATTGTGGCAATAAAAAAAAGAGAAAAGAATTAAGAGCAGAGGGTTTTTTTCTTTGACAGGACAAAGCAAATAAGATCAAAAATAATTCAAGGTCTGTTTGATTCGATGTGCACATATACATGGTAATTTCCACAATGCAGTAAGTTTATAATTTTAGAGAATGATGAAGGTAAAAATGTTTTTCTCTATTTTCAGGTATACAACAGGCGAACACAACAAGGTGTCTTCAAGCCCTTGTTACCAAATACCAGTTCTTGAGAGAAAAGACTGGCAGAGGATGTGCTTAAAAACAAATTCAAAAAAAGAAAGATCACCTATGATTAATGTTGAAGAAATAAATGAAATTTGTTGCAGGTTCAGCAAAGTAAGAAAACAGATCATTTTACCAGGAGTCCAACAAAAATATGGCAGCCATTGTGGTAGGTTTGCTAAAATAAAGTGACACTTCAATACTTACATTTCTATTATCCTGTGAGAATATTTCATGTATATGTGTATTTATTTATTTTGTAGATGGAGGATCTATCTGGCCAAGATTTGTACTAAAAGAGGCCAAGGTCAGTTGGGGTAAGTGTCACAGATAGAGTTTGGTGGCACAAACAGTGATCAACGAGTGCCAAAGAAGAGCAGTTGGGGTAGATATCGTTACGGAGTTGGATGAAGAAAAACAAATCTGCATTGATTTGGTACACAAAGGTAATAAATCACTGATTTGCATGAACAGTAAAGCTAAGAATCACAATGATCAGAAACATAGTATGCCATATTCAATTTAACAAATTTTATATTAAAGGTCTCAGTGGTTGCTGCTGTCCTGCTGTTTCCTTTTCTAAAGGAGAGTCTTAGATCTCTTTATGTCATCAGTGAGGTGAGTGTATTTGGAACAGTGTATCCATAATATTTAAATCTATACATTTTTCTTGTTCAACCCCTTCTACTGGTTATGATTTCTTTTAAAAATTTGTTTATGGGGTTATTCTGTGGAACTGTTTGTGTCCATGCAGGTTCCACAGTAACAGCAGCAAGAATGAATAAAGGGAATATTCAAACAAAAATTAAAATTCTGTCATCATTTACTCACCTTCATGTTGTTTCAAACTTGTATGACTTTCTTTTGTTCTGTGAAAGAAGTTATTTTCAAGAGTGTCACTGAAAATCACTGACATGTTTTGGACCCCAGTGATTTTCATCACATGGACATTCTTTAACATTCTTAAAAATATCTTATTTTGTGTTTTGCCGAAGAAAAAAAGTTATATAGGTTTGGAACAACATCAGGGAGAGTAAATGATGACAAAATATCCCTTTAATGGGGTCATATACTTTTGATTACAATTTGTTATATTTCTAATTAAATTTTTCTCACTGATGTCAACTTATAATATTAGTAAGGGATTCTTGCAACCAAAATGCTCATAATTTAGTTTTTCATAACCACTTGCCACCCTGTCTATTATCTTTATTATATTGATAATATAGTTTACACTGCCTCATCTTTCTTTTAAAAGCCTCTATGATGACAGGTTCAAAAAAAGTCAAAGATTTATTACTGACTCATTTTTTGAATCTTAATTAAAAAAAAAAAAAAACTACTACACATTGTTATAGTATAACATTATTTCATCTTTAGGAACCACATACACCCAACCCTGTGCTGTGCTGACGTGCCTTGGATGCAGAGCCTCTTTTAGAAATAATGATGGAAGGGGAGGAGGTCTGTGAAGTAGACGATGTGAACACAGCTCTACACTTCATCTTCAACACTGAATATGCTTCAAAGTTGAGAGACACCCTGACATTCATTGAAAACTGTTTAATGTATCATAATGCCAAAACCAATATGCCACCCACAATGGCTAGTTTTTTTTATTAAATGAATGTATATGTATATAAATGCATGATGTTGATAGTTGTTTATTTCTGTGTTTGTTGGTTTGTTTGTAATACATATTTATGTATTAAACAGTTTATGGACAATTATGGTGTTCTGTCTATATAGTGAAATTGGATTAGTAATGTATAATAATAATAACAACAATAACAACAACAACAACGTTATTGCTATCTAGAAAAAGGTTCAAAAAGGAACCCATGAGGGTCATTAATACACCTTTAAGTGAAGGTTCCAATTAGAACCTTTTCAAAAAGGTTCAAAAATGAACCTTTAAGGTTCCCCCACAGTTGCAATCTCCAGGAACCTCAAAAGGTTCATTTTTTAACCTTTTCTTCTAAGAGTGGCTATGCTGCCAACTTCAGCCTTAATCTTTAACAAGGAGGAATAAGGAAATAGAATACTATATACTCTTAAAAATTTCCAAAAGGGGGGTTTCGCAGAGATGACACAGAAGAATCTTTTTTGGTTTTCAAAAAATAAAAATAAATAATAAAATTCAGTGAACAGTTCTTAAAAGAACCATTTTTTTTTCAGTGTGAAGAACATTTTAAAAACTAAAGAACCTTTTGTGGAATTGAGAGATTCTATGAATGCCAAAGGTTCTTCATGGAACCATAGATTCCAATAAAGAACCTTTACTTTAAGAATACAAGAAAATCTAAAAGTAAACAGTCTTGATTTAGAACCCGATTAGAGTAAAGTCCTGAGATAAGAATAAGGATAAGATGGTTTAATCACCATAAATTCAGTTATTTTACACAAGCAGTCCAAATGATTTACAAAGGAACTGTTGTACTGTTTGAACAAGGAGGAAGTAGTACATTATTTTAGTAATTAATTATTAGTGAAAGAAATAAGCCAAAATAAATCAATAAGGTAGGTTTTCTTATTTTAATTTGTCTCATATTATTTCAAATTCAAGTAACTATCCAGACAATAGGGTAAATCAGGCAAATTTGATCATTAACATTTCTTAATGATTGTCCAAAAGTTTCCAAATTTACCTGAACTCACCCTATGAAGAGAGCACCCTTAATGCTACTAATGAGAGAGACAAAACAGTTGTTTAAAAATTTCATGCAAAAAAACAAAAAAAAAACAAATACTCCTGATATGGAAAATGCATATTTTTTCCATTGGATGATAAGCCTTCTAGTATATTTTCTGACACGCATTTAGTGAGAAAACAACAGTGATAAACCATGCTACTCATGTTTACAAAAATAAACATGTCAACAAATAAAAAACTGAAACATAACCAATTCACAACTACAAAGTGACACCTCTTGCATTAAGAATACACATTGACTGATGAATGGCAACCATGTAGAGCTATGGTTTTGATGTGATTTCATACTGTACCTGTTTGACAGTACTTGTCACGCTGCATGTAGATAAAATGGAGGAAAAAAACATTAAAAGATGCAAGCCCGCTGTATTTGTTGGACATGCTTGTGCCTGAACCAAATACATGAAGCAAAAGCACCCATTGTATCCAAATGTGTAAAGAAATTACTGCTGCACTGTAATGACTAATTTGTGAGCAAAATGCAAACACAAATTTGAGACCAATAGTTCAACAACATTACAGTGCAAATTTGCATGTAAGTGTCATAAACTCATCACATGAATGAGTCGCCTCTGAAACCAAATGGATTGAATTTCAGTGATATTTAACATGGTCTGTGTTCTGAATCTAATGCAAATAATTCAGTTGTAAAGGTGTGGAGGAGTCAATCCTCTGGTAGCAGTGAAATATTTGAGAGCACATTCTTCTAAAACATCACCAGAGAACTAGAACAACGTGAAGCAAAATAGCATTTGATATGTGTGAGCTTATGCTTTTCGGCAACCGCTACCTATGTAAACTGTATTACACACCCTTTTAAAGGAATAATTCACCCAAAAATGAAATTGTTCTGAAAATGTACTCCCTTTCAGGCCATCCAAGATGTAGATAAGCTTGTTTCTTCAGCAGGACAGATTTGGAGAAATTTATCGCATCACATTAGTTGCTCACCACTGGATCTGCAGTGAATTTGCGCTGTCAGAATGAGAGTGCAAACAGCTGATAAAAATATCACAATAATCCACATGACATTTTTACTTGTAAACAGTGCTTGATCTGTGCATATTACTCTGTTGATTCAGACAGGACTACCTTTTCACTGGAGAAAGCAATATCATGAAAAGAGGATTCATATTTTATCTGGAAACAATGGTTTGATGTTAAAAACATCTTAATGATGGATTTGTTTCTTACAAATGTGCAGCTTTTGACTTCACAAGATGTTAGTTGATGGACTGGAGTGGTGTGGATTACTTGTGATGTTTTTATCAGCTGTTTGGTCTCTCATTCTGACGGCACCCATTCACTGCAGAGCATCCATTGGTGACTGGTGAGTGAATGATATAATGCTGCATTTCTCCAAATCTGTTCCCATTAAGAAACAAACTCATCTACATCTTGGATGGCCTGAGGGTGAGTATATTTTCAGCAAATTTTCATTTTCAGGTGAACTATTCCTTTAAGGAATAACAGACATCAAGCATCAGTGAAAGCAAAGACATGCTTTCGATCTAGAATACATTAGTCTTCAAATAGCAAAGAAAGCTTTGGGTAATATAGCACTTACTACTTAAAGACATAATGACTGGAAGAGGAGTGAAATGAGAGAATGATTTGTAATTACGTCTTTTCTGAGAGACGGCTTGTAGGCAGGCGGTGACTATATCACAGTTCTTCTGAAACTTCTGCCGAAGTCTGTCCTTCCTCTTGACCTGACGCACCAGTTTGGCCGACTGCACACCAATACGATACTTCACTTCCTGAATGATCCACTTCAGCTCCTCTGGACCTGAGCACAAAATAAAGGTTGCTAAACAATATGTATTCATTTGTTAGAAAATAAAAAAAGCATACAAAAATTAAATGAATGCATAGACAGATTGAGATCATTATGATTGACTTAACACTGTGTATACATGTCTACAAAAGACCTCTGTATGTAAATTGTTATTATGGCCTACAAAGAACCTGAGCACCTGAGACAACAATTAAATTACTTCAGCAAACAAAGGGTTAAGATTTAACTGGCTTTCAGAGTGGCTATAACTGGGTCAGTTCTACAATGTGGCACAATATACTTCATCTAAAACCATTTCAAACAACTTAATCATTTTGAGAGAACATTAATTTTAATATCGCTGAGTCATTCCAGATGCAAATGCACAGCAAAATAAAATACATATTAAAACAGATTAACATAGAAAACTATTCTAAATTGTAATATTTCACAATGTTACAGATTTTACTGTATTTTTAAACAAATAAATACAGACTTGGTGAGCATTCTTTCAAAAACATGAACAATTGTAATTAGCCAATTCCCAGTGATGGGCAGTAGCGCCGCTACAAGTAGTGACGCTACTAGTTTAACTACATTTCTCAGTAGTGTGGTGGTAGCATCGCTGCTTTCTGAATCAAATAGCTTTTCAGTAGCGAAGCTCTATTTTTGATCAAGTTGCGCGGTAGCGTCAACAAAAGCTAACGTTACATTTTCCAAAGTATTTCTGAAACTCAAGCTCAAACTCAATCTCTCAAAAGTATGTCAATGAACATATCAGTGCCATCAGAATGAAAAGTCCTTGTGTCATTGTTCACAAACAAGATAGTCAAAATGCTTAGTCATGTTGTCAGTATAGGCCTAACAGTGCAAACTGTTCGTATTACCTGATATAAACTTTGGCAACAGTTTGGATGACAGTTACTGTATTGAAATGCAGAAGGTTGCACTTCTTATGTTTGCCATATCCGTTTCAAAAGTACAATTTACATATTACTGTATGTGGGGATATTGATTGAAAGAGACTGGATAGGATTCACAGTTACACTTTTACTAGTGATCTGACAAAAATAAATAAAAAAAAACACATTACAACGTCATTGTGATATAGAAAAGAAAAATAAATATGGGCACAAAGTAAAAAATACAAAATTAGAAAGACAAACACAGGCAGAGCTGTGCTTTTGCATGTAGCACTGTATGGAGGAATTTCAGAGAACTGGTTTGTCATTGATCTACATTCTCTTCATTAGTGAAAGTTAAGATTCACCTGCACAATCCATGACATATTTACAAAAAGACTAATAGAAATGTTTAGAAAATATGCTCGACAGTTTATGACTACTAGATCAACCATTTTGCATTTAATGAATTATACGATGAACTAATGACTTGATGTTTTGAGGGGTAAGACTATTGCACAGAGAACTATATAATACATTTTGAGCAATATAACATTAGCAACTGATAATGTAGGAAAACGCAGACAAATGTACATAATCAGTTGCATGAATGCACCAAAGCAATTGCAACTTGTTCAAAAGAATGAGAAACTGCTTTTATGATGTGCACAAGTGACTAGATGATGTGGAGCTTGAACAAGTAGTTTTGAGAATTTCATTTCTGATCTGAGAAATGCACCAAAGCAACTGAGAAAAACTGTAATAGTGCATTAGTACATGTTGAAATTAACATTAATAAATGCTGCTGAAGAATTGTTCATTATTAGTTCATGTTAACTAGTTAACTAATGTTAACTAATGAACCTTATTGTGAAGTGTTACCATTTATATAAATGTATCTGTGTACAATAAAGCCACAATACCAACAGACCAATAGGAGGTTTCCGGCCGACAGGAAAAAATTATTTTGCCTATGTCACAATATGAGGTAAATCCGGCCCTGTACATGATACTGATTTTTGTTACCAAATTGGTTTGGAACAGTTATTGAATAAACAATTAAACTGAATGCCTGTCTATCTATCTGCTTGACTGACAGTTTTATTGATCACTGAGAGAGCATTGACTTGGTATGATGTTGGTTCAATATAAAAATGATTAAAAACAAAAAATAGCTTAGATGTAGTAAACTACTGTAGCCATGTTACTGTAGCTTAGCTTGCTACATTTCCCAGGGCTGTAGCTTTAGTGTAGTGAAGCTTCATTTAATGAGGAGTAACTGTTAGCTTAGCTCACTACATTGCCTCACAACACTGCCTATTCCAAACTTTTGGCACCTGTAGTGAATGACTTACATAAATAAGAATAAATTGACAGTTTGAGTCGAATGTAACTGACTTCATTTGAGAAGGAAAGTGGCGCTCACCTTTTTGAGCCAGGTATTTCATCTGATGGCGCCTCGTGTGCTTCTCCTGAAGTTCTTGGAGAAAGTTGGAGCCAGTGTTACTCCTGCCCAGGAAGGCATCTGAGCTGGAGGCTTCGGTCGAGCTGTCCACCCCTCTGACATTATTACTGTATGTGTCATAGAGCTCCACTAACAGACAGTCCACAGCAGATAATGCGCCGGATGCTCTCAGATCCTCTTCATCCGAATACACACCTGCTTCATGGAGCCCTCCTCCTCCTCCTCCTGCTCTCTCCATACGGATCTCTCCAGCTGCTGCTCCATGAGGCACTTTTGCGCACTTGCATAGTGAGACTGAAGCTGTTTTGGCGCACTCACAGATTCCGTCCGAATCTGAACGTCCCTTTGAAACCCATTTGTGAAACGCCGAGAAGCCGTCAAGGTACGACGCACCTGAGTTGAGGAAAACTCCGCTCTCCTCCTCCGAGCAGATGTCACATATGTCTATCTCCTTAAGTTCCTCTTTGGCCACTTCCACCCCAGACATGTTTTAGCCCTCTTTAAAGTTCAACATTACACATTCGTGCACACATGCTGCCTATAAGTTCAAACTAAAGACAGTTTTAGATGACTCAATAAGGAACTGGAGTTCCGGGTGTGTTCCATTCCTTGAGCGGGGTTGGCAGCGCCTTTCCCAGGCTACAGTTCCCTTCTAAATCCTGATTGCACGCCCCTGCAGCAGGAATAGTTCAACCCACCTCCGAAACTTTTTAAAACTATCCCTGCGTCCCAATGTGCACACTATCCACCCTATCTGCCCTAAATAGTACTGAAAATTACTAATATCACATAGAATTTAGGAAGGATAGTATGCACATTGGGATGCAGGCAAAGTTTTTAAAAGACAGGTGAATGAGAAATATACAGCTTTTGCTTTTTTTCACTACAATAACATTTTTAAAATTAAAATACTCATCAATTGTTTGTAAATGAACGTGTCCAAATATATATATAAATAGCATCTGGCAAAAACTACGTTTATAATATTCATTATACGTTCATATATTTGACAAAAAAAGATTTATCCGAGATGAAAATGTATATATAGTATTTTATATTATAGTATTTTTGTAAATTTGTTTAATTAATAAATATTAATTTAAATACACGTCAACTTAACCATTATTTTCAAGGTGAAATAAGTTACTAAAATATCGTTAAAATGATTTTAAAAATGTTGATATGGTTAAAGGGGTCCTCTATGGTTTTCAAAATTAAAGCGAGAAACTGTATTATAATTATATTGTATATTATTAACATATACAACTTTTGTGACGTAGGAGAGATTTAAGTAGTCGAGATGATAAAAAGAGATCACATAAGCCATAAAACATGAATTTTATGAATGACATCATGCCTTTGAGCGTAAACATCAGCTGACCGGGGCTTCCGTCTCTCCACGTGACTGAAACAGGTCGGTTTTATTAATCCTACTATGGCGACGGGTAAGTCATGAATATTAATGACGTAAAGTGATGGACTGGAATCTGATTGGCTGTCAGGCACACGTTGTTAGGTGGGCGTTATAGTATGCCTGCGAATAAGCGAATCAGTAGGCTTGGCTTATAAATATAAATTACGCTACGTGACCAAGGTAACCAAGTAACGTCAGACTGTCTAATTAATATTCATGAGGCAAAAACGTCGCCATAGTATGATTCATAATTTCGTACAGAAGACAAGGCAAGCTAGCTGCTCCTCTAAAGGAGCGTTTTCCTTAACAGTATTTAATGCTTTTATCGCAAGAAAAGGTGCTCGTTTAGGTCATGGCTCTATTTGCTTTTAATTCTGCATCAAAGATGGTTTCGTCTCCGTTTGTAATATTACATTTTATTCTCATCTGCGTCACTTTGCATTGTAACAATCTGACCGAGGCTAAAATGAATCCCAGATCGAATATAGTTTTAATCCTAACTGATGATCTAGATGTGTCTATCGGGGGAATGGTGAGTATATTTTAAGAAAATAGGTTTTTTTTTGTTGTTGTTGTTGTCATTCTCCGTGGTCGTGATTTCTTCCATGCATTTTACTTTATGGGTCGTTGCTAAGTAATCGAGCTGCATCATCAGCATCTTGCCATCTTTCATTGTACAGATCCCTTTGGTCAAGACTAAAAAGCTGATAGGTGATGCTGGGATAACCTTTACAAACACGGTGAGTAGAAATTGTGCTGAATCTGTTCCTTGTTGCATGCAAGTGCTATGGGACCTTGCATGTCATGCAAGCTTAAAAAGCCCTCATATTGTTCTACATGAGAATATTTATAGATTTGTTAGTCATAGCAAGTAAAATGTGCATTGAGGATCAACCAGCATGCATGTTTGCCATTGCATGTGTCATTTTGCACAGCCTCTCCCAACTGCTCTTGTAATTTCTTTTCTCATGCAGTTTGTCGCCAGTCCCCTTTGCTGTCCCAGCCGGGCGAGCATCCTGACGGGCAAATACCCTCATAACCATCATGTGGTCAATAACACGCTGGAGGGCAACTGCAGCAGCACTGCATGGCAGAAGACCCAAGAGCCCGAGACTTTCCCTGCCTTCCTTCAGAAACACGGCATCTATCAGACCTTCTTTGCTGGGAAGTATCTGAATGAGGTGAAGACACATACTGGTAGCTTTCAAATTGAAACCTTTTCTTTGGGTGAATCAGTTGCCAGTATGTCACCTTGAATCATCCATGTCTGTTTCTCCGCTACAGTACGGGAATAAAAAAGCAGGAGGTGTGGAGCACGTTCCTCCAGGCTGGGATCACTGGTTCGCCTTGGTAAGAAAAAGACAGGAGATTTATCAGTGCTGTATCATTTAATAATGTAATCATTTAACTGTAAATGACTGTTCATCTACAGCAGTGATGTTATTGTGATGAAAAGCTAAATGAAAATTAGCAACTAACTGAAATAAGTACTAAAATTACTAACTGAAATAAAAGTAAAAATGAAATTAAAATAAAACAATTCAGAAATATTTTTAAAACAAAAACTAATAATTAAAAAAAAAGCAAATAAACTGAAATTTAAATGAAAACTGAAAACAAAAAATGAAATCTAATTTAAATATTTAAAAAAAAAAACTATAATGGTATTATAATAAAACAAAAATAAGAGGCCTGGTTACCAGAGGCACGTGCCCCCTCAGATTTTTGCAATGTTTTTGCAATGGTTTTATTCACATTAACTTTCAATGTTAAATTCACATTAAATATAAAGTCAGTCGTATTAAAAATATGTTATGGCATGACACCCATAAACAGACAGGTTTTTATGCATAGTTAATAGATTACATTATTAGGTTACTTTGACCATTGCCCACTATCAACATAATCTATAAAGATGAGAATCAATATATTTCATGATATAGTTAATGCGTTTGGGAATGTTTCGAATAAAACGGAAAAAATAAAGTGCTGTTGTGGCTGCTGTGTGTCACATGACGACCCCCCACCCCCCATCTTGTGCCCCCTCAAAAAATTATGAGTGCATGACGCCCCTGCTGGTGGCTTACCTTTGAGAATCACGAGTAGAAGAGGATATAAAAAAGTAAAAAAAATAAAAAATAAACAAAAGGAAATCAAGAATCAAAATGAAGAAATTAAAAATATTAAGAATTAAAAATAAAGAAATAAAAAATTAAAAGGGTTTGTGAGTGTAATCTAGCGTCTCTACTAAATCATAGTAGAGAAATGACAAGCCCTTCAACCTTTCCCATCAGTGCTGCAAAATCTAATTTTAGGCAGAAGGTTAGGAAAACAGTTTGTAGCCTAAAATATAGCATGTTTGGGAAGCTGGTACAAGAACTCATGCAAGAAATAAATCCAGAAGAGAAAAGTATGTTGTCTGAAACCATGCGGATTATTTTCCTATAAGCAGTTCCTATGATTCATAGCTCACGGTGTCATTGAGAGCAGATTGAAGGTTTTATTAGATTTTTTCAAAGACCAGAAAAATGTTTGTATGTATTTATTTATTAAAAAGTCTTTATGTGAATATTTTTTAAGATTTTTAATTATCTAATTTCTGTTTTATTTCTTTTTATTTAAATGTTACTATTTGTTTTTATTTCTGTATTTCTTTAATATTTTTTAATATATATTTTTTTTAATTTCTAATTTATTTTGAATAATTTATCATGATTCTAAACCAGATTTGTTTAAAGTGAAATATTTGCAATGATTTTAACATATTCCTACAGGAGAGAAACTCCAAATACTACAACTACACGCTGTCAGTGAACGGCAGGGCGCAGCGGCATGGACAGAACTACAGCGAGGATTACCTTACAGATGTTCTGGTAAGAGCAGATCTCACCTGTGTTCACGAGACTACATCAAACCTCATGCAGCTGACGTTAAGTGGCTTTTGATTCCATCCAGGCCAATATTTCCATTGACTTCCTGGAAAACAAGTCTAACCGCAGGCCTTTCTTCATGATGGTGTCCACACCGGCCCCGCACTCGCCCTGGACAGCCGCTCCTCAGTACGAGAGCAGTTTTCCCAACATTAAAGCGCCAAGAGACCCTAGCTTTAACATACACGGCAAGGTAAGGGCCTGATGTGTCTGAAATATTCTGATTGGATAGTTTTTTGAGTATGTGACAGCATTTCAGCCTGCATTTCAGGACAAGCACTGGCTCATCAGACAAGCAAAGACGCCCATGGCAAACTCTTCAGTGGAGTTCTTGGATAACGCCTACAGAAAACGGTATTCAGATGCTTTTAAATCAGGCACTTGATATTAATAATGCACATGAAGTAATGCGACACTGATGATCTCTTCCACCAGGTGGCGCACTTTACTATCAGTAGATGACCTGGTGGAGAAGGTGGTGAGAAAGTTGGAGGTCAGAGGAGAGCTTAGCAACACCTACGTCATTTTCACCTCAGACAATGGATACCACACAGGTACACGACGAGTTATGTAGTGGAGAAATGTTTTTTCTTTAACTTTACCTAGCTTTTATTTTGTCATGTGTCTTTTTCTTCTCTCAGGCCAGTTTTCTCTTCCGATGGATAAGAGGCAACTCTATGAATTTGATATCAGAGTTCCTTTGTTGGTGCGAGGGCCTAATATCAAACCCAACCAGACAAGCCCGGTAATATAAACAAGCATTTAAGAAAAAACTAATTACGTTCCTTTATTTTCTTATTTTTTATTTCTTCATTTTATTTTTTTCTTTAAATTTATTTTTCTGTTTCAGGTTATTTTTATTTTTTTTTATATTTGTTTAATTTTTACTTTCTCACATTACTTACTTTTTATGTATTTGTTTGATTTTTTTTTTTTTTTTTTTTAAATTATTGGAATCTTTTTACTAATCTATTTTTTTTTTTCAAAGTTCTGATTCTAAACCAAATTTGTTTGTGATGTTTTGCTTGTGTGTGCACCCTATAATAATAGTGTGTATTTGTAATATTTACATTAACAGAAAAGGTTTTTATATAATATTTATTTGCTTTTTTTTTAATTATGTGTCATTAATAATTTATCTGTTTTAACAGTTACTTATAGCAAATGTGGATTTGGGTCCAACAATTCTAGACATCGCAGGATACAGCGTCAATGAAACTCAGATGGATGGGATGTCATTTCTTCCTATCATGGTGAATCCTGTTTGATTTATTAACTTTGAAATGAATAAATAAAAATGCATTTAAGTATTGGCATTCTTGCTCATTTTGAGCATAATGCATGTTTTTTGTAGTGTTTCTTGCTGCATGTCCAGTGGCAAATGAACAAGGGGTTGCTTTTGATTTGACATGTCTGTGTGTCTCAGACCGGTAAAGAGAACAGCAGCACATGGAGATCTGATGTACTGGTGGAATATGAGGGAGAAGGGAGTAACATCTCAGACCCTGCCTGCCCTCTGCTGGGCCCCGGGGTCTCGGTGAGACTCTGTGTGACACAAATAAACAGTCATTACAGTAATCATAAAAAATGAGTGCTGTAACATAGCTGTTGTCTCTGCAGGAGTGTTTCCCCGACTGTGTGTGCGAAGACTCGTACAATAACACGTACGCCTGTGTTCGCACAGTAGCACAGGCCGCCAACTTACAGTACTGTGAATTTGATGATAACGAGGTAAAAATAAAATATAGTGCTTCCAACAGCTAACTGACAGTAATAATGCCAAGTATAATTTAAAATATTAATGTTTAATGCATTAAATATATTGTATATTAATATGTAATTCATATTCATGTATTTTTATATATATATATATATATATATATATATATGCATACACACACACACACACACACACACACACACATATATATATATATATATATATATATATATATATATACACATACACATACATGTATAAATATATATATATATACACACACATATATACATACATACATACATACAGGTGCGTCTCAATAAATTAGAATGTCGTGGAAAAGTTCATTTATTTCAGTAATTCAACTCAAATTGTGAAACTCGTGTATAAAATAAATTCAATGCACACAAACTGAAGTAGTTTAAGTCTTTGGTTCTTTTAATTGTGATGATTTTGGCTCACATTTAACAAAAACCCACCAATTCACTATCTCAACAAATTAGAATATGGTGACATGCCAATCAGCTAATCAACTCAAAACACCTGCAAAGGTCTCCTGAGCCTTCAAAATGGTCTCTCAGTTTGGTTCACTAGGCTACACAATTATGGAGAAGACTCCTGATCTAACAGTTGTCCAGAAGACAATCATTGACACCCTTCACAAGGAGGGTAAGCCACAAACATTCATTGCCAAAGAAGCTGGCTGTTCACAGAGTGCTGTATCCAAGCATGTTAACAGAAAGTTGAGTGGAAGGAAAAAGTGTGGAAGAAAAAGATGCACAACCAACCGAGAGAACCGCAGCCTTATGAGGATTGTCAAGCAAAATCGATTCAAGAATTTGGGTGAACTTCACAGGGAATGGACTGAGGCTGGGGTCAAGGCATCAAGAGCCACCACACACAGACATGTCAAGGAATTTGGCTACAGTTGTCGTATTCCTCTTGTTAAGCCACTCCTGAACCACAGACAACGTCAGAGGCGTCTTACCTGGGCTAAGGAGAAGAAGAACTGGACTGTTGCCCAGTGGTCCAAAGTCCTCTTTTCAGATGAGAGCAAGTTTTGTATTTCATTTGGAAACCAAGGTCCTAGAGTCTGGAGGAAGGGTGGAGAAGCTCATAGCCCAAGTTGCTTGAAGTCCAGTGTTAAGTTTCCACAGTCTGTGATGATTTGGGGTGCAATGTCATCTGCTGGTGTTGGTCCATTGTGTTTTTTTGAAAACCAAAGTCACTGCACCCGTTTACCAAGAAATTTTGGAGCACTTCATGCTTCCTTCTGCTGACCAGCTTTTTAAAGATGCTGATTTCATTTTCCAGCAGGATTTGGCACCTGCCCACACTGCCAAAAGCACCAAAAGTTGGTTAAATGACCATGGTGTTGGTGTGCTTGACTGGCCAGCAAACTCACCAGACCTGAACCCCATAGAGAATCTATGGGGTATTGTCAAGAGGAAAATGAGAAACAAGAGACCAAAAAATGCAGATGAGCTGAAGGCCACTGTCAAAGAAACCTGGGCTTCCATACCACCTCAGCAGTGCCACAAATTGATCACCTCCGTGCCACAAATTGATCACCTCCATGCCACGCCGAATTGAAGCAGTAATTAAAGCAAAAGGAGCCCCTACCAAGTATTGAGTACATATACAGTAAATGAACATACTTTCCAGAAGGCCAACAATTCACTAAAAATGTTTTTTTTTTTATTGGTCTTATGAAGTATTGTAATTTGTTGAGATAGTGAATTGGTGGGTTTTTGTTAAATGTGAGCCAAAATCATCACAATTAAAAGAACCAAAGACTTAAACTACTTCAGTCTGTGTGCATTGAATTTATTTAATACACGAGTTTCACAATTTGAGTTGAATTACTGAAATAAATGAATTTTTCCACGACATTCTAATTTATTGAGATTCACCTGTATATACAACGACACACACACACACACATCCATATGCATGCTGTAATAATAGTATATGTACATTATTTATTTATTTATTTATTTATATATATATATATATATATATATATATATATATATATATATATATATTATTACGGTATCTTTTTATTAAATTTTATGTATTTTTAAGTTTTTATGAATTGTGTGTAAATATTAACATATAAATAAAAATACATATTTAATAAAAATATAGATATACTGTAATAACATATGTATGTTATATATATAAATTGTACGTAAATATATATACTATTATTACAGTGTTTTTTAAATTAAATTTTATTTTAATATTGTTTTTATGTATTATATGTAAATATTTATATATTAAATAAAAATACATAATACTGAATTAACACACACACACATATATACATATATATATACATACTGTAATAATGGCACATCGTCTTTGCTTGCAGGTGTTTGTGGAGGTCTATAACCTGACAGCAGACCCGTTTCAGCTGGGTAACATTGCCAAGAGCATCGATCAGGAAGTCCTGGAGAAGATGAACCACCGTCTCATGATGCTGCAGTCCTGCTCGGGACAGTCCTGCAGAACGCCAGGCGTCTACGACTCACAGTCAGTGCTTCCTTAACACTTCAACAATCACCATTCACCGGGAATAGCTGGATTATTATTAACATGGTAGGAAATGTTTTCAAACTTACAGCTTGCTTGTCACTGTTTCACCAGGTTCAGGTTTGATCCTCGGTTGATGTTCAGCAGCCTCATGCCTCACAGAAACAAACGACGACAGACGCTGAAGTAGAGCGTGGAGAGGTTTACAGGAACAAGACAAATGGAGGGAAAGAATAAAGGGCACTGAAAAACAAGCCCTCTTGTTGCCTTTAAATCCTGATGTTCCCCCAAAGACGCCCAGTCTCTCCTCTTATGAGGTCATCAGGGTGCGCCCAGGGTACCAAACACACCACA
This sequence comes from Spinibarbus caldwelli, assembly GCA_039654775.1. Classification (NCBI taxonomy): domain Eukaryota; kingdom Metazoa; phylum Chordata; class Actinopteri; order Cypriniformes; family Cyprinidae; genus Spinibarbus; species Spinibarbus caldwelli. Next base: position 4,625,336 of record CM077228.1, on the reverse strand, counting down.
GACACTTTCAGACAGGACGACCTTCATCCCCTCCAGCTCTCATTCACATCAGATCCTCACAAACTGCTGGCTGACACACATCTGTGAGAGCATTCACATCATATTCCTCTTTGTTCTCAATTAATGTTCAGTTTTGCTGCTTTAACAATATTACAGGATATTGTCTTTATTTTAATGTTTTGAAAATTTTGTTTTACTTTTGCTTTAAACAAAACTTGAGCTCGAATTTTGTAATGCATTTGAAAATTGTTGGATTATTTGTTTGTTTGCCAGATGTGTCTGAAACATTTCACTGCGCACATTCGGTTATAAAAGTATTTACAACTGCACTAAGCCTGCCTTTTATAATAAACACTTAGAATGGAAGCTTGTTTTTGGCTGCAGGATAAAAAAATAAAAAAGGTAATTGCAACTTTTTATCTTACAATTCGGATTTTGCTTTCCAATTGCAAGATATAAACTCATTTTCTGAGAAAAAAGATCGCGAGATGTAAACTTCTCAGAAATTCTCAGAATTCTGTTTTTTTTTTCTGTCAGAATAATAAACAAAAAATAATTGGTAATTGCAACTTGTTACCTTGAAAATAGTCACAAATCTCACAATTCAGACTTCTCAGAACTGCAACTTTATTTATAATAAAAGCGAGTTATAAATCAACTTTTTTCTCAGAATTGTGAGTTTATATCTTGAAATTCTGATTTTCAAATTCTGAAGTCCAAATTGTGAGATTAAAAGTTGCGGTTACCTTTTTTTTTTTTTACTCATAGCAGAAATAGGCTTGCATACGATAATGAACTACAGTATTTTTAATGCACAATATACCTTATTATATAAAAATATTCTCTCACTTTTTCAGTTCCTGTCACTTGCGTATGGCAGCACACAATCTGTGTTTGGACAGACATTTCACTTGAGTTACACAACTAAATGATTCACTAAGTGCAAATATTATATTTAGCATTTCATTATTGTCTTTTAAATGTTTTCTTTTCTGAGTTTTGTGTTTGATGGATGTCAGTTGTGCACGAGCCAAAGCTGTGGAAAGCAGCAGGTCATTGAGGAACCGGTGTATTTTTGGTTCTTTGAGGGAAATCCTGCGGTGGGTTGCTGTTGCTTTGCTCTCACTCACAGCAACCCAAACTTGAGGCGATAAGAAACTGTTTTACTTTCAGACTACTACCTAACCTTCATCAATCATCTGCTGTGACTGGCAATATCTCAAATCACCCAAAGTGATCTGAGAGGCGGCAGACAGACATAAACAGATCTTTCTCACAATACTTCAATATATCCGTTCAGTGAAGCACTTTCCAGTCTGTGATCAACATGCCTGACATGTTTAATGACGTTTTGCACATAATTCTTTCATTATATTTGTTAGTAGCATTGCAATGGTTGGTGTGGACTTTTGTCTTGTGTTTGATTGATAAAAGCATTCTGAAATATTTTTTGTTGAGGTTGGTTTTTATTTTTACATTTATTTAGCTAAATTTATTACTAGTTGAATAATTTTTAAGTCTTTTTTTTGTATGTATATATTATATATTCATATTACAGTGCATATTTTTAATTATGTGATATATATAACTTAAATTATTTTAAAAGTTTTTATTATTTATATTAACATTTTATATTATGTATTATATTACTTAAATATTACATATACTATAATTGCAATATATATTTTAGAATATTTTCATTTAATATTATATATAATCTAATTGCAATGCTGTTCTGATTTTGTTTTTGTTTTTTTCAATATTTTATTTTTTCAATCAATATCTGTATATTAACTCTACATACATTTTTAATATTTGGGTTGTCGCTTCAAAGTTCATTGCCAACATGTTATCTCTGTGTTTGGCATCATATTAGCATAAAAAAATGTTTTTATTGGGAACAGCTATGGTTCAAAATGATCATATCTTCCATTTCTAGTGCACGTTAACCAGTGCATTTTGCAGTTCAGAAAAACATTATAAAACAAAACAGAATGTGGCACTAATACAGTTAAAACATCTGTGTTAGACCAATTATAACGGCTTAACTAGACTTAAAGTCACAGAATTCACAGTTAGAACCACATGTAGCTTCTTCATAAGACTGCAGTGCATTGTTAAAATGAAATCATTTTACATTCTCTATGAAAGGTTATGGAAAGTCCCAGTTTTGCCATGTGTGAGTCCACCTGTAAGCGTCTCACGGTCAGCTCCACTCCTCCAGCACAGGCAGGAACGGCAGGTCAGTGCTGCCCAGATAGTAGTGCGTCCCCTGCTGGAAGACATCGCTGACGGCCCACGTGAGGCTGCCTGTGGGGTCGTGGAGGCTGTCGATCACCTCTCCGTCAGGCCCCAGCTCCAGAATCAAGCCATACTTGGGCAGCAGAACATTGTACCAGCTGAGAGGAACAAGCTGCATAAGAGAGTTCATGATCGAGATTCCACATATATCACTTCTAACAATGAATCCATTAAAAAACGTGCTACATGGAATAAAAGTTAATTGAAATTAAATATTAAAAAGTACTGTTTTATGTTTTATCTTTGCTAGTTAGGCAATATTTTTTCATTTTCAGCTTAAAACTTAACTTGATGTATTGAAACAAACTAAAATACAGACTATTATATACATTATAATAAATTTATATAAATTACAAACTAAATAGTCATATTAGGCATAAATAGACATAAAAGAACACAAAATAATAATAAAAAATTACAAAAACACAAAACAAAATTATTAAAACTTTAACTAAAATTATGATGAAAATGGGAAATCTAAAACCCACCAGTGTTATTATAGTTAACTAAAACTAAAATCATAAAGAAATTATCTGAAATTAAAAAAAATGCTAATTCAAATAAAATATATCAAATGTACCTGATTTATTATATATTTTATTTCAGTTTATTTCAAGGCAACATTTTTGAACTAATTCAACGTTTAAAAAAACAAAAATTAAAAACAAAATTACTAAATTTAAAATGAAAATGAGAAATCTAAAAATCATCTGGGTTATTATAATTAACTAAAACGATTTTAAAAAAGTTAGCTGAAATAAAATAAATGAAAGAAAAATTAAATATAAAAAACTTACCTATTTTATTGTATCATATATTTTATTATATATTATACTTCAGCTAGTTGCCAAAGCAACATTATTTACATTTTAATTTAGTTTAACTTAAACTAAAATACTAAAATGGAAATAAAAATATATTAGAAACTAAATAGACATGTAAAATGCACAAAAAAAGGAAAAATGACAAAACATAACATTACTATAACTTTAATTAATATTTACATTAAAATGGAAATCTAAAACTAAAAAAATCAAAATATGAATAGAAACTACAACAGTATCTCAGTGACACTAAAATAACTCCGAACCCCACATATTTAAGATTTACCCACCTTCACTATGAAGCGTTTAAGAGCAGGATACGGACCAATCAGATCCAAGAACGGTGGGAGAAGTCGTCCGCGGAATCTAACGGTGGTTATGCCCACAAAAAACGTGCCGCGGTCACTGAGGCGGATGTTATCAGGGTAACCGATCATGTTGTTCAGGACGACCTCCTTGGTGCCCGCTTTAGGTCCTTTCAACCAGAACCTGAGAACCAGGGAGAAAGTCTTCCTCACGATACTCTACCATCCTCATATATGAACAAATTCAAAGCTGCACTTGAGCTCTTACTTAATAATATGTGCGATACTGGTCTCAGCCAGAAGCAGGAAGTCCTCATCAGGTGAGAAGGCAAAGCCATTAGGCATGTAGAGAGAATCCAACAATGTCTGAACACGGCCGGTCACAGGGTCAAACGAGAGAAGGCGACCCAGACGGTTTGTCTCCAGCACCTGCAGAGAGAAGCGGCCTTTAGTGCACATGAAATTACTGCGCATTCATGTTTTCACTTAACTGAACGAAGCACGATATGTTCTGTTGTCCCTCGCTCACCTCGTAACGGACGTGACGTCTTCCCCATTTACTGCTGGAGTCCGTGAAAAACACTGTTCCGTTTTTAGAAATCTCCAGACCGTTCAGAAAGCCAAAGGGAATCCCATCAGCTCCTTGTAGGAGGAATGTGAGGGGGTTGTTTAAATATGCTCTTTTTCAAAATTTTAGTGAGCCAAAAATCAGTTAATGTAAATGTGTTTTTGTAAGTCTTCAGCTTTGCTTAAAGCAGCAAATATAATGTACATTGAGATAAAGAAAATCAATATGTGCATGTAGATGGGTTAAATATTAGAGAAATTCTCTCAATAATGTTCTAGGCAAACATTATAGTATATTATATTTTTTAATATAGAATAATATAATATTATACATTATAAAATATATAATTTTTAATTATTTGTGTGTGTATATACATATATAATGAATATATTATTAAATTAGAATGTATTCAAAAATTATTATGATAGTAATATATTATAAAAAATTATAAAAATATATAATATATAATATTGATTAATATAATATTAATTTATTATATATTATAGAATAATATACTTACTAAATATTGTATATAAAATCATTATAAAATAATTATAATTATGATTAATATAACAATGTTCTCATATATAGGCCTATATACACACACACACACACACACATATATATATATATATGAAGTACATAGTAAGTATATAGTAAATTCACATAAAAATGGCAAGATGATTATGAAACTGACCAAAGCAACCAAATTGTTGTGCAAAGCTCCTTTTTTGAGACTCAAAGGTTTACCGACCCTCTTTGCTGGAATGTAGCAACGTCTTCTCTCCAGTCCAAGGGTCAACCTTGAACAGCCCCAGATAAGAGTCGGCCACGATAAGCTGCCCATCTCGGTCCAGTCGCAGACCATGAGGACGACCACATACTGGCTCATAGTCCGTACTCGTGCCTATATGAACAACAACATGACAACATGCAAATATAGCACGATAACAGACGCCTGTACCAGGAAACCAGAGTATCTGCTCACTGACAGACACATTTTGCATTCTGCTTGTGATGCACCAAAGAACTCCTTTACCAACATAATGATTATTTCAAATACAGTAAAATAAGAGAGAGGCATCAAACGTGTATAAACCGCAACATAAGGAACAAGAGCTTCCTAAGAATCACAAGTTATGCTCTAATGAAGACATCTGCATTCAAGACTCTTTTGAACAGCAAAGGCTTTGATAAAACAACACTTGAGTCTTTGTGAGTCACTTCAGCATGTCTAATGTGTGATGGCAGCGGCACACACGGGCCATTGGGTTTTTCCAGCAAACACCTCCGTGACAGCCGATACATATTCATCCAGCCACATGAAGAGCCTTACACAATGAAGCTGCTAGGATTCAGCTAGAATTGCACAAGCAGTTTACCACATTCAGGGATGTTTCGACCCATCTGAGTGATGAAAGTGAGGGATTCGTTGCTGATTCTCCACAGCTTCCCGTCGACGGTGCCTGTGTAGATGTTTCCTTCAGAGACACAGTGAAGAGATGAAACCTGACTGCATTTCTCAAATCAAACAGATAAAAGCACAAGACCAGGCTCACCGTTCTGGTCAGCTTTGAAAGACTCGGGGCCTTTGAGTAGACCAGAAAACAGCCGTCGACCTCTCTGTAATCGTGTGTTTACTGCCAGAGGGCCGTCCAGAGCAGGCGGGGGGCCCTCGAATCTGGAAAACATACATCAGGGTGACAACAAACGCCACTGAAATCTCTTTGGAGATCAGTTCATTACAAGATTTGCAACGAGACTCACATGTACGGCTCGGGATCAATAGGGGAGGGAATGAGATACACACCAACTGCAACTGCCAGCAATAAAACCTTTACAGAACTCATCCCTAACCTGTGGAAATGGGTAAAATACTTTCAGACACAGTAGGAAATATGGTATAATAAAAACAAAAAGTAAATAAAATCATTATAATAGCAAAGACATCCCACAGCTGTCATGGTGAAACTTAAAAAGGACATTCTTTATATTATATTATATTGTATCTTTTTAAAAATGTAAAAGATAACTTTAAAAAATTTAATTACAAAATAATAACAAAATAGTATTAACAATAACAATAATATTAATCAAAATAAATGCAACATTTTTTATTAATTACGTTATATTCATATAATAACAATAATTATTTATATAATTATTATGTTCAACTAAACATAATGATCATTAAAAAATTATGCTGGCATTCAAGAATCACAAATTAATAACAAAACAGTATTGTAATATTATTAATCAAAAGTAACATTTTTATTATTTCAATATTATATTAATACAGCATAATATTTTTTATAATATTCAGTGAAATATAATGATCATGAAAAACTGACTAAAATAACTAAAATATAATATGAATATATTCATCTACATATACTGATCATTAAAAACGAATGCTGGCATTCAGAAATTACAAAATACTAAAAATAGCGTTACTAATAACATTAATCAAATTAAGTGTAATATTTGTATTAATTCAATATTATATTGATATAATACCATAATATTTATTTATATAAACATTATATTCAACTAAATATTATAACATGGCATTTAGGCGGTTATAACCAAACAAAATATGTCATAACATGTTCTGTGTAAACATGTTCAATGTAACTATATATTAAAAAGATTTTGAGGCAGTCCAGACTCGCACGCGTTATCTTTCATTACTGAACAGGAAAATCTAATTACAAAACTACATCAGAGGTTGTGAAATAATGTTTAATTAACACAAAAGATGCGAAAGCACAAACGAAACGCGATTTTCTTACTAAATAACGCAAATAGTCGGCGTTATTCGCGACAGCTGACTGCTTTCACTCCTGAAGAGAATGAGAAGTAAACTACACTGAACGCTCTACAAGTGAACAGCAATGAAAAACACCAAGTTTGTTTATCCACAGTGAACGTTTGTATTCAAGTCTTTTAAATAGGATATTCGGTCTTTATAAATTGTGTAAACTTACATGGCTGCGTCGTGAGGTCTTTCTGAGAGTTGTATAAAGTACAGCGTGTGTTCACGACGCCATGAAAGACGCGCTGCTCTCCGCGCTGAGTGCGCGCGAGTCACCGATGAGCTCAGCGATGAGGACATTTGACTCGGGTTCATGCAGAGGGCACATCATTCACATGTAAATTGTGGCCTCACTTAAAACCTTACAGTTTAGTGTGATGTTTAAAGCTAGTAAATGGGCTGAAAGGTTGTGCAACCGCCGTTGTGTGACCTTTTGAGAAAAACTGCAAGTGGGTTTCCTCTGTAAAGTGCAATTTAGATTAAAAAAAAAAAAAAAAGTGTTTAATGACAAACGACTTGCAGATAATTAGAAATACCAGAATTTTGTGCTTGTCAAATGTGAGATGAATTTTCCATGGGTGGATTTTTACAGCATGATCCTAGCGGACTCTTGAGCCAGTTTCTCCTCACACACACACAATCAGATTCAAATGCAGTGAATTGAGAAACGTTTCATCTTTATTTAAAGAAACCAGGATTTTAACAAGAAAGGCCACAATCGGTAACAATACAAACCCTCAAAAAACCTCCATCATTGTCAAAAATGCATGACATCTGGATTCTAACCATGCATATTTAGTTCATAACTCTTAAAAATCATGTTATCCATGTATGTCACTTTTGGTGTCTTTGTATGAAACTTACATCATTCATAAACATACACAAAATATGCATGTAACTTACAACTGTGGAACAAAATGAGATTTTTTTGGCAAATGCAGAGTGTGTTTCGTGAGCGATATCTAAATTATCTATGCTGTTAAACAGAAAGATTAACAGCACTGGCCTGTGATGTCCTAAACAGCCTTAAAATATGCATGAATTAATATAACACATGCATGTATATTAAAAAATTACCAAAGCAGTTCACTCACACCCACACCCCCTTAGTTCACAAAAATAACACAAAAATACAGTTTAACATTCATTCACAGTCTTACTCTACAAACAAAAGCTTATGGGAAAAAAAAAAAAAAAAACAAGTACTGAAACAAAAACAAACAAACAAAAAAAATAAATAAAAATAAAAAAACACTTCCATAAAACATAACTGAGCTTCCACTAGATGCAATGCCGTTTTAAAACAGTGGAAGACAATAAGCATCTGATGAAGACTAATAAATCAAAATAAGAATAATTCCCTGAATTAAAACATAAAGTGCCCAAAAAGCATTTATAAGATTACTGGTCTTATTCCCCTGCAAAATCCTCTTCGATTGCATATATTGAGACTGTCGTGATGTTATATTCACACAGCGAAAACACTAATTACTCTAATTTATATTCACCCCAGTGTTTACAATTAAAGTTGCCATGGTAAAACCATCAGACAAGATAGATACTACTATTTAACCTCAGTTTATTGAGGTGTAAAACTGATTGCACCAGGCAATTTGCATCAAACTTAAATTAAACTATGTATTTTATCTAGATCTTTGGTTAGAGGTTATAAAACCAATAATAATAAAGAAATTAATCTTTAAAAAAAAGCACACAATCTGTGTCTAAAATAATCAAATGAACTGACACAGGTGAGACATAAGACTGCAAAGATGTAGTTACAGCAGTTGACCACAAGGTGCCGCTACCTCGCTATGCATGTGTCACAATAGACAACAATGTTGCAGTACCAATCAGAAAAACCGTCAAGCAGCACTAGCATACAGAAACATAAATGTGTATACATATTAAAATCACCTACTGATACACAAGTATCATTTCAAACACCGTCATAAATGTCGACCTTGTGAGCCGAGACAAAATAGCACTGTCTGCTTTTCTTTTACTGTACCTCACAACAGTAACAGTTTCAGCTACATCTCCATGCAAAGAAGAAAAGCATGTGAAATTAACTTTTGGTACAGTAAATCAGATCAGTGTGATTACACACACATATATATATATTTTCACCAAACTAGCTTAAATCTACTATTTTCAGGCTGTAGCTTCAAAACAAACAATCTTCATTACTTGTCTATTCAGTCGTTTATCTTGAAGACATCCTCTAACGCATTTTCCAGGGTTGATGATGAGAGGTGAACAGCGAATGCCCTGTTCACTGATTATCTGCTTAAACTCAACCCATCATTTACTGAGAAAGACCGTCTGACCCCTGAACGACATCAGTCAGATCTGCTCCAAAACTGCTGCAATGACACTTCCCGCATACTTTCCAACATCCTCTATGCTCCTTCGCCAACTTCCTGAATCCGTTCGGTTCCAATCCCAGCACATCACCTAAGAATGCTTACTTTTAAAGAAGTTTTTATTTGCATTTAAGCCATCCGTTCAGAGACTAATGATTATGACTTAGCTTTAGTTCTCATTTCCTGTCCCTACATCACCACATTCAATCTCCTCTATCACAAACATGCACTTCCTATCTGTTTGGTCTCACGTGGCCGTCAGGTCAACATTTTGTCAACAGCACATCAACACTATCTTTGGTAGGGCACATTATGTAATTAGGTATTTAATATAAAATAAAATAAAATAAAATAAATCCCCATCAGTTTCTGGTCGATACGTATATTTGCCATAAAATAAGACTCTTTTAGTAAAATAAAAAAAAATAAAAAAATTCACCCACATAAATTAAAACAACAAACAGAAATATGTACAAACCACAGCATCCAACAATTAAATAAAAACCAGATCTGATTTCCACGTTGCATCGTTCACAAGAGGTAAAATAACAGAGAAACAACTGAAAGTGTGAAAGAGGGTGGATGGGTAAATATGGCACCTGAGGTGCATTCTGGGAGCTCAGCGCTCTCCTCTGAGTTTCTGAGACCGGTGTCCGCTTGGCACGGTGACACCTAATAAGTGTTCATTACACACAGTGACCACTAGAGGCAGCAGTGCTACAGTTCCTTCACGTAACGCGCTGGTTTTATCCCAGGCCGCCCGTCGCTCTCATGGCCTCCTCCAGTTTCTCTCTGTAGGCGTTGTAGCGCTTGGTTATCGAGCAAATCTGGTCCTGTTCCTCTTTATCCAAGATGCGGAGGAAGTTCTGCAGCTCGGGGATGGAAAAGGCGTCCCACTGAGGAACGAGAGGAAGATGTGTGTCATGACTGCTTGTTTTTATTAATACAGGATTGAGATAGAAACCTGAAGTGAATGCTCACCAGGACTTCACCGGTTTGCTGCTCCTTCAGGACGAAGCTGAGCGCGTCTGTACTGGGTCCCGCCACCAGACGCAGGAAGAGAGGGTGTTCTTCCTCTGAGAGCTTACAGGTGTACACTGCACACACACACACACACACCATTACCATCACAGACAAAAACAACACCAGGCAACAATAAAGGCCAGTTCACACCAACTATAATGTTTTAATAACCATTCTAATTCTTTGAGAATAGGGAAGTCCACAGTACAAGAATAAATAACTACACAGAAGAATGATTTCATTGAAATCACTGGATTTTAGCTGATGAATAATTAAAAACAATGACATCAGAATCCACCTGACTTTCAAACTGAGCACTCAAAATAAACATGGTTATTGTTATAGTTATTGTTCATGGTGTGAACAGGCCTTCAGGGATCATGAAGGACAACTGATATATATATATATATATATATATATATATATATATATATATATATATATATATATATATATATATATATATATATATATATATATATATATATATATATATTAACAGCAATGATTTAAGCTCATAATGCATTCAGGACTCAGAAAGGCCCAGAAAGGATACATTAAAAAAAAATCTAAAATAAATAAATAAACAAATCTCTGTCAAGACCATCAAATACACATCATTTAATTTATTTCAGATTTTTAAAAATAGTTTTTTAAAGATATAAAACCATTTAAAGAGGATGAATTTATTGAAAACTGCTTGCAGCATGCTAAAAATTCATCATTTTTGGTACAGGAACCAAATTTAGGATTTTTTTAAAAACGTTTGTAGCAGATATAACCATTTAAAGATGATGAATTAGAGAAACTTCAATAAGAGGGTTTCAGCAAGCCAAAAATACACATCAGTTCTTTTTTTTCTTTTTTAAATAGTCTTTTAGGAGCTCTAACCATTTAAAGAGGATGAATTTAGAAACAAAACTTCTGAGAGGCTTTCAGCATAAAAACTGTACCTAAGATCCTCTCTGAAATGTTGAAAAGTAATTTCATGTCAATTAAGGCACATAAACTTTAAATTCAGCCCTGAATCAGGTTCTGTTTAATAAAGGCCTGACACACCTCAAAGTGGAAGACATGCTAAACAACACCGATGTTGAATGTTGATCTAAGGCCAAAATTCACAGCAAAAACAAACTAAGCACGAAAAAGGAAGCGCACCACCTCATATCAGGAACAAAAGGTAATTCTCTAGAACTTCTTCGTTTACTCTAGCATTATGGGAGATTTTCCTCCACCTAGAGTGTGCAAAAGGGCTCAGACCTGCATTTCTTCATTTTTGAGAAATCTCACTTCCTGTTTAATGGGGGCTTCCTTCCGCCTCCGGCAGCGGTTAATCAGAACAAGCAGGGCTGTTATTATGTCTACACTAATGCGGTTGATTCATGGTCTTTTATATGCCATACTGCTGTGATATCACACATGAGGGTCTGTCTGTTTCTGAGTCGTTTCTGTCTGTTAATGAGCTCTGAGGTGGGAGTTTATCAGTGTCTAACTGTAGAATTTCTTGAAGTCGTCTAGACGGGCTGTTTAAGAGCTGGACGGTCCCATTACATGCATTAAAACCAGCTGTAAAACCCAACCCAAACACAAAGTGTCGCATATCTGTCTCCTAGCATGTGCTGGAGATCTCTCACAGTGCTGAGACCTCATGAAAATGCTCAGTCTCAAAAAAAAAAAAAAAAAAAAATCATCCCAGACAGCCTCCTAAGCAAATATTCCCCCATTGGCGGCAGTACTTATTGGCTACACAAACTCCTACAAAAGAAGTGAAGACGAGCGTTATTGCTCCCCAAAGTCCTACGATGCTCAGTTCATCCAATAAATCAAGCAGAAGTGCTATTCAGTGAATCTGAATCGACTGCGCCATGGCAAAAGAAACCGTTTTACCTGAGTTTGCAGTCTTATTTTTGTATTTGGATCAGTAATAAAATGCAGTACATTAAAACAAGTACATTACACAGTAGTCTAGAGAACATATTCAATAAAAAAGTGAAACCTTAAAAAATAAAAAATAAAAATATTAAATACAAACGTAAATAAGTAAATCAATAAAAATAGCATGGATAAATAGATAATTTTGGGATTTACTTGAGTAATTTTGTAAATTATTTCTTTTTTTTCAAATAAGGTAATATCCGGATTTTCTTTCAATGATAAACTGATGTTTAAACCATTTTGTTTTACATATGCAGTCTGAATTGAATGAGAAGATAAAGCAGCAGTGCAAATCTGACTTTGCAGGCATATTTTTAGTATTTGAAGTGCATTACATTATTATATTTTATATATACACATTATATGCATTTTAAAAAGTGCAGTATATTAAAACAAGCACATTATACAGCACTGTAGAGAAAATGAAATCTATATATATAAATTATATATATATAATATAAATATATATAAATTTTATAGATATATCTATTGATTATCGGATTTAAACTGAATATTAGAATTTTATTTAGATTTTCATTTTTACATAAGGTAATATCCAGACTTTTTCTCATGATAATGCCAGATGTTTAAGCCATTTTTTTAGATTTGCAGTCTGAAGATAAAACACTGCATAAAGAAAAATAATACAAAGACATCTTTCTATTGGTTTCTGTATGCAAAACAAATGCAGACCAGTGTAGTCTGATTCATGAATGAATGACTCTTATGAGTCGGTTCTTTTAATGATTCGTTTCCTTCACATAAACCAGAGCACATTCCAGCCCGGCACACAGATTATGAAAGCCGGTACTTGAAATCACTGAGCCATATGTGTGTTTGGCTTCCTGCTGTGTGTGTGACATCAACGGGGTCTTAGACAGTGGCTGGGGTCTGTCAAAGCAGTGAGATGGATTAGAAACACTGACATTCTTTGAGCAATACCAATGCTTCTCAGGAATCCACAGTTTGATGTATAAAGCCAAAAAACTATTCAAAATCAACTAGTCACTATTACTAAACTCAGTAGAAGGCCATCCCGACCCTTCCCCATCTCAGAATATCCCTGTATGGCATTGAAATGTGGGGAACGAGGCTGGTTAGTATCTGCCAAAGAGCATTCAACAGGTCGCCACAGACATCAGCTGTTGTGTATGTGTGTTTACTACGCTGGCATGGTGTATTCTTGGCACATACGTGCACAGAGTAACAGGCCTGTCCTGAATGTGTGAGTGCGTCCATAGATACACACGCGTTTCTCAGATTGACATTTCAGGAATGCATACGTTCCTGCCAAAACACATACTGTATGCACTAGTGGACCTGTCCTGAGTCGTTACTGTACACACACACACGCTGATGCATTTTCCGCATTAGTGTTCAGCGTCTCACCTTGGTCTTCTCTGCTGAAGCGTTTGAACAAGGTGAACTTGGCGGGGTTGTCAGCCACGGTGAACTTTCTCAGCAGGGCTTCGATCACCTGTCGCACCGTGTTGGTGCTGCTGATGTGCAGAGTGTTTATGGAGCCGCGCGGAAGGTAAAACGCCTCCTGACCTTTGACCCCTCCTACCCTGCCTCCTTTCACCGTGATGGGCCTCCGCAGGTCCAACTGCACCTTGATGAAGCCTGTGTACATGCCGTTAGTATTCTGCAGGACAGAGAAAGAGGAAAGACAAAGACTGACATTAGATTACAACAGCAAAGACATGATCAATTTTAGCTAAATAAGTGTTTTTCTCAAGTGAGCAGCCGTTTAGTTTGAGAAAATGCTACAATGCAGTTTTTAGGATGTATTTCTGGACAATTTTATTTTTAATAGAAAAATACTTCAAAATAAATGTTTTTGATTCAGTTCTATATATTTTATCACAGTGAATAATAAAATATTCTATATATATCTATGTTTTATATATTTCAGTTATATATTTTAGTTTAGAGTCAAATCACATTCAATTATACATAGCGCTTTATACAATACTGATTGTTTCAAAGCAGCTTCACAGTGAGAAGAAAATAACAGTATAATATAGCAAAGCTCTTCAATTATGAAATAAATACAATTTCAGCATTAAATCATCTCCAAAAAGACAATATTGTCAGTATTCAGCTTATTTTAGTTTAGTGTTGATTCAGTTTAGTTATATGGCTGTTAATGTTACAAAGTTAATTAGTTATGAAGTGGGCTCAATTCAAATATAAAGTAAACTATAAATATATGAATATAAATAAATAAACCAACAAATAAATAAAATACATACAATAAAGTGAGTATCCTTTACTGTTGTGTGGCAAATAAATACTGCTTTGGTTTTATAAATATTCAAATACTTCAATAAGTGTTTCTTAGTAGCTTGTAGTGTCGTTAACTGGACAGCTAAGTATAGTTAAACTGTTTAATTTGATGAGTAGCTTGTAACTTGACAAGCTTCAGTTTGAAAGCATCTTCCTCAATGCTGGTGAGCACATCTTGCTGTGGTATCTGACTGTGTCCAGATGGAGCTCAGATTTGAGCTTCTTCTGTCTGTAAGCTCATTAGTTCAAATGGCAGCCGTGACTGCAGTCTGCAGGCGAGACACAGGGGGTGTAATTAATTACAGCTCACAAACCTCTGAAGCTCCACCACACTGACACACAACCCTACTGGAACGCAGGCCTGAAACTTAATGATCCAAGACACTGTGGACACATAATGAGTAAAAGCTCACATATATTAATACAAAGTGTTTGTGCCACCGTGGCTCAGTTAAGTCCAGACGACACATCTCTCTTGAAACATGTCCTGTCAGAGATCAGTATTTGTTAAAGAGTTGGTATTATTCAGACAGAAACAATCCTGCGATAAGCAGCTGGGCTCTGGACAAAGGTACAGTGGTAAAGTCTGATGTTTTGACATCACAATCCTTATGGCTGTCACATGGTCCATGAGAAGTCGTGATAAACAGATTATGACAGAGACGATAATAAAGCTTTTATTAAAGCAACAATAATTAACTCTGAGAATATGAAAAAGAAAATAAGATAAAAAAAAATCTATATTAAAGATACAGTCTTAGAGGTCATAGTTTTTTTTTTTTTTTTTAAATATTTGTATCATTTGACGTTGATAAAACTCTTTATTAAAGGGGCAATCATAATTCTGAGACATTGAAATAGAAAAAAATGAGACAAAATGTATATTAAAAATTGTGTGTCAAGTTTTCAGAAATGCAATATGTATTTATGTTTGTTAGGTATGATTTTTAAAAATATTTGTACCACTTTTATTTTATTTTTTTAATTAATGACTATAAAAAACATCAAGTGGTGTAACTATTAAGAAAAAATAAAATATTATATAATAATATTACAATAAGATAAAGCTTCAAAGAAAACAAAGTTTTAAATATATATATATATGTGTGTGTGTGTGTGTGTGTGTGTGTGTGTGTGTGTGTGTGTGTGTGTGTGTGTGTGTGTGTGTGTCTAACTAGCTTTCTTAAGTTAATCCTAGTAAATTTGACAACCTGAACTAGTTTTGGGGTCAAAAGGGGATTTAGGGTCTGTAACATAACAATATGATTTTGTATTTTAAGTTTTTTTTTTATCACGTCAAAATATTAATATTATAAAAAAAAAAATAATAATCCATAATATACACAATCCAGAATTTTATTTCTGGAGGAACTTGTGTGCTAACAAAAACTTATGTACACGTGGATGGACTTTTGAATTCTGAAAATTATTAGCGATTAGATTTTTGAGTGATTAGCTTTTATTGGTCTATTAGTGGATGATATAGGTTCACCATTAACTCACCAGTGTCATTTTAAAGTGGTCACGTGACTCTGTGTTGTACTGCTCAACCTTCTGTCTGATCTCCTCGTAAGTGAGATGAGTGCGCAGCTCTTTCTCTTTCTCCACATCCTGAAACACAGACAGTGAATACAAACATTTAGCAAGCAGAAAGGTCAGCACAGGTCAACCTCGCAGCTCATTTTGACAGCAGAAGAGGTAAGACTCCAGTACTGCTGAATAATGAAGTCATTCAAATCAAAGGCTTCTTTGTCATGAGCCTGTTACTGATGTGGGAGCCCAAAACACCCCCATAAACACCCTCATAACTAGTGACATCCACGTGTCAAATGGAGATAATCACTATACTTCTCAAACAGGATATCCTGCAGTAAACAGCAGTAGGTAAACAAACAATCGCTTTTTCAATGTTTTTATTTGTAATTTAAAGATTAAATGCATCATGTTCCTTGACATCCAATGACATGACCAAGATATGAACCCTTAAAATGTTTATAATACTTCACTCTCCTGGAACAATATAGCCTTTAAAAGCTACAACTAGCAGAATATTGTATGAAATGTGTGCCGTGCACTCTGGTCTTACATGGTCATATCACCAAGAAACTGATCTGCTTTCATGAGCGCTCCAAGCTCAAAACAAAAGCACAGAACCCCTTATAAGGGAACAGTCCTGGGCTGAAGTGACAACACATTGACGGACAAGGGCTGTCTCAGCTAACAGAGTCCAGAGGCTGAATACTGTGAACTGTTAAAGACAGTCGTAATTTCCCTCCTGCACGGGCCAAGACTGCCTGGAGTGTTTGCAATACTAGGTGGTTTTGTGTTGCGTGCATTGTTAATGAACTTGACAGTGCTTGACTCACACTGTTTTCATACCCAGAAAACATCTACTTAAAGGCTAAACACCTTTTTGAATTCCTAAGTTTATAATAAAGCCCTAAAGCTCTGAGAATAAACATATTTCCGCTACTTTGCTGCTGTAGTATTAGTGATGTGCAAAACTACTACACATCTTCAAAAAGACTATATAATAATTGTATTATTCTTTCTACGCTAAGTTCAGCATTCCTTTAGGATAACTGACAACATAACTAAATACCTGTAAATAAATAACTATAAAACCATATTTAAGTTTATAATTCTCAGAGATTTTTCCCATGGCGAATGATAAAGCACAATACGTTAAAGCCCTCTCCTGTCTATAAACTGATCATTAAAGCACTGCCGATAACAAAATCTAGTTAAAACTCACGAGTGAGACTAGTCAACTATCCTGAACCACCTCAAGTTAGTCCATTTGCTCATAAATCCATTCCTGGTTCTACTTTGCTTTAGTAAGGGATGATTACACCTAGTGGTCGACCGATATTGGTTTTTTGACAGCCTTTGCCGATATCTTGGAAAGCAGGGTGGCCGATATAATTTTATTTATTTTAATTAATATTTAAGAAATTTTAAATCATTTGAAAATGGATTGAAAAAATAAATGTGTAAAATAAACAATTATCCTTTAGGATGACAAAGTATTTTTCAAAAATAAATAAATGTTTGTGTGCATTGGGAATCATATATTTTTTTTTTTAAATAAAGCCAAGGTAACACTCATTTTACATACAGAATAGGGCTGCACGATATATCGTTTCAGCATCGATATCGCGATGTGCGCATCCGCGATAGTCACATCGCAGGATGTGCGATGTTTAGTAGGCCTGATCGTTATATTTATACTGATCGTTTTCTTTGCTCACACACAGACACCGTGTCTACTCCGGACGCGACAGCTGCACAGAGATACCCATTTTTAAATAAATTTAGTAGCAGAGCTACTGCAAGCGATTTTCAGTGCTGGAAATCCATTTATCCTTTGTTGAAACTTCCGCGTCGTCGAGGAGAACACATCACGGATGTTTAGCAACGGCAGGCGCCAGGAAAGCGCAAGCTCCCGAGCGCTTTGGAAAGGAGGAGGAAGTGGCGCGGCGGGGGTTTTCAACGCGTTTGCAGATGTGAACGGCCCCAAAGTCTTTCTACACTGGATGCGACAAAGCGACCGTTGCCAGTCGTGTCAACTTTGTGTCAGTACGTCATAAATAGAGCGAGGCATATCAGTTTACTGGCGGGGATTCGTCGTGTCGCGCCGCATCCAGTGTAGTACGACACATATGCGCGAAACCGTGTCAAAATGCATGTCTCCAAGTATCCTTGTAAAAAAAAAAAAACAGTTGCTTATGTCTTAGGTAAACAATTGAGAAAGAAAGAGGATAACAATAACAGCAGTTTAATGTCTCTGTTGCTTTCTGTGTCATAATCAAACAACAAAACAGAGAAAAATCACTTTTGTAGCTTTAACACAGATTTATTAGATTTAATTTATACAATGAAGACTGTGTTATGCAGTGTTATTTTACATTTTATTATTCAATTTCTGCACCTGAATACTGTTGGACTTGCCTTAAAAATACAAAGCACTGTTTATTTCATTTGTATCTTTGTTCTATTATATTTATCTATGCTTGTAAATTGTTTATTTCCTATGCTGATTTACTCACCTACAATATCAATATTTTTTTTTCTCTCCAAATAGAGCTATTCAAGTCATTTGGTGATTTTTTTTTCATATCGCAATATATATCGCAGAAAAACAAAATATCGCAATGTGTGTTTTTTCCAATATCGTGCAGCCCTAATACAGAACACAGTGAAAATGACATGAGTGAGCAAAAGCATAAAGCGCAGCACAATTTGAAATCACGAGTTTAAAGTTTGTCGATCACGCGTCTCCAGTGAAGCTGAACTCTCCGCATTCAGTTCACACGGACCGACCGTCACAGAGAACACGCGATCATGCAGGATACAAATACACACTTTATAAGATCTCACAGCTGGATTCAACTAGTCTGCAAGGTTTGTGAAATTAAATGTTCATTAGTCATTCAAAGATTAGTTTAAATGATATAAATGCACATTTGCTGAATGCTGAAGGCAAACGAGAAAGTATTATAATGTTTGCCTTTCTATTACTAATAATATAACAGCAATTGTTATAATACTTTTTTTATATACCTTTTAATTCCTTTGTTTAACAGTTCTATCTGATTATTAGACAGACTTCTATCCATATTAGACAGAACTGTTAACGACGACAGCGAACAAGAGGGAGAATGTGAGCGCTGTGTGCTCAGGCGCTGCCGTTCTCAACGCTGTCAAAATAAAAGTTTGTCGTACCGTCAAAATAAAAGTCCCGCCTCAAACGCATCGGCCAAACAGAAAACCTGATCAGCCGATGCCGATATTTGAAGATATTTGCCAGATATCGGACGATATATCGGTCGACCACTATTTTACCTGACCTTAGCACCCTCATAGCTCTGAATGGGGGAATGCTGTTACAGATTAACCCAGTAACAGCTGCTTAACTAGTGCATCAATCAGATATCTAATGGACGAGACTGCTTGGACAGGTGGCTTGTGATATTTGAGAAAAATAAACTTTGAATAAATTAATAAATCTATAGTATTCTCACAACCAACCGTATAAATGAGACCTTATGATAGGACAAATCTTCAATGAAAGAGCTGAAGGTAATGCTTAGTCTTTCCAGTACTTTGGATGTGCCAACTGTCACACCAAGAGGGTCATTAGCTTAATCACATCACCATCCCGATTCCTGACAAGCACAAATGTGAATGGAAAACATTACTTCCCAGACATTCCTATTAAAGGATTCACGTGTTCAGATCAGACCAATTAACTCAACCAAACACTCTTTGATGAAGTCACGACTACAAGCAGAGAGCCCATTAAATCCCTCTTCACCACAATAAAAGCTATGTGCTTTGTGAACGAGGGGCCAAGAGCGTCTCAGTGGGGCCTGTTGAGCTGTTGAATGCATGTAAGGGATTGCAGCTCACCACATCAGCTTGTGCCGCCTATGGGTTCAATGATGTGGTCTCCATAAGCTCTCTGAGGGTTGTTCATTAGCCAAGCTGAACAGTGCATGTCGGTCATGTAAACTTTGACTGGTGCCCACAAAGTAATAGTGAGACAATGCCCCAACAAGGTCTTTCCACAATGTAGTCCAACCAGAGTTGACGTTTATCTGTCTTTGTTAAGTTACTGTTGATGTAATGCTTGGGAAAGTAGACACCATAAGCAATGTGTAAAGAACTAAACCAGGAAAGACAGGGTTAACAAAGATGCCTCTGCACAGTGGAGCGTGACAAAGGCAAAATAAACACTAACCCGATGAGGTAATGCGACAGAAAAAGCAGCTCTACCTCCCTTGCTGTGAGGGTTTGTGTGTCCTCACTCTCAAGTGGAGCAACACATTGAAAGAGGACAGGGAACAAGAAGAACAGGTTAAAGGTATCCTTGAGGTCCGACTGGTCCGTCTTTATTTGTCAAGAGATCAATCAAGGTTATTTTAAGGGAAAATTATTCAAAACAAAAAAGGGAGAAAGTAAACTTCACTCTGTAGGCTCCACAGTGTCCTTGGTGAGCTGATAAGCAAGACCGGAGGGTGTGGCATGTGGTACAGTCAGGTTTTTTGTTCCTCGTTTTGAGTCATGTGCTAGCCGAGTTCTGTCACACTTGCTGGTCATGACATACTCAACTTAAAGGGAGCAGGACACATGAGGTGTGACCTGACTGGTTTTTCAGGGGCACTCCTATCTGAAAAACTCTTGACTTGTGCAGATAAAGCACTTGATATCATCTGCACTACTGAAAGATAAGTTAGACAAGCGTGACAGTCAGAAAAACAAAAGTTTCAGCAGACAAGACAATCGAAAGACAACCTGCTTTTTATTTTTAGCCAAACTTTTGCAGGGGATTTCTGGGCACGCCTATAATGACCACACTCATCGTGCTCGCCAATGTACACTGATGTGCAAGCTGCAATAAAACACCCTCTTCTCATTCCCCCTACCCCACAGGAAGTCCCTGGCCACCACACCTTTCCTCCCCAACACATTCCTCAACTAATGGAGTTGCTGTAGCGAGCAGTAGAAAAACGGTCAATATCCTTTTGCAAACCAAAGGCTGGACTCACTGGGCGATTGTCTGACAATCAAAGGCATAAAAATGACCATTCTGTGTGGCTTCCTACTCAGCGGGACAGTGGGCAGACTAAACTGCATGATGTGATTCTAGAATAGTCAGAACTGTGGGGAGGTTTACAGAGTAAAGGAAATCATGGCCAACAGGAATAGAGGAATGGAAACCACAAAGGAACTTGTTGCAAGCTTGGTGAACACTCACACCAAAGCTCATCAACTGGTCACATTTATGAAAACACTTCCTTCGTGTTGTGAAACAAAAATATTGAGTCTTATTCTGGAATCTTCAGGTTTAACCATTGGATTTACAAGTTAAGTGACATTGAGATGCATCACTTAAGGCACAGGTATACTTAATTTTTCACGTTCCATTCAATCCCACGCACAGTCACGTCCTCGCAGCTTTCAAAGTATACTCAACCGTGGATGAGCGCGGATGTACAAGTCTGATACACCTACTTGACTCATTCGGTCAATGGATGGCCGAAGTATACTTTGGCCTTAATGATTCCGTTTCGCTTCTGCAAATCTCAGCCAATCGCAGTAAGAAAATGACCCACAATGGCATCTATGTTTTACACTTATACTAAGAATAACCTGTTTTGAAGCTTCCAACCAGTATTTTGGTGCTTTCGCAACCAGCATTCATGAGGTTATCTATCCACGCTGTTCTATGACTCATGGGATCTTTCACTATGAGTACTTTAACATCACCTCACAAGGGAATGCACACATATGCCTCATTACGCCCATCAGACATTGTCCTTTAACCCTCAATGTTCTCCTACAAATTACAGTTTCATAACTCTGTTTATGTCTGTAAGGAATGCCAAGGGAACAAGAAAAAGTACCGCAATGTATATTACGCAAGCCAGGCGTCCTTAAACAGTACTAGGTGTGTGAGGAACTTGGAAAAGATCTTTCATCTCCACTGTTGCTGTCCCCTACAGAAAGGCCAACAATAACACAAGAACCCCACAAGGACTCTTCCAAGCTGCTTTCATTGGAAAGCTTGACCGATGCCTTCCAGCAATTTCCATTCTGACATCATAAAGCTCTGCTGGGATAGTAACTTGTGACTGACAGCTTGGTTTCAAAGAGTTTCAACCAAAGAATTAGGGTCATTCTAGACCATATTAATAGGTATTTCACAATATTCCCAAGAAGGCGTCTCTGCCTGACTTAGGATTTATGGGTAAGTCTCAAAGATTACTGATAACATAAGATAAGAGTTAAATCATAAAAACAGGGTGTGGTTTGTTTCGCTTGCAACTAAAGACAACTCTATACTGTAAAAAAAGTCTGTTGCTTTTTCTCGGAAAGAAGACTCCTTAAGAAAGTGAGGAACTTGAGCCCTTCACAAACCAAAAGGACTTGCACACTACAAGTTGAATATGATCCGGGGTTGATTCACACAGAGAGGAAGTGGAGCTGTCTGACTCCCCGTGGCGGCCCGACTGATCATAACAAACCTGTCTGGCCAGATGGGGAGTACAGTGCATCCACTGAGCTCAGAGACCAATGAAACATAACCTCACTGTATGACGCTGCAGGTCATAATTCTTAGGAAACCTGCCCACTCACCACAGCTATGGGGAACTGTGAGAAAGAAAGAGGAAAAACATTCAAACTTCATGGCTGGTGCTCATCTGTTGTTTTTGATTGATGAAATGCCACACAAAGCTGAAATATGAAATCACAAACCAGAAAATATCCAGTGCCAAATCTGATATACTCAGTAATAAATGTAGGCCAAAGTGGGAGATACATGACATCAAACAGGCCTCTGTTAGCCCTTCAGAGCAGTGTCCAGCTAATTTGCTGTTGGAAAACAAACAACAGAGTCTTTCAAATTTATCATTAACAGGATGTCCTCTCTGCACACGATTGCTCGTGATAAAAATTAACCCAGTATGGAGGGTTTTAACTAAGAGTGTACAAGATCTGGCACAGTCATCTTATGATAACCTAGCAACAAAAGCAAAAAAAACAGTAAGATTGTGCGCTAAAAATGTCATAAATCTAACACAAAATGATCCTGATATAGCCGGGAGGATAAGAAGAATAAGAAGGACCTTTGTTCAAAGGGATATAGGATACATTTACCGCAGTGTTCAGCGATGATGTCATTCCAGAGAAGCTATGGCTTAGGAATGATTTCAAAGAAAGACGCAGAATGAAAGCGGCTGAGATCAGATGTGACACATGCCAGGTGCAGCCATGTGACCAGTGCACTCGGAGAACTTATCCGGTTTCAAACTCACATTCACCAAACTTTGCACTTATCTATGCATGGGTGTTTGATGTGGGTATGTTTTTTCTAGCGAACGATTTCATTCAAACAACTGTACTAACATGAAAGATATACTGATGTCAACAGTGATGAAAAGACTGAAGGCCATTTTAGGTTATAAAATGACAGAGATAATGGAAGCTGCAACAAATATTTAACCAGATTAAGGTGCTTGAATAAAACTGCCAACAGTTAGATCTAATGAAATCCAGGAAGCGACAACCCTCGAGGAAAACTCTGGAGTCTAAGTTAGTTTCCTGATGGATCCATATCTCTAACTGAAAAAAAAACACAGATCTTTAACAGCATAGAGTTTCTCAGAAATTTAAAATGACCTACTTCATCATGACAACTGTAAATGGGCCAAACATTAACAAAATAAAGAACCATTCTAGTTCTAATACCACACAACATGTCATGTTAATGCAAAGACTGTTGTTTATGTAGCAGAGGGGACTTTGAGACTAGATTTATTGCTCCAATTCAATGGCAAATATCAAGCAGAACATTTCCTTTGCTTAAAAACAACTGTTGTTTGATTTTGCATAGATTCAACAATTAATTCCCAAACCATGACATGTGCTCCAAATGTTAGTTGGAAAGTTTATCTGCTGACTAGGCTGAGGTTTTGCGTGAGATTCAGCCGATGATCCGTAACAGCAAGACCAAGAAACAACCCCCTTCATCTGGTCTTATCTTCCTCTTTACTATAATTACAGCTCTTCTCTGAGAAACTGCAACCAGATGCTCTACATGTGGATCCACATGAGTCTAACAGAGCCGTGACCACGAACAATGAGAGGAAGAGTGGGATGTGCATGTCCATAAACGTCAACTTTTGACCCATTTTCAAAGCTCGAAGAAAAATCAAAGGCCTCTCTGACACTCAAAAGCAATCAGATGGATAGGGGTCTAGAGGCTTTAATGGTTGCATTGACATGGCATGCAACTACTTATGCTGGAAAAGGTGTGTAGACTTTGGGTAGGAGCTGTTAAATGTTTCTGTCATCAAAGGCAGCTTGTAATAGGCGACCGGAGACACACACCTGGATGATAATCAAATACTCCATGACGCACAATGCTACTTTGTGGACTAATCAGATTAAGTGGCAATGATCTCTTTAGCTGTGCTTGATGCCTGATGAAAACAAACATAGTGGCCTACTGGAGCCTTGTAATCTGATGCTTCCCTGAACAGTCCCAAAATAGTCAAAAAATATTGCCTCAGACTTCTTGTGAGACTCTGCATTTGTTTTGATTTCTTAATAATTCAGATTTGTGTAAAGCAGGATCTGAAACCACTCAACCCGGTCGATCTGTTCATGTAACAGTGACTTATTCAGCGATGACAGATGAACAAACACAGTGGAATTCTTTCCATTCTGTGATGCAAGGGCACGACACAAAACATGAACTCAGACAAAACAGAAGCAGAGCTTGCATGGTATGAACGGAGCAAATATTTGGCTCAATGTACTATTTCTGGAGAAAATTTCGTTTTTTACCGCACAGTTGCAGTATAAACAGCATGTATGCTTCACAACACCTTCTCTAAACAGTTTTCCCTCATGTGAAGGTCTGACACTACTAGCATTTTTTATAGAACACTTTCAGCTCAAAATCAAAACACACACAAAAAAAAAACTTGAAATAAAATAAAAAAATTGTACAAATATTATAAAAATGTATAGTGTTCATTCATGAAAATAAAATTTTTACAGTCCCATAAGATTCTTTGCACATTACTGTCAAATTCTCATTACTAGATTACTTCATTTACTATACTACTTGAATAGATTACTATATTACTCATTACAGTATTACTTTAAGTTTTGTAATTCTCTAAATTTTAGCATAAAGGCAGTACAACATACTACAATGATATATTCTCCATTTTGAGGAGAAAATGTGCTTAATTGTTATGAAATAATGGCCATAAAAACAGGCTTTATTATTATTTATTTTAATTTAATTTATTTATTTATTTATTGCAACTATAATTTTAATAAGAGAATTTGGGAGTGAAATGGCATGTTTTTGACTGTTTTTGTGAAATTTACAAAGCCAGGCTTTACTCAAATCTTGTTAAATCAAAATATCTGCTATAAATGGTAAGATTACTTATTATAAACAGTCAATCTTTGCCACAAGACCTTTGCAATGCAGCCTATTAATCCTTCTTTTAAATGCTAAAGCTTTTGGTGGTCCATTCAAGAATTTTACATAACTGTGGAAAATGTTTTACCAGTCTATAAATGTCTATTCTGGTTTGTTTGAGGAGATATGGGTAGTGTGAAATAAACATTTAGTTCCAGTTCTGTGAATATTATCGTCTCTAGCACACATATTCTTCTCTTGGCTGCTCGGCCTGGATTTACAGCAAGCAGGCGTCTATGCAGGATTCATGTAAACTCAGACTGGAGTCAGCAAAGGTTTGCATTAACATCCTCGAGATTTAGATTTATCTTTCGAGTGTGGCTGACATGAAAGTCTTCATCTAACGCTCAGTGAGTGCATGAACTCCAGCAGCAAGCAGACGCAATTCACATCATCAACGTGATTAACGATCCACATAATTTGACCGATCACCTGATCCCTAATGATGAATTGATGTAATGACTCAGAACGCTTTGATCAATATCTGACGGCTGAAACATGCCAAGCGGAAATCTCAAGATAAACCTGCAAAAGCGTTAAACAATGGATGAGAAACTTTCACATTAAGAGTTCAGAGCTAGGTTTCTTTGTGCATTCAGTGCCTGTGTTGGCAAAGCATGTGAATATTCAAGGCCAATGACGTCAGGCACAAACCATTCAACGCCAAATGGTGCAACGCTGCCACAAACACTTGCAGTGAGTTACTGTAAACATGCACATAACTGCAAGGATCTACTGGTACAGTAGTGGCTGGGCCTTTTTCACCCACAGTAAGCTCTTTTGAGTTCTTTCTGTGAGTGTACAATCGCTAATTTAATTTCCGCTCAATCAGGTTCTGAGTTATAAAACAGCCTGCGGACTGTAGATAACGTCTGTCTTTCTTCAGCACTGTCAGGCCTTTTTTCCCTACACAGTCCAAAAAAGCAAAGCTCTCTGAAAGCCAGGAAAACTGTTTTAGGAGCTTCAACAACACAATCCACACTCTCTCTCAGTGTAAAGATAAACAGCTGCTTAAAAGGAATGTTTACCCAAAAATGAAAATTCTGTCATAATTTACTCACCCTCAAGTTGTTCCAAACCTGTGTGAGTTTCTTTCTTTCTTTCTTCACAAAAGAAGATATTTTGAAGAATGTTGGTAACCAAACAGTTGACAGTAGTACTTTTTCCCCCTTACTATCATGGAAGTCAATAGTTACCACTAACTTTTTGGTTACTGATATTCTTTAAAATATCTTCTTTTGTGTTTAACAGAAAAAAGAAACTCATACAGGTCTGGAACGACTTGCTTTGATAAGAAGGCCTAAATGTTTAAACTGCACCTGTACTGCATTCTGAAGTTAAAATGAAGTCAATTAAATGATGCAACAAAATAAACCATAATAATTTTCACTCAATAAATGAAGCCATTATATCTCAAAGTTTCTCTGAGCGCTGTGTCCCACACAAACCCCCATGATCCTGCTGTTTTGCATGCCTGCCCCAGCAGCTGTTTCCCAGGGTCAGTGCATTTGTGGCATGCAAGAGGTGACAAAACAGATGAATACAGGGCATATCTGCTCCGCTTAAATGTTGCACAAAGATTTTGTAGATACTAAGTATCTATTTGTATATTGCACATACTTTGAAGTAGGGCTGCACAATATATCGCATGCGATTGTCATGCGCATCTCATCAGTAAAGCCGGTTCTGTGATTATTAATAAATCTCCATCACCTGTTTTCAAATGGAGCGGTATTTAACACACAGACCCGTAATTCACTGACAAGCTGATATTGCATAACTTGATATTGAACGTGATATTGCATAGCTTGGCAGTGAACTACGGCTCTGTGTATTAAATGCCGCTCCATTTGAAAACAGGTGATGGAGATTTATTAATAATGCTGCTACTTTACACGATGAATGGCCATTACACACCGCATGTGTAGCCTGCAAATTCTAAAAGTCTGGAATTTGATACGTCAAGACTTTATAATGGCTACAGACTCAAATCTAGTGAGCTCTCTTGCTTTCTTCTAACTACAGAATTAAACTTAGAAAGTATAAAGGACCGAATTGTAATGCTCTCACTGATCTTGCTGCAATACATCCTGGGACTGCCTTTTCTGTAAAGGCAGCAAGCATATGATGCCTTAAAATGCTGCCTATGTAGGCAGCTCACTAGGTTTTGGAACAGAACCCTAGAA
Source organism: Spinibarbus caldwelli (assembly GCA_039654775.1). Classification (NCBI taxonomy): domain Eukaryota; kingdom Metazoa; phylum Chordata; class Actinopteri; order Cypriniformes; family Cyprinidae; genus Spinibarbus; species Spinibarbus caldwelli. The sequence continues at coordinate 4,597,716 of CM077228.1, read as the reverse complement.
ACCAACTAAAACAATCTGCAACAGTTTCCCCCTGGAAAATGGAAGTCACATGACAACATTAACTTTGTGAAAACTTCTCTCCGCTGACATTTTTCTCACAATTGGGTAATTGACAGAAATGTGGGGGTGATACTGTGAATCTTTTCTCTTTGAGCCCCCCTTACTGTCACACAGGACTGTGTAGAGGCCATATTCAAATCACATGTGGTCAGTCACACTGGTTAGTTTTACCAGCGACTGAGACAGGCAATAAAACTGTGAAATTATGAGCAGTTGTCTTTGATACGGGCATGCGGATGTCAGCCAATTGAGAAGCATGAAAAAGTTATTGAACAAAACAGCTTTCATGAGCTGTGAATGGCCTACTTCAACATAACTTCCAAGCCATGATAGCATGACGTAGTGCTTTTAAACAAACCAGAAGTCACATACAATCAGATAACACTCTAAATAAAGATAATATGCACAATAAAACAAAACAAACAAACAAGTGTTAAGTGTGCAATGCTGTGCTAAATCCATCCCACATCATCTTATGTCCATTCACTGTTTGAAACAGTACTTCCTTAATAAAGTCTGACACAAAAGAGGGATTATCTTAAGGTCATAAATATCAAGGACATGCCTGATGGGATAGCTGCCTCATTCTGTGCCATTCACGTATGCAACAAGTTAAATAACAGTGAGATATGCAGTATGTCATGAATATGGTTAAACTCTGTTAATGATTGTTCAAAACACTATTCATGAATCATAAGCTCTAAGAGTTTTATCAAAATTTTCAAAGGAACAGCTGATCCCACCTGGATAGCAATATAGTTAAGCTATAGTCTATGTATAGGCTACGTATTGACATATAGATTATATATCTGAAACAGAAACTACAACACATGGTTGTGCCCTTGTAGCAATATGGCACGAAGGCTTCCATAACAAACAAACAAACAAACAAACCAATAAACAAATTAGATAAGTAAGCATAATGTAAATAAATTCACCTTGATGTTCGTGGGTTTAACCGAAGGCTTTTTGAACAGAGAAGTTCTGGCAGTGAAAAAATATTCCTCTGAATCCTCTTCCAAACTACTGTATCCACTACTCATGGTGCTCGTCCACGACATTTGAAGAGAAACTCTGACACATCCAAAAACAGGTTTTATATGCGCGCAAAAAATAGTACTGTATGATAAATTGAAACGGGTTGGTGAACCACCGCTGCGAAACGTGAACGCGAGTCACCGACTCTCCGAAACCATCGGCTTTATTGCTCGCTAAAAGACGAAACAGTCGGCAAATTTCAAAAACACTTTTTCGTTTCTGGTTAAATACGTAATATCTATAATTAATAAACGTATTAAGTGTGGAAACACTATAAATACTTTAAAAAACCCACGGAAAACGCGCCCGGTCGAGTCCTTCTCTCACACTTTCAAACTAAACTGAGTGAGTTCAACAGACTGAACCGGAGCGTCTCGCTGGAAAGAACACACCCACAAACACACAAACGGTTCCTCATCCACTGGCTCCTGTTGCGTCCCCTACCTGCGTACCTGATTAGTGTTAATTTCAATAAAGTTTCTTTCATAAACGGAGTGGGTGATATGATAAAATAAACTAATGCTCAATATAAAATAATTAATTTAGTAATAGTAATAATCAGCACAAACAATTCTTCCGCCGAGTAAAATAGTTCATTAAGCTGACGGTACACACTGTTGCCACGCAACGTACAGCAGCCGCTTGGCGTATTAATACAGAATTCAAATTAAGTGCGGCGGCAATTTTATAACGGTTCGAGCGTTTTTCATCCAGTAACAATTGATAGTTTTAACTCTCTGCTAGTAATAATGTAATTTTCTCTGCCTGAAGAGTAATACTACTGGAAATCTTTTAAAATGTAAGTTCGCTTACCTCTATTAGAATGCAACATACAAAAGCAAGCTTTCTTATTTTCCTTCTTTGAAACATGGACTACTTCTCAAGTTGGTGCAGGCCTAACTGTTACCATCTGAGCTAAAAATATAGGTTTGGGGCATTTAATACAAGGCAGTACGCCCATATGAAAGGGTGTAGCTGTGGACCAATGCAAACATGAGGACCAACCGTGTAAAAGTGGATAGCAGTTTGATGACAGACTTCTGTGAAAGATGTGTGCGAGTGTGTGTATCATAGCAAGCTAGAACTTGGTCCGGTGACCTAAACTAGCATGAGAATGACAACTTAATCATTGTGATTGTTAATTAACATGTTTGGACAAGAACCTGTGACCTGGTCACAGAGGAAATGGGTTCCCACCACTTTTACAACTTCTCACATTTCAGGTCATGTGATCAAGAGTAAAGTTATCTGATCAGTCAGTCATGAAGAGCAAACTTCCATGTGGAAGCTGCTAACCAGTAAAAAAATTAACCCACCCAACCAATGACAAATTACAAGCCTCATTTTTATGACTTTGTGTTGGACATAAGGTCTGGTTTTGGCTCTACTCCACAAGCAAACCCATCATTTCTGGGGTTAGGCACTCTTTGTAATTTATCCAAAGATGCTGGGTCCCACTTTTCTCTAGATCACACCTATCTGGAGAATTAGAAAGTCGTCCTAAAATTACACAAGTAAGTTGTAGCACATGTAACTTGTTCTTGAAAAAGCTAACTATTGTTCTATTATATATTCAGAAGAGCCCAGCATTTATGATATCCTAAACAAATTTTCCACTAAACCCATGACAGCGCCTCAGCTTTGGCTTGCATTATCTGTCAGGTGAAATTCATTACTGCGAACACCGCCAAACAGTTTTTATAATCAACTTCTAAGAGCTCCAATTCAAAAGAGCACAGACATCTTTACTGTGTTAACAGCTGCTTTGAGGTTTTAGCATATTATCCAAACAATTTTCCACTTTATACATGTATATTTTGTATTTTACAGTGCGTCACATACGATAACAGCCCACCCAGTCAAGAGAAAAACATCTGATTCCAAAGAGTGAAATCCAAGCAACATCTGCAGTAGATCAAGGACAGGGTAACCACGCCCCACAAACTGCAGCTTTCAAGAAGTTTGTGGAAGGGCAGTGCTTAAATTAAACCCAAGAACATGGAGAAGACCTAAAAATACCCTGTCAGTGAAGGCACGGCCAAATCATGCAAACCAAAGGCATCAGTGGTAGGTCAGTACTATGTCAAATTAACCAACACAATCTCACTGCAAATTGTAGCTTTTTTACCTTTTGGCAAATTGGTGGCTAAAGGCACGTTCACACCAAATACGATAACTATAACTGTTATCCATGTGATTAACAATTGACAGCCAATTAGAATCCACCCAGCTTTAAGATATGTTTACAGGACACAATTTTCGGCTAAAAATGGAACCTTTCATGGATTTTGGCTGTTAATTTACATGACAAGGGCATTTTGGGATCATGAAAATGCAAACTTTTGAAAATGATACCATTATTGTTTCTGTGAAAACTACAACAATGCAAAATTGTGAAAATGGTGACGTCATACACGTGCATATTACATGTTCAGTCTATAGGAATGCGTATTTGCACAAATGTGTAGCGTTTCTTTGCCAGGTGACATCAACAACTGGCCTGGTATTCATTATACAGCATTTAGCCATTTTTGCAGGGATCATTTTGACAAAATAGTAGTCTTCACACGAATCTTTTCAAAAACGCGAAGTATATATTCATTAATGTAATCATTGTCGTGTAAACATACCTTTAAAGGTCTTGCACATTGAAAAAAAAGCAGATGACAAAATAACAAAATGTTACTGGCTGCTGGTGTGGACGCTAAACGTTATAGTTATCTTAGTTACAGTCCTTGGTGTGAACGGGCCTGAAACTGTGCAAGTTCATACGATCCCATTTGTACGTTTTAGTATGATCTGTTACAATGGTTAACTTTAGGGGTAGAGCTTTACGCTTACTTTTTTTTTTCTTTCTAAAAATCATACATTTTCATAAGAATAACATTGTAGGAATTTGGTTGTTTGGAATTTGAATGGGCCTTAAATTTTTACAAGTGTGTACGATCCCATTCGTATGTTTTCATACAATCTGTTTACCATATTTAGTTTTAGAGGTGGAGTATCATGCTTACTTTTTTGCCTAAAAATCATACACTTTCATACAAATCACATCGTACAAATTCATACGAAATCGTCATCCTAGAAAATCTTTATATTTTCTCATGAGATCAGTTTGAATTAACATTAGTTCTCACTCAAAAACAATACACAACAAAATGAAGTGGAAGTAACTTCCTTAAATCAGCGTTTCCAAGGAGCATGTGAAAATGTCTCAGTTTGCAAGGAAACTCATTCCCAAGCCCACTTCTCTCTGCTACAGAACAATAGGGTCTGGCAGGAGGGACACAGAGGTGACCTGTGATTCCAACCTGTAGTTTTTCCAGCTGTGGGCCGTAGCCTTCATTACACATTACCAACATTCCTATGCTAAGGGGGCATGGCTCATGTTCCCAGCACACAGGCTCTGTGTGTGTGCCAGTATTTACATGAGGGTGTGTGGAAAGTCTCGTAAATCAACTTTCAACAATTTCTTATACATAAAGAGTTTTCTGTGGATGTGTAGATGACCTCAGGAAGTACACACCTTACTACACTCATTAATGATCTCATCTGGGAGGGTGTGGTTTGGGAGGTCAGAGCATAAAGCCATTTCAGTCCTCTAATTGTCCTAAATTATAAGGCTAAACCTGTAATGACAAATTGCAACATGTATAGTGTTTGCGCTTTAATTATACTTCAAGAGACCATTGAATAAAGGTAACTTTAAGGATTACTTTGCAAAGATGACTGTAGTTTTGAAAATTAATTCAGATTTAGGCTCAAACTTTTACACAACTTCATGTAACACAAAAAGCACAAGTGATATAATAAATGTTTTTATCCTCTGGCACTTTATTCTATTTTTACCAAGTCATTTATGTAACCAATACTGTAAAGCAAACGACAGCACCCAAAGGCACAGTAACTCTACAGTGCATGACAACAGACACATGACTCCTATAAACATCCAAAAGGAGCATTCTGCATAAGGTTGTAGCATTTAAAACTGTTAGTTTCCCTCTTCTCAGTGTCACGAATTTAGCCTCTGTGGCTCCCTCCGATCATCACCAGAGGGAACCGTCACCTGAGTATTAACTGTCACGAACTCCAATTTCCATAATACCCCGTACCTGGGTATTATGGAAATTGACTCTGATCCATTTAAGCTGTTCTCCCAGTCACCTCTTTGTGAAGTCTTGTCTTGCCATGCAAACATTTCCGAGCGTTTCTCCCGTGTATGACCTGGACTATTTACTGGACTCTGATTCAACCTGCCTTGTTATTTGATTATCCTAGGTGTTTGCCGCCAGCCCTGATCTTCAGCCCGAACTCTGACTTTGATTCTGCCCTGTCTACGTTGTGTTTGAAGCTCGTGATTGAATTCTGCCTGTTTGACTTGCGTTCTGTTTTAATAAAGCTGCACATGGATTCTAACGCCACTGACTCCTCGTTACACTCAGATACTCCAGAAGTTATTATTTTGGGACAATCAAGATATGAGAGGTGAACTCAAAAAGACAAGAATCTGAGGGAAGCTGAAACAGACAGTGACCTTAGCTTCTCAGTCTAAACGCTAGCGAGATCCAAGCCGAGATCAGGGTTTTCTACACAAACAATCAGTGTTCACTATCCCTAGATGGAAATCATAGTCTTTTCTCCAGCCAAACCTCACATATCCAGACAGTAAAGAAAGACTAAATAGAATGTAATTTGGTACCAGAATCCACACAAAGGAGGTCGACAGTTCACGGTTTGACTCCAGGACAGGTTCCTTCTTGTCTTGTGGTGAGTTTCAGAAGGTCACTTGAAGTTTTAAAGACTCTTTGTATGTTGGTCTGGTGTCTACAGTACATACAGGCATAAATGTCTATGTTATCCCACAATCTTTTGAATTCAGCAGTCTAAACCCCCAGGAAAGCATCTACTTTGGTTAAAATAGTTTTATCTAAACATAAACATTGGGATGAGGTGGACCTGACCTCTATAAACAACAGCTTGATTCAACTCTCTAGACTGAACATACAATGGCTCTATTATTGAATGAAAAGCGAGTGAAAGAATGACGATAAGGCCTGATGGATTATGAGAACAAATTTGACCTGAATACAACATAGTGCATTCAACTGGCATATCTTTACTGCAGTATGTTTACTGTAATTTTGACATTTTAGTTTCGCTGATTAAAAATATATATCTAATATTATATCTTGGCTCATCCAAATTTTGGAGTCAGAACAATCCACTACTAGGTTTAAGAAACAGGTTTGTTATCAGTCCCAAAGGTTTGTAAATACCGCAATATGCAATCCAACCCGTTGCTGAGCTTTCCACTTTTACATCCAGCTAATCCTGTCGGCTAATCCAGGCCTTCTGAATGTGGTGACGGCTGGGAGCAATTAAAGCACTCATTCACATGCAGACAGGCTGGGTGCGCTTTTCCATGGATAGGTACTTTATTACTGTTTGATATAGAAGCAGCCACAGCAACCGCACTCTGGTGTTCTGTCAAAGGGTCTTCAATTGTAGGTGCTCCATGGTTTTATTTACAAATGTAGGCTAGTTTAATTAAAAACACTCTTTAGGACCTGAGAACTCCTTTATCCTTGCATTTATGCACTGTGATTACGTAGCAATGTTTGCAAACCAGCGGAAAACAGTAGTACGTTCCAGAAAAGGTTTTGGATCAAAATTATGCGAAGGGTTTACTGGATAGTTACCTCTGACCTAGCAATGAAGATCTGAAGAAAGAGAAGGGATTAGCTCTTAAACCAGACAGCGTCTAATCTCAGACCTGAGGGAAGAACACCTACCTGCTTATTCTGCTAAGAGGGTTTGTCTTCTTTAAAAGTTGTGTGAACTAAAAGTTAATTATGGTCACAGATTGTGGTCCTCAATTAGGTCAAAAGGCCTGACCTACATAGTAGGGTATTTATAGGTTCCTTTAGGTCATCATGTGACAGTTAAAAGCCAAAGTGAATTCTTCTAGCATTCCAATCCAGCCAAGAATGACATATTTTCCCAAGCTGCATTATTGAAGCAATAGTTGCCAAATTCTTCTAGCAAACTCCTTCAAAAGCAAATGTCATTCTAAGCCTACACAATTAATGCAATACTTGAGGTTCGATAAACAAATCACTTATTAAATTTTACAGGCCTAACTGAATTTTAGCATTCAAAGATCAGCTGGACTTTGGCTCCAACCTATTCTGAGCAGTTCAACAACAAATTTACCAAAGTGCACAAGCAAAAAGAAACCAGAATGTTGTGCACTGATACTTCATTATTATCAAATGACAGCAAGTCTGAATCAACATAAAAACAGCCAAAATGTTCACATCACGTAATTATTACTTTAATATGTTCATTGTTTCTTCTTATACGAATATGTGACATCAACTGCTAACAGGAAACGTTTTCAAAACTTTGGCTATAACGTTTTCTCAAAGTTGTTCAAACATTCTTCAAGTAACATTAATAGAACATTTGTTCAGTTCTCAAAAAACTGAATGTAATGTTCTCAAAATGTTAGCACAAAAACATTCACACTTTTTTTTTCGGAAACATTTTATTTAGATGTAAAATTTCTAAGTGTTATTACTTGTTTCAGAACATTCAAAACATTCATAGAACATTCAAAACTAACATTGTCATAATGTTTGCAAAATTATAAAACTGAATGTTTGCTTCATGCTTCCATAACCAAGTTAAATGTTTTTAAAACGTTTAAAAAACTGAATGTTTTGAACGTTCGGATAACATTCAGAAATTACGTTTTCATAATTTAATGATAACATTAGCAAAACTGTGAATTTCCCGTGAAGCTGCTTTGCAACGATATGTATTGTGAAACGCTATTTACAAATAAATGTGAACAATTGGACTGAACACCACGTTCACATTACAGCATGTGTTCCTGTAGAATAGCATGTTTAACCTAGTCAAACATCACGTTATCTGTGACATTTGACATCAGTTGCAGGCAGAAATATAATGCAGGCATAAACTCTAGACCCAATGTGACGCACAGCCAAATCAAATCAACCAATTGATTTACAATCTCTTCACATGACCTGATACTGTACTGCAGACGTGAACTAAACTGAAATAAACTGAACTGAACTTTTACTAAAATATCTGTCCTTCTCTACTGACAGTAATCGTAGTCTTACACAAACAAAAATCAATGCTAAACATATAATAATCTTGACCAGTAGAGACCAGATTGTGTAACATGTATCCCCATATCTTTGTTAGTAGGAGTCACATGGGCATGTGGTTAGTGCGGTGGAGTTAAAGCTTCGCCTCTTGCATTTTGGACCAGCTTCCCCACCCAAAGAGTTCCCAGCATTCAGTTCTCGCCTGCCAACAAACTGCTGCCTCACGGGAAAAATGAACGACCCACATTATTATGAAATATACTTGTGCTGAATCTGAACTTTAACATGCTTTTCTTTGGAAGAACCAAATTAAAAACAAATTTTGTGCTGCAAATATTATGTAGATATTCTTGTACTCGATGGTCTCTCCTGCTGGCTTACAGTAATGATGAGTTTACACAAATGGACTGGTGCTTATTAGTTATTTTTGTGGTCAATGCACCTATGAATTTGTGTTTGTATCTGTGCTTGAGTCTAATGTGATGTGTGTGTGTAAACAGACGTGTGTGTATGTGTGTGTGTACTGACTTGGTTATACCGCAGGCATCCTGTAACTGTTTCCTGACAGGAAACTCTCTCTTTCCTACATCTGTCTGTTTGTTCCTTTTCGTTTGGATCATATTTACACCTCTGTTTCTTTCTCAGGCTCTGCACACAATATTGCCGATCTAACAGTACAGTCATAACACAGCCATGTCTTCAAAGGTAAAACATTTACACCAAAGGTAAAAAACAATTACTTTACAGTAATCATGTAAAACATCAGATATGAATCACTCTTATACTTTGCACAGACATAAACATAAGTTTATAAAACTATCTTTCATAAAAATGGACTGTTCTGATGTTAAATGTTAAAGTTTGTGAAATAATAATTTATTATTAATATTAAAATATTGAAAACAAATAAAAATGACAAAGGCTCCTTATAATATTTAAGCTTGAACTGAAATTAAAATAAAAAAATATATAAAAATAAAAGCTAGCCAAAATATTAAATAAATGCTATTAAAGATATATATCAACATATCAAAATAATTTTTAAATAATTTTATATATTACTCATAAAACTCATATATATGTGAAATATAAAATGTATTATTTTTATGTAATATAAAATTATTTAAAAAAACCTCTTACAATCATACATACTCTAAAAACACATTTGCTAAACAAACTTGATGTTATGTCTTAATATTTTGATGTACTTCTCCCCCAGTATTTTGTCAGTGGTTTGTTTCTGCATTGTTGAGTGGGTGTTACATGTAGATACCCTGCCCTCCCTCAACAGTCAGCAGTTTGTATGACCTTGTCTGGCCCTGAGTTACGTGGCTGACTCAACTAACTGCCTTCAGCTGGAGGAGGGCTTCTGGAATGTAGCGTCTATATGAAGAGTCAAACAGACGCACACTAAAATGAACGTTAGACTGAAACAGACAGCTGGTTTCTCACTGTCCTGTGAGAATGTACACGCCCATGTTTAATCCCAAATTACTAACGAACCAACTTCAGATCTCACACACGATACAGCGTCATCTAACAGTGCACTACGTACTGAACATCTATAAGACAAATAAACAAACCGCATAACTTGAATAGTAGCAACAGTGCGTATTCACATACATATTCCTTTGATATATGTGACCCTGGACCACAAAACCAGTCTTAAGTCGCTGGGGTATAGTTGTAGCAATAGCCAAAAATACATTGTATGGGTCAAAATTATTGATTTTTCTTTTATGCCAAAAATCATTAGGACATTAAGTAAAGATCATGTTCCATGAAGATATTTTGTAAATTTCTTACTGTAAATATATCAAAACTTAATTTTTTGATTAGTAATATGCATTGCTAAGAACTTCATTTGGACAATTTTAAAGGCGATTTTACCAATATTTAGATTTTTTTGCACCCTCAGATTCCAGATTTTCAAATAGTTGGATCTCGGCCAAATATTGTCCTATCCTAACAAACCATACATCAATGGAAAGCTTATTTATTCAGTTTCAGCTTTTTTTGTTGTTGAAAAATTGACCCTTATGACTGGTTTTGTGGTCCAGGGTCACATCTGTGAAAAATGTGATTAAACTGGGTCACATGAACACATTTGCTGCCATAACTACAGTAAAACTAAAGGACAGCTGAGATTTCTTACAAAGCTTATCATGACGTATATGATTCACAGCTTTGCTATGTGGATCAATGTCACAAAGAAATGTTCATATTCTACCCCCAAAATTAAAAGGGGAAAAAGCTATAGTTATATTTTGCACAAAGAAAAACCTCTTTTAGGACTATTAAGTGTATTTTGATGACAATTAAGCACATTATCCTGTCAGATTTTCACTACTATAATGCAAAAACCTTTATTAATGTAAATTGTGTTGGCACACACATCATTTTTAATTACATTTAAATTATATTATTATGTTATAAATTTAATTACATTTTAATTTAAATATAATTAAAATCAAAACAGATTAGAAATACCGCCATGCATCTTCAGTTTTTCACCACTATACAGTAATGAAAATCATTTTATTTTACATTAGGCTACTAATAATTTGGGGGAATAAATGTGGCCAGTTATCATGAAAATAATGTCACAATCACAAAAAAAGTTCCCAAAAAAGACTTCATCATGCAAAAAAGTAATTGTACTTTTTATTTTTGATTATGGAGTGCATTTGTTTTGAAATGTTGACATGTTCTTGACAGTTTTCACTAAGTTCACCCATTTATAAATAATTTGAATCCATTTTGTATTTCAGCCAGTCACAATACAGTTAGGCTCTGTAGCCACGGTAACGCAGCAATTAACATATTCCAATATCTCTTCCTGCTCCACACTAAACTGACAGATCTGGATTAGTGTGAACAGCACACATACCACACTAACCTGTCTATTAACCCCGCCGGGTCACAGGCACACATACACAGAGCTCGTCTTTCATTCATACCGCACAGTTTACAAAGCATCGGGGGTGATAGTCTTTACAGCACAGACGCATGAGAACAAAACTGGACACTATGGGGACCAGAGGAATTCTGCTGAAGAGTAATATCCTGCTATTGTTATTTCCATGCCAAGTGCAATGGGACTGATCGTGTGAGTTTAAACTTGTATGGTGCTAAATAACAGTGCATAAATTACTATTATTATTATTATTTTTTCTCTTTAGCTAAATCACACCATTGCGTCTAAGTAAAGACTAAAGAAAAGCAATTATTACTAAGAGCAAACTATGACCAACACACCCTTCAAACTTCAACACAATGGCCATACTAAAGGACTATTAATCTGTTATCAGCCAATGAAGATTAAAATAACATGCACAAGACCGAGAATTAATATAAAATTGCTCAAGCTACATTTACAGCAATATTGAGACTAGTTTAGGTCGTTTATCTGCAACTGATCTCCCCCTTGTGGTCACACATAACCATCACTATCAGACTGTGATTGTTGTCATTCTGTGAAAGTTTAACTTCTGTATTTCAGATGATTTGAATTGAATGTGCATGTAAACGTGAAGGCAGACATGAATTAACTCACGCTGTGTGATGACTGATTGTTGTTAAGATGGTCCTGAGCAAGAGGGCTGAGCTGGCAGCCATTAATAGATCCATTCTGATGACAGTCTAGCGCCACCTGGTCACGGCACTGAGCATGACATGTGTATTTACAACCTGCAGGAGAGAAAACAAGAACAGGCAGCTGTGTTACTCCACAGTATGTGTTAAATAAGAAGCTAAAAACGTCCAATATGATTCAGAATATTTTTAGGCTGTTGCTTTGTGGTTTCTGGAGTCTTCTAGGGCATTTCTAAAGCATTTCAGAGGTATTTGGAGTGGTTTTATCATATCCTTTCACTCACATGGGAAAAAAAAAGATTTCCAATAGCTTAGAATGCTTAGTATTAGCACAACTCTCCTAAACAAACTGCATCATATTTGTTCTGGTCTGTAGTAGATTTAGTGAAATATGGTGGTTTTTCTGGCAGGCTAAATGTAAGCAAAATATCGGTTTGCAAATAAGATGGCGCACATGCAAAATCTTAACGTAGAAAAGCTTAGATGCGTTTAAAGAAAGTGTAAGGAAATTCCATGCACATTAAGACAATATAAAACTGACAGTGCTTTGTGCATTAAATACAATGCATTGTTAAAATAAATAATCTCTATTTCTATGTATTTTGCATGCATGTATTTTATGTATTGCATGTGAAAACTTGCATGCTTTCTGATGCTGAAATGATTCAATATCTATCTAAAAATGCACTGGATGGATAATTAATGAACATGGATAGACAATAAGCTGAGCATCCTTTGCTTTCCAGTCCTCACCAGTGTTCACAGAAACATGACGCACATACACTTGCCTATTCATCCAGTGTAGATTACATGAGGCATTTCTCACTGGGTTAATAAGTCCATCTGATGTTTTTTTTTCAGTTCCCGTCGCTGTTATGACCTACCTGAAGACTGATGCTTGACTTGCTGGGTAATTTTGCCGTAAAGTTTACAGAATGCTGCTCCCATTCCACTCAAGCATACGAGTGATGATGCTTTCTATCTTGAATGCTTAACTCACGACATCCCATCAGAAACAAAGCTCAACCTCTGCAGTTCACTCTCAGAACAGAAGGACAAACTCATCTGCCTCTCGCCCATGCAATCTCCACGGAAATTCATTTGTGAGTAACTCTCTCTCTCTCTCTCTCTCTCTCTCTCTCTCTCTCTCATTGTGCTGAGTCGGGTGATTTGACTGTCAAATGATGACGCTCAGGTCAGGAAATGATGGACACGTACATGACAGGAGATGTGGGAAGCACTATGCGTTTACACCCTAGATACTTTTACACCTGTAACATTAAGAATTATTAAACTATTAATCCAATTATTAGACTATTACTGTTCTCATATTAGTTTACATCACAACAACTGGTGGCATTCTATGGAAGCCTGTTTCTGCCACTTAATAAAAAAATAAAAAAGGTAACTGCATCTTCTTATCTCACATTTCTGACCTTTTTTCTCAGAATTGCGATGTTATATCTCACAATTCTCGCTCACTTTTTTCTCGCTGTTATGAGTTTATATCTTGCAATTCTGAGTTCTTTAAAGTCCAGTTCTGTCCATAAAGTCCAGTTCTGAGGAAAAAAGACTGACTCTATTTCTCAGAATTGCGAGTTTGTATTTTGCAATTTTTACTTTCTAACACACAATTGCAAGTTTAAATCACAGTTTTAACAAAAAATGTTTCAATAAAAAATCATTATAATGGCAGAGAATGGGGGTCCCAATTTTGAATCCCAAAAAAGTGCACCCATCCATTATAAAAAGTGCTCCACATGGCTCCAGGGGGTTAATAAAGGGCTTCTGAAGTGAAGTGATGCATTTGTGTAAGAAAAATATCCATATTTAAAACTTTCTAGCTTACATACTAGGCGTACGTTTTGATTTAATGAGATCTTTAAAAGTGGCTTGACCAGTTGCCATCTTGCAAAGATGGTTTATCTCCACTAACTTATCAGTCTCATCAACATTCAGATCTGTACTGACAGCCATCTGAATCCTGCACACTGTATCTATAACTCTCTTTTTGCTTCTCTGCGTTTTATATACCCAAATTGAATTTCAGCCCCTCAAACAGACAAGGAAATTACAAATAAGATCTTGTTAATATCTTAAATATTTCTGACATCAGTGCGATTGAATGGAGAGCACACATGGACCCCATTAAACTCACAAACGTCTCTCTTCTAGAGTTTAAGAAAGATCTCAGAAATCTCAAACTGTGCTCACATTAGAAAAGTACACAATCAGAAGTGAGAGATCTCTAACATTTCTTGATGAAGACCAAAGTATGTGAGCTATTTGAACACATTCACTTCATAACTGTACTGTATGTCAACACTTATCACTTATCTCATATACGTGTTTGTATATTTCACCTTAAGAATTTTAGACATTTAGGACAAAGTTGATGCTTAAATGTAACGTGCCAGAGATGACATCGACTCGAATAAAATATTCCTCTGGGGAACAGGAGGAATGCTGCTCTTTTAAGAGCAGAATGACAGGATGAGCAATGATAGGGTGTGATGAAAGTGGATCTTTTATACTGGGGCATGATGGGTAATGGTTGCTTAAAGTACCGTTCTTTGCACAGAGCTGCGGTCTTGACCATGTAGGAACTGAGCTAATGTATGCCGACACACACACACACAAACAAAATCTGTTCAGGTCTCTGGGGCAGGTGGGAAGTGCAGGCCTGTCTCTTCTTTTTTGCATTTTTGCAATTGCATTTCCCGTAATGAGGGACGGCGCTATTGATCAGGACCTGCTGGAGGAGCAAACTTTACACACACACACACACACACACACACACACACACAGTCCCGTATTTAGACTGTGGTGTGACAGTGCAATATTTGGGACTCTGTTTCTAAAACTTTGCATGCTGACAGAGAACAAGTCATTCAAGTTCTTAAACGCTTCCCACACAAACACATTACCGACAGCTCATGTAACACAAACGCATCATTCCCACAGGAGCAGCGTCTCACTTTCTAAATATTTACCACCCTCACACAAAATACTGTTAAGCTTCATTTAAGAGTAAAATCATTGCATTTGCTTTCACTAAAACTATAAAAGAAAAATAACATGCTTGAGCAAGAAAATATACACAGCATCCAAATCAACATACAATCCATTGTAAATAATATGTGAGAATAAAATAGTCATTATACCACAATGAAAATAATTATGACATCATTTTATGAAGAGTAGTGCCAATACTGGCTTACTACATTAATCAAAAGTACTTTTCCATTACCATTAAAGTACACTATCATTTAAAAGATTGGGGTTGGTAAGATTGTTTTTTTTTTTTTTTCTTTTTAAAGTCTCTTCTGCTCACCAAGGCTGCATTTATTTGATCAAAAATACAGTAAAAAAAACAATTTATGCAATTTATAGTTAATCACAGTTTATGGCTGCATCCCAGTTAGCATACTTTACTATGAAGCAGCTTAAAACATTTGTAAACCCTTTATTTGTGTTTATAAAATACGTCCTTCAGACTGACAATTTTACATTTATCTATGTCGCCTGATATTGTTTGACATTGCTTGTTTTTTTGACAGTGCTATTTCCTCGTCAAATATCTCTCTCATATCAGACTCCTAAAACAATAGAGTCTGTTTGTGGAAACTTGCAAGTGACGACTAAACAAGTAGCCGAGCCTGTCCTTGCTCAGTTGATCACAGATAACTATTTTTTCTGTCTGTGCTCATGGCAGAGCCACATTCTGTCATTCCAGATCGGCTCCGTGCCGGGATTAGATCGGACTGAAACAACACACCGCAGACAGGACACACACACACACACAACCATCCTGAACTCACAACAACACCTGCTTGTGACAAAACGTTAAGAAGAAATTCAATTCTTTTGCATGACTTTAGTCCCTCAGTCAATGGACGTTATCGCACGTTATCGCAAACCTCTTCCCACACTGGTGTCGGCTGTTTAGACTCGGCTCTGTCCTTCAGTGGATGTTTTTAATGCTCGGTGGGAGTCTGTAGCTGTTGGCACTGTGATACTTAGCACTGCATTTGTGCCTGAAAAGCGTGAGGTTTACATTACATCACCTGAGACGCCACGGCCCCCAGCAACACAACATACACCACACACAGACAGACCACCACACAATCACTGTCTATAGATGATGACTGTTTAGTCAAACCTGTGAGCAACAGGCGTCAAGGGCGAAGACAATGAGCACCATGTTAACTTATTCATTCAGATGTGCTAAATAATAGACAGGACGTCCCAATTGCTCTGTCTTTCGTCCTTGATTCTCTCCTTTTTTGAACAGCAATCTCAGACCACAGTAACAGTAACAGCATTGCTCAACATCACAGTTTAGATTCAGTTTAATCTTATAGCCATTATACATTGGAAATACATTTGATTTTAAGACTAAATCTTAGTAAAATCTTAATTAACTAGATTTAAAGTATAAAAATGTAAAATATTATTATAAATATATCAAAAATATTATTTGGAAAAATGTTGTTTCTATTACATTACATTTGTAATTACTGTACTGTTATAGTACTATACCTATTTATTTACTAATTTATTTTAATATGATTTATACTGTATTTATTTATTTATTTGCTAGTTTGTTTTCATCATTTTAAAATCTAATATAATTTTTACTGCTACAGTTTATTTATTTTAATTTAAAATAATAAAATGATAACAAAATAATTTATTTTAATATATTGTTTATTTATTTTGTCTTATTTATCATTATTATTATTATTATTATTATTATTTTAATGCTTGTTCCCTAAATGTTTCCACAGACCCCCTGTGCACCACCATGTTTGAAAACCCCTGCTATTTGCAATGAAGACCAGTATAGGTTAATTTCCATTGGAGAATGATTCTTTTGAATCATGCCAGTAAGCAACCCCATTGCAATGACCTAGCAATCACGCGCAACATTTAGCATCATCACAGTGATTTTTGCATATGCAATCACTAACAATATATTTCAGAAAATATAAAAATCTAGATTGATTAAATGACACTAATATTTGTCCTCATTGTTCCATAGATGAAGTTGTCATCTAATTTCCGCTTGCCTGAAAGATAAAACACTAAAGAGATCTGGACCCACCGGATGACTTCCACAGCAGACTAACTTCCAGTCGCCCGGAGCGCCGCATGGCTTTCGGGAAGTGGTAGAGGATTCCAGTAAGTCTTCTCAAAGTTCTTGCAAAGCCTTTCCCCAGACCCATGACCAA
The DNA here is from genome assembly GCA_039654775.1 of Spinibarbus caldwelli. Lineage (NCBI taxonomy): Eukaryota > Metazoa > Chordata > Actinopteri > Cypriniformes > Cyprinidae > Spinibarbus > Spinibarbus caldwelli. Next base: position 4,580,651 of record CM077228.1, on the reverse strand, counting down.
AACAACATCGAGCCTCACTTCAACCCTTGAGGATTTACAGTGTTCCCTGCATCACAGCTTCTGACTACTAACTGCTCGTGTGTGTGTGTGTGTGTGTGTGTGTGTGTGCAGTTGTTCTCTGGCCCCCGTGGTCCCCCTGCGACTGTGTCAGCTGGTTGAGGGGAAGCCCATTGTGTTCCGGTTGTGCTGTGACAGGACGGTGTGCCTTCTCTAGACACACTGTCACTGGTGTTACACAAACAGACAGATGGACATTGGGGAGCCGACAGGTGGGTGTCAAATAGCAGCACACAATACAGTCTAGCTGAGAGGGCCAAAGGAACGTGACCCACAAAGCTGGGAAAAAGGTATCTTTGTTCGTTTTGCTTATAGGTATGCACATACAGACTATTGTTTGCAATGAAGTGAAGAGAAATACAGAGATGCTACAGTGGAAACCAGTTGATAGGCCGAAAACTTCTTTCACTGCATTAAAGATTCATTAAGTCATTAAGACCATTAGCAAACTCCATCACAACCATTCCTGATATTACAGGTAGCAAAAAACACAAGATACATGAGGAGGAAACTGTCAGAGACCACGTTTCATGCACACTTTCCAATTTAAAATAAAAAGCATGTATATTCACATTAATATGCTTCATTGCTATTGGATATTCCTGTATACTGTTCATGTAATCAGCATATTCTGAATAAACATATCTATGAATGTTCTTTTTACCATTTATCATAACACTTTTGTTTGGATATATACAAATGAACAGTGTATATTACTAAGGGAATTTTAGTCAATTTTTAGTAATTTTGTTATGTGATTTTGTCTTTTTTTTTTTTTTTTTTTACATTTCTGTTTAATTTTAGTTTATTTTTATTTCTTTTTTATTTTATTACTTTATGTCTACATTTCAATAATTTATATATACATTATATATATATATATGTATATATATATATATATATATATATGTATGTGTGTGTGTGTGTGTGTGTGTGTGTGTACCTGTTTTTATATCCCGATAGGTACTTAAACCTGAATATACACAGACTCGTGGGGACTTGTGTCATGGTGGGGACCTAAATTGAGGTCCTCATGGGTAAACAAGCTTATAAATCATACAGAAGTCTTTTGAAAATCTAAAAATGCAGAACATTTTCTGTAAGGGGTAGGTTTAGGTGTAGGGCAATACAATATATGGTATGTACAGCAGAAAAACCATTACGCCTATGGAGAGTCCCCACAAGGATAGCAAACCAGACGTGTGTGTGTGTGTGTGTGTGTGATTAAAAAAAAAACATAATATAAAATATTAGAATTATTTGTGAATATTACAAATACCTTTACCAAAAATTATTCTTAATAGTTTTAGTTAACAATAAAATATCAGTTCCATCCCAAACAATATCAATATTCCTGCTGTTTTATTTAGATTTAAATTGTACAGACTTTGGCAGTTAATCATGTGCATGTAAACATGGTCACTGACCCACACCAATCCACCCACATTACACAAACCTAAACAAATCCAACAACCACCAAACCACTGCAAGCAAACCCATTATCCACCTCAACATAATCAAAACAGACACTGCTCTCACATAATACATGAGTTACTGAATGTTTTCTCTGCCCACATATTCCAGGATCTGTAAGTGGCCCTTTAAAATGTACTAATAATGAAATTACAGACTAGTTCACATGAAAATTGGATGGTTGCTCTAAAAACAGGCTTTCAGGCTAATCAGCCGAGCCAATGACTTTCTCGCTCTCAATTACCTGATCACTCGAGTCGACAAGACTCCGTGAAACTTACCTTTGTCCAGTTGTTCCATTTGAGTTAACTCTTGTGAATGGACAACCTCTGCAAAAAGGCAGTTCTGACACGGAGAGACACATTAAGGAGAATGAACTGGGGATTTTGGCAGCATTCACGAGTGTCTAATTTAATCATAAACCCAAAGAAACACCCTTGCATTTCACTGCTAGCCATAAGTATGATCATGCTTTTTTAGGATAACTACATTTACAATACAAATTTGGCTGCAGGTCGAAGCAGATAATGCTTTGCATATGATTTTTAGGAATGTTTTCACTACTGGAAACAATGCAAGGCATTCAGTCAGGAATGATCATGTTAACTGTCACTGCCAGTGACCATTTCAGCTACAAATGTTCATTTTGTGTAGAACCTGAGTCCTGGATTTGATGATTACACTTAGCTATCTGCCTTGTCATGTATAATTATTAGGCATATTTGTGACATAAGTAAATGTGGGTGACCAAGGTGCAACACAATGAATTTACAAGCCTAAACCAGTCTGTCAGCATGCCTGTAAATGAGTGTGTGATGTGTGAGGAATCTCAAGAACATGCACAGAGTTTATGTTTATGAAAAAGTGTAATGTAATAATTTCCATTTACCTGCCGCTTTTTAACTACAGGATCAAGTGTCTTGATGAACAGCGCAATATGGTGATGAATGGACATTGTCTAGATTAATAATATAATAATATAATATAATAATAATATGATAAAAAAATAAAAGTTCTCACCTGTGCATGTCAAGCCACCTTGAAAGATATACGAGCAGCACACATCGCACCAAGCGAACGTCGCGTCCTCACAAAACGTGTGTCCTTCTCCTTTCTCCTCTTTGACGCGCGGATCTTTGGCCGAAGGTTCGAATATCGTCCTCACATCCGGGGGTTTGAAGCTCCTCTTTCTAGACCGCTGTCCACAGTTCTCTGCCGCCTTGGGCAGCGCGTCGCATTGCGCGGGGTTTGGGTAGACTCGTGGTCTCTGGGGAGACGGAGCTCTCCTCACCTTGGCGTTGCGCATTCTAGATTTGGCTTTGGGTGAATTCTTCTCCATCGGCTCAGCTTCTTCCACCCGAAAGGTGGGTAATCGGTTGAGCTGAGGCAGGTCTAGCGGCGAGCCGACGGCGCAGTAGCGCGGTGGTGAGTACTTCCTGTGATGCATCATGACTGCTTTACCGAGTGAGCCGGAGGAAACACACCAACACCTGTAGATCCGAGAAGCCTGACCGTGGCCGTTTGCGATAAGACATTTCTCAGTCTTCGAGAGGATTTCACCGAGGCTTCTCTAAGACAGAGGAGTAGCGCTCAAGCAGGTAAGACAGGTGTATTTCATGTTTCACCTGAGCAGAGCTGCGCGCACTCACACCCAGTCTCTGGTTAGATGTAATCAATTACTAGAAGCAGGCTTGTTACAGTTAATAAAAACTATAAAAAGTTCGATATGATAAACTAATAATAAACTATAATAAACTCTCTCTCTCTCTCTCTCTCTCTATAGCCTATATATAAAACAAACTTAAACCTACTTTATTTACAAATAAAATATTTTAATATTTCATTGTGAGGTTCTATGTACAGTTAATGAAGATGGTGATTTGTTGATTGCCTTTTTTTTTTTTTAAGAAAACCGAAACAAAACAGATGGAAATTTTATAATTTTGTTTGTATGGTTTAATTATTTGGTTTGTATTTTTGAAAGGTTTTTTTTTCTGTGATTGAAAATACGTTTTTTTTTTCTGTGATTGAAATTTTTTTTTTTTTTTTTTTTTTTTTTTTGTGATGAACACTTTATTATGCTTTTGTTGTGAACACAGTTACCAGCAACGACAATAACAAATTTCCATTGACTTAATTCAGTGTGGACAGCATCACTGATAACAAATATAGATCAGAAATACAAAGGAAAACAAAAACACATACATGAAAAAAGGAGTAATAAAAATAAGAAAAAATATCCATGTGTATATACATATATATAAATAATATGTAAGAAAAAACTATATACATGATATCAGAGATGAATAAGATCATCAGACAAACAAAGGAACCTGCCATCCCATATAGGCCTACCTTAGATGACAACTTAGTAGACTCATCTATCATCTAGAATGATTGGAAACTTTACTCGATTAATTAAGGCGGTGGATCGCTCCAAATGAACAATGTCTATAAAATAGGACAGCCATTGCTGTTTTGACAGGGAATTAGGAGGAAACCAAGAACTGATAATCATTTTCTTTGCAGCTGTTAACCCTGAGAAGAAAGTTCGTTTTTGGTTTAAAGTCAGGGTTACTGAAGAGTCATCATTAAGAAGGAAAAGACAAGGTTCAGGATCAATCAGCAATTCCAAAAGTTGTTATAAGACATTAACCCAAAAATTAAAAATCGGGGGACATTCCCAGAATACATGAAAAAAACTGCCCATTGCCCCAGAGTTACATTTGACACAAACAGGGGAAGAAATTAGTTTCTGAAACATTTCAAGGGTGTGTAATATTCTATGGACTACATTATAATTTATCAGATGGTGGGCAGGACTTACTTACGCAGAAAATACTGTTTTAATAAAGGTGCTTTTCAAATTCAAAATTCTCTCTCTCTCTCTCTCTCTCTCTCTCTCTCTCTATATATAAACTTAAACCTACTTTATTTTAAAAAATATTTTAATATTTAATTTGTTTTAAATTAACTAAAAATTAAGTAAAAAAAAAACTAGACAAAACTGACAAAAACAACAAAATTACTAAATGAAAAAATTAAAATGGAATATTATATATATATATATATATATATATTATACAGTGCCCTCCAAAAGTATTGGAACAGTAAAAACAAAATTGCTCTGTTGGCTGTGGAGTCAAGACATTTACAAATATGATTAAAAGATGAATATGAGACAAAACTACAGAATGTCACATTTTATTATTAGCCGTTTCAACACACGTTTTACCAAATAAAAAAAACAGCACTTTTAGAGTTCATCCCACTCATTGATGTGAGCATAAGTATTGGGACAGTTGAACATAAGGCAGATATAAAAGACTAAAAAGCTATTATTAAAGCTATTAGTTGCAGATCCCTTGCGCACAATCACAGCAGTGAGTCTGTGACCCATAGACATCACCAGACTCTTGGTCTCATCCTTTGAAATACTTTTCCCAGCCTTTAATGCGGCCAATTCCAATTGTTGCTTGTTTTGGGGAGTTTCTGCCTTTACACTCCTCTTCAGCTGGTGAAATTCATGTTCAATCAGATTTAAATCTGGAGATTGACTTGGGCAATCTAAGACTTTCCATTTCTTTGCCCTTATAAATTCCTTGACTGAACTGGCAGGGTGTTTTGGGTCATTGTCCTGATGCAATATGAAGCACTTCCCAATGAATCTGGTGGCATTTTCTTGAATATTGGTAGGCAAGATGGTTTTGTACCCTTCCAAATTCATTCTGCTACTGTCATCATACATTAAGTCATCAGTAAAGTTGAGAGGGTCTGTTCCAGAGACAGCCATACATGCCCATGCCATGACACCACCTCCACCATGCTTTACAGATGAGGCTATATGCTTGAGATCTTTTGCAGTTCCCTTTTTTTCTCCACATTTTTGCTTTCCCATCACTTAGATAAAGGTTCATCTTTGTCTCATCGTTCCATAAACACAGTTCCAAAACTCTTCTCTCACCTTTGTGCTTTTTTGCAAACTCTAATCTTGCCTTTCTATTTTTGGTGCTGGTCAGAGGTTTGCATCTTGCTGTGTAGCATCTGTAATTCTGTGTCAAAGTCTCCTGAGGACAGTAGATTGTCAGAGCATCACCCCAGCTTTCTGGAAGTTGTTGGTGATTTTACAGACACGTCTTTTAGCGTTCATTTTCACAGCTTTAATGATTTGTCTGTCATCAACTACTGTTGTTTTCTCAGCCGATCAGGTAGTTGTTGGTTGCTGGTCTCGCTGGTGGTTTCCAAACTCTTGATTTCTCCATGCCCTTTGTTTTTGCTATAGCTCTAATTGACTTCTTTTCTTTTAGCATCCAAACTGCTTGCTTTTCTTTCAAAGTCAGCTCCCTCATCTTCATCCTGGTTTGTGTGTCATAATCGAATGCAAGATTCAGAATGCAGAATTAATGGATATAACCGATACGATACATTCCCTGCTTTTAATATCTGAAGAATGAATGCAACAGGACACAGCTGATCACTTAGAAAGACCTGTGAGGCAACTGTCCCAATACTTATGCTCACATCAGATAGGGGGATGAAACTCTTAAAAGTGCTGAACTTCTTAGCTGGTAAAACATCTATGTGTTGAATCACCCAATAATAAAATGTGACATTCTGTAGTTTTGTCTCATATTCATCTTTTAATCATATTTGCAAATGTCTTGACTCCACAGCCAACAGAGCAATTTTGTCTTTACTGTTCCAATACTTTTGGAGGGCACTGTGTGTGTGTATATATATATATATATGGGCTGGTGATCAAATGATTGCAGATTTACACCAGAAGATTAATCAATGACCTTTAATTGATTAAATACACTATATGGCCACCAAAATTATGCAAACACCTTTAATTGATAAAAAATACACTATATGGCCAAAATTATGCAAACACCGTCTTCTAATTAACATGTTTGTCTAGTCCAGTCATTTCTGTAGTAGTGAGATTTATCCTTACAGAAATTTCTGGAAGACCTAAGCCTGTTAATTAGAAAAGTGGGTCCACATACTTCTATAATAGTAATAGATAAGACAAAAAAGAAAAGAAAAAAAAAAAAAAAAAAAAAAAAACCTGACAAAATGACTGAAATTTTCAGAGTTATTTCAATGTTACAACATTAAAGTACAAAATTCATTAATAAGACTTTTTTTAATATATTCTTTTACATAATCACTATCACTAGCAATCAGGGAAAAAGAAAATAAATGTTAATTTCAAAACAAGTACAGTTTTAGCAAAAGGCCAAATAACAATAACAATCACATTAAATTACAAAAAGAGTTTACAAGTGGAGCTAAACATGTAAACAACATGTATAATGCTGGTTTTCATAGCACATGTACCGTTGGTGTAATGTTTTGAGGCAGTAACCGTAGCACTTACAGTGAGGTATGGTGTACATACGCTTGGCACTATGAACTACCTCTTTTTCTCTCTTGGGTGTTATGAGGATGTAGTGAGGGACAAACACAAGCTATATTCCTGCTGGTTCACCGAGAAAAAAAAAAAAAAAAATTCAGGTTAATAAAGTGCCTGTGCCCCTGAGAAAGATGTTTGTAATGTGTGGAGAGCATCTCTTCTGCTCACTGGACTTCCTCTTTGGATTCGTCACTAACTTCTTCCTGTGAAGGGGGGAAAATGTTTGTATGTGTTATTAGGCCAGATGTCATTGTTGTGAATAAGTGTTTTGTCATTGAGACACTTACATTGCCTACATGCATGTTTCTGTTAATCCACGTGGAGTATTTTTCCTGTAGATACTGGGCACCTAAGCCCAGCACGAAGGTCATCGGATGGTAGTGGACGCCAACAAGCTGACTGGTGGCTTCACAGACCAGAGCCACATTGACTTTCTTATTCTGCTCTGGAGGCACATCTGGAGAGACACTTCCGCAGAAAGCTTCCATCACTTTCTTGAAGAAGCCATATGTGAGAGAGGACTGCAGCTTCTCATGTAACACCTTGTCTTCCTTAATCTGCAGCAGAGGTTCAAAGACAGGACAAAATAGATGTTTACAGTATATAGCATGTTTCACGGTTTGTGACTGCAAATGTCTATTTATTTCAGGTCTAACATGTACTAATTCTATTTTTGAATACCCACAAATTTGGTTTGAAGCATAGTTAACCATATTTTTTACTATAAAAAAAACATAAAAGTAATATTTAATCATTTAAGAATATTATAAGAACATATACGAATATAATTTGTAATGGGGAAAATCGCACTGAACTGCACAATAGAAGTATTTTCATTCGTAACAGACTTTTGGACTTTATATTGGAATATTCAGTATATTATTTATACCATTTAAAGTCTGTTATGAATGAAAACACTTATATTGTGCAGTTCAATGCAATTTTGTCCATTACATATTATATCAACAGCATAGTAACAACAAAACTTTAAGAATAAGAATATTTAACAGTTACAAAGTTGATAATATTGAGCCTGGTTTAAACAAATAATATATAATATAAATAATACACACACACACTTGTTTCACTATCCTTGTGGGGACATTCATAAACTTAAAAACTTAAACTTAGCCCTCACAGGAGACTTTTTGCATTTTTAGATTTTCAAAAAAAAAAAAAAAAAAAACAACTTCATTCTGTGTGATTTATAAGCTTCTTTACCCGTGGGGACCTCAATTTAGGTCCCCACCCACCGTGACACGAGTCCCCATGAGTCTGTGTGTATTCAGGTTTAAGTCCCCACCTGAATAGAAAAACAGGTACACACACACACACACACACACACACACACAGACATATATACAGTGGGGAAAATAATTACTTTGGTCCCCTGCTGATTTTGTAAGTTTGCCCACTTAAAAAAAAAAAAAGAGAAGGGTTTATCATTTTTATGGTAGGTTTATTTTAACTGATAGAGACAGAATATCAAACAAAAAAATGAAAAAAAAAAACCGTATACAAATGTAAAAAAAAGATTTACATTTTAGTAAGTCAAATAAGTATTTGATCCCCAAGTAAAACATGACTTAGTACTTGGTGCAGAAACCCTTGTTGGCAATCACAGAGGTCAGACGTTTCTTGTAGCTGGTCACCAGGTTTGCACACATCTCAGGAGGGATTTTGGTCCACTCCTCTTTACAGATCCTCTCTAAATCATTAAGGTTTCTTGGTTGTCTCTTGGAAACTCTAAGTTTCAGCTCCCTCCACAGATTTTCTATGGGATTAAGATCTGGAGACTGGCTAGGCCACTTCAGGACCTTAATGTGCTTCTTTTTGAGCCACTCCTTTGTTGCCTTGGCAGTATGTTTTGGGTCATTGTCATGCTGGAAGACCCATCCACGACCCATCTTCAGTGTTCTGGCTGAGGGAAGGTGGTTCTCATCTAATATTTTACAGTACATGGCCCCGTCCATTGGCCCCTCAATGCGGTGAAGTCGTCCTGTACCCTTAGCAGAGAAACAGCCCCAAAGTATGATGTTTCCACCTCTGTGCTTGACTGTAGGGATGATGTTCTTGATAGTCAGCATTTCTCGTCCTCCAAACACGACGAGTAGAGTTGTTGCCAAAGAGCTCAATTTTGGTCTCATCTGACCACAGCACATTCTCCCAAGCCTTCTCTGAATTATTTAGATGTTCATTGGCAAACTTCAGACGGGCCTGTACATGTGACTTCTTGAGCAGGGGGACCTTGCGGGCGCTGCAGGATTTCAGTCCATTGCGGCGTAGTGTGTTACCAGTGGTTTGCTTGGTGACTGTGGTCCCAACTGCCTTGAGATTATTAACAAGCTCCTCCTGTGTAGTTCTGGGCTGATCCCTCACCTTCTCATGATCATCCTTACCCCATGAGGTGAGATCTTGCATGGAGCTCCAGACCGAGGGCGATTGATGGTTGTTTTGTATTTCTTCCATTTCCGAATAATCGCACCAACAGTTGTCTCCTTCTCACCAAGCTTCTTGCTGACGGTCTTGTAGCCCATTCCAGCCTTGTGCAGGTCTACAATCTTGTCCCTGATGTCCTTTGACAGCTCTTTGGTCTTGCCCATGGTAAGAGGTTGGAACAGAAGATACAGATTCTATGGACAGGTGTCTTTTATACACACAATGAGCTGAAATTAGGAGTATCTTCTTAAAGTGACGGGACTAATCTGTGTTCCACATGTGCACATAACCAATCTGTGGGAGCCAAAATTCCTGCTGGTTGGTAGGGGATCAAATACTTATTTGACCGAAGAATGACAATCAAATGAATGCCGGCGAGAGTTAAGTGTGGTATTTCGAACATTTGCTTAGTCCATGTCACATTACTCATGACGGGAAATGCCCAGTGAACAAATACTTATAAATATTTTTTTAACATTTGTATGCTGCTTTTTTCTAGATTTTTTGTTTGATATTCTGTTTCTATCAGTTAAAATAAACCTACCATAAAAATGATAAAGGCTTTTTTTTTTTTTTAAGCGGGCAAACTTAAAATTAGCAGGGGATCAAATAATTATTTTCCCCACTGTATATATGTGTGTGTGTGTGTGTGTATATACACACACCTATTTAATAATATATATATATATATACTTTATATAAAATGAATGTTCAAATGTTTATACATAATGAGTGTTCGAATGTATAAAGTGTATAAAATACAATGCACATTCAAATGTAAAGTCTATTACAAATACTAAAAAAATAGTTCTATTGTGCAGTTCATTACAAATTTCATTTACATTTTTTTTTTTTATTAATGTAGTCTTAGACTTTTGGATTCAGCTGTTTATTCTTGTCAAAAAAAGGAATGAAAAGCATACAGTACTTTAAAATAGGCACAACAGACAATATTAAAATGCAGTTAACTATGTTTGCAGAGACACCTGGTGTTCAGGATTAACATCTCATCTTAAATGATTCAAATCATCATTTGATTTCACTGACCTTTTTGTCCAGTTTATCGCCATGTTCTCTGAGGAGCTCAACCAGCTTTTCCACAATATCTGCAGAGAGAACAGAAATATGAAGTTAAGTTTGAACTCTTCTCTCAATAAAGCAACTAAAACTTCAGAAATCAAAAGAGAAGACTGAGCTCAAACTCACCATCAGAGTCTGATTCTATTTCACATGGAGTGAAGTGCACAGAGTCTGATATCTCGGTCAGTTCACTGACCATGTTCTCCATCTCATCCACTTTCCCATCATCTGAACCTGGCGGAAGCAAATCAGATGCTGGAATCTCCACAGTAGGGAATGTTTTAAAAAATACTTTAAGCAGCCACACATGGAGATCAATATTATATTTCATACTCACCCGCTAGTGTCGCTGGCTGCTGGACATCTGCTGGTTCATTGGTCTGTGGTTTAATACACTTTAAGAGAAAAGACAGTCTCCTCTTTCTTTTATTTTTCTTTGGTTTGCTGTCATCTTCAGCCGGCTGTGGTGAAGACGGGACGTCCTGCTGCAGGAGGGTGTCGGCGGGTCGTCTCTTACGAGTGTATGCCATCAAGAGTCTGAACTCCAGACTGTCCGCCGCAGACGTCTGGACATCACTGTTACTGTGCTGCTGATCCCTGCTCAGATATGCAAATACACTTCATCAAACCACAATAAATATTTGTAAAGTTTATTTATATTTTATCATTTATGTTTTAACAGCTTAAGAATATTAGAAAATAATGAGGATATTAAGTGATATATACGTGTGTGTGTGTAAGTAAAAATAAATGTTTAATAAACAATAAATATTTAACAATAAATAAGTTTAATTTAAACTGCTAGATTTGTTAAGCTTAATTTAACTATATTCTGGTTTACTTTAAATTTAATTTAACTAATAATAAGTATTCCGATTCATTTTAACAATTTTAGAAACATTATTAGGTTTTGGACACTAGATATACACTGTTTAAATTTTAAATGCTTTCATTGGCATGCAATGTGCAGCATGAACATTATTAAAACGTGAATATCCCTTATGAAAATTAACTACAAAATTAACTATTTTACTACAAATAAAACCAATAAAAAGATAAAAACTAACCGTGGTTTTGCATAAGTGATACATCATTGCAAACTTTTCAAATTCCTCTTCATATATAGTTATTTATTTATTATTATTTTTTATTTATTTATTTATTAACTAGCCTACGGATAGTATTCCATGCATTAATGCAATAGAAGTCTCTAGTTTAAGCTTATTTAACCCTGAATATTCTTTGAACTTACATTTATTTTAACAGGATAAGTTTGACTTAATTTGACAAGGAAGTGATTTAATCCGTATGTTTATTGAGGAAAGTGAGAGATTAGTTGATTGTAGATCAACTGTGTTCCTGATGAGTGAATGTGTCTGGGCATGTTCACCAACGCTCACTATGAACTCGACACGTTTGTGTCATTTTTTCTTCAGTCTCAGACATCTCCATAAGTTTAGACACAAATCACGCGCATGACTTGATGTTTTGTAAATTCTCGACCTATTTCTACATATAAACACGCCTATCCGAAGTCATGAAACTGTGAATCAAATTTACCTGATCATCTTTAAGAAACAAAATATAACAGTCTGAGACAGTGACTATTAACATTTTCTCTGGGTTAATAAATATAATGAAAGAAGACAGACTTACATGACTCCGTGTTCAATGTCCGATGTTAATCAGAGCAGACTGAAGCGTCAGTCTAGTTATGCGCTGTGGGCGGGGCCAAACGGACGTCATAATTACACACGGTGACTCTGAGTCAAATGATTCAACAGGAACTTCATGCGTTGCTTTGACTTAAGCGCCTATGTTTCTAACCTTACAAATGTGACCCGTACTTTTGTCCGCGAAGATGTTATTTTTTATTATGAATATCCAAAGCTATTACCTGCTGAATATGTTGTTAATTTTCTTATTCTGAATGCAAAATTCTTCATTCATAAGCAAAAATGGCTTAAATCTCCTTTGTCTTTTCCTCTTTTTCTTTCTGAATTTGATTCTCTTGTTTCATCGATTAGACTTATAACAAAAAGAGTGCCAAATTTTTGATGCGCTATGACAGCTTTTCTAAAATTATGAAATTTTATTTTTGCACTTTTCTGTATAGATAATTTCCATAATTTGATGTAAGCAAATCCAGAATGTTCTTTTTCTGTCTTTATTTTTATGATTGTTCTTTGTGGGAATGTGTTCGTGTCTTGTTTCCCTGTTCTGTGTGTTTCTCCAAGTTTCGCAATAATAATAATAATAAATAAATAATTAAAAAATAATAATAATAATTCATTCGTTGCAATGATTCATTGATTTTCATCTGAAATCAACAGCTCAAACAACCGAAATGTCACAATGACATGATTTATACAAGCTGTTTCTGTTAGGTAGTGTTACAAAGGTCACTACTTTTAAATAAATTCTTATGTTTTTATTGTATGGAATGAGCATTGTCAACTTTGTTATGCTAAACGTTTTATTTTTGTGCTCCTCTCCTGTTTCACTTTGGAAAAACGTGAGGGTTAGTAAGTCAGGAAATTACCAAACTTTAATTTTTGGTTGAAAAACAAACAACATACACTAAACAATCCCTTGAATGTGTAAATAAGAATGTAAAGAGTAAAAGAGATGCAAATGTTCATTTTATGTTTGCATGCTGTATTATCTGCATTTAAAGGAAAAAAGAATGTAAATGTCCATACTATGAGTCAAGATTGGAAACACCATGTTATTTCTCTAACTATAATTTTAGGGTGATCTATGACTGTCCAGAAAACACACAACACTGGTGCTTTCCATCCGACTGCCCTTTAATGAGAAACATTCCCAGTTTTCAGATCGTGCAATGTGATATTTCTCCACATATCCCTCCCGACCTCATACACACCTAAAATAGATATTTAGAAAAAACTAAAACATTCAAGTAGTCCCATCTTTAAAAAAAAAAATAAAAATACAACCACTGAACAATTTCAAATTTTTCATGTAACTTAAAATAAAATAATAAAAATAATAATGCCATTTCATTACATAATCACTGAGGGGTAAAAACATCCAGAGAGGTAACAAAATTTCCATGCACAATAATGCTTTAAAATGATACAAGATAACACAGCAGATCACTCGTGAATGTAAATGGATCTCACAAAGGCTCAGCGTGATCCGGTTTTCATGCAGACGCATCGCTGGGCATTTCCCGTCATGAGTGATGTGACATGGACTAAGCAAATGTTCGAAATACCACACTTAACTCTCGCCGGCATTCATTTGGTTTAGTCATTCTTCGGTCAAACGCAACCAACTTGGCATTTCAGAAACCAATCAGCTGCCATCAATGGAAAAAACACATCTGGTTCCTTTGCTTGTCTTGAAACATTAATGTAATGTAATATTAAACAGATAAATGCACAAATGTCATCCATTCATATTGCATTGAATATGGCTCAGATCTTGTCTCGTTGTCATAAGATAATTTCACAATCACGCCACTGTAACGGCACACAAGCAAAACGTGAAAAGTCTGTAGTTTGAGTTTAAAAACTCCGCGATGATTCTGTCCAGTCGTAAAACTCTCTGGAAGAAGATCCTCCTTTAATCAAACTCTCTTCAGATGATGTTTTTCCTCTCTGTGTGTCTTTGGCACACAAGACTGATGCATGACAGCTTCCATCTCTGGCATGTTTAACCATCTTTTATCTCTAAAACTAACCTGCGATGCAACAAAACCCAATCCATCTTTGAATAAATAGTTATAATAAATAAGAGTAATAAATAAATGCTAAAACCCCACAGTGACATCAGTGGAAAAACAACAGCTAGACACGATCGCGAGGACTCTCTCAGCCCGAGGCGCTCTCGATTCACCTCTCTCTCCGTCTGTCTTCTCTCACACTCTCTCGTTCTTTCTCTGCGAGTGCGAGCGGACGCTCGGAGGAGTGCCGACAGCCACTTTCTGTGGGTAAAAATCTTCCCGACTCTAATCGCGTGAGCCCGTTCATACAGCCGTCTCCAGATCCTCGTGCGCCGCCGGCTCCTCCACCGGCCGGCTCTCCATGAGAGACGCCAACTCTGAGTTCCCGGCGTCCAGGGCACAATCCTTGGGGGTTTTTCCCTGAGGAGGACAATGTGACATCAAGCTGACTGCAGAGTTTCACACCACGTGTCAAAACAAAGAGGAAACACAAACAGATTCTCACTAGGAAGTTAGTTTTGCTGAGGGAAGCCCCGGCCTCCAGCAGACGTCTGCACACCTCCACATGCTGCTGAGACGCTGCTTTGTGCAATGCGGTATCGCCTCTGAAAAAAAGGAAATGAAGGCAAATGAAATGCCAGTTTACACCATTAACACGCAAATAAACAGATCAAACCACAGCTACTTACGTGTCTCTGTCAGTTAAATCCAACATCAGCTTTGACCCTGAAAGAAACAGAATTCTGATATCAAAATACAACAAGAGATTAAACTTTGATTTAGTATAGAGTTTTTGTAAAATAGTATTGATTATAGTATTAATATTCGTAATAGTATTTTATTGTATATATTTTATTTTTAAATTATATACAGTCAGGTCCATAAATATTGGGACATCGACACAATTCTAACATTTTTGGCTCTATACACCACCACAATGGATTTCAAATGAAACGAACAAGATGTGCTTTAACTGCAGACTGTCAGCTTTAATTTGAGGGTATTTACATCCAAATCAGGTGAACGGTGTAGGAATTACAACAGTTTGCATATGTGCCTCCCACTTGTTAAGGGACCAAAAGTAATGGGACAATTGGCTTCTCAGCTGTTCCATGGCCAGGTGTGTGTTATTCCCTCATTATCCCAATTACAATGAGCAGATAAAAGGTCCAGAGTTCATTTCAAGTGTGCTATTTGCATTTGGAATCTGTTGCTGTCAACTGTCAAGATGAGATCCAAGAGCTGTCACTATCAGTGAAGCAAGCCATCATTAGGCTGAAAAAACAAAACAAACCCATCAGAGAGATAGCAAAAACATTAGGCGTGGCCAAAACAACTGTTTGGAACATTCTTAAAAAGAAGGAACGCACCGGTGAGCTCAGCAACACCAAAAGACCCGGAAGACCACGGAAAACAACTGTGGTGGATGACTGAAGAATTCTTTCCCTGGTGAAGAAAACACCCTTCACAACAGTTGGCCAGATCAAGAACACTCTCCAGGAGGCAGGTGTATGTGTGTCAAAGTCAACAATCAAGAGAAGACTTCACCAGAGTGAATACAGAGGGTTCACCACAAGATGTAAACCATTGGTGAGCCTCAAAAACAGGAAGGCTAGATTAGAGTTTGCCAAACGACTTCACAGTTCTGGAACAACATCCTATGGACAGATGAGACCAAGATCAACTTGTACCAGAGTGATGGGAAGAGAAGAGTATGGAGAAGGAAAGGAACTGCTCATGATCCTAAGCATACCACCTCATCAGTGAAGCATGGTGGTAGTGGGCATGTATGGCTACCAGTGGAACTGGTTCTCTTGTATTTATTGATGATGTGACTGCTGACAAAAGCAGCAGGATGAATTCTGAAGTGTTTCGGGCAATATTATCTGCTCATATTCAGCCAAATGCTTCAGAACTCATTGGACGGCGCTTCACAGTGCAGATGGACAATGACCCAAAGCATACTGCAAAAGCAACCAAAGAGTTTTTGAAGGGAAAGAAGTGGATTGTTATGCAATGGCCAAGTCAATCACCTGACCTGAATCCGATTGAGCATGCATTTCACTTGCTGAAGACAAAACTGAAGGGAAAATGCCCCAAGAACAAGCAGGAACTGAAGACGGCTGCAGTAGAGGCCTGGCAGAGCATCACCAGGGATGAAACCCAGCGCCTGGTGATGTCTATGCATTCCAGACTTCAGGCTGTAATTGACTGCAAAGGATTTGCAACCAAGTATTAAAAAGTGAAAGTTTGATTTATGATTATTATTCTGTCCCATTACTTTTGGTCCCTTAACAAGTGGGAGGCACATATGCAAACTGTTGTAATTCCTACACCGTTCACCTGATTTGGATGTAAATACCCTCAAATTAAAGCTGACAGTCTGCAGTTAAAGCACATCTTGTTCGTTTCATTTGAAATCCATTGTGGTGGTGTATAGAGCCAAAAATGTTAGAATTGTGTCAATGTCCCAATATTTATGGACCTGACTGTATATACACACACACACACACACACACACACACATATACATATATATATATATATATATATATATATATATATATAAACATAAAAGATAGATAGATTTGTAAATAAAAATGTATTTTAATAATTTATGTCTCAAGTATTTGGACATTTAAAAATGTCACTTGACATTTAAAAACAAATATTTTATACAAACAAACAAATAAATAAAAATACATATGTGTGTGCATATAATATAAAATATATGATTATTAAAATATATATTTAATTTGATCTCTTAAGTACTTGGACATTTAGGACGTTTAAAAATGTCACTTGGCATTTAAATACTTAAAATACTTTATAAAATTTTTTTGCATATAATAATTATATAATACAAAATATTATTACATTTATTTAAATGTAAAGAGTTATTTAATTTCTAAAGTATTTGGACATTTAAGACATTAAAAATGCAATGTGACATTTAGAAGCATTTAAACTTTAAAAACAAAAATACATTTTTACATATATGCATATAAAAAATACATTTTTATTTTATTTTATGCACCAAAACGTATTTGGACATTTAAGAAATTTAAAAATGCATATTGACATTTAAAAAATTAAATACTCTATACAAAAATATTTCTGTATATATGCATATAATATAAAATACATAGATTTTATTTGATTGATTTAATTGGATTTGATTTTATTCAATTCGATTTGATTTGTTTGGATTTTATGTGATTTGATTCGAAAATACCTTTTGGGGCCATTATATATTTAGAAACAGTTATTTACTCTTAACTGCTTTTGGTTTTGGTTAGACATTGGATTGTAACTCACGCACAAAAAATGTCCCTTCTATCGCAGCTGAGCATGTGACAAGCAAACTTTGAACTCTGTGTTCTCAAACACGGGAGTGTGCGTGTCTCTCACTCACCATGCTCCAGAATAAAAGTCACGATCTCCGTGTGGGCATGTTGGGCGGCCAAGTGCAGAGCGGTGCAGCCCGTAGAGTCCCGCACCAGCAGACTGACCCCGGCGGAGAAGCAGCCCGACACCTGTGACACACGGGACAGATCATGAGTCAGGATGAGTGGCAATGCATGGGTGCTTTCAGTCAGAAAACAAATGAGTTGCACAAGTGCTTCTGCTCTACGAGTCACTTCTCCAAAACACTTCCACTTTCAAATTCATAAAACAAGGAGATGTAAAAAATCTTACCGCCTCTACATCTCCTTTAACAGCAGCCGACAGGAGAGCTGGAAAACGATTGAGATTTTGTCAAAACAATGAGTAATGGCCATACATGAGGTAGCAAGTATCCTAAGAAATGCATGACAGGCATGTGGGAATTTCTGGTGGTGATGACTTTGGTTTATCACATGACCTCTAAAGAAAACCTGCTCAATATCTAAACAGTCCAGACCTGTTTCCTATCTCTCCACCACTTCAGAGAAATATCCGTGTTTGTACTTTACCTTGTTCGTCTGAGGTCAGGGGAACCCTGTAATAAAGAAACCAGAGTAAAATAAAAGGTCAGCTTTGTTTGTTATGCAATTAGCGAGGTATAAACCTGTCAGGAATGAACAGAAAAAGGTATTGATGAGTCTCACCCGGAACTGGGCTCCACCACCACATCTGGCATTCCTGGGACCCGGACCTGGACCACCACTGGGGCCTCGTGGTCCAGGATGAAAACTTCATCCTGGCATATTTCGGTCACAAAGTGCAGGTGCTCCTGTTTGTACACACAAGCGCACATTATGCAGCTTCCTGTGAGCATTTGAATTTTTTATAAGGCATATTGTATGGTCATAATACCTGAGCCTTGTCTATGCGATAAAAGCGGTCGGCTGATGTAGCTGGAAACAGAATAAACACGTCAACGGTTAAATTATTCGGAAGCATTTACTGACATAGAGGAGGTCTCGTCATACAGTACAGATGAAGTGACTCACAGTCTAGGAAGCTCCAGTTTGGTGAAAGTCTGTATGCAGAACTGGGCCGCGGCAGACCTGTGCTCTCATCCTGACACAACACAGCAAAAACTACTCAGAACCACATCTACTGTCAATTCTAATTCAGTTCCTCCACTGAGGTGCCAAACTGGATGCAGCATTTGAATAAAAAAGTACAAATGAATTATAATAAAATGAAACATGACTACTCTAACTGTAGTTTTCATGGAATATAAATACATTTTATTTTCAATATGAATCACCCATAAACCCACAACACATAGGGTATATTGGGGTATAATTTATTTATAAATCACTATATTTAATAAATGAACTTTTATTTGTTGACCACAGCTGAAGACTACTTCATTTAACACTATGCTATAATTTACTCAAAATATTACATAATTACTAGATTCAAATTTTAATGTGAATAAAATTTTAGTTGGTACAAAATTACCAGATTTAAATTCTGATGTGAATATTTTCTTTTTTTATTGTTATAATTACAAAATTAATATTTAAAATTCTGATGTGAATCATTTCCATTTTTATATGTATTATGTTATTATTACAAATGAAAAGATTTCATTTCTGATATGAATATTTTACTTTTTTTATTACATTATAATTACAAAATTAATATTTCAAATTGATGTGAATATGTTCAGTTTTTATATTTATTATGTTGTTATTATTACAAATGGAAATATTTAACGTTTTTTAATTATTTTATTAAGTAATTAATTGTATTATCATTACACAATAAGATATAAATTCTGGTGTAAACATTTTACATCTTTATATTTATTATGTTATTACAAAATTGAAAGATTTAAATACTGATGTGAATATTTTAAATATGTATTTTATTAAGTTATCATTACACAATTAATAGATTTAAATTATGATGTAAATATTTAAAATATATATATATATTTACTGTTATTAAAAAATTAAATAACTTAAATTCTGATGTGAATAGTTTTATTAAGTTATTACAAAATTAATAGATTTAAGTTGTAATGTGAATATTCATACTTATTATTTATTTGTACATGCTGTGGTTCTTAACATATATTTTGATGACGGTAATAATTATTTTGACAGTACTGAACTTATATAGGAATATTTAATATGAATTTATATGGGAATTAATTAATCTCTTCTCTGTAATTTGACGAATTTGCAATTTAATAATTTCCAATTCCTGTCATTCCAATTCAGCATCTTGTGTGTTGAATTTCGTCCAACGCTGTGGAGGCCCTTACCTGGTAGTGCACTCTGTGACCAGTAGAGGGCGCCTGATGCAAATCCTGTCAACACCAGACACAAATGTGTGAGTGCATGAATTTATAACATGATGGCGACAAAACTGTGGTTAGATTTGAGGTTAAATGTTGACCTTGAAATAATTAAACACTACAGGATGACAAACAAAATTCAGTTGTAAGTGCCAGCAGTTGTGTCAGTAATCGTATTGATTCAGTGCTCAATGAAATCAGTCTGACAGGAGCATCATGGGAAGCGCTCACCTCCTGCAGTCTGTCAATGTACAGTCGACAGGTTTCCAGATCACAGTCTCCTCTCACCACCACGATGCCAACAGGAGTCGCTGAGCAAGCAAACACACACACACACACACACACACACACACACAGTCACATCATACTCACCTGTCCCATAGCAGCACTGTATAATAACATGTGAACTGAATTGTGGGAAGGTTTCTGATTGACTTACAGATGTCCCGCAGACGCTCCTTGTCGAACTGCATGCTCTCGTACTCCTGCAGGCCGATGCGGTTCACGCGCAGACGCAGACGCTCAGGGACGGCATGAGGGCTGCGATACGCAGACGACAACAAATGAGAACCAACGCCACATTTATGAAACATTTAATCAACAAAGGTGGAGGTAGAACAGGCATGCTCTCAGTTTTATCTTCTGCTTGCTGATAATGCTCACTGGAACTACATGAAAACACTTTATGATCATACTGATTCATAATGAATAACTGTGAAAACAATATTAATTTCAGACGATGACGAGCTCATGAGGAAGAGTGAAAATGAGCTTCACAAAAGGACAGGTGAAGATCAGGAAGGACTGAAAATCATAAATGCATAAAAATGCTTTTTGTGGCCATTTGGTCTGTTTAGACCAAATCTGTCATCTTTATTCAAGTCAACATATTCAAATTAGTCATTATTTACTGTTATTCCTGTAACTCTTAATACATTAACCAATATTCATTTATTGTGTTTACTATCTGCAATATTTTATAGTGTTCAAAATGCTTAAATAGCTATTTGGTTTATGATTAGCATTATTTTTCCATCTGTGCAGTCAATATAGTCAACAATGCTGGTATAGACCAAAAAAATCTAAATAAATAAATAAATAATGATGATGATAATAATAATAATAGTTATTATTATTAATAATTTTATTTAAATATTCTATTTTATTGAAAACATTTATATGATTTTTAATTAAATAAAAATAATTAAAAATCATTATTAATTATTTAATTAAAATATTTTTAATCTAAAAATATTTTAAAAATTACAAATTAAAAATATAAAAAATTAAAACATTTAAAGTATTACAGTCAAAATAAATAATATATTTATAATGAAATAATATAAATATTATAATTATATAAAAAGTATTATTATAAAACGTAAATAAGAAGAAATCATAATTAAATAACAAATAACAATAATTGTAAAAAATTATACATGTATATAATTTAATTTTAGTGTAAATTCTAAATATATAATGATATATTTATTATAATTATATTATAAATAAAATAATATTACATATAACTTTATATTATATATACATATTATATTTATGTTATTATATATTGAATTATATATATTATATATAATTTAATTATACAATTTATATATATAATTTAACAATTTAACAAATGATGTTATTTAATTTAAATATATAAATACAAATTCTATATTAAATTTATATTATATTAATTCTGATTCTAAATACAAACCCTTTATTTGGCTGATTTGTGTACAATAAGACCAGAAACCTTTAAGCAGATTATAAACAGGGTCGTTTTTAATTTCATGTTGACTTTAAGATGCGCTGTGAGCTGAGTGTAAAACACAAAACACTCATGAGTGAGAGCCCTCGACTCACACAGATACACACATGCCTCTGTGTGTGTGTGTGTGTGTGTGCTGGAGGGATGCTGAGAGATAGCGTACTTACACAGAGAAGGAGTCGGGGGGAGCAGAGAGGCGGCGCAGGTCGGCTGCGCACACTTTCTGAATGCTGCGTCAGCGCAGCCACACAGGAACACAGGCAGCACAGCCAAGCCAGTCAGCACAGAGATAGAGACGAGAGAGAGACCGAGAGAGACAGACAGAGAGGGACCGAGAAACGCATGAAGGGCGACCGGTAATTAAGGAGGAGGAAGAGAGATGGAGACAAAGAAAGAAAAAGAAAGAAAACCCCACTGAGAGCGGCACAGAGAGCAGAACCAGCACACGTGGATTAGTGCTGTTACTACAACATTCACCAGTCAAGCACACACAGTGTTAGACTGTTAGTTACACACTCTCGTCCAGACGCTAACATCTGTGTGAGTGTGTGTGTGTGTGTGTGTGTGTGTGTGTGTGTGTTTGAGGGGAAACGCTCTAAAACAACCCTCATTCTGTGAGATCAGCTGCAAGTGATGTGCATTATGTGTGTAACTTATTCAAATAACATTAAAAATGGAATTTAAACACACACCTACACCTCTTAAATTTGCATTTAATTCTTGAATATATTTTGTTTTGTATTTTTTGTGGTGGCATAAAATTAGATGTGTGGTATAAATATATTTTTTTGTTTCCACAGAAAAAAGTATTACTGTTTCCACAAAAATATTAAGCAGCACAATGGTTTTCAACATAATAATAATAATAATAACAAATGTTTCTTGAGCAGCAAATCAGCATATTAATATGATTTCTGATGGATCATGTGACACTGAAGACTGGAGTAATGATGCTGAAAATTCAGATTTGATCACAGAAATAAATTACATTTTAAAATATATTCAGATGGAAGACAGTTATTTGAAACTGTAATAATATATTTTTGTATTTTTTTTAATTGTATTTTTCATTCAGTGCAGCCTTGAGCAAAAATGACTTTTTTTTAATAAAATAAGAAAATATCTAACCAACCCCAAACTTTTTATCTATTATTGCTTATTATTTATTTACATATTATTTTATTACTGTATATTGTCATTTTTATATGTGACCCTGGACCACAAAACCAGTCATAAGGGTAATTTTAAATTGAGATTTATACATCATCTGAAAGCTGAATAAATAAGCTTTGATGTATAGTTTGTTAGGATAGGACAATATTTGGCTGAAATACAACTATTTGAAAATCTGGAATCTGAGGGTGCAAAAAAATCAAAATATTGAGAAAAATCGCCTTTAAAGTTGTCCAAATGAAGTTCTTTGCAATGCATATTACTAATCAAAAATTAAAGTCAAAAAGTGGTTAGCTACTGGGGGAGCTTTTTTTGTGACAAGAAAACCATAAAAACATAAATAATATAACAGACAGGACCCCTGTAGACCCTCACAGCTGTCATGGTCAGTAAGTCTCTAAATCTCAGACATTTTGACCTTCTAATGACAGGACGAGATTAGTTCAGGTTGCCAAATATCATGTAGTAAAACAACAAAAAACTTATTTTTCTAATCTCAAAAATGAATTTTCTAATAAAAATCTATGAAACAAAAGATGAAAGAACTTGTCTAAGAAGCTGTGACATGCATCTTGCAGCGGAGGAACTCACTCGTTGAGCAGCGGCACAGACGTGCGTCTCTTGCTCTTCTGCACCATGTTGGCCTGGTTCCTCAGAGATATGTGGAGGGTGGAGGGTGCGAGGCGGCACGGCTCTCCGTCCACCTGCACCGGCAGCGTCTTGAAGGTGGTGAGGACCACCTCTCTGCACTGATGCAGCCGCTCGCCATGGCCGCCCACCTGCAGCGCCGCCTTGAGGTAAAGACGGGAAATGCATGTAAGTCATGAGCCCTATATTTCATTCTCTATCTCACAGAAAGAGCTGAGGCGCTCACCAGCGAGGCCATGGTGAAGCCGATCACCTCGATGCAGCCGTCGTCATGCCTCTGCGGCTCGAAATCTCTGTGGTCGCCCGTGTTACCCCACGGCATGGTACCCGCACAGTACCTACAGACACCAGGTTAACAGACACCCCTGATCACATGTGTAAAGCTTTACTAAAGATAAAAGCTGAAGGAATCCTTCAGGTGAAAACTGGAATTAACGTAAAACCCACAGACAGTAAGGAAATATGCCATTTGAGTCCTCTTAACTTACTACTGATATAATTAACAAATGATTGAAATTTTGACATTATTTGAAAGATTCAACTCTGACTAATGTGTAATGCAAATGAGCATTAACTAAAAGCTTAGTTTTATTTTTAGTTTGCATGACCCTATCCATCAATATTATATTTCAAAGGGTTAAATAAATACAATAATAAATAAATAAATACAATTCTCTAATTTTATATATATATATATATATATATATATATATATATATATATATATATATATAAAAAATGAATATTTTTTAAAAGTTTGTTTTTATTCAGTTTGCATGACGCTGTTCATTGCCATTATATTTTGTTTAAATAAAGTGAAAATCAAATTCTGCTCAATTAAAAAACAATTATTAATAAAAAACAGTTTTTTAATATTTGTTTTTATCCAGTTTGCATGACCTTATTCATTACTATTATATTTCAAAGGATTAAAAATATTTAAAAATGTAATTCTGTTCACTTAAAAATAAATAAATATATAAACTAATATTTTTCATAATTCCATTTAATTAAATAATTAAATGGAATTCCATTTAATTAAAACAAAAACCTTAAAAATAAATAAATAAATGCTATAAAATACAGTGCTTCAGTGCATGTAGTTTCGATGTTCTATGCAGTTTCTGAGAAAATGCATAATTTTTTTTTTATTTTTTTTTTTTCACGTCCAACCCTATTATTCTGTGACATTT
This sequence comes from Spinibarbus caldwelli, assembly GCA_039654775.1. Classification (NCBI taxonomy): domain Eukaryota; kingdom Metazoa; phylum Chordata; class Actinopteri; order Cypriniformes; family Cyprinidae; genus Spinibarbus; species Spinibarbus caldwelli. The sequence goes on along the minus strand of CM077228.1, from coordinate 4,555,967 downwards.
CCCTTCTTATATAGTTTAAACTTTGGTTTGATCTTTCTGAAATCATATTTGAGGAAGTGACATCATGTAAGTCAGAAGTTTCTCTTACAGTCTTCATCAGCACTTCATTATAGCCACACTTATTATAACTGACCTTTTCAAGCTCAACGTTTTAACACTTTTATGAGAAAAATATCACAGTAATCATTTGTACAGTTTTTTTCCTTGGCACTAAGTACACAAATAATGTGTTTGCTAAAGTCATTATTAGCTGTTTTGTACTGACCTTCAACCCCAACACATTTCCAATGTACCAGGCTTGACAGAAAAACATGTTTTCAAAGAGAACTATCCTATTTTTTTTTATTTGTATCCTTAAAGCACAGAATATCTATGCAATTGCAAGTTGAAATGTATTGTCTGTTTAATGCATTTAAACGTAAACTACATCTAAATGATCATTTTGCTATCCTCATTAACATATTCAACACATCCATCCAGTTCAAGAAATATAATTACATTTTTAAAATTGCAAGTAATCACACATTTACATTTGTGTTAAATGCAATTTTAGAACTAGACACATTCACATTTAAATGAAATGCTAATATTAGTTTTGTAAATGGCAAATCCAGGTTACATTACTGAATTCAAATTTCTTTTTAAATATGAATACGTTTTAAAAAAAACTATATATTTTAATATATCATTTAAAATGTCTAATTATTAAAAAAATATTTAATATGAATAAATAATACTTTTATATAATATACTTCAATCTTTTTTATTATCCAAATACGCTTAAAATATAAAATGTATTTTTAAAGATATTTATATGCGTCTTGTAAAAATATTAAATATTTAATATTGAAATAGACTATATTTTGAATACCCATATATGTAAATACCCAAATACACATATGTGTGTGTATGTGTGTTTGAGTGTGTGTCTGATTTATTACTAACAGAGAGATACTACCAGAATTCATGATTAAAAAACAGACATAAACGACACCTTTTCCTGAGATCGAGCCCTATTTTTGCACACACCTGGGAATATTCAAGAAGACGATGCACTGAAACTTCAGCTCCTGGATCTTGGGTGTGAGATCCGTACCGTCACACTGCCAATAAAGAAGGAAAATAATTACAGAGAAGAACATCAGGTGAACAAGGGTAAAGTTAGCCGGAGCGGACAGGTCCTGAGTCAAAGCACACGCTTTCATGGGAGTTTCATACTCACCACCACCCTGACGTGCTTGGACAGGTCCCTGGAGCTCCGCTGGAGGAAGTCGGAGAAAGCCGCCTGAGGGGACAAAACTACGAGTCACACACACACACACACATACACTGAAACACACACTTACTCAGTCTGTCAGACAGATGGGAACTCGGCCTACCCCTGCATAGAACATCTTGTTACGGAAGCGACTGTTGAATTTCTCGGGATTGGCTTCTGTGAAGGAACAACGACAAATGATTATGACTCAGAGAAAGAGAAACAACAGATACATAAAGACATTTGATTAAAGACAATAATTCATTTTTAAAAGGTCAAATCATAGAAAACTATGCACTGAAAGCAATCAATGTGCCACATATTCATGTACACTAAATTTCATGGTTCACAATCTCATCATATTAGCATATCCCCGCCCACATTTACTTTACATTTCAACATCTATTCAGAATTCAGCAAACTGCCTCTAATGAACAATAATGTGAGCTGAACTAGAACTCATAACTAATAAGCAATATCATAACAATCATAAAATAGATTTTACATACAAAAATTGCATCCCTTTGGAAAATGAAAAAAAAAAAAGAAGCTATTTAAACATATTGGCTATAACTGTAATGCATTTAAAAGGTAAACTACATTTAAATAATAATTTTGCTATCCTATTAAACATTTAATCTATGCATTGCAGTTCAAGCAATATAATTAAATGTAAAAAATATTAAAATATAATTAAATTAATTACAAATAATTACAAATTTAAATAAAATCTTAATATTACTCTAATCAATGGCAAATCTAGGTTACATACATTTTTAATTTGCAGCAAATGTTAGATAATTAAGTTAAGGAAAACATAATTATTTTACTTTTTAATTTCAAAATCAGCCTGTTTGATTCTAATGGTGGAAAATGGTCCATAAAAACTAAAATATCAAGACAATTTTGCAACCAAAAATATTATATAGGACTTTAAGATATTTTAAAATAACATTAAGATTTAAAAAAATAAAAATACAGAGACATTAAGACTAAAATATTGAGACATGTTTTTTAAAACATTAAGACAATTAGAAAATATCAATATGTGTCTTATACAAATGTAAAGGCATGTTTTTTTTTGCATGATTTTGGTTCAAAATATTAAGACAGAGATAGGATTTTTGTTTAAAATATTAAGACACAAGTTTAAATAATATTAAGATTAATTTTTTTTTTTTACTAAAATATTAAGGCATTAAGACTAAAGCATTAAGACATGTTTTTAAATATTTAGACGTGTCTTATAAAAATATTAAGATATTTTTTTAAATATTTACTAAAATATTAAGACATTTTTAATATTTATATGTGTCTTATAAAAATATGAAGTTATATCTTTTAAAATATTGAGACATATTCTTTTAAATATTAAGATATATTTTTAAATAATACTAAGATGCATTTTTTACAATTTTTCTAAGATCTGAAGGTATTAAGACTAAAATATTAACACTTTTTTATTAGTTGTGGATGCATCTATTTTTATATTTAGATCTAAAATACTTACACATTTTGTTTTAATATTTTAAGAATATCAAAACTATTAAAAGACTAAAGAATGTTTTCAGGGCAGTTAGACCTTCACTGACAGGTATTAAAATGCCTCATAGATGTAGTGTGAACTGTGGTCTCCAGTAGGACAGAGCGTCACAGACCTCTGGACTCGTGGAACTCCAGGGTGACGTGGGCATCAAAGCCGAGGCTGAAGTAGTTATTGAATACGTTTAGAGGAAGCTGAGAACAGACACACAAACATATCAGTAGCGTATAAACGAAACCCAATCTCTGTGTGAGCATGAACACAGCGATCACCTTCTGCGTTCCCTCCTCCGGCTGAACCGCCGATCGCTCCACCTGCAGATTCCAGCGGTCCAGCTGCACCACCGTCCCGTCCTCCACGTGACACAAGACCTTCGACACCGGCTCGTCCGTGTAACCCTAAAACATCACAGCTACTGTATGTAAGAGCTGTTTACTCCTGCCATAAACACTGTACTTGACATCAGTCGCAATGATTAGAGCAAATGATCAGAGCAGACAGTGAGGATCATTACACCCGCTTCATTGCTAATAATAGACTTTAGATTGAGGCATGGGAATGAACCTGAGAGACTCCAGATTCCAAGGACAGTGTTTCTCCAGACACACAGTCAGAGTATAATGGAAAAAAATGAGCAGCATTTACCAGTGACAATCACTTAACCGACACAATCACAGCAGCCACATCATAATTCTGCAGCAAATGTTACATATTCAGATTCAGTTTTAATATGAATTTGAATATTATTGCTTTTTCGAATATAACTTGTTGCAGCAAAATCAGCCTGTTTAATTCTAAGGGTGGAAAATTGTTAATAAAACATTAAATATTAAAATAATCTTTTTTAAAAAAAAATAAGACATATATATAAGATATTTTTATAGGTATTAAAACAGTTTAATCCTTTTTTAATTAAACATATCCTTTTTTTAAATCTGAAGTCATACTTTTTAAAAATAAAGACTTTTTTGTAGATATTAAGACATTTTAAAAAATATTTAGAAAAATATTTAGACAAAAAACATACCAAGATGAATATTTAGGTATTTTTATAAGGCACTTAGAAAAGAACTATATATTTAAAAATTTAGACTTTTTTTTTTTTAAATATTAAGACTTTTTAAAAATATTTAGACAATTTTTTAATATAATGAGACATTTTTAAACATATTTAGACATATCTTTGAAACATTTTAAGATAGTTTTTAAAAAGCATAAAGACATTTTCAGATATTAAGACATTTAAAACAAATTATATTTATTTTATTTTAAATTAAATAACATTTCAGATGTTTTAAAAAATATATAAAGAATTTATGGTAGATAATAAGAGCTTTTTTGTATTTAGACATTTTTAAAAAAATATTTGTGTAAATAGAAATATCTTTTAAAAAAAATTAGGCATAGTTTTAAAAAAATATATCAAGACATATTTAAAAAAAATATTTAGGCATATCCTTTTAAAAAATAATAAGATGCATTTTAAAAAATATTTAGACATGTCTTTAAAAAAAAATGTAGACATTTTTCTATATTATGAATACTACAACTAAAAGTTTAAAAGCACCTCACTTACAGCACAATCACAGCTTCTCAGCCAATCAGAGCAGCCCGATCTTATCAGACTAATGCAGACGTCTGGGGTATGCAATTATTTATTTATCATTTAATTTAAAGATGATTTAAGAGGAGTTGACTCACCCCTCCCCAGTTCAGTGTCCTGGCAAGGTCATTTCCTGTACCAAGAGGAAGCACAGCTACAGGAGGTTGTGGGTTCATCTGTAGTTCATCTAAGGCCGAGAGAATCCAGCCCACCTAGACAAAAGAAGACAAACCACTCAAACCCGGGGTCAGAAATAACAAAAGCTCTCAGGAAATCCAAGTTTCATCTCACATGAGTCATAGATCTAGAAATTACCCACAAGAAAGCGTGACACTGCAAAGTACAGAGCCACCATTAGCTAATTACAGTGTTTTGTCACTGCACGTTCGTTGTCGTTCCACACATTTGTCACCAGAGAGGGGTGCGTCCAAAATCTCTAAACTTCATCCCTGATCATCCCAACATGCATTGCAGCTTACCGTTCCATCTCCTCCACAGGCAAGGACGCGAAGATTTGGCACTTTCCTGTATAATTCCAACCTGACGGACCGACGGAAACAACAGTGAAGTGTGTTACTGATGCATTTGCAAGCAATTAGCATGCTAATTAACAGAATACTCCATTTAGCACAACAAATCCAAACATAAGAGCTGTTTAAAGACCCTGCACAGTAGTTGGACACTTAAGACACATTTAAAAGCATGAATTACACTGCATTAGATAACATTATCAAAACAAGTATCATTTTATCACAACTAACTTCACATTTCAGAGCCATTTTGCATTGATACTGGTAACACTTTACAATAAAGTTTAATTTGTTATCGTTAGTTATTGCAATAGGCATCATGAACTAACAACATACAATACTTTTACAGAATTTATTAACGCTAATTTCTATTTATACACCAGTACATTTAACATTTCAAGTTGTGTAAGCATGTATTATGAAAGAACAGGAATAATGAACAACAATATATTTAATAATTAACCTAGATTGATAAATGCAATATATTTATCATTAGTAAATTAGTAAAATGTTTATCATCAGTACTTACTGCACTAACTAATGCTAACAAACTTAACCTTAATGTAAAGTGGGTACTATCAGTAACGTTAGTTAATGCATTAACTAACAATGAGCAATACATTTGTTACAGTATTTATTCATCTTTGTTAACATTAATTAATAAAAACTACAACTGTTCATTGTTAGTTCATGTTAGCTCAGGTCTATTAAATAATATTGACAGATACAGCTTAAAATGTATTAGTAAATTTTGAAATTAAATTAATAAATGCTTTAGACGTGCTTTCTAAAGCATTTTGTGGTAACACTTTACAATAAGGTTCCATTTGTTAACATCAGTTAACCACATTAGTTAACATAAACTACCAATAAAAAATACTTCTAAAGCATTTATGAATCTTAGTTAATGTTGATTCCAATATTTACTCATACATTATTAAAATCCAAAGTTTTATCTATTAATGTTATTTACCTGAGCTAATGTTATGTACCTGAGCTAACATGAACTAACAATGAACAGCTGTATTTTTAATAACTAACTTTAACAAAGATTAATAAATACTGTAACACGTGTAGTGCTCATTGTAAGTTAATGTTAGTTAATGCATTAAATATAGTTAACAAATGGAACCTTATTGTAAAGCGTTACCAATTTTGTCTTCATTTTCAATGTTCATTCATCATGTAAAACCTAATAAAACAATTAATTTGGGAAACTTTTGGCATGAAATATGTTTTTCTTTGAAATAAATGACACTTCATTTCATATTTTCATTTTTTCCTTCTAATACAATGACATTTTTAAGTGTGGATTAACTGTTTTGGGGGCCACTACATGTGTGTGTGTTGGTTTTCTGTTTTAATAGAGGGAGTTTAATCACAGCTCTATCAGACAGCTCTGAAGAAAAGCCCTCCAGCCGCCCAGCTGTGTCTGCCCTCCCATCTTAATACTCTCTCTCTCTCTCTGTCAGCAGTAGAGCCCATCAGAGCTCATCGTCTGTGCTTTGCTGCCTCACGGCTCAATTACTGAGGCGAACTGAGGCGGTGGGCAGCGGGGAGAGAAGCTTCTAGAACACTGAACTCCCTCACAGAACACAGCACTGCTGAGATCCAACGACTACATAATTAATGTGGTCAGGACAAAGAAATGGTGGGTTAAAGCGCATTAAGGGAGGGAGAGATGATCTGAAATGTAATGAAAGAGAGCACTGAAATCGAGAGACTCACGCTTCTCTGGGCCCTCCCTGAGACAAATCAAACACCTGCCGAGGGTTCAGGATCCACATGAACATCTGCAGCAGCTTCGTCCCCTGAGAACCACAGACAGAAGTTCAGAGAGACACAACCATAAACATACAGAAGGACAGATAGAGGGGCAGAACAACAGAGTGACAGAAGGACAGTCAGAGAGAATGACAGATAGAATGATAGATAGAACGATAGACAGATATAGATAGAGCAATAGAACGATAGAATGACAGAACGATAGATAGATAGATAGATAGATAGATAGATAGATAGATAGATAGATAGATAGATAGATAGATAGATAGAACGACAGAACGATAGATAGAACGATAGATAGATAGATAGATAGATAGATAGACAGACAGACAGATAGACAGATAGATAGATAGATAGATAGATAGATAGATAGATAGATAGATAGATAGATAGATAGATAGATAGACAAATTGAACAAGAAAGATAAACAGCCAAACAGAGTGATAGAACAAGAGACAGTGATTGACGGCAGACAGATACTGTAGAACAACAGACAGAGTGACAGACAACAGACAGACAGAACAACAGCATGATAGATTGAGAGAGTGACAGAATGACAGACAAAGAACAACAGTTATTGTCAGAACGACAGACAGACTGAACAACAGTCATAGATATAACAACGGAAAGATAGAATAACAGAGTCAGAGCAACAGACAGACAGAATGACAGAGTGATAGCTAGAATGACAGTGACAGAACGACAGACAGATAGAACAAGTCATAGAACTACAGACAGACAGAATGAGTCATAGAGCAGACAGAATGACAGAGTGACAGAATGACTGAGTGATGCAACAACAGACAGATGGAACAACAGACAGAGTCATAGACAGAATAACAGACAGACAACAGTAACAGACAGAATGACCGACAGATAGACGGAATGACAGACAGATAGAACATTAGACAGAACTAGATAGTAAAGTTTGTAGACAAACTTTAAGTTGACTTGAAAAAGCCTGACTAGAAAGTTTGAAGTAGTTTTAAAAGCTTTAAGTTTGAAGGTTTTCAGTTTTAACTAGTTTGAAGTTTAAAGTAGTTTTAAAGTTTAAAGTTTTGAAGACAATACAATTTATCAGAAAAACAGACAAACAGATAGATAGATAGATAGATAGATAGATAGATAGATAGATAGATAGATAGATAGATAGGAAATATTAAATTATATTAGAAATTTTAGATGTAGATTAATAGATTCTATGTCGTTTCTATTTGGTTTCTATGGTGATGCTATGCGGTTGCTAAGGTACCCGGGGTGCTTGCTAAGGTGTTGCTATGCGGTTTCTAGGGTAGCCAGGGTGGTTGCTAAGGTGTTGCTATGTGGTTGCTAGGGTACTTGGGGTGTTGCTATGCAGTTGCTAAGGTACCCAGAGTGGTTGCTAGGGTGTTGCTATGTGGTTGCTAGGATACCCGGGTGGCTGCTAGGGTGTTGCAATGCGGTTGCTAAGGTGCTTGGGGTGGTTGCTAGGGTGTTGCTATGCAGTTGCTAAGGTACCCAGGGTGGTTTCTAAGGTGTTGCCATGCGGTTGCTAAGGTACCCGGGGTGGTTGCTAGGGTATTGCTATGCGGTTGCTAAAGTACCCAGGGTGGTTGCTAAGGTGTTGCTATGCAGCTGCTAGGGTATCTGGAGCAGTTGCTAGGGTGTTGCTATGCGGTTGCTAAGGTACCCGGGTTGGTTGCTAAGGTGTTGCTATGCGGTTGGTAGGGTACCTGGAGTGGTTGCTAAGGTGCTGCTATGCGGTTGTTAGGGTACTTGGGGGTGGTTGCTATGCGGTTTGCTAAGGTACCTGGGGTGGTTGCTAAGGTGTTTCTATGTGGTTGCTAGGGTACTTGGGGTGTTGCTAGGGTGTTGCTATGTAGTTGCTAAGGTACCCAGAGTGGTTGCTAGGGTGCTGCTATGCGGTTGCTAGGATACCCGGAGTGGTTGTTAGGGTGTTGCAATGCGGTTGCTAAGGTGCTTGGGGTGGTTCCTAGGGTGTTGCTATGCAGTTGCTAAGGTACCCAGGGTGGTTTCTAAGGTGTTGCCATGCGGTTGCTAAGGTACCCGGGTTGGTTGCTAAGGTGTTGCTATGCGGTTGGTAGGGTACCTGGGGTGGTTGCTAAGGTGCTGCTATGCGGTTGTTAGGGTACTTGGGGGTGGTTGCTATGCGGTTTGCTAAGGTACCCGGGGTGGTTGCTAGGGTGTAACTAGCATGTGATTAGCAAGTCACTAGCATGCTACTAGCATTATTAACATGTTAGTAGCATGATTAACAAGTTACGAGCATGTTGCTAGCATGTTTACAGTCTGAAGGTCTGGGCCGAGTTCGGTGGTTCTAGCTTGAAAGCTTTAGGAGGAGATAGTGTTTAAATTTTGGCTCAGAAGTAGGGCTGCAACGATTAGTTGACATTATCGACAACGTCGACAATAAAAAATTGTCGACAAATATTTCTGTTGTCGAGTAGTCATTTGATCCCATATGACCCAATGTAAGAGCCTGCAATACTGCGGTTTGACCAGTGTGGCGCTGTAGCGCAAGACTGTAATTCTGATGCAGTTCAAGAGAAGAAGAGACACACAGCGCTTTAGAGCACAGCGTTTTCTTCTAAATAACGCTATAAACAACAAACAAAACAACAGTTTAAACAACAAAAACTGACAGCGGTGAGAAAGTGATGTTTGCATGAGCTCTTCAGTTCGGTACTTCAGTAAAGCAGTCACATCACGTTTATTTATATAGTATTTATGCAAGAGATAGCCTTAAATCAAACAGTTTAGTTAGTGTCGCTTTCAGTTAGAATTACAACTTTCTGTTATAAAGCAGCTCTCCAGTGTGCAGCTAGCTAATGATCAAATCTTTTTATTAGTTGGAGAAATAAATTAGAGTGATAGTTTGGTTTGCAGAGACCAGCTTGATCTAGCTCAGGACTGTTTTGATTATCATAACCCTATAAGGTATTTTAAGAGAGATATATATTGTGAATAAAATGGTTTATCAAAAAAATAAAAAATAAAGCATCTTATCACTTACCTTTATTTTGTTTCTTATCCGTATGACTTACAAAATGAGATGTTACGCAGAATGTGTCATTCAGTTATTTTTTCATATAGCTAATTAAATGGTGATTAAGAGAGTTTCTCTGTCTGTCATCTCATTTTGTGTGCCAAATATATCTATTTATATAAATTAATTGGTAACGCTTTTACGGTAAGGTGTTATAATGTATTACCTAACATGAATGAACAATACATTTATTACACTTTTAATATTTGTTAATGTTATTTAATAAATACAGTCGTTCATTGTTAGTTCATATTAATTCACAGTGCATTAACTAATGTAAACAAACACAACTTGTGATTTTAATAATGCATTACTAAATGCTGAAATTAACATTAACTAAGATTAATAAATGCTGTAGAAGTATTGTTCATTATTAGATCATGTTAACTAATGTAGTCAACTAATGTTAACTAATGAAACTTTATTTTAAAGTGTTAGCAATTTATTGTGTAATAATTTTAATTAATTACATGTGTGACCCTGGAGCACAAAACCAGTCATAAGTAGCTCTGGTATATTTGTAGAAATACCCAACAATACATTGTACATTTAAATCATTAGGATATTAAGTAAATATCATGTTCCATTGAAGCTTAATTTTTGATTAGTAATACGCATTGCTAAGAACTTCATTTGGACAACTTTAAAGGTGATTTTCTCAATATTTCGATTTTTTTTTTTTGCACCCTCAGATTCCGGATTTTCAAATAGTTGTATCTCAGCCAAATATTGTCCTATCCTAACAAACCATCCATCAAAGCTTATTTATTGAGCTTTCAGGTGATGTATAAATCTCAATTTCAAAAAATTGACCCTTATGACTGGTTTTGTGGTCCAGGGTCACATATGATTTTCAAAAGCTGAAGTGATTACCTTTTATTTATTTGTTAGAATATGTATAACTCAATATTTTAACTAATTGCAAAAGCTGAATAATCAATCAAAGTCTATTGATTAATCAGTGAAATAATCGATGATTGGTCGATTAATTGGTCTAATAATCGTTAGATTAATCGATTATCAAAATAATCGTTTGTTGCAGCCCTACTCAGAAGAATAAGAAGTTTAAATAGTAGATCAGTAAGTTGGCTTTTTCAAGCCAACTTAATGATAGAGAGATAGAGTGACAGACAGGGAGAACATCAGACAGAGTGATAACACAACAGACAGAACGTCAGAGAGGTAGATATATTGACCGACAGACAGAATGTTAGATAGAATGGCAGACAGACAGACAGGTAGATGGATGGATAGACACACAGACAGAACAACAGACAGAACCACAGACGGATGGATGGATGGACAGATAGAATGACAGAGAGGCCGACTGATACACAGATCTCGTTTAACTCTCTTCCCACACAATAAAATAAATGGACATGAAATATTGATTTCATCTGAAATTGTTTATGTAATGTATCCATTTAGGTTTTAATGAAATATTTATGCTAAGTAGTCGCATATTAAGCAGTTTAATGCACAGTTTAATGTCGTTTGGTCATTATGACCCTTTCAGGGTTTATTGTTCTATAACGACTGTACATTATTCCTCCATTAGTGTCTTTATACAGAAGATCACCTGGTTTCCGCCGCTCTTGGGGTTGACGAACACCAACACTGGTTTCATCAGCGGTGAGGGCAGCGGCTTCAGCATGAACGGACGCCATTTCGATTCCTGCAGAAGTCATTATACTTCATTATACTTTGGACATTTGCACACAAATACAGACACACACACACCACTGCAGTGAGCTGTGAGGACAGATGATCACAGAGCAGGAGTTAAGGGAAGAAAGCCCTCAGAAAACACTGTGGCATCATATAAAATGAGGGACAGGACAGGAATCAGATCTACTCACTTCCGTCCCCTTTTTGCTGGCTCTTCTTTTGAACGACGTCCGTTTTTTCCTTCGAGTGGAGTTTTTAAATGAGCTCTGGGACACAGGAGAGAGATGCCGACTAAGCCAACACATACCAAAACTAACTCCAGCAGGACTACATTAAGTTAAAGTTTGACCATTACTGATAGAAGTCTTAATTTTTCAATTCAAGGAAAAGTTCACCCAAAAAGGAAAAAGTTTTCATCACTTGTTCACCCTCATGTTACTCTGAACCTGTTGATGAAGAAACCTGATGCAAATACTGTTCTTTTTCTACTAACTAAAGCAAACGCAGACAGCTGTCCAACTCCAAAAACGGTAAAAAAGCACCATAAGGACAGTTCACAGGACATGATATTTAAAGTCTTCTGAAGTCATACAATGAGGAAAAGACTAAAATCAACTCATTGACATTGTAAGAAAAGAGCAGTGTAAACATACTGCAAAACATCTTTTATATTGAAGAATAAAAAGTCATATGGGTTCAGAATGACATGAAGATGAGAAAATAATAAAAAGATTTTCCTTGGTTGAACTATTCCAAAAACACTTCGAATACAAGTAAGCAACTTCCCTTTGAGCAACTCCTGAATTGAAAGCGGCAATAATGTGCCACATTTCAAAAACCTGCCCCACTGATGCATGAATCCACCAATCATAGCTGAGCATGTCATCAGTGGGTGTGGTCTAAATATCTGCTATGACTGTTGATATGATGGGTCAGTTTTTGAATTCAATTCTGGCTTTCAAGGCAACAGATAAACTGTAATGTTAAAAGTTTACATTGCAAAAAAAATTTTTTTTTTTTTTTTTTTACTTAGTATTTTTGTCTTGATTTCCTATGGAAGCAATTCTTAGTCTGACACTTTTCTTTCTTTTTTTTTTTTTACTTTTTCCATCTCACAAAATTATTATTATTTTTTTCAAAATTGCGAGATAAAAACTTAAAATTATGACTTTTTTTGTTGTAATTTTTTTATTTATATCTCACAATTCTAAGTTTGCAATAGAACAAAAAAATAAATAAAAAGGTGATTGTGACTTTTTATCTCACAATTCTGACTCCCCCCCGCCCCCCCCCCTGCAATTTTAAGTTTATGTCTTGCAATTCTGAATTTATATTTTGCAAGAATTGCCAGAATCTCAGCACTGCAATAAAAAAAAGTAAAAATTGTGAGATATGAACTCAGAATTGTGAGAAAAATGTTGCAATTATCTTTATTTTTTCATTCCATGGTGGAAACAAGCTTCCATATATTTTCCAGTCCAAATATCGAAATATTTTCAAAATCAAGACACATTTACTTGAGAAGCAAAACTGCACTAGATAATAAGTTTGCTTTCTGAAAATATTATAAAATACTTTATATAAAATATTATATCAAAATGAAGTAAATTTTTGCTTACAATAAGAAAAATATCTGCCAAAGTGGTAAGAAAAATAAATTTGAATTCAATCTATATTTTTTTTTTTACATCACTGGCAGAATTTTTTTCTTGTTTTAAGCATAAGCTTACTTAATTTTATATTATATATATATATATATATATATATATATATATATATATATATATATATATTTTTTTTTTTTTTTTTTTTTTAAATAAGACTTTATATCTTATGTCATTCTAATGTAAATGTTTCTTAATTTCAGAACATTTAGATATTTGTACTGGAAAACAAGACAAAACTACAGAGTAAGAAGTCATTTTTGCAGTGTATGAAACAATGAAAGAAGCTCCATATAAAATATGTAGACGAGTTTTATGAAACACACTGTTACTGATATCAAATCTTGCAGCATCAAAGCGTATTTAAGCCGATTAGCATAACTAAGTGCAGAAGACATGATCATACAGCTTAGCATCAAAACACAGTCTAGTGTCACCTTGCATTATCATCTCCTGCAGGACATTACATAAACCTCAGGCTCAGGTCAAGTGCTGATAAAACTCTGGAAAAGTTCACTGTCTGAGGTGAGCATACCTGTGGCTTCCTGACTTTGATGATCCAGGAAGGGGGTACGATGACCCCGGCGTGAGCTCCTAGAGAACAGGGCTCCTCGATCTGATGTAGCATGAAGCACGTGACCTTATTATGGAACTGAAGGACAGAGAGATAAACAGAGAAAGAGATTAAACAAATCTGCGTTAAATAAACCAGTGAGTTAAACACTGATGTGATGCTCACTGCCTGCTTGCACCAGGAGCAGCTGATGGCCACGATCTCCTTGCTGTGGAAGAACTTCTGCGGGAAACTCTGCAATGAAAGTGAAAGATAGCATAAACATACTAGAATTTTGCATATGAGTTCTTCAATAAAGGCGTGAATTTGAAGGCGTGACGTACTTTCCCGCACTGACGACACTTCCCCTCTTGTCGTCGGCGATGGACCCAGTGATGTCTCAAAATGTTCTGCTGTCGCAAACAGACACAACGGGTCACATGTAAACGTGCCAACAAGGGTTCATTCTGCCATAGCACATGGAGTACAATGAGTATACGACAAACTTCAGCATGATTTAAAGTTGTGTGGCAATGAGGTGGACTCACATCTCTAAAGCATCGAGACCCGCCCTCTCTGAAAGTGGGTTTGCAGCGGAAGTTGATCTGTGAGGGAGACAATGAAAGTAGAATTATAATACAATGAGAAGCTCTGATTGTTGTAGCTCGTGTTGTATTATATTATATTATACAATTGATAAAATATAATTTAAATGTGAAATACAGACACACACTATCTTATTACTACAATATGTTAATTGTTTTAAAAATAAAAAAGTAATAATTTATAAATAAAATAATTTCAAAAATATCAAATAATTCTAAATAATTTCTAATATTTATATTATCCAAAAACAGATATAACCATATTGTTATTAAAACAAACTATTTTGTCATTACATTTCCAGCCAAAAAATATACATTTCAATATACACTGTTAGTTTGATATTCATTTATGTTGTCTATTCATGCAATTGCACTGATTAATTGAACTATTATATTATATTATAATTTATATTCATGCATTATATATAACAATTAATATATAATGTACTATAATAATGTTTACAATGTGAAATTTACACTATATTACTATTAAATTTTTAAAAACTAAAAAATAATAAAAATAGTGATCTCTAAAATATTAAATAATTCTAAATAATTTCTAATACATTTCATTCAATAAATTAGCCAAAAACAGACATTACCACATAGTTAGTAAAATATAAATCATTTTTCATTAAATATCCAGCATAATATATTGAAATATTCAACTATTATTATATTATATAACATTATATAATATTATTATTTATATTTTAAAATATTAAAAAATTCGAAATTATTTCTAATATACAATTAAATAAATGAAATCAATCCAAAAACCGACATTACCACATAGTAAATTATTCATTATATTTCCAGCAAGGCAATATATATTGTGCTATATACAGTTATCCTTTCACATCTATCCGTGCAACTGCACTGACAAATATATCTGAACACTGCAACAGCAGGGACCGACAACTCCTGATCCTAAAAACCATATCTGCAACACCTAGATTATACCCTCTCATCCCATTTCATCATCCTCCTGATGTCTGTTTGAAGAGACAAACGTCAGCGTTCATCTGTGGAGGGCATACTGATGACGTGCATGAGAATTATACAGATATTTCTGCCTCCGCTCACCTTGTCCAGCTCCTCGATACACGCCGTGTGGACCACGATCTTACAGGCTGCACACTTCCTCCGGGGAGCCGACTTCTTAAAGAGAACCGAACAGCACAAAACACACAGCAATTTGTCACAGAGCAAATGCACACATCTACGATCCATCTTATTGTAAGAGGAATATGCTCTCATCTTCAGCAGTAAAAAGCTTCCTCTGAGGCAAAGAAGGATTTTGCCAACCGCTTGAAGTGGCAATAATAGAGTTGCCACGGCTCTAGAAAACATCAGAGCGTGGCGCCGCGCTTTAACAAAAGCCTAACAAAATCTTTTTACCTGATGTACATTCTCAGACTAATAGCTGCCTCTTCCTTTCAACACAAACCAGCCTCACATTATCTCATGAAAGAAAATGTCACTGCTAAAACGCTCTAATGACACTCTTCTCTGCCTTCAGCTCACCCTGCAAATACAGCAACCGTCTGACTTCTCTCGTCCGTTTTAACCCATTTAACCACGCTATACTCACTGGAATCTTGACCACGCACGTCTCCTCGCCCAGGTAGCAGAGATCGCCGGAGCAATTCGTCTCCAGCCACAGGTGGTCACCGTTCACTGCGTTCTCCTGCAAATAAGGAGATCAAATTAAAAGTTTTGTGGCTTTTAATCCACGTTTGTGTTTCATTTCCTTTGGAGGACATCTCTTTTCAGAAAATTAACCATTATAAAACTTGTTATTCCTTGTGAGGCATAAATTAATGCAATTTCTTTCTTACTTTGGACTCTAATGGACTTTCTCTTCAAAGCTAACAGTGCTCTAAAATTGTCACATTTATTGGCACATTATACATCATTGACACTCAGAAAAGTAACTGAATGTTAATAATGTATACGGCTGACAAATGTAACAACTTTAGGGCACTGTTAGCTTTGAAGTTAATCCTCCATGCTAATGCATCCTTAAATGTTCACAAAATGAGCATTTATGCATTTAAAATTGACAATTTTGCTCTTTCGGGAAAACAAACCAAAAATATTCATCAAGTGCTCTCTAGAATGAAAATCCCCTTATGCTAACTGATTAGCATGTAGCAAATCATGGTTTGTGGCTATTGTGACAATTTCCATGCATGCAGTTATACATATAGCTATGTAACTTTCTTACTTTGACACGCAGAAAAGCAGCCATTAGCGTTCAATGACGCATGTAGCTGACAAATGTGACAATTTTAGGGCACAGCCTTCAAAATGAGACAGTCCATGTCTGTTAGCTTTGAAGCTAACATCTGCATGCAAATGCACTCTTGCATGTTTACAAAATTATCATATTTGCATTTAAAATGGACCATTTTATTCTTTCAGGAAAAAAAAAAAAGATCAAATGCTCTCTAGAATGAAAAAAAAATCCCCTCATGCTACTGATTAGCATGTAGCAAATTATGTCTATTATGACAACCTCCATGTATATAGTTATACATATAGCTATACTTTCTTACTTTGGACTATAATGGTTACTTTTCTGATTGTCAATAATGTATGTGGCAGACAAAAGTGACAACTTGAGGGCACAGTTTTCAAAATGAGATGTCTGCTAGCTTTGAAGCTAACGTCTATGCTAATGAACTCTTAAATGCTCACAAAATTAGCATATATGCTAATTTAAACTAGTTGATTTTACTGTTTTAAGAAAACAAACCAAAAGCATTGATCAAATTCTCTCTAGAAAGAAAAATCACCTTATGCTAACTGGTTATAGCAAATCATGATTTATGGCTATTATGATGAAACTTCACACATGCAGTTGAAGCAGTGAATTAAATATTACATTTTGAAGTAGAAAGACAAAAATTCTCTTGTAAAACACTACTCCGGCAACTTTGAAAAATCACTTTTTTAAAAAGTGTAGTTATGAGTTTGCTTCATAACTAATGAACTTTGCAACCTTTACTCTGTAACTGAACTGAATAATGACATTAATGCAACTGTATTCGTTTCATAATTGAAGAACTTGCCATATTAACACTGTTATTTTCTTGTTTATTACTGTGAAGCTGCTTTGAAACAATCTGTATTGTATAAAGCTAAACTTATGCTTAAGTATAGGAGCATTTAAGTACAAAAACATTCAGGTAACGCACATTGAAATCACACACACGTATTTTATATTGCAACAACGACACTGTTATGTGAGGCTTCAATTAGCACTGACTCGCGCACACACTTAGCAGCTTTAGGAAGGCACATTAATGTTTGATGGCTGCGCTGGTTACGTCGGGAACTAGCGGGGAAGGAAAGGCCAGCAAAGATGCACAGGAAGCGGCCCGCTGGGCTCCGCCCCCTCAGCAGTCTCCATCTGTACACACAGCACCTGGATTAACGAGTCTCTCTTTTGCCATGCCAACTGTCTTTGCGGGACACACCCACGACTAACCGCGCCCACCCATCCGAATGTGCTGATATGTGCAAAACTAATGCACAACCTGATACTCGACAGTAACATTATCGCTTTAGTCTGGGAATGTCGCATATTATCTACAAAAATCACACTATATATCATAAGAAAAAAAAAAATAACACATTGTAAACTAGTTCCAACTGTGGTAAACTCATCATCATTATGCTGTGTATAGCACATTGCTTTATTGTTGCTAAATAAAATGAAATCAAATATAAATATTACATGAAAAACTTTAACTTAAAAAGATTTAGCTGAAAATTAGTAATATTGCGTTTGCAACTGAAATAAATTAGCTTACGCTGAAGTACTAAAATTACTAAAACTTATAATACAGAATTAAAAATATATTAAATCTAAATAGAAGTATTTAAAAAAATAATAAAAATGGCAAAAGTACAAAACAAAATGACTAAAACTGAAACTAAAATGAAAATGTAAAAATAAAAGCTAATTAAAAACTAAAAGAAATAATAAATAAATAAATCTCAAATTAAAATGAAAATATAACAATAAAAGCTAATCCAAAGCTAATTTAAAATGGAAATAAACAAATTAATAATGTTGAAAAATGATAGAAAGAAAATGTAATGCAACAAACTGAAATAAAATAAGATTTAAGTACTAAAATGACAAACTAAAACTGAAATAAAATTAAAAATAAAGCTAAATAGAAATATTTTAAAAGAAACAATTCTTATAAAAATGTCAAAAGCACAACAAAACTACAAAAAAAATTAAAATTAATGAAAACTGAAATTAATATGAATAACTTGAAATGAAGTTAAATTATTAATAATAATAATATAATAATAATACCATATAAGTAAACCATAACACTGGTTCTTGGCAGTTGTTAGATGGTTGCTAGGGTGTTTTGGGTGGTTGCTAGGCTCAAATCAAAAGGATTCATGTCTATATCAAAGTACCATATGATACCATCACAGCACTGCCAGAGTCATTTTTTTATGGGAAAGCTAATAAGACATACAGTTGGACAGACAATCGGAGTGAAAGACAGATGAAGAACACTTACGCTCCAGTCCACTGTGCTGCGAAGCTCCTTGGCCGGTCCATTGCTCAGGGCAGGGAAGGGACTGTGGGCCGGACCCAAATGCTGGAGGCCCGACCGTGAGATGGCTTTCCTGCGGAGCAGAACGACCACAAATAGCTTCAGCCCAAGAGTAAACGCATTCAAGAGAAAATAATGAGACCTTGCTGGACTGAAGGTTTTGACATCTGGGCTAAAGCTCCTTGCTGTTGCACATAAAAGGACTAGTCATCGTGGAGCTAAAGCGGGGACACACTACAAACACACACAACAGGAGACGGCCATCTACCTTGTGCCAGTATCAAAATGATCCAGACCAATCTGTTAACCAGTCTGCTTGGCCAGGAAGTTCCCATAATTCCCTGCATGCAAAGAGAGCCTCTGCCTCATATGGTATGAAATCAGCAAAGCCTGTTCTAAGAGACAATGTGTGTGTTCTTGTGTCCCAGCAAGGGACTTGCATGAGTCAGTACTGTGTGATGATCACTTCCTCTGTCTGTCATTCTTCCGTAGAATTAGCCATCATCCCGTGCCATAATCACAGACAGATCTACTCAAACTTATATTTACGCAAATACAGCCCTCAAATAAGACCCACACTGTCTGTACAAACACAAAGAGAGGAAATAAGTTTAAAGGGGTCATGAACCGAGAAACCAAAATTCCCTTCATCTTTTGACATATAAGAAGAAGCCTGCTTCTACATCGAGGCCTGTTTAGCCCCGCCCACCGATTCGCCCATGTAGAGTGTTGTCTATGCTCGTAAACAGTGTTGCCAAGTCCGCAGTTTTTCCGCGGAATTGGGCTATTTTAACACTGTTGCCGCAGGTTGTTTTTCATGTCCGAGGGTTGAAGTGACCACAATACATGATTTTTTTTTTTTGCATTTTTTAAAGATTTATTTTGGGCGTTTTTGACTTTATTATGATAGGCCAGTGTAGAAGAGACAGAAAGCAAAGTGGGAAAGAGAGAGGGGTGTGATCGGGAAAGGCCCTCGAACCAGGATTCGAACTCGGGACGCCTGTAGCACACCAGCGCAATAACTGGCACATTGCCAAAAAGGCTATTGGTGCTGATGGAATGCGAATTTTAAACACAACTGTTAGCCAATCATAGCAGTGGGTGTTTACTTCCGAGTCTACAATCCGCTACGCCTATTCAAACAGAGCGATGAGGGGGGATAAAAACAGGACAGAAAATAGCATATTACTGCTGGATTATGATGTTTTTTTGATCTAACATTATAAGTGGACCTTAGAGAACAGTACAAAATAGAAAACAGAGGCAGTTCATGACCCCTTTAAGGAGGTTAATAGTATACTATGGCCAAAACATTTCTCATGTACGTTAACACATGCATTAAAAATCTAAGGCTACTAATATATCACAGTGAACATGTAGCATGCATGTTTCATATCTCCAGCTGTCCAGGTGCATATTAAAATGTGTAACTGAACTTGATGAAACTCCAAGCTCCTTCCTCAAAAACTGCTGCTACCTGATCTTCCTCCAGTATTTAACATAGTAAACACACAGCACCATATGGCAGTCCCTTTTGAAGCGAAGGTTGAAAGTGACCCAACGCTCAGTGTATAATTTTACACACACTCACAGCACAAGCAACGGAGGCAGGGGGTGAAGAGAACAATGGACGAGGAAATGGTGGGCCGTACACCTGACACCCTGCTGAAAGTTTCAAATCCTCGTCTAAAATTATCCCGTTCAGAAAGAACACAAGCGAGAGTCCAGTTA
Source organism: Spinibarbus caldwelli (assembly GCA_039654775.1). Lineage (NCBI taxonomy): Eukaryota > Metazoa > Chordata > Actinopteri > Cypriniformes > Cyprinidae > Spinibarbus > Spinibarbus caldwelli. Next base: position 4,535,389 of record CM077228.1, on the reverse strand, counting down.
CGAGCTCTTTTGTAAAGCGAGCCGGGGCCACAGGATCACGCACCTTTACCCTCCGAGCTAAAAATAGAGCCACTGGCAGATGACATGTGCATTGGAAACATGCCACTGTGGTGAATGCCAGGAACAAGACAACAAATATACATAAACAAACATGTCACACATGCGTAGGCAAGAAAAATCTAAACCAGGTTTTCTGAAACAAGACTTGAGTTCTCAGATTTTTCTCCTGACAAAAATGATCTAACATGCCTTCTCAAAGATTTCAGAACAGATCTCAACAATGTCTTTCTCCTTAGACAAAGTTGACACTTAAGTAAAACGAATGAGAGTCTCCTAAGCAATGAAAGAGAGACTTGAGAGCAACAAAATGTGAAACTTGATGACACATGCATCGGAAAAAGGCCATACATGACAAAAAGAAACATGCAACATGAGGAGTGGAGTAAGAAAGCTTTCGTTATAAAACATCCTGAACGCTAAATCATTAGTGTCACATGTCTCTGTGGATGTGATTGCACTAAAATGATCAAATCCACAGGCTGATATAGAGAGGTTGAGACCTCTATGTCCTCTTTCCCATTGCAGTCAGGTAAATGAGTAACACATTTCTGTTTAATATTATTCCATTGCATTAAGCAAATCAATCAACGATGTCCACTGTTTAAAGACGCCATACATTAGGGCACATAATCAGTCCTGGGTAAACACAGTGTCATGTCGCAGACAGCAGAACATTTCACTAGAAAGCAATCAACTGAGTGCACACCGCACAGACAGAATGGAACACAATTTGAGATAAAGGATACGCCACACACCATCCAGAGCCGGTGGAAACAGACAGGAAGAGCAATCAGCGAGACTGCCATAATGGAATTAGTTCTACTAAAAACAGCTTTGACAGAGGTCTGGCTTCACCGAGAGATTGCAGAAGGATGATGTGCATGTGTGTGACATTTATCATCGGCCAGTATTAATTTGCCGTGCGGGTTCCTGTTTATCCGACATGAAGAGATGGACAGAGGGTTTACGTGTGCGAATGCAGGGGATGTGTGTTCAATCTAGCGGCCGCTCCCTCCCACGACACCCTGCGGTAATATCATCCCTCCTGTGTAGGCATGGCAACAGTCCAACACACGCCACCGTTGGTGTATTTAAGTCTTAAATCTTGTTGTCAGCATCATAATCTCTGTCCCCGCTCCCATTGTCTCGGCCAATTAGGTTTTGTAGTTGTGTGTGGGATGCAAACACCCTCCACGCTTTAAGTCAGGTGTCAACCCACATACACAGCTATGATATCATCTCTCCGTGCCGCCTACTCTCCATCTCAGTAAGAAAAGAAGTAAAAGAGTGGAGTTCTGCTGCTGAAGAGATATGCAGCAACACCTGGTCAAACTAGACTGTCACTAACCTGTAGCCGAGAAGCCTGTGGTACCAGGTCACCTTCCGCTTCCGCCCTTTCCCACATACTCGCTTCTCCTCTACTGTCATCTGGGCCCTAATCATCCTTCCATTTCTCCTCAGCCTGTATCCTCCTTTCCTAACTTCCGGGGTGCTTCCTACCTCTTCTCCAGCAGCATCTGAAGCTGACGGCTTGCTTCCACTGGTGCAAGGTAGGCTGACATCACTGTTACACATGGCTGCCTGATAGAGCCGGAGCACTCCTAACACACCCTCTCGCGGCCCCTGTAGCGCTGAGATCATCAGGCCGTCAGATAGCTGAGACCTGATGAAGGACACCTGAGAACCCGGAGGTGTGTATGGGTGTCAGATCCTGTCCTGTCACCAGAGACAGACAAGAATCTCTCGCAATCATCACTACCATCGTTACCCCCAGAGAACCAAACCACAAGGTCAGCCCCACGTCTAGCACTTGGAGCTATTTTAAGGTCCATTATGTAACCCAAGTTGACCTTCTGCAAGACAATCTATGGGCAACCTGTTACAAAGGGACACTTTATCCAGATATCCATCAGTATTTGACTGAGTCGCAATCTAGTGATTCTACAGGATGTGACTTCATTCGATGACCCCACACTCTGATGATGCAAAGCTTTTTGTGAGTAGTCTGATTATGTAAAGTCTAATAGTCATGGATCTGTTGTTCAGGTAGTGCCTGGCGGGTGACGTACGCCAGCAAGTTCTTTCTTGAAAATGAGGCTGAAAGGGAATGATTCTTCTTTTGACACAAGTGATGTCAACCAAGTAATTGGAAGACAATGGGCTTCATTCATGAAACACGAGCAGAACGGATTTTTTTGTAAATCGTTTGTAAAGCCGTTCAGACGTAAACTTTCGAATTCATGAAAATGTTCGTATTTTCTAAATGTTAGTTGGTACTAAATGAATGTACACCTGCTCCCTGCTCTCCTTTTTTTTTTTCTTTTTTTTTTGTAGCTGAGTTGATAACTGTTGTCACTGTCACTACTTACTCAGCCGTCCAATCAATGGAGGAGGGGCGGGACAAATATCGACCAACCGTCATACTTGTACAACGACTGCCTACAACAATGGAGAAGTCAATATTACTGGTTACTGCTTTTTTATATTTAGTAAAAGTTTTAAAAATTAGATACTAGTAATACGTTGCCGCCGTGGATATTCCAAATCATAGCAACCAAAGTGTCTCAGCTGGAAAAACGCTGTGCTACCAAAGTGTTTTCAAGCGCCACCAGCTGGTCGTTTTAAGAAGAGCGCCTGACATTTTTTCAGCTGGCTAAAAACACTTTGGTGGACACACACATTACAGAATATATATATTGTTAGTCTTTTTTGCATTTATGCAATATACTGGAGACAAACCTGAGAAAGTAGACCAGAATATTCCACTGAGTTCCTGGACATGCAATTTGCGTTCATAGGCGGGGATTATGCTAATCGTGAATGAGCGTGCACAAGCGCCCTATTTACAAATCATTGGAATTCATTAACATACACAAGTTTAACTATCAAATCGGAAGTTTACGAAGCGTTTGTGAATCCAGAGGAGAGGTTTTGGGAAGGTCTGTTTTACGTGGAAATTACTCAAAATTTACTCATATACTCATATTTACGTAAAGAATCTATCTGGACACTATCTGATGGAATTGCTTGCTGGAAGAGTCTCTGATCTTGTCACTCTCTCTTTTTTCTCTCCACTTCGCTCAATCCCTCCTTGTAGCTCTCTAACTGGGTCAGTGTGCTCGCTGTGATTCTTCATGCCCGCGGGGCCCTGGCGAACATGCACTTGAAGGACAGCTTCTCTGAGCCTTACCATTACCGACTTCCTCAAGGCTACTGGCGCACCAGAGCACAATCCTTCTTCCTCTCCTCATTCTCATCAGAGTAGAAAGTCCTTGACACGGACCTTTTTCTCATGCCTCCCTCTCACTCCAGAGATTAAGATCTAAGACTCAGCACTGTGGGGTGAAGAAACACAAGCGAGAAAAAGATGTGCCAAAGGTAATAAGCGTAACAAAATCAACGCGTACGCGGAGCTCCCGCGAGACCCCGAGCCTGAGAGAAATCTCGGGCAGATCAGTGATTAGCGCTAATTCAATATTCGAGCTTTTATCTGAAGCTAGCTGCGTCCTGATAACAACGTGACGAACAGAACAACACTAGAGTATATCAAGAGGCAATACAAAGTGTTCTAGATAAGAACATCACAAAACATATTATCAGCACTTCATTTTTTGCACACGTCTTGTTATCTGTTTATCGAATTACAACAAGCAGGCGTCTCACAAGTCGTCTTATGCATATGTGTCAGATTTGGGACATACATTACATATCCCTAAAGGGATTGTTGCTAACTTGTTTCTTGGTGGGTTCAAATCAACCACCCTCAGGTTACTGCACACAGGAGTCCCACTAAGTGGAAAATAGTATCCATAAGGTTTCAAATTGAACCCAATAAGACACAAATTATCACCATTGTGCTCTTAAAGATTTTGTGCTTGAAACAGTGTCACTTTGAACAAAAGCATCTACTAATTCACAGTTTCCCAAACTTTTTCAATCCGAGGACCCGTTCTGTGACCCCAAAGTTTCCCAACAACCTCAAAATGTTCTCAGAGAAAACAAAGCACTGATTTCAGTGTCATTTCAGGAGAGAAATAAACATGTTCAGACCCTGCAAGCTACTACGAATGCTTTGGCTGTTTACCCTGTCCCAAGGCAAGGATGCATTTTCTAAACTATTGCACTGTTTCCTGAATAAATGTGGTCAAAGTATTAGTCACTCAGTTTAAACGTGTCGAGGCTGAATTCCCTCCGGTTCCCTTTTTATACGTGTGTGTCCGTGATGTTGTTGTTGTGACTATGTGTTCATGTGTGTGCCGGATGGAGACACATTTCTCTCATTTGCCCCTGAGCTCTGTCACTGCAGCCTGACACACACCCACTGACAATGGCAGGAAAACTACACACAAACACACACATACGCAAACTCAGCACATACATCACACTTGTGACCGGATCATGGGGAAGAAATGGAAGTAAGCGGTAGGTGGACATATCCGTGGGCAGATCCAGTTATATATGGGTGTTTCTTCAGCTATGGACATATTTGGCCCGGTGGACCAAGAGTGAGAAAATAAACTTTTTTTCACATTAGTTTATTTACTAACAAATGATATCTACCTTTTTTCTTTAAATGTCTCAATTTTCTCTCAAGCTCTCCACTGACACTGTCTCCTACAATAATCCTACTGAATTCTGCACTGAATACTTCACATGACATTTTCGCACATACAGAACAAACTTTGCTGCCATCCTTCTCAGGATGTCGCCTTCGCTCTTGAAAACCCGGATAACATCTGCGGTGGAGCTGATGATGGAAAAGCTCAGCAAGCCTGATTCACTGACTGATAAATGATCATCGCATCTTTAGTGATTTGCTATTATTTCAGCTAAATTATCTCCGCGCCTTCTGATAACAGCGTAGGAAATGCATGATGCAAATCCGGACTAACTGTACACTGGCAGCAGGCGCTTGTACAGTATCTGCGTGTACTTTTCAAGCAGTTTGACCAATCTAAGAGTGTTTATGCAAGTGTGCACTAGTGCCACTCATGGAAGGAGTAGCTTTCTAGCGTATTAAATATTTAAATGCATTAGTTTGCGAATGCAATCATTGTGTAGTACCATATTCATTTAAATGCACTGAAAGTCAACATGCATTGTGAACTTATAATTGTGCAACAGAACTTCCATCCTGCTGGTATAGCGGTCAGGCAGGAAGTCTGGGCTTTTCCCGCTTGAACTCCCCAAACAACAGCATTCAGATATTTATATCCATCACCACCCAGCCTCACGCTGCAACACACACTTTCCCTCCACAGTCCACTCATGACTGTCATCTCTCACATTTAGTTCTGTCCGTCCTGTCTCTGCTCTGCCTTCCATCGTGTGTATGTCCTTTCTTCATGGCGATGTGACAATCTGTTCCTCAATCCTTCTTTCTGTTCCTCTTTTCTTCCTCTACTAAATATATAGGGCACGTTATCAAAGAACAGTCCCTCTTTATCTTTCTCAAGATCATCTCAGGTCTACAGCCTTTCACCTTCCTCCTTAACTCTCACTTCATCTTTGTCTCTTCTTTCTCTCTCCTTCCCTTTCTTTCTGTACCATTCTTCCGTTCCTTCTCCGTCAGGGTCAAACTTCAGCATCTCCCGGCAGACCAGCTGCTGTGGGCCACATGCACCTCGTCCTTCACCACATGAAGGAGCAAAGACACTCTTCCCCTCCATCCCTCTGTCCAACATTCATCCCCCTCCCGCTCGTCTCTTCTCCTCTCGTCTGATTACCTTATGCAATTTTGCTTCTCAAGTATTTTTAAGAACGTTTGGATATTTCTACAGGAAAACAAGACAAAAATACGGATTAAGAGAGTGATTTTTTTGCAGAGCAGCGGGTGCAGAGACCGTGGGCGTTCTGGCTTTGGCGAGCGCCGTTCACACGGATCCAAGTGCTCCTGGGTAATCGCCTCTCACTCTATTCATTTCAGCCTCTCCTGCATTCTGACACTTTCTCCTGTTAAAGATCCTCATGCGTAGCGACACTAGCTTCCTGCCACACATTTTACATTCAGGTAAAATTTTCAAGAAAAAGGTGATTTCTTAAAAAAACGGAAGCAATTCAGTCACTCAATTGACTGAAGATATAAGAGTGAACTAGATTTTTGCACATTTTCTGAAGAAAATATTAAAAGGGTCATGAACTGCCTCTGTTTTTTATTTTGTACTGTTCTCCGAGGTCCACTTATAAATGTTATCCAGATTTTTACATAAAAACATGATATTTTCTGTCCTGTTTTTAACCCCCTGATCGGAACACTCCGTTTGAATAAGCGTGGCAGATTGTAGACTCGGAAGTAAACGCCCTCTGCTATGATTGGATAATAATTGTGTAAGTTTGACATTCTATATTCTTTACAGATGTGATTTAGGTTAACACCGCATAAATTCTCATATCAAATGATCTGTTAAACAGACAAAGCAATAGTGATTAGTGAATAGTTACTCACACTTGTGTGTTGCGACATTACTGTCGGATTCAATATAGTCGGAATAGCATCGTCTTTTATTTTCAAATTTTCTGAAAATCCCGCATCGAATTGTGCCTTGTTTGTAAACGAATCCGTAAAATGAAGTGAACAATGGACCGAGTTATTATTGACGCGGTCTGGATCTTCATTAAAAATAAAGTTTATCCACTCTTTCCCAACGTTGGGATCAGAAGGAAGGCAATGCAAGGACTGTTTTTCCACAGCTTGGCACTGCACAGAGCCATCTTTATCATTTGGTTTCTGCGTAGACCTGTGTGTTCGCCTCTCTCGTTTACACTATATGTGTGAAGCGGTGGGCGGGGCTAAACAGGCAGCGCTGCAAAAGCAGGCGTTGATCTTTTCTGCGGAGGCGGTGCTTATCCACACTATTACATCACAGAGCGGCACAATACACAAACTGTTGTTTTGGCAGACTGCCCTCAGTATAAGCAGATTTTAGACTAACGAGAAAGTTTTGAGTTCTGAAACTTACAGCATGTTTTTAATAGTACAATGACCTCTTATATGTAAAAAGATGAAGGGAATTTTGGTTTCTCAGTTCATAACCCCTTTAAGTGGTGCTTGATTGTGCAAAACTCGGTGACACTATGCTATGGTGTCTGAATGTTCTGGTACCAAGTTGCACGGAGCAAGTGTTTTTCATTCTCTTTCTATAGTGTTCTGAGTGGTTTTTAAGTTTTTATTTTGTTGCTATGGGGTTGGTAGGGTGTTCTGGATGTTTTTCACATTGCTATGCAGTTGCTAGTGTGTTTTGAGAGGGTTGTTACAGCGTTAAGTTTTATTCATTGAGTTGCTATATTGTTCTGAGTGGTTTTATCTTGTTGCTTTGCAGTTGCTAGGGTGTTCTGGGTGGTTGCTTACTGGGTCAGTCTTAACAGCTCACCCACAAGCCTGCTCTCTAGATACTGGCTCAGTTCCCTCCTTCAATGTAATTCTATGGGACTTTTTAGCTCGATTGTCATCTGGTCAGTTATAAAAGTTATAGAACATTCAATAAACATCACAACTTGAGGTATCATCCGTGTCTGCAGCATAAACAGTGTACCAAATGTCTAATTCTTATGGTTAGTAGTTTGTTCAAATCACATGTGAGCAATAGCATTAGCGATGCTAGTCTTAAACGCAAATAGTTTCTGCTGATAAATGGATTCATTAAGCATAACATCTTACATCAAAGTAAATCCTTCTGGGTAAACCGTATGGACGGCAGAACTTTATTAACGCTGTAAATAACAGTGATTTCTCCTCTGCTGACATTCAATACAAGACACAATAATACGGCGTTATGTGCACGGTTTGCTCTTGCATGTAAAATTTGTTATTTCAATTGCTTTGCGGCGCAACAGAAACAGCTGTGACACATTTCCCGGTGTTTTGAGGGAGAGGTCCAGACCCCCTGCAGTTTCTGTGTCCTTCCCTTGACTGTCTGTGACCTGACAAACACACACACACACACACACACACACACACACACACACACACACAGTCTGCCTTTTGGCCAACAACAATGACAGGAAACCAAGTCAGGTTGGCCCCTAAGAGTTTAGTAACAACAACACCACCAACAATATGGCTGAGCGATATGGAAAAAAAAAAAAAAATCTCAATATTTTTACGATATTCAATTTATAGCTTTGCATTTCTGTCACTCAAACAGTAATTGGTTCTAGCAAGACCAGGTCATGGGTTCAATTTCCCGAAAATCCATGAGCATATGAATGCAATGCAAATCTCTCTGGATAAAAGCATCAACCAAATACATAAATGTATCTTCATGATAATTATGAATTTGCTCTGAAATTACCATTATTGCAACTGAAAAGCCACTGTATCTAATTCAATTCAAAATGTTTAATGCAAGAACTAAAATACAGTAAAAATCTATCTCAAAAAATATGCTTTTCAAATTAGCACATTTCATTATTTGCATTTAAATGCACAAATATATACTTACAAATTCTATATTTTTTTCTAATATAATATTTTTAGAATATTTTTTACAAAAAAAAAAGAATAAATGAAAAATTCCACTTCCATGAACATTTCTGAGTGACCATCCAAACAAATAAATAATTTTTTAATTGATTAATTTAAATTGAAAATTTAACTGATTCTGAATCAAACATACAAACTAATTTTTACTATTAAGTTTCCAAGACACTTCCCCAAAAAAGCACATAAATATTCATCATATTTGTCATTGTAAATATAATATATTACCCTGTTGTAATACATAATGCATATATATTTTGCAGCTGAAGGAGGTGTTTGAATGCTCTGCACTGCATGCAATGTTCTCTCACGTTATAGATATATGTTAACGTGACAGCTCGGCGTCGTGCGCGCTCTGGGGCTCCGTGAGTGGGAGCGTGTGGGATCGGACTGTATAATTACACATAACTGTAATGCTGATGCTTTTGTGTGAGTGTGTGTGTGTGAGATTAAGAACATCATTGGGAGAGTATGTGGGAGGGATAGATCCCACTCCTGCCTGTACATAAACCCCCTCTCGCTCTTTCTTTTCTCCTCCTTTTCTGTTCTCCTCCATAATTAACCTCGGCGTTTGGCGCAGGGTGCGGGGGAGGCATCAGAAGCACGCATCTCTCACCTATCTGACCCATCCATCTGCTGAAAATAGCCCCGCCATCAAGAGCAAAGCTCAGGGCTAAGATGGACTCCAGCGGACCGCACACCTACACCAGTGTGTAGAAACCACTCAGTCCCAAAAGTCTACTTCATACTAACCTCTTCAAAAGAACAGGTTTAGTTACTGTAATTTTCAAATGACAATCCCTATAGGTGTCTTGAGCTCAAGCTGACTTTGACTACAATCTGACAATCAGTCTGATGTACTTCACAGATTGTTCTGGACAAGAGGTCACTTAGTAAGGAAGTGAACGCAGATTAACAGTTAAAATTATCAACCACAGCGTGCTCTGTTTATACGAAGTTTAGTACTAGTTAATCAGAAATTAATCTAGAAAAACTCAATCAATTAGTCATTTGTGGACAATTAATCAACCCTCTTGATCCATCTCTACTCTGTGACTGATGTCCAAAACCACAACTTTTGAATTGAAAATTAACCCTTGAAATCCTAAGCCACATGAAATGTAAATAAACATCTATCACCAGTGTCAATGACCCAAAAGGAAAAAAAAAACATTTTAGAAAATCAATTTAAATTTAAAGAATGGCAGTTGAATTTGAATTTCGAATTTAAATTTTAAATTGAATTCAAAGATGCAACATTTCCGAGAGGGTTTTTATCATGCAAAGTGTCTAACAGCTAAAGCTCAGAATGGTAAATAAAGCACTAATGTTAAACCTAGAAAAACATCAACATAATCTAGAAAAACTCAATAATCGACCAGCAATTTGTGGACGCAATTTGTATTCAAAACTATTCACGTTTTGAATAGAAAATTAACTCCTGACATCTCAAACCACAGGAAATGTATGTCAAAATAAACACATTAATGACCTGTAAAAAAAGCCAAAAAAAAAAAAAGTAAAAAAAAGTGTATGTGGGCTGAATTTAGATTTAAAGAATGGGCAGTTGAATTAGAATTTTGAGTTTAAATTTCAAATTTAAAAGAGAATTCAAAGACGCAACTTTTTATCATGTAAAGTGTCTCACAAGCTAAAGCTCAGAATGATAAATAAAACACTACTGCTAAACTTAGAACTAGTGCTAAACCTAAAAAAAAAACAAGAAAAAAAATCTAGATAATTTAGAAAAACTCAATCAACTAGTCAGTTATAGGCGATTAATCTCTACTCTGCGACTGGATTGATATATGACACCACAAGTTTTAAACTGAAAATTAACCCTTGACATCCTAAACCTCAAGCAATGTAAATAAACATCTACCATTCATGTCAAATAAAGCCATTCATGACCTGCAGCTCACTGAGTTTTCTTTAATACAATATGCAGTTGTTATCTGTGACCTGTGCCGCTCAAATGCTCCACTCAATCCCTGCGTGTCCCAAAAAGCCTCTGAACACAGAGTGACGCTGGCAGATGGCTCTGCTGGTAATGATCAGGTAAATGTTGTGTTGTGTGTTGAAAACAGCATTCTGAATGCAACGCTAATGTGTGTCAGGACCCTGAATCCTCCATTAGTGTGGTAAAAGTGGGCCAGATCTCCTCTTGCAGGGCTTCGGGGGACGTGAAGGGCCTCCAGGTTTTTCCTTTTCCACCTGAGGTCCTGGCTGCCTAATTGAATTAATCATTTGCTAAATGAGGCCCGGGCTGCTGTAACCCTGTGCTATCAGTGTATAAAGGGTTGAACCCATCCACACACACACACACACACACAACCTCCCAGACCACAGCTGGAGAGAGACAGAGGCGAGCTATAATTAGTGAGCTCTTTACACAGAGAAAGAGACCAGGAGAGAGACAGAACCAGAGAATTGTGCTGCAAAGATAATGTGTGCATAGAGTGAATGCAAATGAGCTGCACGTGTTTACAACCTCATCCAGCCTGAGAAATACAAAATAAACTTCAGATCTCTTCTGCATCTTTTCATTTATTTCTTCCATCAGAGGCAGAACTGCATTTCAATATTTAAACTTGAGAGCAATAAAAAGAAAAGAAAAAGAAAGATAAAAAAGAAAACTGAATACATTAACTAGTTGGATTAGCCTGTTTGTGCCTTTTTAATTTTACTTTGTAAAAAGCAAAACAGGTCATTGTGAGATATTGTGAGAGAGTTTAAAATATGAAATAAAGTTGCAATTTGAGAGGAAAAAGTCATAATTGTAAGGTATAAAGTTGCAATTATGAGATACAAAGTTACATGTTATGACATAAGTCACAATTGCAAGAAATAAATGTATTTATAAATTTATCTTTTTCCCACTTAGGTGGAAACAGGCTTCCATTTAAAAAAAAGTTAGGCATTACCACATTTTTCTTTGTTTAATATCATACACAAGCAACTATATTTTTTGTAACTTTTTAAAATATTTTTCAAAACAATATTTGAAAATTTAAAAATATTTTCTACTTAACTTAATATATTGTAAAATGTAATTCATTCCTTTGATCAAAGCTGTATTTTCAGCATCATTACTCCAGTCTTCAGTGTACTGGCATTTTCTGCCGGATCAGGGTATCGGTCAGACGAGGCCGATCCAAATCCGATATTCTGCGTATAGCTACTATTGTGTTATTGTTAAGCCCCACGAAAGCCACAAAAACCATTATAAAGCACAATAAAGTTTTCGTACACTATATTTCAAGTGTTCTGAAGCCGTTCCATAGTTTAATGTGAGGTACAGATGAATATTTAAGTCAAGTTCACGTAAACGCTTCTCTCCGCCGCGGCTGTCTTTCATCTTCCATTCAGCATTCAAACTGTGTTCAGTTACAACAGTCAAGATGACAAAACACTCTCCACTGTTCCTATTATACTTGATCTGTAAATAAAGTTCAATGGTTTTGCATAAAAGGATTTTATCTTGCTAGAGTTTCGTGCTGTTTCTAAATCGGGTTACTTTCTACCAGGTGTCTGTTAGATCACAACATGGTTCTTCACGAGCACAGTAACTGACATTTAAAACGGTTAAAAGAAAAGGCTCAATAAATTGTCGCATAGATTTAATACACTGCATTAATATCTCTTTCCTTTGTGCTTTGAACTTCTCTATGCGGACTGCGGAGCGCTGTGCCTGCGTGCTGTGACTCTGTGTTGATTCAAGCGCATCATTCTGCTCACGGGATGTGCGTAATTGCTTTGTGCCGCTCTGTATTGGAGCCTTTTGTATTATATTTTTGCGCAATGAAAGACTATTAATAGCCTTTCTTGTTCGTCTCATCTGTCATATGGTGCTACCTCATTACTTTAGTACTTTAAAAGAAATGTCTTTTAATTTTATAGTATATATACAGTCATGGCCAAAAATATCGGTACCTTTGGTAAATATGAAGAGCCAAAGAAGGCTCTGAAAATAAACCTGCATTATTAATCCTTTTGATCTTTTATTTAAAAAAAAAAAAAAAAAAAAAAAAAAAAAAAAAAAAATCACAAAAATCTAACCTCTCATTGGATAATAAGAATTTAAAATGGGGGGAAATATCATTATGAAATAAATGTTTTTTCTCAAATACACGTTGGACACCATTATTGGTACCCCTAGAAATTCTTATGAGTAAAATATCTCTGAAGTATATTCCCATTCATATTCACAATTTTGAGCACTCCAGGGTGATTATGAACATGAAATTATCCAGCCATGGCTTCCTGTTTCACAGAAATATAAATAGAAGGGAAAACAAAGCCCAAATTCCCTTAATCATCCATCACAATGAGAAAAACCAAAGAATATATTTCTGATGTGCAGCAAAAGATAATTGAGCTTCACAAATTAGTGAAGTGGCTTTAAGAAAAGAGCTAGAGCAGTGAAAATTCCCATTTCCACCATCAGGGCAATAATTAAGAATTTCCAATCAACATAAAATGTTACGAAACTGCCTGGAAGAGGACATGTGTCTATATCGTCCTAATGCACGGTGAGAAGGAGAGTTTGAGTGGCTAAAGACTCTCCAAGGACCACAGCTGGAGAATTGCAGAAAATAGTTGAGTCTCGGGGTCAGAAAACCTTAAAAAAAAAAAAAAAAAAAAAAAAAAAAAAGAGTCAAACAGCACCTAGATCACCACATGTTGTTTGGGAGGGTTTCAAGAAAAATTCTCCTCGCTCACCCAAAAACAAACTCCAGCATATTCAGTTATCAGCCACGACTGGAACTTCAAATGGGACTGGCTTCTATGGTCAGATGAAACTAAAAAAAATGAGCTTTTTAGCAGCAAACACTCAAGATGGGTTTGGTGAACACAGTACCCCAATGTGTACAATGAAATATACTGCTGTATTTTTGATGTTGTGGGCCTATATTTCTGCTGGAGGTCCTGGACATCTTGTTTAGACACATGGCATCATGGATTCTATCAAATACCAACAGATAAAAAAATCAATAAGTGACTGACTCTGTTAGAAATCTTATAATGGGCCATGTTTGGATCTTCCAACCGTACAATAATCCAAACACAAACCTCAAAAACAACACAAAAATGGGTCACTGAGCACAAAACCAAGCTTCTGCTGGCCATTCCAGTCCTCTGACCTGAACCCTGTAGAAAATGAGTGGGGTGAACTGAAGAGAAGAAGCATCAACATGGAGCTGGGAATCTAAAGGGTCTGGAGTGATTCTGAATGAAGGAATGGTCTCTGATCTCTTGTCAGGTGTTCTCTAATCTCATCAGGCATTATAGGAGAAAATTTAGAGCTGTTAAACTGGCAAATGGAGGTTTCAAAAAGTATTGAATAAAAGGGTGCCGTTAATTGTGGCCAATGTGTATTAGAGAAAAACATTTATTTCATAATGATATTTCCCCCCATTTTAAATTCTTATTATCCAATGAAAGGTTAGATTTTTGTGAATTTTATGAAACATGATCCTTCTGAAATCATTCTAATATGCTGATTTGCTGCTCAATTAACATTTCTTATTATTATCAGTGGTGTTGAAAACAGTCGTGCTGCTTCATATTTTTGTGGAAACCATAATAATTTCTTTTTCAGAATTGTTTGATTAATAATTCAAAAGCTTTTATTTGAAATATAAATCTTTAACATCGTAAATGTCTTCAATGTGACTTTAATGTGTCCTTGCTGAATAAAAGTATTAATTTCTTACCCAAGATGTAAAATTATTCATATTATGATATGAATATCTTTGAGTGAATATCACCTACTTTATATCAAAAAGACCAAACCAGGTTAGCAAGCACCCAGTGGAGATTTCCATGCACCTGAGGTAACTAACAGTAGCAAACACAAGAGGATGAAATCCTCTAATATGCCATTAACATGAATGAATAAAAATGGTTCAGCAGGTAGGATTACACACCAACATTACTGCTCCAGCAATCAGTTAAATTACTCAGCGTCAGGATTCAGATCATGAATAAAACTCAGTCCTGTCACATCATCGGCTAAAAAAAGCCGCCCAGTAATCCCAGTAGTCTGTATATATGCAGTACGGAGACACCATGTCCTCTCTACTCCATTTAACACATTCACCATGTTTACATTCATTACACTGAGGTCTGGAGTTTCCCCTAAAATCAACACAAAAATGTGCAAAATTGTTTGGAGATAAAAATATTGTCTTAGATAAAATATTGTCTTAGATAAAAATATTGATTTCTCTGCTATTTTTGTGCAATGAAACAAAGACTGATTGAACAAAAACACACGAAACACTAACAGAAATTACAGACCTGTGTCCACTTGCAATTTCTGTTCTTCATCTATGTTAAAACAAATTAAATTAAAATGAATTCAACCGAAGCATATTAAATATCCCTTATGAGACTGCACACAATTCATTTGATTCATGGCAATGAAATGGTACTTTGCACATCTAAATGCAATAACATTTTTGCCATCTAAATGAAATTAGCATTTTTGGCATCTAAATGCAACATTTTTTTTTTTTTTTGCATCTATATGCAATAAAAAAATTGTATTGCATCTTAATGCAATAACATTGTTATTGGGTCTAAATGCAATAACATTTTACACATCTAATTACAATAACTTTTTTGCATCTAAATGCAATAACATTATTTGTTGCATCTAAATGCAATAACTTTTTTTTCTATATTTTTAATCTTCTGATGTAAAAATATAAACATTATAACTAATAACATCTTGTTAGGGTAGAACACTTGTCCTATATATACTTAAAAGTCACATAAGTCACATAAGTTAAGTTCAAGTGCATTAAAACTTCTAAGAAACACAATTATTAACACAATGGGTAAGTGATGCAACAAACCAAAGCCTGTCCATACGGCAAAATCACACCTACGACAGTTAAAACCTCATTTCATTCTCTCGTTTGATGCTCCACCAAAACACATTGACGGGAGCTGCCGTAGCATGTTTTATAAAAGACCAGCGAGCCTGTTTGAGCCATCAGTGTCAGAGAGAATTAGAGCGGGTGAACGGCACATGCGGTGAGACAGTGTTAACTCCCTGCTGAAGTGGAGGAGGACGGGTGAACAGACCGAGGGGAGATGAAGTCTCTCACACCTCCAGTGTGGTGGCTGTCTGCAGGTGCTCCTCTGCCAGAACTACAGGTGCAGGACTGAGTCACGCAGAGGAACAACAGGAGACAGCAGAGATGGACCACTTGTAGGAAAATTAATGGAAACTGCATGATACAACGTCCTCAAACAAACAAACTAAGACTTGTAAACATGTGCTACATTCATTTATGGGCATAAAATGTCATTCAAGCCATCATTTGGCTCTTAAATCAGTGGAAATGCAGTTTGGGCCTACTACAAAACAAAAGCCTGGGACTAAATTTGTGCTTTGAACCCTGATGAGGTGCAGCTCGGATCAACCGGATGCTTCACTGAACAGAACAGCCGAGGAAAAGCCTCTTACACTCATATACCTAATAAGGAAATGCTTCAAAAGTCCAATCCTTTAATGCGTCTCCTCAGACTGCAAAACAAACCCCGCCACAGCGAAAAAAGCAAAAAGACTGGCTTTATCGGTGTTAAGCCGTCCGCTTTACGCACATCCATCTTCAGGAGAGATTATGACCATTTATGTAAAATCCTTATTCGCGTCAGCCATCAGGATCTACTGAGTGCTCCTGGGTTTTGCATTTTGCAGGAAATGAGACAAGAAGACAAGCCCTGTTTTACGCACATACACATACCTTTGCGTGATTAAACACGTCAGCTGGACTCTGGCCAATGAGGTGCAACTTACAAATGGGCAATCACGGGTCCAAAAAAGGTACATGCATGTTTAGTCACTGATGGAATGACTACATTAACACCTCGTTCTTGATTTCAGCCCACGTACAGTATTTACACACAGTTTCTCTTGCACATCAACGTTTACAGTAGGTGTGGCAGCCATTTCGCATCCTGAATAAATGGCAGCTATAAATGAGAATGATAAAAAAATAACACAGCGCTCTAAACTGACTGTGAAGGGTACGTCCTAATTGGGCGCAGAGTCTACGGTCTTCAGCCAAATACACGAAGCAAAGTGCCAAACGGGAGGAGGACTGGCACAACTTGACAGATGACTAAATGCACCAGGGCCCTTATTAAAGTTTCACTGATAAAACACAACACATGTAAGCGATCAAATATTAAATCCATTCCCATCTATTCTGTAGCATCACTGGCGGCACAACGCATCACTTCCTGGTAATATGCTTCTTCATTATGATGACTGAATGTTCTGGATTCAAAATGCATGAACAAATTGACCCTAATCTAATTATGCATGATTGCAAGTTATTATGAGAAAAAATGTTTTTAATACTTCATAAAAATATGATTTGTTCCACTTCTAAAACAAATTTCCTGTTCTGATGACATCACCGATCCCTCGCACTTTACAGCCCTGCCCCCTCTATCCACCTGCTATCCAAACCAGTTATTCAAATCCAATTAAAGCACATTATTTTCCTCAATGAATATGCTTTTTCATTACATTTCAGATGTAAATGAATTCTCGAAACACTTGATCATGATTGGTCGATCCATTTAGCATTGTTAATGGAGTCATCATCCACCATTTGCAGAAGCTCGGCAAACACGACAAGTTTTTTGCAGGCCGACTCTGATACTGAGCAGACCGCGATAAATATGCATGTTTAACTTATCAGCAGCCTGGCGGAGTGAAAATGTGTCAAGCATGTATAAATCTACAATCGAGGCTGTGATCGGGACACTTAAAAATGCATGACTTCTTTTTATGTTTCACTGTCTGCTGCTGCACTCCTAGAGCGTCCTGGAGAGAGAGAGAGAGAGAGAGAGAGAGAGCGGACACGAGAGCCTCTTTATAAGCCGAACATGATTCACTAGATAACAAAAAACTGATATAAGTGCTATATTTCAGGAGAGTATGAAGAAGAACATGGTGGCTCTGTTCCAAAACCTAGTGAGCTGCCTACCTAGGCAGCATTTTAAGACATCAGATACGCTTCTGACAAAAAGCTTGTTCCAAAAGGTAGCAGCATGATTACTATGCTGATTGTGGTGCGTTATAAGATCACTTTTTGGCACAGAACTATGTTTTGCGACAAGCTTAGTGAAAAAGATAATTGATGAACTGAGAAAAATGTGATGAGAGATGATAAACATGCAACAAATATGTTACCAAAAAATCATTAAAGTCTAAATATATATATAAAAATAATAATATATACTATTTTACCCAACATTTATGGATGCCATATATTTTCCTGTGCACTTGATTATCATAGAAATGAATTAAAATCACACTAAAATCAATTGTGAATTCAGTTTCCTTTGAATTTAATTTCATGCGAGGAACGCTATTATTTATATAGTAATTCATATTACAAAAATATGAATACAATTCAATTCAATTCAATACATACATACATACATACATATAGTATATACATACACCAACCCTACACCTAAACCTACCCCTTACAGAAAACTTTCTGCATTTTTAGATTTTCAAAAAACTTCATTCTCTATGTTTTACAAGCTTGTTTCCTCATGGGGACCAAAAAACGTCCCCACAAGGACAAGGATTTCGGATATTTCCATCTTTGTGGCGACATTTTGTCCCCATAACGTAGGGTTTACCAGGACCACACACACACACAAATATATACACTATTTTACCCAATATTTGTGGTTGTATATATTTTGTAGTATTTGAGCATCATGGAAATCCTGTGCATTTCATTTGAGGAATGCTAGTTATACAGAGCGCTTCAAATCAATCACTTATAAGGTGTTATTACAGTTAAGATGCTGCCTATGTAGACAGTAAACCACAAGGCAGCTAACTAGATTTTGGAACAGTGCCTGTTTTTGTCTTTGGCAAACTCAAAGCTTCCATTTTTAGATGCTTTGCTTTAAAAAGCCAAACTTTTATCTAAGATGCTTTGCATTTTAGGCTATTCTGGCTCGTGTTTGTTTGTTTCATGAGACTTATTGACATCTTATCTGAATTGGAGATGGATATGGATATCGCTCCTTTGAAAGAGAGGACACCTTTGATCATTTCTTCAGAGACTGGCCTTAATTGTGTGCAGAGGATTGACCTTAAGACTCTGACAGAGCAGGTGGAAAACGGAGGAGGAAGAGGTCAAATTAGGGGTCTCTTAGAAGAGATGAACAGGCAAGTTTTCTCAAGTGACCGCATGAAACCAGTGTGGTCGGTATGGCTCAATCCTTCCATTGATCTGGAATGAATGACAGGATCAATGCATCCAAAAAAGCAAGATTTAGATGTTTTCAACATGTCTAAGCCAGTTTTAAAGGTAGATAAAACATGAGAATCACCACTGCACAAGCAAACTCATCAATGGCTTTAGTTTACATGGATGCACCAGATTATTGTGAAATTGAAAACCATTCTGTAGTGCCGAAATGAGCTTTAATATGTCAAAACGTGTCGTTTATGACCCTGACATGTGGGAATAGGTCTCTCTACTGCAGATGAAGTCTAATTCATTATTATACAGCCATGCATCGCTCTGTTTGTGTCATATTAATTGGTCAAATGTCAATTAAAACAATTCAATACAAGTGTCTGTCTGATTGCCCAAGGATTTCATGTGCAAGAGGAAAACACAGTTAAATGCTTGCAAATCAATAGCAGGCCAAACGATAACATAAAGATCAGAAATGTTTTTTCACATAATGCAATACATTTACCAACACTAGCCCTCCCTAATGCCATTGCTGTTCTCGTGAAAATAAACGAAATCTCCTTTCACAGGACATCCTGGCACGATGTGTGTATTATAATATTCTGTTATTTAGGTGGGTGGGTGTTAATTTGCACAACAAATGGGGTTTGCATTCTTCAGTAACGCACACAAACAAACCATATGGTGGAGAAATAAACGCAGTGTGGAACACGAACGCATATTTACCTGTACGAAATCTGTTTCCTGAACGCCAGACCTTTGAGTTTCTCCTCCAGCGAGCCCTCCGTGCTCAGACCGTCGCTGCCGCCCATCGCCGCGTCTCTCCCGCAGCCGCGTGTCTGCTCGTCCGCTGATTCTCCACCGGCGGCTCCTCTGCCGCTGCGCTCCACCTGAGACGCGCGAATGTCGGCCAGGGGGTCCATCATGCTCCGGTCGGCACTGAGTGGACCCCCTTCTCTCCTCCGGCGCTTAAAAGTCCTTCCAAACGCGTCCTCCGATGTCCCTCATGGGCTGAATAATATCTATCTATCTATCTATCTATCTATCTATCTATCTATCTATCTATCTATTGATTCACGATTCACTCACGTTACGCGCACGCACGATCCGCGGAACTACAACAACAGCTGCATCCATCCGCGAGGACATTCTGGGATTTGCCTCCTCATCCTCCTCCAGCATCGGGAATGAAAGTAGGGCAGAGGGGTCTCTGACTGGACACGGCAAATGCGTGGTGATCTCTGACGTGTCCGCCGTGAGCGCGACAGAAGCGTGTCCGCTGAGAGAGCGCGAGCGAGACGCGACGCAGAAGAAGCGTGTTTACGCGAGCGTTTAAACCGGACCTGATTGTGATTAGAGACCCTTTGTTCGGTCAGGAACCTTCTGAGACACAGCGGAAAAATAAATAAATGCACAAAACATTTTTAAAATAATAAACATAGCTTCTTTAGATTTATGGCGTTTGTATAGGCTATTTCCTTTTAAAATTGCCGTATTATAACCAGACTGTGTAGGTTCATTAATATTAACACATTGGCCACGCCCCCATAACTTTTGATACGACAGAAGAGCTAATATTATAATATTATTTGGCTACACCCCCAGTTTTTGATTTGTCAGAAATGCCTTGGATGTTAATATTAATATAATATGATCCCATTAAATCATATATTTGTTAGTTCAGTGGCTTTCTTTATTGTTTCAAGTGTTAACTGCTTATTCTAATTCTGCAAAAAAAAAAAAAAAAAAAAACTATGATATTGTATTATTTTTGTAAAAAATAAATTATATACATATGTATATATATATATATATATATATATAATAAAAAGGATGATGTGCAATTAATGTGCATTTTGATATTGATAATGATAATTATTGATAATTGATAGCAAAAAAAAAAAAAAAAAAAATTCCGCTTGATAGAGAAACTTAACTTTATAAAAAATAAAAATAAATTGCTCTTTTCACAGGACATCCTAGCACGTCCTTTTAAAAATTAGGAAAATAATTAAAAATGGCACATTTTTAACTAGAACAAATGCATTTACACAAAATATCCTAGAAATATTGCCATAATTGAAGAATCACTTCCATATGTCCACAACAGCACATTTATCCAAGGGTTAACATTTAATTTTTCCAAGAAGTCATGGGAGTCTAGAGACTACATGCATTTTTCTTCTAACACAATTTGGCTAATGTGATTTAATGTATGAAGTGCATCATCTGAGCTCTCTGATGTGGAGAAAACACCTTTCTTTTGCATAAAAAAACCTCTGAGGGACAGGAAAATTACAATGCAGATCCAGTCGTAATGAAAATAATTAATAGTCAAACAACGAGATGACATAAAAACATCACTTCAACATCATAGTAAGACAACAAATATAAATCAGGCTAATTTAATAATTTATTATAGAGAAAGTTAACATGGATACACAGCAAAATGACGGCTCAGACGCCTGATTTACAATGCTTTTACTAAGGAAAATATTTATTTGCTCGCAGAAAAAACAGGACATAAGGCAGAGTGATTTCAGGAAGAGCCTGAGATTGCATTGTGATGCAATGAAAGTGTAATATAGTTAAGACGTTATGCCAAATACATAAAAAACGCACACCATTTCTGACACAGATGTTGCGTGACAAACACTTGCATCTGAATGCATGGCATCAGGACAAAACCATCTCCTTCAAAATGCTCTTGTTTCCAGGATAAAAGGATGGCAGGCATGCTAAAAATAATAAATAACAGATCAATTCTATGGGTACGCAGTGCAAGTGAGTCCACATCACGGCTGAACGCAGATCGCTCAGGACTCGTTCATATCAGAGCAAGAGAACGCTAGACTTGTCAGAGAGCGTCTTTTACTCCCACAAGAGCGCAGATGGGGGTTGGATGGTGGCCAGATGAGGACAAAAAGGGCCATCTGTCCTTAATAAAGAGGGCAACGTCATACGAGGGACTTCAGGGACAGAGAGCATCCATCCTTTTCATGTCAAGTCCATATTGTCCCGCTTTCATCGCCCTCAACCACAAACATCTCCATTATATCAATCACATCAATTCATATCTCTCCCAACACACTTACAAAACAGAATACTGCAAATATTCACATATTCGGACAAATGCTCTGGAAATTCGCCATCTTCAAACTGGTAACAGAGCTTTTCGTCTATAATACAGTTTGAATCTTTGCACTATATTTATGAATCTTTGGAACTATGTTTTGATTGACATGCTACATCGTTGTCATGTGAATATGAAAACAGATGCAAATTCAATATATTACTACACAATCTCAGTAGCACGGGGCAAATAGGTGAAAAAAGGAAAAGAAAGAATATTAAAACAAAAATTCAAAGCATATAAAAAAAAGAAAATAGTGTACATGAGTATCAAAATTTGATATACTGCTGGAATGGAATAAAAATACATTTTTGAGTTTTTGTGTTTATTTAAAAAAAAAAGGACATCTAAGTAAAACAATAGTATAAATATGAAGCCTATGGCCCGCCGCTGCAGGGGTCTCAGGACGTTTCATTGGCGGTCCTCTCCAGCTGTATGACTTTAGCCGTCTCGTTTGACCACTGATCTGACCTGCCAAAACAAAACCCAGTGTTCAGCATTCATGTGTCATCAAATTATCAAATAGAAGCAGCCACAGAAGGACGGTCGTTACCTGTGTGAGTGCAGGTCTATGAGAATGGCCTTTTGCGCTCGTGTTTCATTGGTGTTTAGTATAAGTGGGCGGGGCTCTGCTTGATGAAGCTCCGCCTGCTCCAGTTTGTGCTGCTGTTCTAAACGCCAAGCCACCATTACGTCGGCCTGACGGTCCCATTCAGGATAATCCCCGCCCAGCCCGACAGGATGAGGCTCGTCCAGGCCCCCGTGCTCTGGAATGGACAACAGGTTCCGGGACCTCACTGTGGGAATGAACAAACATCACACTGAAGGACTTTTCTTACTGCTTTTTTATTAAACAGATGCAAATGGTCTCAGATGCAAGTGTTTCAGATATCTCACACACACACATACACACGTGTGTACATATATATATATATATATACACACACACACACACACACACACACACATATATATATATATATACATATATATACATATATATATATATATATATATATATATATATATATATATAATATAGGAAATAAACTACCTGCATATCAGATTATATACAGACATAGAATTATTTAGATATACATTTCAAAAATAATTTAATATTTATTTAAAATTTTTTTTAAATATATAAATATAAAATTATATTAAAATGTATTATAATATTTACTAATGTATTTATTATAAAATATTATAAATAAAATATTGTGTGTTGTGTAAAATATATTTATCTAATGTAAATAAATTACATTACATAAATTATCATACACACATACTAGATCATATACACACACACTCATAATTTAGTTATTATTATAATATATATATATATATATACACACACATACATACATATACACACACACACATATTTATATACACATACACACATATATACCTACATGCATACATACACACACATATTTGTGTGTGTGTGTGTAAAATATATTGAACTAATACATTAATTACATAATAAATTAATAAATTACATTAAAGTATCTTTATTAGATCATATACAGGCATAGTTTAGATATATCTTTAAACATATATTTGAATGTAAAATTTTACATTTTACTAAAATTAAAATACATTTTTTTGTAAATCTATTTAAACATTAAAATAAATAAAAATATATTATTAAAAATAACTATTCAGATATTTTAGATATATTAGATATTTAAATTATATATTTTACTTGCAATATTTATAAGCATTGCTGACAGTATCTGTTCCTTGTTTGTGTTTTGTTTGTTGTGATTAATTTTTTTTAGGTTTTGAAAATCTAAAAAGAAAGTCATAAAAATAAAATATATATATTTTTAACTAATTTTATTTATTTATTTATATAATTATTGATCAATTTTATAGCTCATTATTTTTCATAATAATTGTAATACATTTTATAATATTTCATATATTAATAATTAATTATAAATTATAAATTATATCCTAAAAGGCCGGCAGGTTGTGGAAATGAACAAACATTACAACCGGCTTTTTTTCTTGCTGTTAATAGCAGATTTGTGATTGTATCACCTGAGATGGATATTAATATCAGGTGTAAACAGCTCTTTTATTAGTACAGTAGTGTTTTGTTAAACGGTGCATTAACTGAATGACGCGCGTGGGAGAAACGTGATGCGGGCGGATCAGAGATCAGCGATGATTAAGCGATCGCTCTGCTTTTAAAGGCATGATAATTACTGGCCCACTCCAGCACTGATAATGACTCTCAGCAGCTCAAGAGTGGGGCGCAGACCACTAATTTGGATCCAAATCCAGCCATTCCTCCATTCATTAGTCAACAAGAGACAGAGAATAATGAGCAAATTACAGCACGAGTGCTGTGTGTATTAGAGCTTGATCGATATGAAAACGTTCAGTACGACAGCGGCTCTAGTACCTCTGCATTAATACTAAATCCATACTTTAGTCATCACATATACAGCCTCACACAACTGATGACGCTTTAATATCGCGACGTGTACTGAGGCAGATGAAGACCGACTCCTGAATATGTGTAATAGATTATTATATCATACAACAGTAACATTTACTAAATCAATAACTGGAATATACATGTAATACTAATACAATACAAGTAAAAAAAAATGTACATGTAAAACTAATAATTATTTACTTATATTATGTAAAATATATATACAAAATGTATATCTTATGCGTGTGTATACACAACCTGACATATACAGACAAATGGCACGTTTAAAAAAGAATATTAATTTAATTTTAAATAGATATTTAAATATGTTTTTTAAAATATTTTTGTTTACAAATATATTTTAAAATAATACATATAATTAATAATTTTATATATTATATAATCTGTCAAATATATATACTAATATATTTTAATATAATATAAATTAAAATTACATATTTATTTATTTATTTATATATATAATCATTTTTAATATATATTGTTAAAATATATTGTTAATATGATGACAAAATTATAATTTCTATAAAATTATCTATTTATAGCTTATGTGTACGCATATACATATACAGCGCATATACAGTGGTGTGAAAAATTGTTGGCCCCCTTCCTGATTTTTCATTTTTTTGCATGTTTGTCACATTTTAATGTTTCAGATCATCAAACAAATTTAAATATTAATCAAAGATAACACAAGTAAACACAACATGCAGTTTTTAAATGAAGTTTTTTTATTATGAAGAGAAAACTAAATCCAAACCCACATGGCCCTGTGTGAAAAAGTGTTTGCCCCCTAAACCTAATAACTGATTGGGCCACCCTTAGCAGCAACAACTGCAATCAAGCGTTTGCAATAACTTGCAACGAGTCTGTTACAGCGCTGTGGAGGAATTTTGGTCCACTCATCTTTGCAGAATTGTTGTAATTCAGCCACATTGGAGTCGTTTGAGCATGAACCGCCTTTTTAAGGTCATGCCACAGCATATCAATAGGATTCAGGCCAGGACTTTGACTAGGCCACTCCAAAGTCTTCATTTTGTTTTTCTTCAGCCATTCAGAGGTGGACTTGCTGGTGTGTTTTGGATCATTGTCCTGCTGCAGAACCCAAGTTCGCTTCAGCTTGAGGTCACGAACAGATGGCCGGACATTGTCCTTCAGGATTTTTTGGTAGACAGCAGAATTCATGGTTCCATTTATCACAGCAAGTCTTCCAGGTCCTGAAGCAGCAAAACAGCCCCAGACCATCACATTACCACCACCATATTTTACTCTTGGTATGATGTTCTTTTTCTGAAATGCTGTGTTACTTTTATGCCAGATGTAATGGGACACACACCTTCCAAAAAGTTCAACTTTTGTTTCGTCAGTCCACAGAGTATTTTCCCAAAAGTCTTGGGGATCATCAAGATGTTTTCTGGCAAAACTGAGACGAGCCTTTATGTTCTTTTTGCTCACCAGGGGTTTTCGTCTTGGAACTCTGCCATGCAGGCCATTTTTGCCCAGTCTCTTTCTTATGGTGGAGTCATGAACACTGACCTTAACTGAGGCAAGTGAAGCCTGCAGTTCTTTGGATGTTGTTCTGGGGTCTTTTGTGACCTCTTGGATGAGTCGCCGCTGTGCTCTTGGAGTAATTTTGGTCGGCCGGCCACTCCTGGGAAGGTTCACCACTGTTCCATGTTTTCGCCATTTGTGGATACTGGCTCTCACTGTGGTTCGCTGGAGTCCCAAAGCTTTAGAAATGGCTTTATGGCTTTAAATGGCTTTAAAACACTTTTTCACACAGGGCCATGTGGGTTTGGATTTTGTTTTCCCTTAATAAAAAAAACCATTTAAAAACTGCATGTTGTGTTTACTTGTGTTATATTTGATTAATATTTAAATTTGTTTCACACCACTGAATATATATATAAAAATTGAGTAAAGAGATAACCTGTGGCAAATTCAATTGAATGGGTATGATTTGGAAAGGCACACATCTTAATAAAAGTTCTAACAGCTGATAATGCATATCAGAGCAAAAACCAAGCCCTGAGGTACAAAGAACTGCCTGTAGAGCTCAGAAACAGGGTTGCGTCAAGCCACACATCTGGGGAAGAGTTGAGAAAAAAAAATTCTGCTTCACTGAAGGTTCACAGAAGCATGTAGTCTCTGTTACCCTTAATGGAAGACGTTTGAAACAACCAGGACTCTTCCTAGAGCTGGCTGAAGCTGAGCTGGCAAACTGACCAATTGATAGAGAAGGGCTTTGGTTAGTGTGGTGACCAAGAACCTGATGGTCACTCTAGTTGAGCTCCATGATCATATGTGGAGACAGGAGAAACCTACAGAAGGACAAACATCACTGCAACACACCACCGATCTGGGCTTTATGGCGGTGTGGCAAGACTCAATCCTCTCTTCAGTCAAGACACATGAAAACACACTTGGAATTAGCAAAAAAGAACCTAAAGGACCCTCAGACTCCGAGAAACAAGATTCTCTGGTCTGATGAACCTCAATTCTAAGCATCATGTTTGAAGCAAACCAGGCACTGCTCATCACCTGCAGAGCACCATCCCAAAAGTAAAGTGTGGTGATAGCAGCCTCATGCTGTGGGGCTGTTTTTCAGTAGCAGAGACTGAGGGGACTCATCAGAGTAGAAGAAAAGCTCAATACACCAAAATATAGAGATAGCCTTAATGAAAACCCAGTCCAGAGCATTCAGAACCTCAGACTGGACAGAAGGTTCACCTTCCAACAGGACAATGGACCTAAACACACAGCAAGAGTGGCTTATAGACAACTCTGTGAATGTCCTTGAGTGGCCCAGCCACAGCCTGAGCTTTAACCCAATCAAATATTTCTGGAGAAACCTGAAAATGTGCATCTGCCCCCATCCAACCTGACAGAGCTTGAGAGGAGAAGAGGTGAGGAGAAGAATGGCAGATAATTGCCGAATGCTGATGAGCAAAGCTTGTCGCATCAAACAAAAAAGACTTGAGACTGTAAAGGTGCTTCAGCTATATATTTAGTTAAGGGTATGGATACTTATGCAATGTACTCATTTCAGTTTTTTTTTTTTTAATAAATTTACGAAGTTGTGAAAATTCTGTTTTTGCTTTGTCAATATGATGTACGGAGCGTAGATTGATGTGGGGAAAAAAGTAATTTAAAGCAGTTTAACATAAGGCAGCAACATAAAAAAAAACTTGAAAAAAATGAAGGGGTATGAATACTTTCACAAGGCACTGTATCCCAGCATGCATACCTGTAGTGGTGTATGAGTCCTGTATGGAGATCTCTCTGCTCAGGTCTGTTTTGGTGATGGAGGAACAGGGACTCAGGCCTTGGTAGAAACTCCCCAAGAACACAGAAAAACACAGAACCACCACCTGCACACATACAGCAGTGCTTCTGTTAATGCTCATTCTCTCTCTCTCTCTCTCTCTCACACACACACACACACACACACACACACACACACACACACACACACACACACACAGCTGAACGTTGATGCAGGAAGTGCTCACCATGAGGCATGTGGAGGTCTGGGTGCCTGTCACCCTGCAGGACCGCGGGACCTTTCCTGCCACTGCCGCCTGCAGCGAGTGCAGCTGCTGCAGCAGAGACCTGCCACACAATCAATACAGCGCCGTTTACATAGCAATGTATCATTAATGACTGAAAATTCAACCCGCAACAGAAAGTGTGAGATCAGAATATGAGCTAATGATCGCTGTAACGTGTAGTGCAAGTAACTAGAAAGGGTTGAGGCTCTTACTTGTTGGTGCACTCCAGTGTTTCAACTTTCCTGCGTAACTCACTGTTCTCGTTGGAGCAGTTCTCCACCCTGTGGATGAAGAGGGAATTGCAATGTCACATACAGATACTGAAAATATTGCACTTGTAAATTTCTTTAACATGAAACTGGATTTGCAACCTATTTTACTTTCTTTTCATAAAAAAAAAAATTGAGAAAAAAACTGCAATACATATTTTATTCAAAATATGTACACAGATATATGATTAATCATTTAAGTACTTTAATTAATAGTTAACATGAATTTAATTTTTATATATAATTCTATGTAATTATTATACATTTTAATTATGTATCATAATTATAATGTCACATGCTGTTTACCCTAAAGTTTTCATGTAGCTACTAAAAATATTTCATTTGTAAATTTCTGTAACATGAAACTTGATCTGCAACCCATTTTACTTTCATGTGACTTATTTCTAAGTAAAAAAGAATATTTAATGAAGAAAAAAACTAATATATGTGTGAAATATACATTTTAATCTACTTATATACATAGATATACATGTACATAGATTTATAATTCACATAATTTTAATGTTAAATACTATAATAATATTTAATATTTGAATAACTGAATTCTATTTTAAGTATAAATCTATATAAATATATACATACATATGTATATGTGCATTTTCTTTGATAATTTGACTTAATTCTAGGTGAAAAAGAATATTTAATGTAAAAAAAAAAACTGGAAAGGTTTCAGAAGTGGAGCAGGTTACTATACTTTAATGAAGATTATTTTTCTAAATATTTTTTCTTGGGAAAAACTTTTAAGCATCACTGAGTCTTTTACACTTGAACAACTTGATCTTTAAATTTGCAACACCTCTGAGAACTCGAGTGGAAAAAGTTTATTTTTCAGACAGAAATGTTATATTTATATATGCTAATTAAATCTGATGAGTGTTTATCAGACTTACTTCTTCTCTAAAGCATCCATGTACTCTTTCTTTTTCCTGCGGCTCTCTTGTGCTGAAATCTGAAAATCATGAGTGTGTTTGATATTAATTTTAGTACTCAGATTTGAAGTGTGCATCTTTTTACAGTTTTGCGAGGCTGAGGTCTGACGCCGACCTTGTTCTTGATCTTTCTGCGGATCTTCTTCAGTGCTTTCTCCTCAGCTTTGGACAAGGGCAGTTTGGTGGGCACGGGATACCCCTCAGCGATGAGCGTGCGTTTCTCCTCCTCCGTCAGCAGGAGAGGCCCAGAGCCCTGCAGTTTCTGTCAGATCAGATGAGAGGAGGTTAATAAAACGCAACACGTCTGTTAATGAACAAGATGTCTTTGTACTCACATGAGCTGCCGTCAGCAGAGGAGAGCTGGAGAGGGAAGACGGGGCTCTTGGCGCCACCTTGAGGACAGCGGGGGTCTGTGTGGGACTGGCGGGAGCACAGGGGTGAACGGGACTCTGACTGCCCTCTGAGTCACTGCCATGAGAGCTGGGAGGAGTGGGTGGCATCTGCAGAGACTCCAGGCCTGACGAAGAACATTACAGATCGATTCTAATTGATTCAAATCACAGCATTCTGTGGCCAAATATTTGTAATAGATTTTTTTCTACATAGCTGTGTGACTTTCATATTTCTTCTATTACTCTGAATTATTTTTCTTCTCAAATAATTATAAAAGTAATAAAAATTTTAAATGATTATCTTACTGAAATGACAATCATTTAAATTCATTTTTTTAAATTTATTAAAATTTAATTAAAGGTAGAATCAATATTTCATACCTTTTTTTGGTAATTGTGTAGTCTTTTCTTCTCAAATAAACAAATAAATTATTTAAATGATTAAATTATTGCTTAAATTCAATTAAAATATTTTATTCATTAAAATGTAATTATTTAAAATTCAATATTCATATCCATTTTTTTTCTGCTAAGTACATGAGTATTAAGTATTTTCTATTCAAATAACTAAAATAAATTATTTAAATTATTTGATTATTAAATTACTGTTTAAATTAAATAGTTTAAATTAAAATACTTAAATGGACATGAAATACTGATTTTAGTTTAAAATAATGTAATTTTAATACAAATAGAATTTAATTTAAATAATTTAAACAGTATGTTAATAATTTAAATAATTTAGTTTAGTTATTTAAGATGAAAAATACTTTTTACACGTACTTGAAAAAATAAATAAATTATTGCAATTAAATGATTGAAAAGTAAAAATTAATTAATTTATTTTTTATTTATTTCTTTAAGTATACATGTAATAAGTAATTTTCTTTTCAAATAACTGAAATAAATTATTTTAATTATGAATGCACTGTTTAAATTATTTAAACAAAAATATTTATTATTATTAAAATGAAATTATTAAAAACTAAAATTAATAATTGCCCACTTTTTTGGTAAGTACAAATGTATTGCATTAAATTTAGCAAAAAAAAAAAAAAAAAAAAAAAAAAAAAAACAAGTAATGCATTAAATATTTTTTCTTCTCAAATAACTAAAATAAATTATAAAATTTTAAATATTTAGATTATTACATTTTAATCATTTTATTTTTTATTATTTATTTATTTATTTATTTAAAGTAATTAACAAACAATAATTTAAGCACATTTATTTATTTTTTGTGTAATAATGTACAGTCATGTCATTATTGAAAAATAAACCCATTCAGGATGATTCAAGCGCATTAACTGTTTATGATAATGACCAGGTGACTATATGTTATTTACTGTAATCATTAATGCACTCTGATATCTATTTTTTTGTGCAATAACCCAAAAATGTCAGAGACAGTGTTTTACCTTTGGGTGAGAGGTTTAAGAACTGATCCACCTCGTGTGGCTCCAGTTTAATCTGAGGGCTGAGACTCTCACTGTCCTCCTTCACCTGCAAATACGAGCAGAAATCAGCACTTCAATAAAATCCCACTGACTGTGTGTGTGGTCATGTGCTCAGGCTGAGCGGTCTGACCTGTGCGGCCGGAGGGGTCAGCGAGGCGTCAGTCACAGGCTCAGAGGTGGGACCCTCGGGGGTCAGAGTGAGGGTCAGGGTGGGCAGCAGGACGGGCGATGGGTCACACAGCAGAGGCTCCATCTCCAGCCCTTTATCCTCCTGCTCCATGGGCCACTCATCATTGTCTGAATCACCTAAAATACACATCACATTGCATTTAGAGATTTTTTTTGACTTCTGTTATCAAACTGGAAGCAGATTCTGGCCGAGTCTTACCAGCGTCGCTGCCGGGCTCCCCGGGCAGATGGGACAGGGGCGACTGTGAACGCGAGTCTCCACACAGAGAGTAACTGTGCTCGGCTTGAATGTGCGGTGGCACTGGAGACGCAGGGGTCAGATCCTCCTCCGTGTCCATAGCATCTCCACGGCCGGACAGGAACGGGTCGCTTAACAACTGACCCAGCAAAGCCTCTTGGGACAGATCATCCAGCAGCTCGGTGAAGTGCTAAACAGGAACAACACAAATGTGAGAGTTAGGCATTTAAAATTAAACGATTCACAGTCTAATTACAGTATTAAATACTTAAATGAATTACTGAATTATTATTGAATTATATATTCTTTAATTAAATACCAGTATGATGTTATTTAAACTACTGTTTAAATTACATTAAATGTTTTCATTTAAATATTTCAAATTAAAATATTTCAATATTTCAATATTTACAATAATATTACAATATTTCATTCCCATTTATTTATGGGTAAGCACACATGTAATTTTCTTATTAAATAAAAATAGATAAAACTGTATATTATCAATATAAATATTTTTTTTTATTTAAATATATATATATATCTATATCTATCTATCATGACCATATACTTATTTTTTGGATAGATTTTGAAGTGTGATAATGCACAGTCAGCTGGTCATTATTGAAATATAAACCCAATCGTGATGATTTAGGAGCATCCTTGTTTATGACAATGATCGGGTGACTGTAGCTTATTTACTGTACTCAATAACGCACTCAATATATCAATCGTAATCTTTACTTTAAGTGCAATGCAAAAATGTCTAAAACAGTGTTTTACCTTTGGCTGAGAGGTTTAAGATCTAGGATCAAGCTGTGACTTTAGAGCTCAAATGAAGTGCTCATTAAACCACAGCTAGTTAAACACACCTTAATTGCAGCAGACAGTAAAACATCAGCACATTTCTTTGAAGATCAGATCTCATAGCCTGGAGGAACAGACTAAACATGATAGCAAGTGCTCACAGGGTAACCCTCTCCACCAATCAGAGCGCATCACACTTCCTCTCATCCAATCAGACGGCTCGTTCCTAGCACGGTGAGAAGGTTTGATTCGGGGCCAAAACCGACATACAGCCGCCTCCCCACTCCTTGGCATTCCTATGGGTGCGTTCCAGCCCCCCAGCCCTTCTTAAGAAGGTCTCCTGCTGCTCGAACAGGTTTGAACAGGCGCTTCCAGACATTCATTTAATCTCTTAAAGGCTAAATGCAGCACTTGTGCTGGCTCAGGTCAGCAGGTTTCCTCAGGTGCTGTTTAGAGGAATGTTCTGAATTCAACATGTTAAGTTCAGTCTACAGCATTTTTGACTTGTTATCATGAACAGGGACGCTCTTGAATCATCATGATTGGGTCAATTTTTCAACAAAGACCATCTGACTGATGTGCATTATCACACTTATTCCATGTGTTCTTGCCCAAAATACAAAGAAATATAAATAAATTACTGACTTTAGTTTTAAACAATCAAATTAAAATATTTAAGTTAATAAAACAAAATGTATTCATTTTAAACAATTATTTTATCATTTAAATAATTTTTTTAGTTTTTTTTAAGAAAATTAAAGTAATTTAATTTAAACAATAATTAAATAATCTGCAATTGTACCGACTGCAAATTTTCAGACTGATTTCTTAAGCATCATGTGACACTGAACGCTGGAGGAATGATGCTGAAAATTCAGCTTTGCATCACAGGAATAAATTGAGTTTTAAAATATATTCAAATAGAAAACAGTTGTTTTAATTTGTAATAATATTTCACAATATTACTGTTTTTACAGTATTTTTAATCAAATAAATGCAACCTTGGTGAGCATTTCATTCTTTTAAAGACAAAAAGAAAAAAACACCCCACACTTTTAAAACATTTTTTTACGATATAGTTATTATATAATATAGCACATTTACATAAAAATATCATTTACGATGAATATAAAAACTGCTCTGTCACAACAGACCCGTCTCCATCTGCACAGATGAGTCAGAGTCCAGAGACAGCTCATCCGCAGGAAGAGGGTCAATGCAACACAGACATTCAAACAACTGCATCTGCTGTGTGTGCATCTGTTCATCTGCACAGCCAGCAGGGCACAGTCACGCAGGACTCTGGGTTCAGCCAACAAAGACAGATTACAAGATCAAACAACGCTGCTTTGACTAGCACAACTTGACAGAACGGGACGTGATGCTCGGTGCTGCTGACTGACAGCAATACAAGAGCAATAACACCCCAAGAGCAGAATTTCGTCACTGTTCAGTTTGAGTCGATGGCCTATTGTGAGCCCATTTTTGGCAATATCTATCAGTAACTGAAATGCACACATGCTAAAGTGCACACTGCACAGTTTACTCTTTCAAGGCCATTTAGCAGATCAGCTTGGCTCGCACTAAATATAATCAGAACGGCCTGTCAACATCATGTCATTTGAGGGCTCATAGTGGGAAAAAACAAGACTGAGGCCTGGTCCAAAAAACAAACAAACAAAAAATAGAGACCTGCTTTGTATCTTCCTTCTACCGTAAGTGAAGAAAGGTCATTAGAGATGACTTTGAAAGCTCTTCGTCAACTTTGCATAACTGTAATAAGCATAAAATGCATATATTTGGTGTTTTGCACACACATACTGGGTTTTTAATTACATATAATTATTTTTAGCAATGCTTAAAATATAAAAATACATAAAATCCACATTTATCTCCAAGGTTTCAGCAGGTTTTATGAAAGCCAATGTAAGACTTTTTAAAGACCATTTTAAGACCAATTAAAGAATTAACCCAATTCCTACATCAAAATACAAGATAATTTTTGTGAAATAGATCAAAATGAAGTAAGTTTATGCTTAAAACAAGAACAAATATCCACCAATGGGCTCAGAAAAATCAACTTAATTCGAAGAAAAAAGTTTTCATCCCCTACTCCTAGATGTTTGTTCCTGTTTTAAGCCGAAAACAAGACTTCAGCTATCTTCATTTTCCATCTGAAATAAATTTAAGGATGTTCAGTTACTTAAACTGGAAAACAAGACAAAATTCCTGAGGAAGAGATCTATTCTATGCAGTGCGTGCAATCTTTAATTCCACTACTTTATGTATTTAAGACATTTTAAGGTCTTAATTTGAAGAAGGGCAAACTAAGACTGATTTAAGACCTGCAGAAACCCTGTCTTTCACATTTGCAATGAATTGCGGGACTGCAATCTCCACAAAATACACAATGCTGCCTTAAGATACAGTCACATTTTTACTTTTGTTCAGTGAATCTTCACAGGCAAAATTTAGTCATTTCAATACACAGATTTGGCAACGGGTTCAAACTGGTCACGTTGACCAACAGAAAGCTGCCTACAAAAAATGCCATCTAGGTAGGCAGCTCACAAGGTTTCGGAAAAGAGCCGCCAGCAAAGATGTCAGAAAAATGAGTTAAACGAGGCCAAGCTGAGCAAACTAGGAAGGAAAGAGGGTGAGTCTGGGCTGAAAATGGAGAGAAGCCAGCGTATGGGATCAATTATGAACTGACTCAGAGGTCAACCAAGTCAAAAAACAGAGAGAGAAAGACAAGAAAACAGCTAAACCAATACATAAGGGAACAAGGAGTGAGAAACCATTTAAGAATGCAAGTGACAAAGTCGCTCTGGAATGCTTTGCCCTACATTTTCCACATTTGTTACTCAACAGCAGCTTTGTCTGCGCCCACCATGGTGAGAAAACGTCTGGAGAGAAACGCATGCAGGTCCCAGATGTTTCTACAGAGCCTGCCGTCCAACAAAAACACACATTAAGTGTGTTCGCATAAACAGTTCTCTTCTGAACTCGCTTAAACTTCATATTTGGCAAAGAACTGCTTTTCTGGAATGTTGCCTTCGGCCCAAAACCATAGAATGAAAATGGCAAGTATTTCCAAGGCCACTTAAGGTGAACGCTTCATGTAGCATGAAGAAGCAAAAATTGCAGCAGTTCAAATCAGGTCAGGAGTGGGTGAAGTCCTCAAGTTGTGACATATAACATGTCACAGTTTTCATCTTCTGGATGCATTTGCACCAGTCATTTCTGTAGGAATTCACACATGGTTATGGCCGTACGAAGTATTTCTGCATCAGTCACGGCTGATATGCAATTACATCTGACACTCTTGAGTGTGTGATGAGATGATTATGATGATTGCTGGAAATTGCTGGGTGTCTACTGCTCTCTCTAAGAGGAACAGAAGCAGTGGCGGCGTTTCACAAAAACATAGGGTATGGCGCGGGGGGGGTGTATAGATAAAAAGGAAAAAAAATCAGTAATTAAACAACACTGCGTTGTCAGCCTTGGTATTGTATCAGACACTTGCATTTAACATTATATGAAAATCAAGCTCAAATGGAAATAAGGTTTTTGATCAGTGAATGACAGAGATGGAGTGTTTTGTCTGTCATTAGAACGGCTGTAACTGTTATCTGAGGCAGCAAGTGCATCGCATTATGCTTTCATCAACTTTTACAGGTTATATAACGTTTATTGTGGCTATATGGGCGCTTAGTTTTTCTTGTTGTTTAATACACTTGGCCAAAATCTCAAATGAAGCGCTTATGCACAGGATATTTAAAACGTACTAAAGTATATTGGCTATACGGCAGATAACCTACTTCTTGTCTGCTCTTCAAACACACAAAAACATTAGCTTTTACAGACATAGTGTTTGAGTAAAGAAAACGCTGTCCTATTCAAACATCAATTATTTATTTACCCTTGCATTGCGAAAAAGCAGAGATCTGTCTCCTCCAGGCTGTGTGCAGCGCGTCAATCTGAAGGAGGCGGGGTGAAGTTACGAGCTTTTGCAGAGAGCTTGATGATCCAATGGCGTTACGAAGTTTTACTGACAAGCACTTTAATGCTTATCATTGGTTAAATATTTTTAAAACCCTCTGATTTAAAATAATAATAACAAATTATAATAGAGATATGAAGTTTGGATAGTTTTTCACGGCACACCCACTGGGCTAGGGTATGGCAACTGCCATACTCTGCCATACGGAAATGCCGCCCCTGAACAGAAGACAGCGTTCACTCCGAGGAGGACAGACATGTGGTTTCCTGCGATTTGAGGATAGAAATAATCACTTCTCAGTGCCTGGTCTGGGATCAGTTCCTTTACTACAATGGAATAGAAATGCACTGCATACTGCACAGTCTATACTTCACTTACATACAGTTATCATCTCGGAAATTAGGTTGTTTTGCATTTTCATGCCAATTTAGAGCAAAACTGTCTTACGGAAAAAAAAACTATGGTCAGTATTTATTCTGGGATAGTTTGTGTGATTTCAAGCCTAAACAAAACACCATATCAGTATTAAAATATATTTAATTTCATTTTTAAAATGTAAAAAAAAATTATATAATTTAAAAAAAAAAAAAATCAATATAATATAAAAACTTAAAATCATACAGTATTTCTTGGCAAATAAAGAAAATTATATATATATTTGTGTGTGTGCGTATGTATATATGATAAAATATAATAAAATACACTTATTATATTTAAATAATATTTAAATATTTAATAATATTTATTTTTAAATAAGATGTGTGTGTGTGTGTGTGTGTGTGTGTGTGTGTGTATATATAAATAAATAAATAAATATATATTAATAAATCCAAATAAATGTAATTAAAAATAATATGTTTAAAAATAATATAAAATGTAAGCTAATTTTTTAATTTAAAAAGTAATAATATAGACCTATATTTAAATTATTTAAAAATAATATAAAAATAATACAATATAAAAAATATTAATAGTTTTCAAATAATCACTACATAAAAAATCGTCCTGTTTAATATTTGATAAAAAAAATTCCACAATTTTGTTCACTATACACATAGTGCACACTAATGAAATAGTATGAGTAGTTTGGTAGTATCCTGATTAAGATGTGCCCTACTCCATCAATACGAGCGCCTGCATCCAGCTGGGTGGATTCTGAGAGTGAAGGCTTCTTTGTCCGTAGTTTGGATGGGTGTATAGTACATGTGGTTTCACTGGAGGAAGGGTACTGCAATTTGACTCTTTCTGAGTTTTTGCTCAGCTGGAGAATCTGAATAGTTGTTGGAGCTGTGGAGGCTCTGAGAGTTTTGATGACAGAGATGCTGGGAGTGGCGTTGGTGGATTCAGACTGAGGCCTGTAATTTTTTATCCTCTCAAGGGGGCCGTGAATGTGCGTGCAGGAAGAGGAAGTTTATAAGCCAAACGTGGACACAGATGACGCAACCCTTTAAGCAGCAAAACAGATGTGAGGAAAGACCAACCTGCAGGAGACAAAGATCAGCGCTGGTGAGGCTGGACCTTGTCCTTTACGCACCGGTGGATCTGACTCACTGATCTTAGTCACTAAAAATCGATTTATTTTGAACTGGAGCGCTGTAGATTTGAGGAAAGCCAGAATGTTTGTCCTCGGAAACAATTCCAACACGGTTGACGGATCTCTTCAAATGCTGCTGTACAAGAAATGTCTCATTATTAAGTAGAGGTATTCCAGGACAGGAGCCAATGCTAAGTGACGATAAGCTGGATTGCAAGGGTCTCTTTGACCCAAATACAGAGTTAACCTGCCATACAGGACGTTTGTTTAGAGTTTAATGTGTGCCTGAAATGCTGTTGTGAATCAAAACAGCTCAACTTCCAGTAACTACGTCAATACATAGCGAAAAGTAATAATAATCAGCTCATAAATAATCAACAAGCTAGAGTGAAATTCCATGAATTGTTGTGAGATGCTCAAGATTTGGAAAGAGCAAAGAGCTTGTGGATACTAATCTGAAAAAGGAAATAACATTAATTATGAAAGTCCCATTTAGTGGTTGAGTGGACAATCTGGACAGAGAATAAGAGACAAAAGCAGTCTGGGAAAAGTTTTGTATCCTCATCCTAAAGTTCACTTTGCAGATCTTAGTTGTGCCAAGACAAATCCCACCACAAGTCCTTCACTTTTTCCATGAGTCACTTTTCCAAGTGTTTTGTATTGGCCTGGTTCTTGTGCAAGCTGTTTGTGTGCAACTGTTGAGCATGAAATGCGTGTCATTTTCAGCTTAATTCAGTGAAAGAGGCCTTAAAGGGCTAGTTCACCCAAAAATGAAAACTTGCCGTTAATTTACTAACCTTCAGGCCATTTGAGATGTAGGTGACTTTTTCTTCAGTAGAACAGTAAAAGAAGATTTTTAGCTGAAACCCTTCGTCCTTGGTGATACATAAAATGCAAGTCAGCAGCTATAGTCACTTGACAGTCAAAAAAGGAAAAGTAACCAACACAAAATTAATACCTGTGGCCCCTGGTCTTATGGAGCGAAACGATAGGCCTGTGCAAGAAACTGAACATACAAGATTATTACCTGTATTCCAGAGCCTCAGACAAACGGGGGAAATTTGATTATTTTCTGCAAACTGGTTAATTCAGACAGTTTGATTCTATTAATTGGCTAAAATAACCAATTCACTAGTTTGATTTTGTAATCTTGCAATGATGCCACATATACACAATTATATTAAGACCTAAATATATTGTCAGGAGGTACGGGTATTAATTTTGTGTTGCCTGTAAATGCTTTTTTGACTCTCAAAGTGACGGTAGCCATTGACTTGCATTGTATGAATCACCAAGGACCAGGGTTTCTGAAAAAA
The DNA here is from genome assembly GCA_039654775.1 of Spinibarbus caldwelli. Classification (NCBI taxonomy): domain Eukaryota; kingdom Metazoa; phylum Chordata; class Actinopteri; order Cypriniformes; family Cyprinidae; genus Spinibarbus; species Spinibarbus caldwelli. Next base: position 4,496,285 of record CM077228.1, on the reverse strand, counting down.
ATCTAAAAATCTTCTTTACTGTTCTACTGAAGAAAAAAAAAAGTCATTTTGGATGGCGAGTGGGAGTAAACTAACAGCAAATTTTCCTTTTTGGGTGAACTATCCCTTTAGTGACTGACTGTGCTGCTAATTTACAACATGACTGAACATGTCCTGCAGATTCGGGGCTGTCCCATCCTCCCTTCCCCCCGCGGACAGTGAGTGAGACTGCAGTGAGTGTTTGGTGATCCTGGAGCTCCAGGGGTCCAGGAAACAGCTCCACTGGAATCAACATCTGGCCAATAGTGACCTTAAAGGATGCTGGATGTAAACATGTAGTGATGGCGGATAACAAATAAATCAAATGTGGATTGATTGGATACACTTGATCACCAATCCATTTGCTCTTTCAGGGGAGGAACAGGAAAACTCTGACTGAATGGAGTGAAAGACACCCTACATGTCCAATACACAAGCAGCAATGGTGTAAATGAGTGATTTATAATGCTAATGTGTTATCCTGTGCATATCTATTTGAACAGAAATTTATGTGCAAAAACATTTGATTACTAAGAACATGGACCTACCTGAAAATACAAAGCAAAATGTTTCTCAAACGGAGCCATTTGTTTTGTAATATTAGTCTTACTTTTTAGAGTCTGTATTTTTAACTCAGTTGTGAAGCATTTTTTTGGGGGGGGGGACTTTTGGGACTTATTTATTTAAACATTTGATAATTTGATGTGTCTATCAAATTAAAAATAAGGGAATAAAATTTAATTTACAGGATTTATTTATTAAATTAAATGTATTAAAACGGTAATAAACAATTGTTTAAATAACAATGTGGCAAATTGAAAATAATTGCTGTAGGATTTACTCTGAAACTATTTTCAGTCAGAAACTGCTAGTAAATTTCACAAATAATTTACATAAAATAAAAAATAAAACTGTTATATTTAATTTTTCATTTTTAAAGTAAATAAATACAGTCAGTAGATGTAATATAATATAATATACATTTGCTAAATATATAATGTAGCAAACATATAATGTAGTTTAAAATAATATAAAATGACAAGAACATGAAGTCTCTGGATCTGACTATAAGTAATGTACTTAAAAATTCTCCTTTTATTTTGTAAAACAAATTATAAATTAGGAAAAATACACTGCTTACAAAGGCAAACTCGCAGTTCACAGAAAAAAAAAAGAGGTTCTCATGCAATGTTATACTCCCAAAGCTAATAGCCTTTACTGCATCGCAGCACCTCAATTACAACTTCTTCACCACCAAAATACATTGTTTGAATCAGAGAGCTCAGCCTCCAAGGGGCTCTTAAAATGACTGGGTAGACAAGACCGTGAAACCACAAGATGGTGATGAATAAATTGGGACGCGGTAATGAGTAATGAATGTGTGTGCGCTCAGCGAAGATTCAGGCTCAAGTTGCAGCTCATACAAACCATCTATTCAGAGAAAGAGTGCAAGAATGTGTGTCGCAGAATGATGCAGCCTGCAAGAGCCACGGACGAAAGCCCTGCTCTCTCGGAGAACAGGCCGAGTCTGTGTCCACTGTGTCCCACAGAGAGCAGAAGACGGGCCGCTCATGCCCAACACACGGAGCACAGAGGGTTTCTCACTACAGACTCGCCCCTCCCGTCCCTAAAGCTCGAGTCATCAGAACACCACATGATTCCTGAGTGACAAATGTTATCAAAATGTCAGAGAGATCAGGAACACAAGAACAGGCTGTCTTGACATGTTATGCACTGACCACACACACATTTTAAAGACCAGGATGCTGTCGATAAACTGACCTGATCTAAATCATCACAGTCTATTTATATGTAGAAAATTGTAGTTGTAGTAATTGTAGTTTTTTTTTTCTATTTGCTACTTTAGTACACTGCTATACGGTTGCTAGTGTGTTCTGGGTTGTTGCTAGGTGTTTTCTTGCTGGCTGCATTTTTATATGAATTTATTCTCGTTTATTTGTATCATAATTTAAAAACTTTAGTATCAAAAAGTTACTTTAGTATCATTATTACTTATATTTAATCAGTTTTTATTTTTATAGTTTCCATTTTCATTTTAGTAAATTTTGTTGTCATTTTTAGTTTTTTTATAATGTCAAACAAAATGTAGCTGAAATGTTTTTTTAAATATTTTTTTATATTTATATTAATTATTAACATTTCATTTAATTTTATTTATGCTTTTAATTTTAGTTTGTTTTAGATAACTATACTAACCCTGTTTAAAAACTATTGTTTCTATAATTTATTCTAGCTATTATTTTAATATTTTACTAATATATATATATATATAAAATGTGTGTGTATCAAATATGTGCATCAATGATAAATGTTTTGTTTCAGTTTTAGTTGTACTAATAATTTAATCAAACAAACTAATATATATATATATATATATATATATATATATATATATATATATATGCGCATGTTTGTATGTAAAAATACACCCCCTATAAAAAAAAAAAATTTGGAAAAATGACCACTGACCACTGTTCAAGTCCCATGAGACTTTAAAAATACAAAGTTAAAAAAAAAAAGCCCAATTGTGAGGCCAGACTCCTGTGCTGTGTTTACAGTCAGACACAGCCTCTACAGTCAAGACAGACGTCTTATTTTCTTAAGATATCCTCGTCAGTCCAGTGTTTAACGTCACTAATTGTGTGTGTGGTCACAGAGAGGAACTGCTGGCCTATATATATATATATATATGAGTCAGAGTATGAGTCATTTTATGTCTTAGCAGTTTATCGTAATGTTATTCATGAAGGAATTTTAACGAAAAGCTGGTTAATATGTTAAATAGCATTAAACATTTAATGCATAACAAAACAAAGATAAGTCTGGCATAATTACAAAACACTTCAGAAAAATACTGAAGCACCTATCAAAAAATTGTAAAATTGATAATTAGATGAGCTACATTTGAAGGTGATTTGATATACGCCAACCTGTCAACACACACCAGTTCTGTATTACTGCAGCAAATTTGACATTGCCATAAACAACTAAACTCAGTTTTGTGTTATACCCTTTAATAACAAGTTCCCCCATGCTTTGACTTGTTTGGGACATGTCCTGCTCTGTATTCTCACATTAATCCAAGTTTCTCCATCACTGTCATGTGTAAATAATATATAGATGTTGTACAGTGCAACCGGTATAACAAACTCTCTAACAGCTGACATATTTCTACCGTGGTACAATATAAACCGACAAATCACCCAACCCTAGTTCACTGGAAATCACTGTTCAGATTTAGTCCAATGTGATAACATTAACTAGCATTTTTAGGAAAAAGAAAATCATCTCTGGGTCAAAATGACCTCAGCTCAATATGAGTAATAATAACCACTGTATCAGCAATAGATCAGGCTGACTGATTTCTATTTCTTTGAACAACAATCCTGTTATTGACCTAAATGTGTTATCAGCCGATCATAACATCAAACCATCAGCTGGGACAAATGAGATCTTCTGATACTAAAGATATGCAAATAAGCAATGAACTACTACAGCTGAAAGGTTACAAATTAAGAACTAACAAACAGGTTAGTGCACAAGTGCGTGCTTTTCCTCATATTTGCTCTGGTTTCCGCATCGGGCCAGGAAAGTACATCTGGTTGCCACAAGGCCCGGCTGCATGAGATAATGTGCTTTCCAGGCTAATCGTGTGGCTGTGATTATCAGCACTAAGAAATGCTGAGCATGACGGTCCAACTGCTCCCCTCAGCATCTCCTTAACCCCCGTCCTAAAGCAGGAAATGAGCCTTGGGTTATTTTTACTATTTCAAACCACCTGAAATATGAAAGATGAGACTTTAGTTCAAGAGCAAGTGGCAAAAAACCCTGTTTTACAGGAAGGTACGAACACACACCCTCTATACAAGTTCTTCCCAATAGAAACCTGACAATGAATGAAGACAATTGCAACTATCGGTTACAAAAGACAATTACTATAGGCCTACTAAGTCATAAAAAGGGTATGTTTGCATTCCTCAAACACATCAGGTATGTATGCATCAAGTCAAGACACTACAAGCAAAAACACTGCTTTTTCATTATTTTTCAACATGCATTAACGATAACAGACATATGCAACAGGCTGAACCCACAAAGCAAGCTCTATTCTCTCTAACTGAGAACAGTTTGCATTGTTGTGTGGAATTCCATGTCAACAAACCCTGGGGAGCGAAAGTAAAAGTGAGGAGAACCGGCACATACAGACCCATGAGGTGGGGGAGCATGTTTGTGCTTAGAGGGGGCCGATGGGGCCCTTAAACAAAGACCCTGTTCTGTTCTAAAGCTGAAGGAGAATATGAACCCTTCACAACCTTTACAAAGCATATCTAGTTCTCCTGGAAGTGTACGTTACCGCCCTGATACTGCGGGGTTATGAATCCCATACACACCAAACTGCTGCACCTCCAACGCTGGCTTTGATGCTGTCTGGAAAGGCGTTATGCACCGTGTCTGCTAATTTAATTGGGATGTCGGCTTAGAAACTGCTCATAATGTTCCACACATCTGGAATTAACTTCATTCGAAGTGCCGTTCATCTATGAAGATCATAAATTTAGGAGTCGACATGTTCTGCGGTGTGACTCGCAATACTGCATTTTAAAAAGCATTCAAGCCCTTGTATCAAAGCATAGAGCAACATCTGTATCTGTGTAAATGCATTCATTCCACCTCTGAGCAGCATTAAACAGTCTGTGTGTAAAGACACCTAAATGCCACTTCACAAGCGCTTCCATGCCGCATTTACAGTGAAAATCTGGCATTAAGTACAAAGAAAAAAAAAAAAAGTTTTAAAATGGTTACAAACATGAGACCAAAATACACTTTCCCTGATGCATTCATGTACATTTTAGCCAAAAAAATTTATGTTGAATAAACAAAAAAGTACATGGATCTTTATGCACCAACTACCCAACTGTGAACCCCCTAATTAGTCAGCAAGTAGAGGCCCCTTTGAGCAGAAGTTGGAACGCAAACCTATTATTACATAACCTGCAGCAACTCTTCAAGGCTTTGAGTACTATATTCTGACTTTATCCAAACGGACTAAACTTATCTGCATTGCTTTGTGTGGCACTGCATAAGCAAGATACAGTCACTGGATGACTGCACCATCTGAACTTTATCCCTTGGAGCCAAGTGGAACCCAAAGACACATTAGTACTCTGACAGACTCATATAGAGTATCTCTGTGAAAGACCAAGTCAAATAAAAGCTTGTATATGACTAAATTATGAGGTTTAGAGGCATTGTGGGTGATCTGACACTAGTTTCAACAGATCAAAACATGCTATGATGGTGTAAGTGAAGATGGCAATGGTGCCACGGCATTATAAGAAGATTCTTACTCACAGTGCTGTATAAAATGTCGTTTTCCCCGGGTTCGGACAATTCGCTGAGATTTTTGTCCCATTGTAAAAACGTTTCCCCGCTATCCATTATTTCCATGCCTCGATCTGCGTCTGTAGTAAACCGTCTCGCGCAGCGTCGCTTCAACGACTCCACAAACGACTATTAGTCAAGAGTATCCGTCAAAACACGCGTCAGGTCGCGATTCGGAGTGAATTTTGTGCTGTCAGCGCAAAGTTGGATATAAGTTACACGTCTGTCGCCAGTGTTGTCGGAACTTTCCTCTCAGCTTCCTTGAGAAATGTCGCCCCTTCACAGAAGAGCAGGAATTTTGGGGGCGGGGAAATGATGGGAGTTGAAAAATTTGTTTACAAACGACAGTTTGTGGACTGTAATACTTTCAGGAAACATTTCGGATGTTTCCAAGCAAATATTATTGTATGAGCTTTTCAAGGAGTTTCCGTTTTGTTACGCTGTTTGTAAACACTACGCATATTCGCCTTAAAAATGCTAAACTTTTCTATCCAATGCCCCGCCCTTGGAATCCATGTGGCGACCAATCAGATTGTCTGCAATGTTTAAAGCTCGCTCAGAGCGTATGAAAATCACGGAAGACGGACAGCCCATCTGACCAATAGGAGAACGCTAATGTATGACTGACGTGAAACTGCTCCAATTAAAGGCGACTCCGCATAACCTCTTAACAAACCGTTTAAAGCCAAGAGTACCAAACTCTGTGCACCGCCTCAAGTCCTATGTCTGTCAAAAGATTTTTGATGTTTAAATACCATGAAAAAGTAATCTTACTCTCATTTTAAAAGTGCATTTAAGTCTTAGTATAGAAAAACAGATTAAAACATACAATTAGACTATAACACAATGGGTAAAATGCGCACAAACAAATGGACACAACTGAAAAACTAAAGTAAGAAATGAAACTACTGTTCTCTCAGTTTCAAAAGCTAACTCTTAAAAATTTCTGAAACCAGAAGGTGTTTTACAAGTCTTCTTCATTTTACATCACATCATATGGCATAAGTATTCAAAACAAATCCTTTGCTGACAAACTATTACATTTATTTATGAACATTAGCATGACAAATTGGAAGTGATTTGGTTAGACATAACTTCAAATATGATGCTTTTATGTTTCATAAGTCCAAAAAAAGGGATATTTAGCATTTCTTCTTATACAAAGAGTCCAATCCAGATCATGGCTCTGGAAAGTGTGTTTACATGTCAAAGTGCATCTGTTAGCGCTCTCTGTCGGAAATAAGACAGCATGACACAATCATACAAACAACAACACTTCTTGATGTCTACGTACGACTGCTAAGGCTAGACACAATGATACGCAGAGTTTAATGTCAGTGAGCAGAGTAACACTATATAAAATATCTTCTTTTGGTTCCTAAAGTCCAGGAAGGCATCTTCATCACTGGTCTCGCAGATTTTCACTTAAAAACACAATATTATCTGTGGAAAGAGACAAATGATATTGGGTAAATTTGAACTATTAAAGCAAAAACAAAGCATAAAAAAAATAAGCAGATAAAGACATGTATAGTCTGTTGTGAACTCTGACCTGCGATAATAGTTGTTGCCTGTCGCCTGACGTTGTTTTTGTCCACGTACTCCCCATAGTCAAGCTTTCCTTCCACAAGAATCCGAGACCTGAATATAAGGTTGATTCTAGGTTAACGACTGCATGATTTATTTTTATATCTATAAATGGCTACAAAACAAATCTGGAACACACCCTTTCTTTACATACTGATACGCCACGTCTCTGAGGCCTGGTTTGAATACTGAAATTCTGTGCCAAGTTGTTTTTTGGCTGACATCTGCAAAAAAAAAGAAAAAAAAAAGAAAAAACATTTCAGGACATCAAGACAAGTTTGCTTGTTACCTACATATTTTAAAATGATCTTTTTAACAACTATTTTTAATCATGTATCGTAGGTTCAAGGGGTACACATTTTTTGAACATTTATTTTTACTTTAATTTATCCAGAAAACAAAATATAAAAAACAATAACCACAAAAATAACATTAGTAACAATATATGTACAAAAACATGAAAAATTTAAATATATAAACAAACAAGTTTAATAATAATAAAATCAAATAATTATATAAATAAAAACGTATAATATATGAAAAAATAGTAACAAGTAGAATTTATATATGTAACACAATACAAAAATATTAAATATTATTAATAATAATAAAGTCAAATAAAATTATGTATATAAAAAAACATGAACAAAATATATGAAAAATATTAATAAAAAACAATAATAACGAAGTCAAATTAAATTAAATGCGCGCTTCTCCATTACAAAAATATGATTGGAGTAGTACACAGATTGATCTCACCTGTACTTGTTGGTTCTCCATCCCCAGACCGCCACATCTCGTTTGTTGCCATGGAGAAGATGGTGACAGGGTTTCTGCCCTCCACCTGTCTCATGACGGGGTCCTGTCCCACTCGCCCAAGCAGCTGCACCCGGTTAATAGCTGTCAAGAGACAAAGCAAAGATGAAGGACATTTATCAATAATATCACACAAAAGCCAGTGCATACAGTGACTGACAGATACTCACATCTCTCCAAGATCAGACTTGAATCTGTAGCCCAGTGCCGGACGAACTGTTTAAGTATCTGTCAGGACAGAATAATAACAGTCAGCATGTAATAATTCTTATGAGCAAACATGAACACTTCTGCATGTTGTTTGTTTACCTGTGCAGAAGCATTTCTCAACATCTTCTCTACTCTGTGGATGATGCTGACAGGTCATTCACGCTATAATGGGAAAATCGCCTTATTAGAGTAATATAGGTACAATATAAAACGAATTACATAAAAGTAAAGTTAAATAGACTATTGCCTTATTCTTAACCGTCTAATGTAGATATAGTTCAAGGTAAAAACATGTTAACCTCTCAAAATGTTTTTTTTTTTTTCAATAGTTGATGCAATGTTATTATATCACGTTCATTAAAGTGTCATATTCGGCTATTTGAAACTTTAATAATTTTAGATCTGTTTTGTATCTACTAACAGCAAATCCAATGATGAAACACGTGTTAATCTCCCGCCATTCACTTACATCGACTAGCCACTTTTAGAAGACGCATGTAATAGTGTTTGTGCGCTTTACACCGACGATTTATAATCTATATCGTCTTCGTAGTTTATTTAAAAGACAAACGTAAAGATAAACTTCGACTTACAAGTTCAGAAGATTTTGATGCTCAATGACCCCGCGCTGTTTCCGGTGCGCGCGGAAAACACTCCCCAGTAGCAACAAACACGAACGAACATCCGTTCCCGTTCTGTACTCCTATTAATTTACTAATTACTAATTCATATTCAGAAAATAGCGATTTTGTTCAGTTATACGTTCGTGCCTTCAGCTGTGGGCATTTTAAAAAAGTTATTTTTTAATACAGTATAGTTTAAATTAAAAATGATAGATTTTATTAAGGCTTTTTTGATATGAATGTCAAATGCATATCTATGTATGAATTTCACATTAAAATTAATAGTTTTATTGCCCCAGGCCCAGATTTTCTGACCCAAATATTAATGATTACATATTTGAAAGTATTATGATCTAAGAGGGAAATAAAGACAAACCACTAAATGTATTGTGTTAAAATAATTGATAGCCTATCAATTTATAGTTTGTTGGTTTGGACTTGGCAATAAAAATAACTCTTTGCATTATGACAGCAGGATCAGGTGTATAAAATAAATGTATAAAATCAAATAAATAAATAAATAAAATTAAAGGTCTAGGCCATTTGTCTATTATGAAGTTTTATTGCATTTTTATTGTTTTCTCACCTTAAAAACCTTTGTATAAGAAAATAAATTCACTGTGACACACACACACACACAAACAGGGTAAATATCACTTAATATTTTCATTGTGCCACTTCCAGTCAAGCTGTAATTCTGTCAATTTATGCAAAAATAAATCCATAAAAATATGTAATTCTGTTTATCATTTATATTTACACTGCAAATGCTGCATTTACATACACTTGCACTTTATTTATTGCATATACAAAAACACCCATTCAACAATTAGGTTTATAAAAATGTCACAGACACAGATGTTTATTTAAAATATTGATACTTTTAATTTGAGGCCTTGAGGTACAGAGTTCCTGGAAATCAGTACAGTCTTACAGAGAAAAGGTGCATTCAAACAAAAACCAACCAAAATAGACAAGTGCATCAGTACCAGTGGCTTTTCTTAACAGTACAGCATAATAAATATGAAAAAGATTCATATTCATATTACAGTACTGTGATATATTAGAGTGGCCTGCCAAACTTGAAATTGTTAATTGAAAAGTGCATATTATGTTCATTATTTTATAAATATTTAAATATATTAAATATTCTGTGATGTTCATGTGCTCTGCATTGACTTTCCATCAAATTTCCGATATTTTACGCATATTACAGCGATAATAATCCTGAGTGTAGACAAAGGCAGAGTAAAATCCCACAGTCTCTGTTCAAAACATAGTAAGACACAATATAAGACTTGAACTCAATCTTAAAGTGCAGCATATTCATTCAAAGGCATATCTGCAGGAATAAAAAAAAGAAATGAATCCCAGAGGAACAGAAAGAGAAAGAGCCAGAGCTCAAGGTTTCTGGAGAACGAGGCTGAGGAGCTGGGAAAGAAGGCGCTGGGCAGGTTGACTGATGGGGTAGTGATGGGGCAGTTTGTCCTCCAGCCCTGACGTCTTCACATAGTACCTACACAAAACAGAAGATATTATAATAAAATATATGACAGCTGTGTCTCAGCCTTGAAAATATCTGAAGCTCATGAAGAACCTGAACTCCTCCTTGAATCCCGTCCTGATGTATTTGGTCAAACAGACGCTGTGCTGCAGACAGGCTAACAGAACACGGCAGCGCTGGAACAGGAGAACCGCCTGAGACGGGCTGAGAGGATCCTGAGGACCCGACAGAACCAGAACCAGCTGCTGAGCCTGATAGCCCACGAACGGGAGCTGCCAAAGAGAGAACAGGACCTACGTTCAAACAGTTGCTCTCATATGGAAGCTAATCATGTGTATTCATGCAAATATGCATGAAAATGAAACGGGTATATACTTACTAAGAATGGATGCGGTTTAAGCAATCGAAAAACCCAGCCGATGGTGAGGAAATGTCCCAGAGCAGGTGTGCGACTAGCCTTTGAACCACAAATGAGACCATAAAGCTGATCAGTGTTATATATGCGTATACATATAAATTTATATGTATATATGTACACACACACACACACACACACACACACTACCGAATAATTGTGATTTTTTCCCATGTTTTTAAATGAAGTCTCTTCTGCTCACCAAGGCTGCATTTATTTGATCATAAATATAGTAAATACAGTAATGTCATGAAATATTATTACAATTTAAAATCACTGTTTTATATTTGAATATAATGTAAGATGTAATTTATTTCTGTAATCAAAGCTGAACTTTCAGCATCATTGCTCCAGTCTTCAGTGTCCCATGATCCTTCAGAAATCATTCTAATATGCTGATTTGCTGCTCAATTGCTATCAATTATTAATGGTGCAAAATTCTTAATAGCGGTTCTTATTGTGATATCAGTGTTGAAAATTGTTGTAAAAACTGTGCTAAATGTTTTTTGATGAACAGAAAGTTGAAAAGAACAGCATTTGTTTTAAATAGAAATATTTTGTATTATAAATGTCTTCACTGTCACTTTTGATCAATTTAATGTGTCCTTGTTGAAAAAAAGTATTTATTTGTTTTTTTAAAGAAACAAATGACCCCAAACTTTTGTATGGTAGTGTATGATGGTTTTCCAAAAAAATTAATAAATAAAATAAAAAATAAAATAATAATAATACAAATAAGCAGCGAAAGCTGTTTTCAACATTGATAATAATAATAATAAATGTTTCTTGAGCAGCAAATCAGTATATTAGAATGATTTCTGAAGGATCATGGGACACTGAAGAATGGAGAAATGCTGTTGAAAATTCAGCTTTGATTACAGAAATAAATGACATCTTACAATATATTCAAATAGAAAACAGTTATTTTAAATTGTAATAATATTTTACAATGCCACTGCTTTTTACTGTTTATTATCATTTTTATTGTTTATTATTTTTCATAAAATAAATGCAGACTTGTTGAGCAGAAGAGACTTCTTTCAGAAACATGAAAAAATAAATTTCATTTTATTTATTATTTCATTTAAAATTATTTATTTTTTAAATGAATCTATCTATCTATCTATCTATCTATCTATCTATCTATCTATATATATATATATATATATATATATATATATATATATATATATATATATATAGATGAGATAATGCTACTCACCTCCTGACAGAACACAACCACCTCAAACAGCAGCGCAGATGCCGCATCCAGATAGTCTGCCTGCAGACGCTGCTGCTGCGACACACAAAGACACTTCATTATCATAAATTACATTTAATTATCATAAATTAACTGATCATAAACAAGACACGAATGGACAACAATAAATAACTTATTTCATCTTTTCCTTACACCTGGGAAGCAAGGGTGATTATATGATAACAAAACATTTCATTTTTCCATTATGGACTATCTTTTATACCTTATTAAGTGAAGATTTAGAGCCATTAGTGGAGTCTGGCAGCTGGAGATCCGGATCGCACACTAAAGCCAGCAGCATGTTCTCTGTAAGAGCTCCCCTGCGTCACACAGCAGCCATTGCTCAGTGAAATAAGCTGTAATGCGTGCACTGGTATTACTGGAGGGGTAGAATCACTCACTGTTTGGCCGTCAGCATGCCGAGCCTCGCCTCTTCGATCTCTGTTTCCCTGAACATCAGGCTTAATATCTGAACCACCAAAGTGCACAGCCTGCAGGACAGAGAGACACGTCTTTGTCTTAATGACCTCAGACAGAAAACCTACAGCAATGATCATGAAAATGTGCTCGGCGATTGGTTGTAAGTTGTAAAATGTCAACCTGAGAACATTAAGAAGTTGTAGATCTTATAAACACGGACAGTTTCGCTTGTTATGAGACTGAAATATCCGGTTTTCTTGTCATGATTATAACGTTCCGTGATTTTTTTTTTGTCGTAATTATAGCGGGTATAATGTTATTTAAAGTTAACAAAAACATTATAACACTTTATTTTCGCCCAAAATATAACTATTATTTGAACGTTTATTTTTAATATTCTAAGAATGTTAAAAATGTCCAGTTTTCTTGTTGTGATTAGAACGTTATTTAAATGTTACAAAAATGTTTGAATAATCCTCAAATTCAAATAACATCATAGGAATGTTCCGAAAATGTTGATCTTAGAATGTTTTTTCTCAACGTTAAAGTTATAAGAACGTTCCATAAACATAACGTTAAGAATGTTTTCTCCTAACATCGCTATAACTTTTCAAAAACATCAGTGAAAGCTGTAAGAACATTTCCTGTCAGCTGGGTTATATATGCATGAGTTGCATGTCTGAGGCTTACAGAAGTCTGTCGGCTGTGTGAACTCCCTCTTGGCCACCCTGAGAGCTTTCAGACAGGGTTTTCACCAGGAAAGGATAAAGGTCCGGTGACTGAGGTGCAAAAAAGAGGGATTTTGTGAGGGAATTTTTCATTTTTGGATGAACAGTGCATGCATTTGGATGAAGACAGCTGCATGTTACCCTCCAGAAGAGTTTTTTGATGGTGGGGTTGCGGTTCGTGGCCGTGTGCAGCTCCTGCAGGAGTAAATACAGACTCTCCAGGCTGATGTTCTCCTGGAGCAGCTCTCCGCTCAACTGACTGAACAAGTGACACGTCCGTTCCCAGCTGGAAACACATTAGCAGACGCATTTTACACTGCCCACACACATAAGCGCATAAACGCTGTTCAGTCAGAAAGACGCAGTACCTGATTTTCTGATATTTCTGTTTCTGAGGAGAAGAGGAGGATATGCCACATCTCTTCCTGTACACTGGGTCTAGCATCAAAGTTGATCGCTACAAAAAAAAAAAAAATTCAGAGTGTTTTAATGTAGAAATGTACAGCTTATATGTTTATTAAAACATTTAAGTTTATTCGTCCATACAAAAATGTGCTATCTGATCTATACAGCATTCAAAATAATCCTTTTAGCAGTACTTTAGCACTTTGCTTTCAACACAGTGCATATTAATTTTAACCTTTATACTATTGAAGATATTTTTGTAGGGCAAATTAAGGTGTATAATAAAGAAGGGAAAAAGGCAAAAGACTGCAATAAACTTCTTATTTTATTTTATATTGTATTATGAATAATATTTTATTTATTTTAAAAATAAGGGAAGTAGTTTTGTTTTTAATTATTAATATGAAATTAAGAAGAAGAAGAAGAAGAAGAAGAAGAAGAAGAAATTAATGATATATGATAAATATTTTAAAAATCTTGGCAAACTCCAAGAAAATTTCATTATATTCAAACCTTAAAATGATATAAGATTAAAAACAAAAGTCAAAATAATAATTTTATTATTGTATTTTATTTTATATTATGAATAAAATGTTATTTATTTAAAAAATGTTTTAAAATATTTAACAACAATAATATATACAATATTTAATAACAATAAAGTTAAAAAACTTTTCATGGCAAGGTCAAAAGCCAACAAAATGACATTATATTCAAACTATTATATAATTATATGTTTTTTAAAAAGATAAGATAATAATTTTATAATAATAACAATCTTAATATCAATAATTTTGATAAACAATTTTTAATAACAATAATAACAATAATTCCCCCCCCCACCCAAAAATTATTTTATATGTCATTATTTGCGACATAAAATGTGTGTTTTTTTTTTTATCTGTAATGCAATTAAAATCATCTTTTTAGGAGTACTTTATCATTTTACTTTTTAACAGTGAAAGTATTTTATTTTAGCCTTTCAGTTTTAACCTTTTTACCATTGCAATGCCTTGAATAGACTTCCATTATATGTGTATTACTTACAATGTGCAACAATGGTCAAATACAAAATGAATGTTGACCATTAAACACAAAGCGAGTAGAAACTGACTCCACAAACACTTACTATGATATAGCTGCTCCAGGAGCTCTGCAGGTGAAGGTATATTCGTGATGATGGAGACACAGAATAAAGGTGTAACTCTTCCTCTTTCTCCTCGTCCTGCTCCTCAGTTGTTGTTGTCCTCATCAGTGCTGTCGGGACTGAAGCGCTGGGACTCTCTTGCTGGTCACTGGAGCCGGAGGAGTGAGCGGGAGATGTATTAAACACAGCCAGAGCCAAAACATCCGGGTTCGGACAGGAAGCTGAACGTCTCTTCGGAACGACGCTGCCTTCTTCTTCCTCCAGACCACCATCACTAGAACAGACAAACATATATATGGATTTTTAGGGCAAGTCAAACATGTCAAGGTGATTAAGATCTTAACGGGGTACAATAGTTCACCCAAAAATTACATTTCTGTCATCATTTACCCACCCTCATTTTGTTCCAAACCTGTATGAGTTTCATTCTTTTGCTAAATGTAAAAGAAGATATTTTGAAGAATGTTAGTGAACAAACAGTTGCCGGTAGCCATTGACTTCCATAGCAAGGAAAAAAATACTGTGGGCATCAATGGGGACCAGAAACTGTTTGCTTACCCACATTCTTCAAAATATCTTCTTTTATGATCAGCAGAAGAAAAAGCTCATACAGGTTTGGCGAGTAATTGATGACAGAATTATCATTTTTGGGTGAACTATCCCTTTAAGACTGTCTTAAAAGCACAGTAAAAAAAAAAAAAAAAAACGCAATAAAAGTATTAATAATATAATACTATCAATAATAATAACAAAATAATAAAATTATCAATAATAATAATATTTTATTTTAGATTAAAAAGTAGGGAAAAGTTTTGTTTTTAAATATTAATATTACATTAATAGTATGTAATATTACATTAATAGTATGTTGTCAGGACCCACGCAAGGCTGCGGGTCCTGACAACATACCTGGCCATGTACTGAGAGACTGTGTTGCACAGCTGAAGGATGTCCTAACAGATATCTTCAACACCTCGTTGAGCCAGGCAGTCATTCCCACATGTCTCAAATCCACAACAATCACACCGGGACCAAAGAAATCACCTGTGTCCTGTCTAAATGACTACTGTCCCATAGCACTGACTCCAATCATGGTGAAGTGCTTTGAGAGGTTAGTCATGCACAACATCAAAACCAGCCTCCCCAAAACACTCGATCCACTACAGTTTGCATACCGCCCAAACCGCTCTACGGATGACGCAATTTCCTCCACCCTCCATCTGGCTCTTACCCACCTAGAAAATAAAGACTCCTATGTTAGAATGCTGTTCATCGACTTCAGCTCAGCATTCAACACAATAATCCCACAGCAGCTCATTATTAAACTAAACCTGCTGGGCCTTAACTCCTCCCTCTGTAATTGGATCCTGGACTTTCTAACCGGAAGACCTCAGTCAGTCCGTGTCGGCCGCAACACCTCCAGCACTACCACACTGAGCACTGGTGCCCCACAAGGCTGTGTGCTCAGCCCGCTGCCCTTCACGCTGCTGACTCACGACTGCACTGCCAAGTCCAGCACCAGCACCAACCACATCATCAAGTTTGCTGATGACACAACGGTGGTAGGTCTCATCAGCAACAACGATGAAACGCACTACAGAGAGGAAGTGGCACAGCTGGCTGAATGGTGTGGCACTAACAACCTGTCCCTCAATGTGGGGAAGACAAAGGAGGTTGTGATGGACTTCAGGAGAAACTCCGTTGACCACTCAAAGATCAGCAGTGCAAAGATCAGCGGTGCTCCTCTCCCCTCCCTCCTGGACATTTTCCTTACACGATGCTCCAGCAAAAACAACAGTATTGTGAAGGACCCCACCCATCCCTCCCACAGTCTTTTCCTACTTTTTAGTTTATGTATAGGTAACCATTTATATATAGTATATTTATAGTCAAAATCTGTCAGTAGTTTAGGTGTGTATAGGTTTATACTGTTTTACTTCATTGTTGTAAGTCTGTATTTATGTAGCATCGTGGTCCTGTGAGGCACGACATTTTGTTCCACTGTATGTTCCCACATGTAGCGGAATGACAATAAAGCTCAACTTGACTTGACTTGACTTGATTATCAATAATAATCATATTAATATTAAATTAATAATATTATTAATATTTAAAAAAATATTATGACATGGCAAGCAGGGCTATTAGAGTTAACTAAAAGTAAAATCATTAAAAATTGTTTCTTGAAATAAATTAAATGTTAAATAAATATAAAATATAATATAACTTTTTTTTATTTCAACTAGTTGACAAGGAAACATTAAAATAAAACTAAAAGTAAATAAAAAATTAATTAAAAATTATATAGACATAAAAAAAACAAAAAACATAATGAAAGACAAAAACACACTACAAAATCACTAAAACATTCACTAAAATAAAAATAAAAATGGAAAGTAGAAAAATAAAAACTAATTCAAAATATTTATAAAAACTACAATATATTAAAATAAAATAAAATAAAATAATAAAATAAAATAAATGTCTTTAAAAGTTTTAAATTGAGGTTTCAGTTTTAAGTTTCAATTTTAAGAGTAAGATGGCCTCACGTGCTCAAGGCCTCAAACTCTCAAGGATTCAAACTACTGTAGAAAATTAACAAAAATACTTCAAGGGTTAACTTTCTAATAAACTGCTCTAAGATAGATCTATTTATAATGAAGCAGATCTCTTCAAAGAGCTCCTCTGAACTGTATAATTGAATAGGGCCTTTGATAAAGCAGCACAAAAGCTGCTTCTGCTTGCAACATCTCAATCTAGCAGCACTGACAGAACTTTTCCACAAGGAGGCGCACAGAACTTCACGGTTTGGATGCCAGACAAGGTCTTTCCGTCCCATCATCATCATCCTCCCATTTCAATCTCCTCTAATAGGATGCAGGATAAAGAGAAAATCTTTCCATACGCCTCAACCTTCTCCCTATTCCCCCAGTGGAAAATGCCCACAAACTTTTTTTAGGTCACTGACCTACTTTTCCTGCTCATACTGCTCACAGACTGTTTCTGTACAACCACACACCACCCATTCAATAAAGCCTTCAACTGATAGTTAAATTGTGGAAAACCTGGCTTTAAATAAGGTTTAAAGCACTTCCCATGTGGTTTACTCCTCAATGGCGAGCGCTCACAAATATGTGCTAAACGTGAACTAATGGTGTCCCAGGGGTCGGGTTCGACTCGCTGCAGAGAAATCACACGTTCACAGAGAGCTCTGGCTGGCATCTCCCGCACAAACACGTGTCGTTAAGAACGTCAGGCTGCCATGTTTTGCTGAGACAAACAGGGTCTTTTAATTGGATGTTTATTGCTCATCTTGTGCCCTGGCAACAGCGTGAATGACGCCAGTCCTCCTCCTCTGCTCACCGCGGTAAAGTCATGGACTGTCAGCGGTGTAAAACGCATGACAGCACATCGTGTGCAGCAGCGGATGTCAGTTTTGGAAACCAAGTGGTTTTCAGCATTCAAATTTTTCGTTATGAATATCAGGGTTGTTATTAGCTAAAACTATAACTAACAAAAAAAATTGTTTAAAAAAAAAATTAAGTATTAGATGAAAATTTTTTTAGAAATGTTGCTTTGACAGCTAACTGAAATAAGTAAATTTGCTCATTGAAAATTAAAACTATAACTAAAACTGAAATAAAAATTAATTAAATCTTTTCCGATTTTTTTTAAAAATTTGTAAAAAATAAAATAAAATTAACTAAAATTAAATACATACAAAAATCTCTAATAATCAATATACTCACTATCATTTTAATATCATTTATCTTTTTTATTTTATCTTACTTTTTTAATACTTTAAATTTGTTTTTATTTTTAGATTTTGTTAATTTTGTTGTGTGTTTTTGTTTTTTAGATCTTGTTTTTTTTTTTTTTTAAAAAATACATCTATTTTAATTGATTATTTAATTGTTTAATTTAATTCATTATTATTTCAGTTATTTTTGTACATTTTGAAAATGAGAAGTGTTGAAAATAAAATAAAAAGCATAAATAAAACACTGTAAGTTTAAGGAGTTTTTACATTTTAATTTATTCCAGTTAAAATTTATTTTATTTTATTTTAGAAGTGACAGGTTTTTAATGGACTTAGTTTGAATGATTATACTAAAATAACATAGAGGAATTAATTAATTAATTAATTAATTAATTAATTAGCAAAAAATTATACTATAATTATTTTACCTGAAAATCAGCATGAAACCACAAACACAACACTTAATTTATGCTAGTGGTTTCCAGTTGACAAGATGCGTCTTTCTTTTATCTGTGTTCATTAAACATGCATATGAAACGCAACCTCTGTGCTCTCCTCATTTCCTCTTCAGACGCTCACATTACAGAGTTTCAGAGAGCAACATGCTCTGCAAATTACAACAAAATGACTGAAAATAGGATTTTAATCAAATAAATGCAAATCAAATAAAACAGCATAAATGGAAAATTGAATTCTAACAATTTTTCCCCCCCAAAATCCAGTATTTTTAGATGTATCATATTTTACATTTTAAATCCTTTTATTTTCTTCTTAATTTCTTACCACTCTAAACTACAGTGCAATAAAATACAAAAAGTCACCAAAAAGTCAACTTTTGATCTATTAAATTAATGCTTTCTTTCGCATGTCACTGGATAAAACCCCAAGACACATTTTTTGTTAAACAATTCAGCTTGATGACCTTAATACAATGTATCTATGATATCTTAGCACAGACAAGAACTTAATCAATTTAGTTTCTAAGCAGTGAAGCACAACACACACGAGCGTCCCGTGAGATACAGAGCAGTGGGATTCAGAATATCTCTGCATTTATAGTGGCACCTGTATAGTGGCAGCTCGAGTTGCTAAGCAAACGAGTCTTGAAAACGGAGTCTGTTCGCTCTGAGAGGCAGTAAAAGCTGCAAGGTGGAGATAAAGCATTAGAATGGCTCATTGTGATGCTTGTGTCGGGTGAACGTGAGGCCGTTAACACTGTACCTCATTGATGTGGGAGAAATTCTCCAGCTGGAGGACTCAGACGACAGCAGAACGGGATTCACGCCTGCAGGATCAGAAAACACAATTACTGCATTTTCACGTTCAGGTGCATCGACAATTTGAAATCTTCATGAAATTTACATTTACATATATACATCTGGTGGACGCTGTAATTCAAAGTGACTTAGATTGCATTCAAGTTACACATTAACATTTTATCCGTTCTTGCTTTCTGTGGGAACTGAACCCATGACCATGACCCATGCTCTACTCCTTGAGCTTCAAGAAATCATTCATCATGGTGCTTCAATCTATCCTGAATTTTAAAACGTCAACGTCACATTATTTATGTCTCCATAACTGCATTTTATACAGATAATTACTTAAATATATCTCCTTGTTGATAAATGGATTGGATTAATTTTGATGTTTTTAAGGGGCAAAAAAGTGGTGTAACTGTTCAGAGAAAAAAAAAAAAAACCTTTTGGTTTGTATAAACTATTTTACTATTGTTTAATATACTTATATAATTAAATAACTTTTAGTATTGTTTATTAAAAATATATATTACAGTTTCCACATATTGTATTGTTTTAACATAATATTTAATAATTCAATATTTTTTAAATATTACGATCAATTTTTCAATGTTTGATGTCATAATTCCAAAAAAAAAAAAAAAAGCAAAAATAAATAAATAAATAAAAATTTTTAAAAACCTTGCAGTTTGGCATATTATTAACTTTTAGTGTTATTTATTAAACAAAAATACAGGTATATACAGTTGTCCCATATTTTATTAATATTTAATAATATAATATTTTTTAATATTATGATTATGTTTTGAATGTAAAAAGACACAATTCTAAAAATGTTGTAAAAATGAATTTTACCTTGAAAAATGTAAAAACCTAAGATTTGTTATTAGTTTCCGAGTCACTAAATTTGTATACTGAAAACTCAAAGTATAGATTATGACTATGTCACTATTGTCACAATAGATTGTCACTATGTACATATTTTCATTGTTCTTAATAACTAATTTGCTATTGTTTCGTGCGTGTCTCTGTTGTTTGTTTAAATGTTGAGAATATGTTTCATTTTTCTTCTTGATTGCAAATAAGATAAATATCTGTCATTGACCCATTACAGTAAGAGAGCAAATGTGTCAGTGAATCGTCTCCATTCACAGATGAACTCAAATAATGTAGAAATGCTGAGTGTCTTTGTGTGTCCGGTCAATACAGATCACCTGCTTCAGCTGTTTATCCGGTGCTGGTTAAGCAGCTTTCCTGCTCTGCCGTACACTAAATCTCAATGCAGAAGTGCACCTAACAGTTAAGATGAACAGAAACTCACAGCTGACACACACACGCATATCAGTGTGGGTTAGACGGGTGTCAGAACTGCTGCTTCATCCCCACAGCTCAAAGAGCTCATGGATTAACACACGTACAGCTTCACATCACACTGTCCAGGGAAACATGGACTCTAATAATACTCAACAGTTATTCAGTCATGCTTTGCATCACCTGTTTGTGAACAGTTAATTAATTCCTGATTAATAATTCATTCTTGATTGAATTAAATAGCTTTTTTACCCTCCAGAGAATGACGGGCACTCGAGTTGCGTCCTCGCGATGGAAATGATGGCTTATTCTGAACGGATCCTTTGGGTCTTGAGCTCATTTTCCCAGGATCCTTTGCGGTATGAACAACACGGATATGCATTGAGCGTTCACGATCCTGTCCGCTGAGGAAATCTGGCAAATCATTGATCTGTGAGGAAAGACAGAGATTTGTACGCTTGCAGTCTAACATTGACCTAATTACATCAGTGTAAGCTGCTCAAATGACCGTTTAATAACGTCTAATCATCAATGATCAATTAGAATCATTACTTTGTACATTTATTGTATATAGTAAATATGCATTTTGTATTTCTGAGGAAAATGCATTTGCACCTGTTTTAATGACAGACAAATTGCTTTTCTTGGTAATTCTGACATTTACATGTTTGATCTGTGTGTGTTTTCCGGGCTTTCAGCGCTGAAGTGCTCCATGACTCATGCTTTGAGCTGTACGTACATGAGCTTACCAAACACACCTTCTTTAAGCAGTTTAACATGACAGGATAAGCAAACGTCCTCACTATAATTAGCATTGTCTTAGCAGACAGTGGTGCTTTAGCTGACATTTAGAACACATTGACTCAGCGGCGAGTGATGTATGATTTATAAAATATCAGTAAATCACTAAATAAATAACACATGATTATTAGTTAATGTATTTAAATAATAATTCATATAATTTAATAAATAAATAAATAATATATAATTATACATAATGACTCAAGCAATTCAGTGAGAGAATGAGAAAAATAAATTTAATAAATATACAAAAAATAAGTGTGTGAAGTCTTTTGTCGTGTAAAATGTTTCAGCATTTTTGGATGATCAATTTATATGATTTTCCATGACTTTTTAATCATTTGTGATAACTTAATAAGGAGATTGATCTCACAAAGAGTAATTTCTAACCAATTTTTTTTTTTTTTTTCCTTTCTAGTAAACACACTTTTGAAATTCTGTACTATTTCCAGGTTTTTCACTATAAAACTTTTTGATACTTTTTGCAAAGATAGTGTTATAAAGATAGGGATTTGGTTTATTTGTCAGTTTTTTTCAGGAACAGGTGAATCCTGTTCAGAAGAGTGTACAGTATAGTTCAATTATGAATGAATTAATTAATTTTGCAATAAAGAATTTAAGCAATAAAAAGAAGTCAGCAAAATATCACAAATTAATTTTATTATTGAGCAATTAGGCTATATGCAATATATGGTTCTTATAGTTTCTGTTGATGTGCAAATTGCATTGCCTTGTACTGTTATTTTACTATATTGTGTTGTACTATATTGTACTTTAGTGTTGTTTTAGTAAATGCATTGCCAGTTAACTGGGAACGTTCTCGTAATTGGTTAATATTCTGGCAAGGTTCTCTCAATAATATAACTTTTGTTCAGTAACTTACTTTAATAACATTCTAGAAATGTTTGCACACAAAAAAAAACATATTTATACATCATACATGGAATGTTTCTCTCAAAGATATTAGTTGGACGTTCTTACAAGTTACAAGGCAACATTTCCATAATGTTTGCAAAATGATAAAATGGAATGTTCCCATAAAGTTTTCTCTAACGTTCACATGACCAAGAATAAGTGTGTGAAGTCTCTTGTCGTGTAAAATGTTTCAGCATTTTTGGTTGATTAATTTATATGATTTTCCATGACTTTTTAATCATTTGTGATAGCTTAATAAGGAGATTGATCTCACAAAGAGTAATTTCTAACCAAAATAGTCAGAAATAACATTCCTTGTTAGTTGGGTTAATCAGTTGTAGCCTTCACTTTGTAATCACTTGTAATCATTGTAGTTGTGCGTGTGATAATAAATTGATAATAGCATTGATTGTGTGTCTCTCACCAGCTCGATGCTCTTGATGTGTGTGAAGCTGAGCGCCTCTCGCAGCGCGCGCGGCTGATACTCGCTCAGATACACGCGCTCATCGCTCAAGATCACATGCATGAAAACCTTCTTGACCGAGCCCGAGACCACCACACACGGCTCGTAGACCCGGATCCGCTCGTACACATCCCGACTGGTGTTCCTCTTGAGGAAAGAGTCCAGTTTGCTGTTGTTGTGGCGGGGCAGCCCGCGCGCGCTGGTTCTGGCCATGGGAATGTCACCTTTAACACCACACACACCCTACGTCCCATATCCCGCTCGCGCTGTCATATTCAGTACCACACAGAAGACATTTCTGCATTCACTGAAGCCCTGCTGTGTCGGCTGTAAGGTGTATTCTCGCTCTCTGTGCGTATTTAACGCCTGTCAATGGGAGCGGAGCGGCGCTCTCGTTGCGCATGCGCAGCCGCCCTTATAAATAGTGCAGCATGGCTTGGCTCTTTGTTATGAGGGGTATACAGCATGCAGCAATAACAAAAGATAGACTATAAACGTAAAAAAACGAATACAAAACGTTATAGCTGGTGAAATTGACAGCCGACTTGTAATATAGCGTGAAAGTTGTATGGAGTAATTTTATTTGGTGGTGTTTGGTGCTTGGATTTTTTGTTCTTGTGGAGTGCCCTTGCACTGTCATTAAAAATAGCATTCTGCTAAACTTCTGCTTTTGTGTTTCAGGGTGAAAAATTACGGATATGAAGAATATTCATTTTTGGCTCTTCTATTCTTTTTATAGTCCTACTAGCCTATATATTGTATAATAATGTATGAATTTATAATGTATATTATTTTATTTGAATTTGAGAAGGAAGGATTGCGGGTTATTGTACACTCTAAAAAATGCTGGGTTGTTTTAACCCAACTTTGGGTCAAATATGGACTAACCCAACTTTTGGGTTAAAATTTTAATGTAAAAATTTAACCCAACAGCTGGGTTAGTCCATATTTGACCCAAAGTTGGGTTAAAACAACCCAGCATTTTTTAGAGTGTAAGAGATGTGTGTGTTTACTGTTTATAACTGAAACACATGCTGAAATGATCGCGGCACAATCGCTCCATCTTGTGGGCGTAAAGACGAGTCGGTTTTATTTGAGCAGACGCCTCCGTTTCTTATTGATGTGGAGTGCTAGTTAACCTAGGAGCAATTAACTAAACTGTTAGACATTATGCCTCTCAACATTACAGCATTCTCATTCATAATTTAATGTGTAAAAACAAAACGCCACTTCCCTTATATGGAGTCTATAGCAATAGTCATTTTATTTATTAGGTACTGTAAATAATAAATGTAATCAGCTGTTCAGAGCAACAAAATTCATGATTCAGCATGTTACAAAACATGTTTCATGTTACAAAAGATTTCTATTTCAAATAAATGCTGCTCCTTTGAACTTTCTATTTAGCAAAGAATATATATATATATATATATATATATATATATATATATATATATATATATATATATATATGTATATATATGTATGTATATATATATATAGGTGCTGTCAAACGATTAATCGTGATTAATCGCATCCAAAGTAAAAGTAAAAAGTTTAAAAAAATAAAAGTTTTTGTTCACATAGTATATCTGTGTGTACTGTGTATATTTATTATGTATATATATATATATATATATATATATATATGTGTGTGTGTGAACTATGTGAACAAAAACTTTTAGTTTGGATGCGATTAATTACGATTAATCGTTTGACAGCACTAATATATATATATATATATATATATATATATATATATATATATATATGTGTGTGTGTGTGGACAATAAAAATACAATACACTTGTACAATGATCTTAATCTTTTTATTTGTTATAAACAAAATCAAGTTTGAAATATAATAGGTTTATGAGATCCCAATGTATGTCCGTAATCTGGACATCAGTGTAATTCTCCTACACTTCCATAATATAAAAACATAGAAATAGTAAATTGATGCTCTAATGTGACCTGACACGGTTGCATTTTTTTTTTTTTTTTTTATGAGTGCAAGTAGTCAGAACCTTTGCCACAAAAATAAAAAGTACTAACTAACAAAAATAAACCCTGGAGCGGATCACAGTACCAGTATGGAGTCTTTACATCTCCTAATATAACTTTCCTCTCCAAGAAACTACACAACGGGGCTCCTTAGAGTCATTCAGAAATCTCCTCACATATGCGACATACTAAATGTAACTACATTTGGACCCACACCTGGTCCAACATCTAGATCTAGCTGTGTGTGGTGATCTAGGTGGCTCTAGCTTGAGTCCATCATTTCTCTTGGTTTTCTGAACCCCAGGAGCAGTTCGCATGTAGGGGCCGTAATCCGTCGCCATGGCGACAGTTGTAAAAGTTCTGAATAAAAGTGTGTTTCTATGGCCACAGACGCTGTGGAGCGGCACTGGGGTACGGCGGCAGAGCGGGCTGCTCGCTGGGGCTTTCTGTAGCCGGAGGGGTGGAGAGGCGGAGGTAGACGGGCGCGGTGGGTGCACTCGGCACTGTGGGTGTGGGAACCCTCTGCAGTACCACATGTGGGTACATCTGACTTTCCGTACGGTAAAGACCAGGAAGAGGAGCTTTCAGGAGGTTTTCCTGACTCCTGAAAAACAAAAAGAACATTTTAACAAAAAAAAGAAATGTATGCTTTTAGTGAGCAAAGGTACATTAAATTGATAAAAAGTGACAGTAAAGACATTTGGAATGTTAAAAAAAAAAAAAAAAAAGATTTCTATTTCAAATAAATGTTGTTCTTTTGAACATTCAGCAAAGAATCCTAAAAAATGCATAACGGTTTCCATAAAAATATTAGGCAGCACAACTGTTTACTATGGAAGATTTTTTCCACCATGGGTTACAAAATAAAAAAGGTAATTGTAGCATTTTATTTCACAAGTCAGACTTTATTTCTCGTAATTCTGACTACATCTCTGATTACATCTCACAATTCTGTTTTTTGCAAAAGATAATTGCAGCTTTTTCTCTCACAATTCAGATATTTTTTTACTATTCTGAGTTTATATCTCGTAATTCTGATTGATTATCAGAATTGCAGAATATAAACTCATAATTGCACAATATAAATGCAGAACTGTGAGATATAAATGCAGAATTGTGACATATAAAATGAAAATTGCAAAGATATAAATGCAGAATTGTAAGATATAAACTCAGAATTGTGAGATATAAATGCAGAATTGTAAGATATAAACTCAGAATTGTGAGATATAAATGCAGAATTGCAAGAAATGCAGAATTGCGAGATATAAACTCAGAACTGCAAGATATAAATCTTTATACTGTATGTAGGATTTATATGTAAAGATATAAAGAAAAGTCAGAATTGTGACAAACTTGCAATTACAAGAAAAGTCATAATTGTGAGATAAAAAAAATTGCAATTACCTTTTTAATTTTTTATTTTGTGATGGGAGCAAAAAAGCAAAAAAACATTATTACAAACTCAGAATTCATAGAAAGAAAATCATAATTGTGTCTCTTAAATAGAACAAGAAATTTTATTTTCTGTGATTTAATCCATTAATTTTTAAATTTAACAATGCTCATTTTCTCACCTCTGATACCCGCGGTTATCATAAACAGCTAGCCCCCCCATATAGACCGGGCTCTCAGGGGTCAGATGGGGCTCAAGATGCTGGGAAAGGTTGTAAATTTTAGGTGGTGGAAAAGCTTCCCAGTCTCCTTCGTCTCTCTCCAGCCAGCACTCACTCCTCCAGAACGATTTGCGCTTGTCTCTCGTCCTGGAAAGTCAGAGAAATAATTAGCATCCTCTTTGCCTATTTTAAGCTCCCTTGTCTCTTCCTCCCCAGATGTGCATACCTGCCCCGTCCATCTGTCCGTTCCACCCTCTCTTTGCTCATGCGCTCCTGCAGACAGCAGATGATGAAGGACACGGACATGGCGAGGATGACGATGCTGCTCACTACCGATGCCAGCACGGCCACTCTCAGCCCGCGGTCCTCCAGTTTAGGAATGGCTACCATATTTACACAATAGTGTACATTGAAAATCTGGGATTTAATTAGTAGGAGTGCATTTCTTAGGAGTTTTTATCTCTTAAAACAGAAATGATGGCAGTGAACACAGACCCTCACAGTCAGGCGGATAGTTGCTCCACTGAGCGGTGTCGCTACGCAGGACACAGGTGATCTTCTCGCTGCCCACCAGCTGGTACCCCTCGAGGCACCAGAACGCCAAAATGGTTCCCATGGACATTCCACTGCCCTTCTCTACATAGAAAGATCCTCGCCGAGGGGGAAGCAGCGACGTGCAGCTCAGGCCTGCAAACACGAACCATAGATGGTTAGAAACCACTTTTAAATGTGCTAAGACTTCAAAAATACTTCACTCAAACAGACAATAGAATAGAATAGAATAGAATAGAATGCAACTTGTTGCTATTACTTTTGCCTTGATTGGACTAAATTAAATAGAATAGAATAGAATAGAATAGAATAGAATAGAATAGAATAGAATAGAATGCAACTTGTTTCTATCACTTTTGCCTTGATTGGACTAAATCAAATAGAATAGAATAGAATAGAATAGAATAGAATAGAATAGAATAGAATAGAATGCAACTTGTTGTTATCACTTTTCCATAATTGAACTCTTTCAAATACAGAACAGAACATGTTGCTATCACTTTTTCATAGAAAAAAAATTGTTGCTATCACTTTTACATAATTGGACTAAATAAAACAGAATAGAATAGAATAGAATAGAATAGAATGAAATAGAATGAAATTTAATTGAATAGAACTTGTCACTATCACTTTTCAAATAACACAATTTGTTGCTATCACTTTTACATAACTGGACTAAATCAAACAGAATAGAGTAGAATAGAATAGAATAGAAATGGTTACAATCACTTTTTTATGATCTGACTAAATAGAATAGAATAGAATATAACTTGTTGCGATAACTTTTTCATAATTTGACTAAATCATGACAGAATAGAACAGAACAGAACAGAATAGAATAGAATAGGATAGAATAGGACTTGTCACTTTTTCATAGAGTAAAATTTGTTGCTATTACTTTTTCATCATTGGACTAAAGTAAATAGAATAGAATAGAATAGAATATAAGTATAAAAAATAAATGTCAATAATCACAATATCAAGACTTATGTTCATAAGTGCAGAAGTCCATCCAAATGACAGCTCTAAGTGTGTCTGTGAGTGTATGTGTGTAAGAAAGTTTTCCTGGGACTTAGTTAACAGTACTTAGTTTTCCTCAAGGGTCAAGATGAAAGCATTTTCCCTTCTCTCTTTCCATCAGTACCCACAGGGTGTTTTCTCCCTCGCTCTATCCCATAATCCACCTCTCCTCCAGTCTCTCTACATTCCCACAGACGATTCAGCGTCTTCTGTATTCTCCTACCGAGTTTTCATCACTGCACTATCCGTCTCCACTGTCAATATACAGTCAAACGGAGCTCATATTGACTGTGCTGGAGTCAGTGTGATTAAGCTGGCAGGGTCACTGGCTGGTGTTTATTGTTCACACCAGTTCCAGTCCTGTGCTGGTCTCATTAAGCCCGTCTTAACTGGCATGGCAATGCTGCTAGCGTTAAGCAATCCAACTCCATGGCAAAATAAATAAATAACTGAACTGTCAGTTTCTTTTTCTCCCCTCCGTCCCGTCTCACATAATCCCCAAGGGTAGCACTAGAGAGATTCTCTTAGAATAGAACACGATTAAATAAAGCATAGGGCCGTGCATTAAAAATTGATTATCCACAAGTCCCTG
Organism: Spinibarbus caldwelli; assembly: GCA_039654775.1. Taxonomy (NCBI): domain Eukaryota; kingdom Metazoa; phylum Chordata; class Actinopteri; order Cypriniformes; family Cyprinidae; genus Spinibarbus; species Spinibarbus caldwelli. Next base: position 4,467,456 of record CM077228.1, on the reverse strand, counting down.
AAGCTGAGGAGGCTGGGATGATGCAGCCTGACCACAAGCTGCACTGAGACATTCTCCAGTGGGACAGGTTGAGTGGATCAGTTTGTCAATGCATGATCATGTAACTTCAGCAAGAAACGCTGTGGTACGACTTTGCATCTTTAACGTGTAACTGTAATTCGTCTGCTGACCTCACCAGCTATTCCTGTGTACTCCAGCTTTCTCTCTTTAACACTTTCAGTTAAGTAATCCCTTTAAAGAAGTGACGTGGAAGCCTCTGCATTGTGTTGCAGGTAAATGAGTGACTTGGAGTGAATGGAACAACTTTACAGGTGTCCACATTATGTATTTTTATATAAGGAAATGCATTATGCAAGAGTTATTTTAGCATAATTGAGATGAAATTACAGTTTTTATTTTCTGTTTTCATTTTGATTTTAGTTAAGGATTTAGTGATTTTATTGCATTTTAAAATATTTTTATAAGGTTTTTATTTTTTACTTCAGTTTTAGTTTTAATTATTTTAGTATATCAACGCAAAGCTACACAAAAGGCCATACTGGTTGACTAGTTTTACCAGATAGACCAGCATTAACCCTGCATTATGGATTATCTGCATTATTATCATAGCAATTAATTTTTCTCCCAAATTCTTATAACTTAAATGTGTTTGAATGTTTTTGGTATGAGTTTTTTAATGTTCTTTGTTTTAGATTGATTATCAATTTTCCATTACGGTAATGTAGTAAAAAATATCAGTTATTATTATTTTTTTTAAATTTAAAATCAAGATAAATTAAAGGCATAAGAATTACTACCATTGTTTATAAATATTTTTTGTATAATATATTTTCTATAAATTTTATATAAATTCTGTAATGCAATAAATTTATTATAATGCATTACAAAACAAAAATGACAGTAATACTATTTTCTAAAAACATGATTTTCTAAATGAAACTTAAGGTAGTACAAGAAAAAATAACATGCAAAAAATGACAAATTAAATAATACATCTTTTATTATTTTACAGTAATGACTTTTTTGCATTATGTCAGTAAGAATTATGGGGGTAAATGTGCTAAATTGTCATTGATAAAATGCCACAGTGCAAAAATCTTGATGTCCTTAAACAAACTTCTTCTTTAAACCAAATATATTTTTTTTGTTAATGCAAAATATAATTTCTTATTCCCTTCTTTTGACTTTAGGATGAAATCTGAGCAGTGCATGTTCTTATCCGGGACAGATCCACTTCAGACTCCATCAGGTTTGCAGTGGACTGAAAGCTGAAAGCAGGGCAAATTCTGTCATGGCCACAGTGGCGATAAAACCCCCTCCATTTCAGTTTCAAAGCTGGCAATCCTGTAACGGAACTGACAAACTGCCAACTATCCCACTGCCCGCCATTGCCATGTGGGAAAAAGCATCCTTTGTTTCACCTGAGCAATAAACCTCAAGGTAACTGACACCTGAGGATGGCGTCTTTTCCTTCACAGATGCATTTTACTGCAATCAAACTCATATATTACCTCGATAATATCAGAGATCCACAAATCTGTCAAGCATATCGACTTTAGGACAGGAAACATCAATAAACTATTTGCAAAGTACGCTCAAAGTATGCATGGTTGGGATATTTTATATGTTCTCCAATCATAATAAATCCAATCTGAGTTCTATGCAGTTCAGGCTGATCTGATTCACACTGGTGATTTTATCTGAGCCGTTATGAAAGCTCTGTTTGTATGTAAAACCTTAAGAAGATTTTGTATTTTAAAGCCAACACGTGAATTTCACAATAAGCGCATATGTTTTAATATATTTGTGTTTGCGGACTGTAAATGCTGCAGGTTGAGTGTGCTCTTTCTGAAAAAGTTATGCAAAACATGCTGTTAGGAGTTTATAAGCATGCACTACAACACATGCAAGAACTTTTTGAGTGCATTTGATAATTATTGCATAGCACTATATGATGAAATGCATTCATTGTATCATAATAACAGAATATTGTTATTGTACACACCTGTATAGTTGCTCGTAGGGGCCTCAGTTCTGTTCATCCCCGTCTCGGTGGCAGGTGGAGTGGAGCGATGAAATATAGGACTAACTGAAGTCACTTCATGTGGCGTAAAAGTCCGAGCTGAGCTCCACGTCACAGACCACAGCAGGAAGCCCCAGGTGAGGCGGCTCTCCTTCAAAGCCATCGAAGTCTGGGCTTAAAAATAAGACAGAAAGTGTGAATGTCAGTAGCTCATGTCCACTGGTCCTTGGTGACTCCAGAAACTCTCCTGCACTTCACCAGCCAAACGCAAGCTGTTCGCTCAGGGACAGAGAGAGAGAGAGAGAGAGAGAGAGAGAGAGAGAGTTACACTGACTCTCATGCAGTGCTGCTGTGTTTGTCCTCTGTAAGCTGCTCGCTGCTGCAGCTCCACTGCTGATTATGAGCCGCTTGCGTAATGCAACACACGGCAGAGCTGCGGTCGTTTCTGCAGTCAGTCACACATCCTCATGTACATGTGCACTGCTCTCTCTCTCTTTCTCTCTCTCTCCCACATGATTACAAGACTGGCTTTTTATGTGGTGGCATATTTACTAGTAAATTTTAGTTCTAAATAATTATGGTAAACCCTAACCCTCCTACAAACTAAAATTCCAGTTGCATCATATTTTTATACTACATTCATATTTTTTACATTTTTATAAAAATACTAATAAAGTAAACCATGCAACAACAGAAAAGGAAGTAAGGGATAATATTATATATTTAAAATAATTATCTTCTGCTCACCAAGGCTGCATTTATTTGATCAAAAATAGAGTAAAAACAGTAATTGTCACGGTTGCCTTCTGTGGCTAAACAAAGAAGAGGGAAACAAGAGGTAAACTCAAAATAAACAGTCTTTAATCCATCATCCAAAACAGGGTCAAACAAGGCAGGCAGAGACACATTGGAAACACAACATTGACGTTAATACTGGACGCTAGACTCAGGAAAACACAGGGCTTAAGAAACAGAAACTAAACGAGGATAATTAATACAACACAGGTGGGACAGATCTAACATAATGAGAACTTAACGGGAACAGGAACAGGAAAACCAAATATGGGCATACATGAGGGAAAACTAGGTCCTGGGGAGCACATAGACAGAAAAACACAAGACACAACAAACACAAGCCTGACAGTAATATTGTAAAATATTGTTAAAAATTTAAAACAACTGTTTTCTATTTAAATGTATTGTAAAATGTAATTTATTTCTGTGTTGCAAAGCTGAATTTTCTGCATCATTACTCCAGTGTCACATGATCCTTCAGAAATCATTCTAATATGCTGCTCAATAAACATTTATTACCAATGTTATTATTATGTCTTTTTTTTTTTTATGCATTTAGCAGACGCTTTTATCCAAAGCGACTTACATTGCATTCAAGTTACAGTTTTTTTTTTACATTTTATCAGCTCTTGCTTTCCCTGGGAATCGAACCCAAGATCTTGGCGTTGCTAGTACCATGCTCTACTAATTGAGCTACAGGAAAGCTGTCTCAAATGTCTTATTATTCACGTCTATTATTACCAATGTTGAAAACAGTTATGCTGCTTCATATTTTTGTGAAATATGCAATATTATATAATAAATAGAATAAATGATATTTATAACATATGCAATATTAAAATATCTAATAAGTTATATACACACACACACACACACACATCAATTTATAAATAAATTAACTAATTTAATAATAATAATAATACTTTTGTTACACATATACTACATGTAGTATAATTATATAGTATATTTCATACTCCAAATATTTTTTGTTCGCAAATCAGTGTCAATAAACAGCTGACAACATACCCCATAATGTTCACATGTGTGCCCCATAATGTGCCAGCATGACCCCAAAAAGTGTGACTCATTCCCGTCTCTCTGCTGGGTTAAATTGGGATTATTTTTTTAACCCAGCACCCAGAGTTTGAGTCATCATATTATCTAATTATGTCTTTTTTAATGATGCCGTTCATATACTTACTAATTTTCATATATGCCTTAATCACTCCATTTCTATTCAAACATATACCAGTTAACATGCAAAGCCTTTGTCCTATAAAGTCACCTCACACATGACAATCATCACTGATGCTGTTTGAGTCATTTCAAGTCATTTGATTGATTGATTGATTGATTGATTGAATGTATGATTGATTGATTGATTGATTGATTTAAAGTGAGTTCAGGTCATCTGGGCCACATTTTGACAAAGAATCTGTCAAAAAGCATCCATTTATTCATTCATTTATTCTTGTTATTGATCATTTTATACTGAAGATTATAAGCGGTATCAGTGCAACACATGTCACTCGCTGGCTGACAGCAGCTAATAATATCCCGTTGAGAGCTGACAGTGACGTCTCTGTGCAGTGATGCTGGTGACAGACGCTGTGACCCTGCTGAGAGGAAAACAATCATGCTCTCATTTCATCCCAGCAAACAGTCCTGATGTCCCACACTCTTTCTGAGTTTTCCCTCTCAGTGTCAGACTTCTTCAGCGAGAATAACGGATTGTTCCGTTGATTAATCAAACACCTCGGCCCCTCTTTTAAGTCTCTGTAATGCTTTGAGATCCTCACCCATGCACATCGTGCCATATAAACCTGATCTTAATGGCTCCTCTTACCCCATCAAACCCTTTTAACGCTGTCCAAGAGAAGGACAGCACTTAATCTTCAGCATTGTGTCATGGAGAACACGGTCTTTTCACAGCCTCACGCAGGAGCAGCCGTTCTCCTTACATTCATCCCCTGCTAAAACCCTAAAGAGCTTAACAGGTGATTTAGGCAACATTGATTAGATTATGCAACCCTACTGACTGTATGGAGAGCAGACCGATGATTTAGACGTGTGTCAAACATGTAACGTGATTACACTCCAGAATAAAAGTCAAACAAAAGCACACAAACAGCTCTGCCCCCCAGTGTGAGCAAACAAAGCTTTGCTTTAGTACAGCATTTTCTCAGATTATGTTTTCTCGCTCAGAAAGAAATTACAAAGACTTAAAGCACATTACACAACAGAAAAGCAGCAAACAGAGATTTTAATTCCTTGTTGGCTGCATTATGTTGCAGATATTTTCTTGAAAAAGCACTTCAAGGCACAGTCTTTAAAACTGAATTCTACTTGAAAAATGCCAATTCAGTTACAGTAATTGCTCTGTTTTCCACTAGGTGGCGTGTTATGCACATTATGGTCAAATGTATTGGACAAATTGAAGATTCAGACTGCAATTCAGTTTAATTTAATTTCATTTTAATTTGTGCTTTTTTGTACAAAAATAAAATAGACTAGATACATATTATAGATACAGACTAGAAACTGGCAAAGAAGCCACTGGCAGATATTTGTCTGATATATAATAATATAATATAAAAAAGCAAAGAACAATTTCTAAAACATTATATTGTTAATATTTATAATAAACGATTGTAAATGAATAACAAATGTTATGCAATTTACTATATTAATTATAATTATGTATTTTTATTTTATGTTGTAATTAGTGTTTAATATACATATATTATAAATTATTAAAAATAAATTAAATTATTTAATTTAAATATTATAATAAAATTACTATAATAAAAATAAATAATTTTTCAATTTTATAATACAATTTATAAATTATATATGTACACTTATTAAATATAAATAACTATTACAAGTAATATACTATAATATTATGTATATTAATTAAATATTATAAATTAGCAACATAATTTTATTAGATTTTTTTTTTTAAATTGGACACACCTTACTGGATTTATATATATAATTAGTATACATATATCATTTAGAATTTTATTATAACATTTTAAATTATAGAATTAAATATTATAAATAAATCATATAATTTTATTAGAATTACAGTTGGACACACCTTACATTTCACATTGGCTTTAAACCCTTTTGATAGAAAGGCATTTTCATAAATGCTAAATATTTACCTATGGATGTCTTTTCTTTCTTTCTTTCTTTCTTTCTTTCTTTCTTTTAATGGATCAGTTGGAGCGGCACACATGTGAACACCAGTTTAAAACTCATGTCAGAACGTACATCATGAAGATTTGCATTGCATTTGTTCATAATTTTGTTGATTGTATTATTATGCTAAAATGTGGAAAACAGCCATAATAAAGAATGATTAGGTATGGACTGATAGCGTATATGTACAGCACTCAATGCACTCGCCTGCTTACATGAAATGTGCGTTACATTCTGCGTAATCATGACATATAGGTGATGGGTTTAATGTGATCTTTTGAGCGTGTGTTAATGCAGGTGCTTCTGCTCTTTGTTTCCTGACAGTCTCAACAGTGTTCTCTGATCCCTGTTGGGTTTATTCTGAGAAACCGACGCTGTTGCATCTAAACGGCTCAATTTGGCTCGTGAGAACCGCAACCCCGCGACCCCACATCCATTCATAAACTCCACTTATTCACCTCTGATTGGTCCGGCTGTAAACTGGGAGGAGATATGGTTAGATTAAAGTAAAATTAGCTTTACTGCATACTCATACATTTCATCTTCATCCTAGGAAAGGTTTTTATAACGCACACGGAAAATAAGTTCATCAAGAGGACGGTGCATGCATGCTTAAGCGCAATTGGTGCCATTTTACAGTGTAAAAAAATAAGAAAGCATGGCGAATTAGAAATAGACACATTTACAGGTGGAGACACAAAAGAGCCATCGGTGTCCTTTTCATCAATACACCCTGAAATCCTATAAGAGGGCCTGCAGTCACTCCTGGATGGACTAGAAGGACTACAGCCACATTCAAAGAGGAACCAAAGAGAAAAGTTGCGCTCTCGATCCATGCAAACTTTTCTGAGAAGACACACAAGCGCGTAAAACGCACGAAAAGGGAAGCAGGACAAGAAGAAGTTAATAAAAAGTCATAAAAAGCTGAAGGGGGAGTAAAGCAAACTTCTCGAAGACAACTTCTTGGACTTCTCAGAGCTAAACTGAACAAAACGTTCTCCCATGAGGCTGGAAGGTGCCAGAATGGACTTGATCAAAAAAATATGGACGGCTCGGAAACTCATTCTTGTGGTGATGATTCCTTTGTCGCTGCTGCCTCTGCCTCTCATCCACCCGTGCAGTGTAAGTAGATCCTCAGTCATTTCCACGATCGCACGCTGCGCGTTCTCCGCGCGCTTTTACGCGCTGCTTACTTTTGGGCATGTGCACTACATTGCGCGTTTAAATGCATTTTATTTAAACGTTATCACTTTTTACGTGGTTTTAAGTAGATTTAGATTAGTTTATTCCACAAGGAATCTTTATATACATGGAAAATATGGGCAGACATAAATAAAACGCTGTTTTAGAGGCAGACAGGCAGGTTAAATTATATAATGTCTTAAACATGACAATTATGATATGGCTAATTATTAAGTGATTATGCTCTCCTGGGGTTACTCGAGGAGCCGTCGCGACCTCTCACCTGATTGGTCGCGTTCCAGGCGCGCTATCAGAGCACGTCGCGCGTCGGAGCCGTGATGGTTCAAGTGCGCTGACTGATGTTCTGACGGGAATTGTTTGTTTGAAACATCTGCAGGTTTTACAGATGTTGTTTGTTTGTGTAGCAATTGGGCTCTTAGATTCAGTCCAACATCAGCAAAGCCTGCAGAGCAGAGATGCATTGCGCTTATTTGACCGGAGACGCCATCTTCAATCCTACAAAAAAATCGTTTGCAAGACTTAGATTTTTTCTTTCTTTTCACGTTTAATTAAGTGTGGTTTCTTTTTGTAGTGAAATTTACTAGTTCTGAGAGTTTCAAAGTAAACCCACACCATTTATTTTGTCAGTGTATGGTGAAATAACAGTGTAAAAAAAAAAAAAAAAAAAAAAAAAAGAGTGATAAAATCAGACGTGCAGAAAATTACTGAAATGAGTGCTTAGCCTGTTTCATATATTTACTCGAAATTCTCTAAAAATTGAAAAATAAAAATATAGATATAGGCATATTTCTTACTAAAATCTGGCCAGAAATCACAATACATTTAAGCATTTAGCTGATTATTTTTTTTCTGTAGTGTCCTGTGGTGACACTGTCCTGACATTATTATAATTTATATTAAACATTTTTTCGTAATAGGTGCAGTTTAATGACTTCATATTAATTATTGCATGGATTATAATTAATTTTTCACACTGCAGGGCCATTTCAAATAAATTGTGAAGGCAAATATTTTAACTCACTAAATGAATGAAGTGGTGACAGGATCTAAGGAATACACTTATACATAAATAAAAAATAACCTAACCTAACAAAAATATAAATAACTTAGCCTAAAATCTTCCTGATGAAGTACCCAATTCTTTCCTATATAAAAAAAAAGGTTTAGAAATTTTTAAAAATAATTACAAAGAAATGGCAAGTAGAACATAATGCTTAATTTTAAAAAGCAGAAAGACTGAAATAGTATTTTCTGCTAATATTTATTTACAACTTCTGAAAATATAGTATAATGCATTTGGGAGATGCTTTTATCCAAAGCCACATACATTATAATGTAATGAGACACATGATTCAAATTGATCTAAACAGCAGAAGTCAATAGGCAAATGTGGAAACAGCGCACAGATCAGGAAATGTCATTATCTTCTGACTTGACAGCTTTTTTGCAATTCCAAAACATGTTTAAGATTAGATCACTTGCACAGGTTTGCGTATCTCTCTCTGATAGCATTTTTCATCAACAGTCAGAAATAAAGGGGTTAGTTCACAATAGTTCACTAATCCCATCTCACCGCCGACTGAAAGCAGTTATTCACACAAAACAATTATATAATGAATGCAATGTGTGTGTGAGTCCTGCGGGGAAGCTCGTGTTGATGTCGAAACAGAACCATGTCATTTTAAGTGTGTTCCCAAATAAAGTTGCTTGATGTGTAATCATCTAATGATCATTTAGAGGAAATCATCAGTTTCCTTTATCATCAACGCCCCATCGAACCTTCTAACAGAAATCAGCCGGATCTGAATGGACTGATTTCTTGAGCAATGACGAGATTAGAGCAGAACAAAAGCAATGTGCCAATGGAGGCTTAATCTGCAGTGTGCCACATAACTGAGTTGGGCAGTAATGAGAAAGCAGAAAGCTGCTGGCCCGAGTGTATGAACACAGGAGCATGCTGAGGGATAATCAGCTTTGGCACTGAGTGCTGAGAGACAGAAGAAAGGCCAAAAAAGGCCAAAAAACAGACGATTGCTAGTTCAAGTCCCATAAGGGACAAGCCAGCAACCACTGTGTCCGTGCTAAATTAATGCTTACTTAATAATACTCTATTAATGTCATGTGTTGGAAGTTTTGTGATTGATAAAATGGTAACATCCTAAAATAAGGTCCCATTAGTCAGCATTAGTAATGCATTACCTTACGTGCACTAACAAGTTAGTGTAGAAACAATTTTCATGTAGAAATTGCTAGTAAATTTCGCAAACACAGTAATTACTAAGAACAGTAACGCATTGAATTAAACATGAAATTTTGAAGCTGAAAACCCCAAATGGTATCTTCTTGTAAAATGTACTCCAATAATCTTTGTTTATTTACTATTTTGGAAAATCATTTTTACAGTGTGCATACAAAAAGTTGGTGTAGAAACAATTTCACAAATAATTACAAAGAAATGGCAAGTACATCTTGAATTAAATGTGAAATATGGAAGTAGAAAATCTGAAAAAGTATTTTCTTGCAAAGCTTACTGTTTACTCTCTTGATCTTTATTTTAGTTGAAAAAAAATTGACACTGATTTTTTTTTTTTTTTTTTTTACAATATTTATTAATCATTGTTAATGTTAGTTAATAAAAATACAACTGTTCATTGTAAGTTCATGTTAGATCTATTAAATAATATTAGCAGGTAAACATTTGATTTTAATAATTAGTATTAATTAATAAATGTGGGAATTAGCGTAAACTAATATTAATAAATGCATTTTTCATTAATAGTTCAATAGTAATGACTAATATATAATGTAAATGGAACCTTACTGCAAAATGTTACAATAAAATACAGTGTAAAAATTATTTATTATTATGAGATTATTGTAGTACATTTTACAAGAAAATACAATTTTAGCCTTACTACAAACTTTCAAGTTTGCAGTCTTGTTCCTTTGTACTTGTTTTGTTTTTTTGGGGTGAAATTTGTTAGCAATTTCTGACTGAAAGTGTTTTTCAGAGTATGAAGAAATAGCACTAAAAAAGCAAATCAGATGTGCAGAAAATTAAAACGAGTCCTTATGTAATATTTACTGAAAATTCTCAAATAATTGAAAAATCAAAATATTTGTAGGCGGATTTCTATCAACAATCATAAAACCGGCCTCAGATCAGTGCCTCTCTACATCCTCCTCATTAGCCTGATGTATTTGTAATGTCTGGAATATGTGAGCGTGTATTAACTTCACTTTGCTCGGCCTGTTATAAAATCTGATTAATTATGAAATATGAGTCACCTGACAAATACTCGTTCAGTCAGCCTAAGCTCCACATGGCTGAGGTGATTCACATGTGCTAAAAATCATATTTGTATTTGTTGCTTGCTGGACCCACGTGAAGTGTTGTGTGCCCAGGTCCAAATATTTGGCAGGGCAAACCGTATTTGGATTTTTGTCCGGATTTGCGTACTGACGCACATGCTTTCCTGCTGTTTTGCTCATAATTAAAGTCATAATTTGGTTAAAGTAATGATTTCCTCCTGCACTTTATAGGTGGCTGGTACATGCAAATCTCCTGTTTATATTTGTAGATGTGAATGTAATCTGCTCTTTTTCTTATTTAAGAAGATTTTATTACTGATCAACTGCATAAATACAAATGATTTCCTCAAAAAAGATCTTGCTATATTTCATATAGCCACAGTTTATTATACACTCAATTTAAAATGGCTTGTTAACTATTTCTTGGATGTACACATAGTACAAAACAGTGTAGGCAGTACAAAAAGCATGCTGTGGCAAGTCATAAACATGACTCAAAATTCTGTTAACCTTTTTAAAAATAGTTAATTTAAATAAAATGAAAATTGTAATTATATATATATATATATATATATATTAGTGCTGTCAAATGATTAATCACGATTAATTGCATCCAAAATAAAAGTTTTTGTTTACATAATATATGTGTGTGTACTGTTTATATTTATTATGTATATATAAATACACACACATACAGTATATATTTTGAAAATATTTACATGAATTATTATTATATATATTTATATTCATATAATTTATATTATATATAAATATATTTTATATATAAAACATAACATATTTTTCAGAAATATATACATGCATGTGTATTTATATATATATATATATATAATAAATATACACAGCACACACACAAATATATTATGTAAACAAAAACTATATATATATATATATATACATACTGTATATACATATACATATATATATATATAATATATATATATATGTATGTATAAATTATGCATTATACAATATACTTTAATACTGCATATGGCTATCTATTGCAATATTACACTTCTATACACACACACACACACACACACACACACACACATTAACGAACCTTTTCATATTTAAAATGTGGTTAAAATGTAATTATAAATAATACAAATAATATAAATGATATTTTACACAGTGAAAATATACAGTATAATACATTACACATTAGGTATATGCTTTTATATTGTATATATGTAACATGGCCTTAACAATGTGGTTTAAATTAAATTATAAACAAATAAAATAATATTAATAATATTATATATATATATATATATATATATATATACACACAATAATATAATAATATTATTGTAAATGTAAATAATACACACTGAACATAGTTTGACTCACAGAATTGCCTAATATAATTCCATCCAGAATCAAGAAAGTGTTTAGGTCACATTATGAAACCTGTTCTGTGTCTGTAGGAATCATCATGTGCATATGTCCTGATCGTGACAGCGGTGTACTGGGTATCTGAAGCCGTGCCGCTGGGAGCCGCTGCGCTCGTCCCGGCCTTCCTCTACCCGCTGTTTGGGGTCCTCAAGTCCAGTGAGGTGAGAAAACCTCTCTGTGCTCTTTCACTGCGTACAGTAGGATGTTTTGTGCAACAGGAAAGAACTGGAATACTGTAGGTTAAATGTTTAACATACTTAAATAGCAGGATTTTGCATTGCTTCTACAGCTGGTTTATATAATATATGACCTGTTTTCTGGGGTAAATATCTGACCTGGTTATATTCATGAGCTTTTGAGCCTCAGGGTATGAGGCTTCTATAGGTGATGTTTTAAGAGTGAAAAAAATGTCATAGTGTTTTTGTTTTATCAAGCATGAGAGTTTTACAGCTCAAAGAGCTGCTGATTGTTCATTTGCAACAGCCTGTTATCGCATCCACAATAAACTGCCAAGATATTATGTAAAAGAAAATACTGCATCATATGATTAAATCCCACTGACAAACTTGACAAAGCAACCTGTTAGCTTAAATACTGTAATCATGTTTGGCAAATATACCCCTTTTTACGTAATCTTTTTTGTTGACTGCAGGGATTTTGGGTTGGATATATATATATATATGATTTAATACTTTCAAGAAATGTTTCTTTAGCAGCAAATCAGCATATTGGAATAATTTCTGAAGGATCATGTGACACTGAAGACTGAAGTAATGATAATGAAAATTTAGCTTTGCATCATAGTAATTAATTACATTTTTAAATATATTCAGATAGAAAACAGTTATTTTAAATTGTAATAATATTTCACAATATTTACTATTTTTACTGTATGTTGGGCAGCATAGAAACGTTTAAAAAAATCTTACCCATCCTGAATTTTTGAATGGAAGTGTAAATAAAAGAAAAGAAAAAACAGCGTAATTTATGCCAGTGTTTTTTGCAGGGTTGAAATGATGTTGCAGTTCTTTAGCTCAGTGTTAGTAAAAGGCTTTAACTGCGTGTGGTGGGCAGAGGTCAGAAAATAAGTCAGAGGGGATTGCAATAAAAGCTCAGAGTTCCCATAAACAACATTTATACAGTATAAGCATGTTTGTAAGCTCAAATAGGAGCCATCCCAGGTAATAAACTTAGGTTATAAAAATGGAGGAACATTGCTTTAAAATGTTTCTAATGTCCATTTTTTTGTTTTGATTAGAATTTTATTTAAAGGGTTACAAAAATGTTTCTTACAACATTCTACTAACTTTGTTTACCCAAGATATAATGTTATTTGATAATTTTTTTTTACTATTCGAAGAACATTAAAATATCCAGTTTTCTTGTTGTCATTATGAGATTATTTAAAGGTTACAAAAATGTCTTTTACAACATCTTTTACCCAAAATATAATGTTATTTTATCATTTTTTTAAATTCTAAAACGTCAATATGTGCAGTTTTCTTGCCATAATTAGAACGTTATTTAAAAGTTACAAAAACGTTTCTTACAGCATTCTAATAATTAATTTTTATCCATATACATTTCTATAATATTCTAAAAAATGTCATGATTAGAATGTTACTTAAGTGTTACAAAAATACTTTTTACACCATTCTACTAACTTTATTTTTACTCAAAATATAACATTATTTAAAGATTTTTTAAATATTCTAAGAACGTTCAAATGTCCAGATTTGAATAGAATGTTATTTAAAGGTTCCAAAAACATTTCTTTGAGTGTTCATCAAGTCCAAATGACATCATAAGGATCTTTTGAAAAAGTTGATCTTGGAGAACGTATATCGAATAGTATAAGAATGTCCGATAAACATTACTATTTAACTTTTTAGAAACATTCAGAAAGTTGTGAGAAGAAAATGTGATAAAAGTAAGCTCATATGTCTGTGTGTGTTTGCAGGTGGCCTCTGAGTATTTTAAGGACACCACGCTGTTGCTGATGGGGGTGATCTGTCTGGCCGCCTCTATTGAGAAGTGGAACCTGCATAAACGCATCGCTCTGCGAATGGTCATGATCGCTGGGGCCAAGCCTGGCATGTATGTATTCAACAGGTGTAACACACACACACACACACACACACACACACACACACACACACACACACACACACACACACACACACACACACACACACACACACACACACACCTGCAGCTGTAGACTGACTCTGTGAGCTGCATGTGTTCTGCTTGTGTTGTAGGCTGGTGTTGGGCTTCATGTGCTGCACGGTGTTTCTCTCCATGTGGCTGAGCAACACGTCCACCACAGCCATGGTGATGCCCATCGCTGAAGCCGTGCTGCAGCAGCTCATCTGCACCGGCATTGCCGACTCCCTCGAAGACTCGCTGACCATCGACACACAGGACGAGGAGAGCGGTGAGGCAGAGCATCTCATTATGCATTATGCTTATTATTAGCTGTGTTTTTGAATTGTTTTGTTCTTTGACAGACAAAGAGGAAAACCAAGAATCGAGCAAGAATCACCTTGAGCTGCTGGACCGCAAACACAAGTAAGATACAGTCAACTGTATTAAACTACATCTGTTAAACAAGCCTATTCATTCCAGTTTCTCTTTGTTTTGCAGTGAAAAACATCACGTCTGTATGCTGAGTGAGGTATAACAAAATCTGATCTTTTATCAACCCTGCTAAGTTATTAGAAAGAAAACAAGAAATAAATGGGGTTTATGCTTTGCAAGTGAAAAAACTTTATAAACTTAACTTTATAAAAATAAAATAAAATTCATATTTATAAATATAATTTCAATTTATTTATAAAGTTTATTATAGTTTACTAAAACTAAAGCATTTAAAGCATTTTGTTACTTGAAATAAAATAAATGTTAACTGAAATAAAATAAAATATAAATAACTTAATAGCCAAAGCAACTTTTCTCATTTTCATTTAGATTAACTTGATGTACTAAAGCAATTAAAATTAAATAAAAATTATACTGACATAATTAAAAACTAATAAAAATGACAAAAACACAATTAATTACTACAACTTTAATTAAAATTCACGAAAGTATACAAATAAAATTTAACTAAAAATATTAGCAAAAACTATAATAGTATCTCAGTAATACTAAAATAACACTGCCTTGAAATTATTTATTTAAACTATTTATATAAGTGATAGTAAGCATGCTATTTTTTTTGTAATTATAATTTAGATGAATGTAAACAAGACACAGAGAACATGTTTACTGACATAAAATATAATATACTTTAGATATTTGAGTAAATTGCATGATTCATTCATTCTTGTCACCTTTTAAATTTTTAGTGTCGATCAATATAATTAAGTTGGGAATGTCACTCTAAAATACATACTTTTTCAATCTTATTATGAAAATAAGATTTTTTAAGATGCATTGACTGAAAATTGTCTGATTGATTCCCAGGTAAATAAATCTTCTTTAAAGTACATTCATATATATATATATATATATAGAGAGAGAGAGAGAGAGAGAGAGAGAGAGAGAGAGAGAGAGAGAGAGATAAAGATATGGCTTAAGAACACACTTTTTGTGGTAAGTTTAGGCCATTTGTTTAAATGTGTTTTTCATACTCTAGGAGTTGAATGGTCTGACATTAAAGCCTGGTTTCGGTCCAGAGTTTTGTAAAGAATCAAATGGATATCTGCCTGAGGTGAGACCATCAGCTAGCTGGCAATAACTCAGCACAATCTGCTTCTTACATTTCTAAAACCATTTATCCCATTTGTTCCCAAACAGGCTCCAATCAGCATCCCTGCGCCGCCAAAGAAACCCAAGATCCGGCGGGATTCGCAGTACCCCACCAACAGAGACCACATGATCTGCAAGTGCCTGTCTCTGAGCATCACATACGCAGCCACTATCGGCGGCCTCATCACCATCACCGGCACCTCCACCAACCTCATCTTCGCCGAGCAATTCAACAAGTACGCTATCAGTCTCATAAAAGCCGCATTCAGAAAACACTGGGATTTGTTTAAGCACCTGATTCAATCCGCTCAATCTCATTTCCTGATGCTAAGCACAGAAAAATACCCCTTTCCTTTGTGCAACTTTTCTTGGGCAAAGGTGACTGTTTATTGTGACCTGGTTTTGCTGATGTAAAGATATAAATTAGAGTGAAAAGCGGGCATTTAGTGGGTCAGGGGGTTTGTATTGACGCTCCTTTCATTCTTTCACATATCACAGTTGTTATAGTCTGTGCTCGCTGGAAGTGCTGTTATCACTGACATATTCCAGAAATAATCAATGTAAAGTGCTAATTGGCTTAAAATGGGTCAGCGAGAAACCTTGCGCCACTTCGACCGGCTCTCAGTATCTTCTCGAGGCTTTTCTTGAACGCTGTGTAAACAGAACCTTGTCCTTTTCTTCCACACTGGAATCAGTTTGACCCCCGAACTCAGGGCGCTGAGCTGAGATTGAGCTTTCGTGTGATAGAACATGTTTTAACTATATTTAAAGATCAAGTTATGAAGTTTTTGATGACTTGTGTTTGTCTTGTAGGTGAAGTGTGAAAGGAGCTATTGATAAACCTGTCTAAATTCAACATGTAACTGCATTCATAACCCATTTTTACTTCCATAATGTGACATATTTCAGAGCAAAACATCTTTTCTTAGTAAATATTAACTAGAAAAAATATAGAATGGGACTTTGTTTTATCCATTGGGAATGCTGAAAAATGGTCTTTTTTTGACAGGTTAAAAATACTGGTGATGTCAGCTGAAAAGAAAAGCTGTTTCAGAGGAAGAGCAAATTTTTCATGAAACTGTTTTATTTTATTTTTTAATATTTAAATATATTTATATATTTATTAACATTTTAATACTTTTATTTAATGCTATTTTTATTTAATGTTACTTTATATTTATTTTAATATAAATATTAATATTATTTAATATTAAAATAAAATAATTATTTGGAATAATTTGAACAGAGAAAACATTCTCCATAAGACCTGGAATATAGATTAAATGTATATAGGGATAACAGAATAGAATAGAATAGAATAGAATAGAATAGAATAGAATAGAATGCACTGACTTCTTTAATAATCATTTTAATTATATAAACACTGTAAAAAATGATTGTTGCAGTCAGCTGCAATCAGTGATCCAAATCCAAATCCAAGTTTTTTTTAATAACATTTTTATTTTTTTAATAGTTTTTTTATACATTAGATATATATATTGACATAATATTGCACTTATAATATAATGCACTGACTTTTTTCATTCTAAAAACACTGTGACAAATGATTGATTCAGTTAGCTATAAAAATTTAGAGCTGGAATAAGTCAGATTTTATTTATCCAAATATCCAAGCTGTCATGTAACTCAACTTCACATTTCAAGTTGCCCAAAGTTAAAATTTAAAGGAAGCAGAAACACTTTTTTAACAGTGAAGTTGTTATGTGTTTGCAGCACTAAGCTTTACTATAAAACATCTGTTTCAGTCGTTACCCAGAAGCGAAAGTCATCAACTTTGGCACGTGGTTCATCTTCAGTCTGCCGATCGCTCTGATCATGCTGATGCTCACCTGGATCTGGCTGCACTTTCTCTTTCTGGGATGCAAGTAAGAGAAAAATAGACACTTTGATATTGAAATGATTTGTGATCTAGCTGAACTCAAGCTGTCTTCTCCTCACAGTTTCAGAGAAACTTGCTCTCTCAGCAAAAAGCGCAAAACCAGGCGAGAAATCCTGTCCGAGAAGCGCATTCATGAGGAGTATCAGAAACTCGGCCCCATCAGGTACAAGAGTCTGAGCTTCTGCTGTGGTTCAGAAACTGAGATTTTCTGTTTTCACTAAGACTTTATTTTGATGTTGTGAATAATATATGGGTTTTTCTGGTGCACAGCTATCCTGAAGTCGTGACAGGCATCTTCTTCGTTCTGATGACTGTACTTTGGTTCACCAGGGAGCCGGGATTCGTCCCCGGCTGGACGTCGCTGTTTGAGAAGTACATGAACCTCTCGTGTTAACCCTTACTCAGTCAAAAAATTATTTAATTTAATTTAATTTAATTTAATTTAATTTAATTTAATTTAATTTTTATTATTTAATTTAATTTGATTTGATTTGATTTGATTTGATTTGATTCGATTTGATTTTGATATTACAGAATAATGTGATCCATAGATTTTGGTTACATTCACCAGCAAAGTTGCGCTGGATAAAATTGTTAACTGAAAGTTAAAATTATTTTATTTTATTTGTAAGATTCCAAGTTGGTTGAGAAGTTCATGGACCTCTTGTGTCAGCTCAGTCAAAAATAATGATTATTTTATTTTAGTTCATGAACATGAACCTGTTGTGTTAACCCTTACTCAGTCAATAAAATTGATTTCCATTTCTAAATCCTCTAACATATGCATATGTGATAAGAAAGACTGACTAAACCTCCTGTGTCCCGCAGGAAGGGCTACAGGACTGATGCCACGGTTTCGGTGCTGCTGGGATTCCTCCTCTTCCTCATCCCGGCTAGAAAGCCCTGGCCATCTGCGTTCTCCAGTGAGAGCAAAGGTCAGATCCCACGCTGCGCTACAGTACAGCCGTGCGTTCACTCAGCAGGGTCCAGTGTACAAGGGCTTCACTGGGGTCCAGGACATGAGAGGAAAGGTGAATGTTCTCGCCCCCTGCTGGCCAGCTTTGGTAACCGCTCCTCTCTCTGTTCTCTGTGCAGGTGATGATGATGATGAGGAGGAAGAGGATCCTCTGGCCCCCATGATCACGTGGAAAGACTTCCAGAGGCTGATGCCGTGGGAGATTGTTATTCTGGTGGGAGGAGGATACGCACTGGCTGCTGGATGCAAGGTGAGCATTAAAATTAGGCCTATTATTAGAAACATTGTAAAAAATAATTTATATATTCTTTAGAAAGATTTATATATATATCAATCATGGTAGTGTTTGTTGTACTAAATCTTACTAAATCTACATTATACTGATTTTAATGAAAAAAAAAAAAAATCTGTCCACAAGTAATGAGAATATAGGTGAAAATGTGGTTACTTGTCATAAAAATGTCAAAAATGCAGTGTTAATAGTTCAAATAATTTTTAATATGTGAATAAAATGTCAGCTAAGTGTCAAAAAATTAAGTAACAAGTAGTATTTCCCTTCAAATCACACCTAAAAATCACAGTGGAAAATACTTGTTTAATAAACAGCATTTTAATAAAATAAATAGATATTGAAATTCTAAAAATATTAAATCAGAATTTTAAATCACTATTTTATTCCTTCATGAAAAATATAATTTCTTATGTGTTTTAAATGTTTATGTTTTTATTATTTAAAATTGGATTTTATTTTAATATTACAATGTAACATGAATCAAAGATTTCTTTGCAAGATTCACCAACAAAGTTGCATTGGATAACAGTGTTAGTTAAAAGTCAAAATAATTTTAATGCAATATTTATTTTATTTTATAATTTTATTTTAATATTACAGTGTAATATGACCCAAACACTCTTTGCAAAGTTAACTAACAAAGTTGCATTGGATAAATAATTTATTTTATATGTAATATTCCAAATAGCTACACTTTGGATAAAAGTGTCAGCTATAAGAGTCAAAATATTAAGTAACGAGTAGCATATCCAAAAATCGGTGGAAAATACAGTCTCATATATATGTTTTTTAAAGAATGTTGTATTAAATCAGTAATTTTGCATCAGAACTATTATGTAACATCAGAATCTTTTCTATGCGTTAAGTTGTGAGTGAACGATATGACGTCTCTGGTCAGGTGTCAGGTCTGTCCATGTGGATCGGCCGGCAGCTGGAGCCGATGAGCGGTCTTCCTCCGTGGGCCGTGACGCTGCTGGCCTGTCTCCTGGTGTCCGCTGTCACCGAGTTCGCCAGCAACCCGGCCACGCTCACAGTGTTCCTGCCCATCCTCTCGGCCCTGGTCAGCTGACACACACACACACACACACACACACACACACACACACAGAGACAGAGATGTTGTGTTTCCGTGTCTTATGGGACATTCCATGGGTATAATGGTTTTAATACTGTGCAAACTGTATTTTCAATCACCCCACACCTAAACCTACCCCTTACAGAGAACTTTCTGCATTTTTAGATTTTCAAAAATTTTCAAAAAACTTAATTCTGTGTGATTTATAAGCTTGTTTCCTCATGGGAACCTAAAAAATGTCCCCACAAGGTCAAAATTTACTGGTATTACTATCCTTGTGGGGACATTTGGTCCCCATAAATTGATAAATACCAGGTACACACACAGATAGAGGTGTTATTGTTATTATTGTCTCCTGTCCCTCACAGTCCGAGACGCTGCACATCAACCCTCTGCACACACTCATCCCCGCCACCATGTGTGTGTCCTTCGGCGTCATGCTGCCTGTCGGAAACCCGCCGAACGCCATCGTGTTCAGCTACGGACACGTGCAGATCAGCGACATGGTATGACACAACATTAGCCTGTTATATCAGCTCCATCCTGTCTCACAGCTGCGCCAGGAACGCCGGGGCATCATTTGTTTTTCATAAGCACACTGAGGGTGAAACAGGTGCCTGGTCCACTTCCAAAAGTACATCTCCTTATGATTTCAAACAGTATGTCAGACAAATAATGTGCTCGAGCGTTAAAGAAAATGAATTAACAATTTAATATATTTTAGCACATAATTAGACTTCAGAAAGATAACAGGGCTAGGATTAACTAGGATTCCAGCTTTGCATATAATTTTACTATGGCAAAACTACAAGATGCTCATTTGAAAGAATAATTTAATTATGAATTGTTCATTATACAATGCCATTTTAACACAGATGACATTTTATTCTAATAAATATAACAAAAACGAATATAAAAAAGAAAAAAGTCAGAGAGAGACAGTAGCTTGTCTTGAAAAGACTTTTTGACTTTTATTTATTTAATTATTTAATTTAATTTTATGTGTTTATGTGTTTTATGAGTTTAAAAGGGGGAAAGTATTCAGAAGACAACTTCAGTTCTCTTAAATACTAAAACCTAAAAACTACTAAAACTTAAAAACTAAAATCTATAAACAATAGCTCTGGGTGTGTGTTCACGGTGTGTGTGTGTGTGTGTGTGTGTGTGTGTGTGTGTGTGTGTTTGTTCACTACTCACTGCTGTGTGTGTGCACTTGGATGGATTAAATGCAGAGCACAAATTCCGAGTATGGGTCACCATACTTGACCACACATCACATCCTTTCCTTTCCAATTAAAAAATATTTCTGTTCTGTTCTGTTCTGTTCTGTTTTGTTTTGTTTTGTTTTGTTTTGTTTTGTTTTGTTTTATTTTATTTTATTTTATTTTATTTTATTTTATTTTATTTTATTTTATTTATTTTATTTTATTTTATTTTATTTTATTTTATTGAAACAGAGGGGTGGACAGGCCAAAAAAAGCATAATCATGATAAAAGAAAATTAAATAAATAATAGCTAGATTTTTGATTATGTGTTTTGAAAAATGTATTTATTGTATATTTATTTTAAAACAAACTAAAACTAAATCACCCAAAAGGAGAAAATATTTGATTACCATTATTTACAAATATATTGTAATTTTTTATGATATTTTAAAAAAAATTATTGTACCATAAAAACTAAACTTTATATTATATTATATTATATTATAAATGTTATATTATATATAACATTTATATTGTGGAAAAACAAAGGCCAAAAATGCCAATTCATGCTAAAAGAAATACAATAAAATAAATAAATAAAATAGCTGGCTTTTGATTATGTGTTTTGAAAAATGTTTCATTTTAAAATGTACTAAATGTCTGCATCAGCTAAAAGGGGAAAAATATTTGATTATTAAATATTAAATTATTTTTAAAGCTAAACTTATTTTAACTAAAATCTATAATCTAAACTATATTATATTATATTATATTATATTATATTATATTATATTATATTATATTATATTAATGTGCATCAAATCACGGACAAACAGACTCAAGGACAGCTTCTTCCCCAGAGCTATAATCACACTGAACACACACATGCACTGACATGCACTGACCCCCCCTCCCATCTTACTCAGTGCAATATGTGTATTTATATGTGTATTATATTTCAGTGCAATCTCTATTTTTCTTAATGCAATGTTTTTCTATATCTTTATTCCTTCAGTGCAGTGCAGCATTATATTCCAATGCAATATCTTCACTTTTTTAGTGCAATGTTTTTATATCCTCATTTCTTCAATGCACTGTGTAATATTTTTACTCCGAGCCAGAAGTCTACCACATATCAGTGCAATAATCATCTTAACAAGTTATTACTTTATTTATTTTTATATACAAGCAACTTTTTCTATCTCATTCTCTTTATTATTTTGTCTTAGTTTAAATATTTTAATTGTACATCTCTTTGTATTATGTATATTTCATTTTAGTCTCTTTCTGTTTATTTTGCACCAAGCACCTTACACAGAAGCTCTGCAATTTCGTTGTATTTTGTGTACAATGACAATAAAGCATTCTAATTCTAATTCTAATATTATATTAAAACATTTATATTGTGGAAACACTTAGGCTAAAAAAAGGACATTCATGATGAAAGAAATAGAAAATATATAAATAGCTGGATTTTTGTAGATATGTTCAAACAATGTCTGTTTTAATACATATTAAATATCTGTATCATCTATTTATTATTACATTTGTATTTAACACATACAGTATGTTTTATTTAA
This sequence comes from Spinibarbus caldwelli, assembly GCA_039654775.1. Classification (NCBI taxonomy): domain Eukaryota; kingdom Metazoa; phylum Chordata; class Actinopteri; order Cypriniformes; family Cyprinidae; genus Spinibarbus; species Spinibarbus caldwelli. The sequence continues at coordinate 4,444,718 of CM077228.1, read as the reverse complement.
TGATTCTTGTAAAAACCACTTACTAGGGACATATACAGTATATTACTTTAGTCTGGTAGGCAGGACAATCAGGTCATTTACGGTATTAATTGTATAGTGATTTTATTTTTGCCCATGTGTGACAATGGTATAACTGCTTACTGACAAACGTTATATCGTCTCCTCATATTTTTCAGGTGAAGGCGGGTTTTGGAGTGAATCTGATCGGGGTTTTTGTGGTGATGTTGGCCATCATGACATGGGGCGAGCCGCTCTTCCACCTGAGCGAGTATCCCACCTGGGCGCTGATGCCTAACGTCACGGGCAGCTTGTAGCCGTGTTTGATCGAGGACATTGCATATACACTGAAGGAGGCACATATACATGATTAAGGCCTTATTTTATATATCTGTGGAGTAAGAGGACGTCCGTCGGAGGATGCAGAACTGCTCACTGGGACTGAATGAACGGCGCAATCGGTGGAAACCATTCTATATATCAAAGCATTAGATGTAGATTAACATCCTTCCAAGTTTACATGCCTGCAAAACACAATCAGTGATGTTTGTGTGAACACATTGAATGTAACACATCCGTATGCTTTATTTTCTGACGTCTAACAAATGTCATGATACATTTGTGTTATTTACTTGAGAGGTTAGAGGGAGATTGTGCATCAGATGAAGTCGCTGCTGAAATCACGCATAGTATCTAACATGCTCTTACCAAATGTTACATAGCTCATGTGGTCTGGTTATGGAAGACGGTTTCAAACGTTACACAAAAATCCTCGCAATCATAAATTGAGTAAACCTCTGTGCCACTGATCATTGTACATACAGGAAACTAACATTTTGTTACTGTCGGCAGCGAATCGTTGTAATGTGTTCTGTGATCGATTTCTTTCAGCTGACATCTCTGAAAACATAATAAATTGTATTTTTGGTTCATTTATTTATTTTGCATTTCAAACATCACACTGAAGCTCCATACAGCACAGCTGCATTGAGATAAATTATGAGATGAGACAAAAACACAATGTTTCATACAACTTTTCACTGTCAAGAGTCCAGTGTTTTCATTTCCTTCCATGTCTATCATTTTGACGCTCCTTCAGTTGGTTCGTAACCCTCGTTTTGTATTTTCTCCTTGTACTTCAAAAAGTCCCTCCGTTTGATGAAATACTTCACCTGCGAATGAATCACAACAATCAGTTCATGCAGATTCATTGATAAATTCAACAGAATATTGCTAAAAAAGTGTGCAGAACTATATTAAATGTGCACTTGTAGTGTACTTCAAATCTTAAAAGTATATTTTTAAAACACTGTTCTTGTAAATAATATATTACTAAAATAAAAGACCACTTAAGTGTACTTAAAGAGAGACATTTGCGTGACTGTTCATGAAAAGTGATCAGTTGTTTATTATACATAATCACTGTAACACAGTTGACATTTTAAGATGCTGATAAATGTAACAAAACTTGATAAAAACTAAGAAAAAGATAAAACATTAACTAAAAACTATACACAAATAATTTAAAAATCTATTTTTCTTTATGCTATTATATATATATATATATATATATATATATATATATATATATATATAAAATATATTGTGAAAACAGCCTATTCATGATGAAAAAAATTGAATAAAATAAATATATAAAATAGCTGGATTTTTGATGTTTTGAAAAACTTACTAAACAATAAAAGTCGGAATCAGTTAAAAATAAGAGATAAATTTGATTACAATTCTATATCAAACTAAATTTATTTTACTTAAAATCTATAAACTATATATTACAGGTGCATCTCAATAAATTAGAATGTCGTGGAAAAGTTCATTTATTTCAGTAATTCAACTCAAATTGTGAAGCTCGTGTATTAAATAAATTCAATGCACACAGACTGAAGTAGTTTAAATCTTTGGTTCTTTTAATTGTGATGATTTTGGCTCACATTTAACAAAAACCCACCAATTCACTATCTCAACAAATTAGAATATGGTGACATGCCAATCAGCTAATCAACTCAAAACACCTGCAAAGGTTTCCTGAGCCTTCAAAATGGTCTCTCAGTTTGGTTCACTAGGCTACACAATCATGGGGAAGACTGCTGATCTGACAGTTGTCCAGAAGACAATCATTGACACCCTTCACAAGGAGGGTAAGCCACAAACATTCATTGCCAAAGAAGCTGGCTGTTCACAGAGTGCTGTATCCAAGCATGTTAACAGAAAGTTGAGTGGAAGGAAAAAGTGTGGAAGAAAAAGATACACAACCAACCGAGAGAACCGCAGCCATATGAGGATTGTCAAGCAAAATCGATTCAAGAATTTGGGTGAACTTCACAAGGAATGGACTGAGGCTGGGGTCAAGGCATCAAGAGCCACCACACACAGACGTGTCAAGGAATTTGGCTACAGTTGTCGTATCCCTCTTGTTAAGCCACTCCTGAACGACAGACAACGTCAGAGGCATCTTACCTGGGCTAAGGAGAAGAAGAACTGGACTGTTGCCCAGTGGTCCAAAGTCCTCTTTTCAGATGAGAGCAAGTTTTGTATTTCATTTGGAAACCAAGGTCCTAGAGTCTGGAGGAAGGGTGGAGAAGCTCATAGCCCAAGTTTCTTGAAGTCCAGTGTTAAGTTTCCACAGTCTGTGATGATTTGGGGTGCAATGTCATCTGCTGGTGTTGGTCCATTGTGTTTTTTCAAAACCAAAGTCACTGCACCCGTTTACCAAGAAATTTTGGAGCACTTCATGCTTCCTTCTGCTGACCAGCTTTTTAAAGATGCTGATTTCATTTTCCAGCAGGATTTGGCACCTGCCCACACTGCCAAAAGCACCTAAAGTTGGTTAAATGACCATGGTGTTGGTGTGCTTGACTGGCCAGCAAACTCACCAGACCTGAACCCCATAGAGAATCTATGGGGTATTGTCAAGAGGAAAATGAGAAACAAGAGACCAAAAAACGCAGATGAGCTGAAGGCCACTGTCAAAGAAACCTGGGCTTTCATACCACCTCAGCAGTGCCACAAACTGATCACCTCCATGCCACGCCGAATTGAGGCAGTAATTAAAGCAAAAGGAGCCCCTACCAAGTATTAAGTACATATACAGTAAATGAACATACTTTCCAGAAGGCCAACAATTCACTAAAAATGTTTTTTTTTTATTGGTCTTATGAAGTATTCTAATTTGTTGAGATAGTGAATTGGTGGGTTTTTGTTAAATGTGAGCCAAAATCATCACAATTAAAAGAACCAAATAAATAAATAAAATAAATTAACTTTTCAACGACGTTCTAATTTATTGAGATGCACCTGTAATGCACCTGTATAAATGAGATTTTAAAATCATTTATAATTTTTTAAAGCACTTAATTTTTTTTTGTATTTAAAATGACATTTAAAATTATTTAATATTTTGTTTTTCATATCTTGTTAAAGTACACTTGTTTGATTATAATTTTATCCACAGCCTGTTATGTGATATTACATTTAAATATAATTCAAATGTACTAAATTGCAATTTCATCATTACAAACGTGCTATTACAAATATATTTAAAAGCATGAAATTAATGCATTAATAAATGCATACTATATGTAATTACATATAAAGATGTATTTAAGTCCTACTTAGGTGGGTCAAAAAAAGCACGCTAATTGCATTTAATATTAATGTTAAATTCTAATGTATTTTCTTTAATTGGTTCAAAAATTACATTCAGTTCACATTTAAATATTATTTTAAAGTATAGGCCTACTATTCTGTAATAAGCGCTCCTTCTAAAAGTATGCTAAAGTGTCCTACATTCAGAGTGGAATATAATAAGTGCACTTATTAGTAAATATTGCATGCTATTTTGTAGCATGTAAATGTACAGGGAACAGAAATAAAAAATTTTTGGTTTCATTTTCAATAAAAGACTGTTAAATAAGCCAGTATGCTCCAAGAAATCTCAATTATGCATGACAGCTGCTTTAAATGCATTCAAACAGCAAGCAGGTGTCAGAGATTCACATCAGTCTCAACAGATGCAGGACACGAGCTGCACTCAGGACTATAGACTGACCCACTGAGCAGGACACTTGGCTTCAAACTCTCGCAGGTGTTTCTCACAGGCAGATGTTTGGTCCTGATGGACATCTAGACACTTCCAGAGCTCGTCTCTGGCGCCCCAGCATGCTTTGCGTTCACTGGCGTTAGGAGCGCTCATCTCTCCTCAGTCAGTCTGCAGGTTTGTCAACAACAACCGCAATAGAATCATGTGTCCACGTCAATAACATTAATAAAACCAACGTGTTTACTTAGTATACTCACAGACAGTAACAAATTTCTATTTGAGTACACGTTATTATTTAGCTGACAGTCCAGCTGTTTGAAAGAATAATATTCTGAGCGCTTACCAACGACGGTTCATCACTTCATGTACTTTCTGTAATAGTTATTAAACTAATAAGTGTTAATTAGACATAATCTAAAGTGCAAAGAGTCCCAAGGACGCGTTCAGCGTGTAAGAAGTTAGGCAACTAAACATGTCGCCTTCTGATGACGCAAGCGATTGCGTAAAAAGTAGTTCATTCAGTGACCGCTAGATGAGGCACTCGAAACACTTTAGTTTAATTTATTGTTGAGAAATTTATATATATATATATAAAATTACATCAAATTATGGTTTTAATATACATTTATATTAATTAAAACCATTAAAAATTGATACTTGATACTTGAAATAAAATAAATGTTAACTAAAATAAAATGAAATAAAATAATCTCATTTTAATGCACTAAAATAACTAAAACTGAAAAATAATAAAAACTATACAGACATATATATATATATATATATATATAAATTCATTTCATATTTTATTTTAGTTGAACTTGATGCACTAAAATAACAAACTAACACAAAAAAAATTATATATATAAAAAAATACACAAAAAATACACAAAATTACTAAAACATGAATTAAAATTGAAATGAAAATATAAAAATAAAAACTGATCTATACGTTTTTTTTTTTTTTACCCATGACACTAATTTGACAAAGTTTTTTTGTTGTTATTTGCTTCTTGTTTTCATATGGTGGCAAGAAAAAAATAATATCTGGCCATTTGAAATAAGTGAAAAACTGTGAAAAATTGCTCGTTATAGCCGCTTTCTTTCTTTCTTTCTTTCTTTCTTTATTATTTTTTTTAACATTTGCCCATTGATTTTTTGTAATGCTGGGCCTCCAGAGATACTCGAGTGTCTGTTGATGGCACAATAGTCTAAACTCAAGGATGTAAGACAGAAAGTAATGGAAAACAAGATGTTTGCCACTGAATGAAAATCCATCTTCTGAGGTTTTTCAGTTTTTATGCCTTTGATTTGATCCCGTCCTTCATCAACAGTCAGTACTAAGAAAGAAAGAAAGTTGTTTTTGCTGCTCTGTTCAGAAGTTCCTCCTTGTGCTCCTGATCTCAGTGACTCATCACAGCCATTAACAAACAGCAATTAATTGTGTGGGAATGTGAGTGAAAGTGAGACAGAGAGCAGCCATTGTTCAGAGCTGAATATTAAAAAGAAAGACGAGAACATTTGAGCTCTCAGATAAACCCTCAGCTGTTTCAAAGATTGTTTTCTTCCTCTATAATAACCAATCCACAACAGACCTTCAGATCCCATAGGATTCCAGTGAAAAAGATGAAAATCTGTCGAATGAAATAATCAGACTGTAAGAGATTATGTAACGTGTTTAGAAGAACAGTCTGTCCTGACCTGAGCAGATGAGTAACTGCTGTAATTATTCACAAACTACCAAAGCACCCTAGTAACCACATAGCAACGCCCTAGCAACCACCAAAGCATCCTGGTAACCACCTAGTAACAACCACCAATACATCCTAGTAACCACATAGCAACGCCCTAGCAACCACCAAAGCACAGTGGTAACCACCTATTAAAGCTTTAGCAACTACCAATACACCGTAGTAACCACATAGCAACACCCTAAACACCAAAGCACCCTGGTAAACACCCAGTAATGCCTTAGCAACCAACAACACACCCTAATAACCACATAGCAATGCCCTAGCAACCACCAAAGCATCCTGGTAGCCACCTAGTAATGCCTTAGCAACCAACAATACAGTCTAGTAAAAAATAGCAACCACAGAGCACCCTGGTAACCACATGGCAACCAGAAATCACCCTGGTAAGCTCCTAGTGATACTTTCACAACCACAAAGCATCCTGGTAACCACCTTTTAATACCTTAGCAAACACTAATGCACTCTAGTAACCACATAGTAACCACAAAGCACCATAGTAACCGAATAGCAAATACCAAGCACCCTATCAACCACCTAGCAACACCCTAAAAACCACCAAAGCATCCTGATAACCACCTAGTAACCACCAGTACGCTCTAGTAACCACTTAGCAACCACATAACACTGGTAACCACCCTGATAACTGCCTAGTGATGCTTTCACAACCACCAGTGTACCCGAGTAACCACATAGCAACCACAAACAACCTAATAACTCCATAGCAATGCCCTAGCAACCAAAGCATTCTGGTACCCAGCTTATAATGCCTTAGTAACCATCAAAGCACCCTAGTAATTGCATAGGAAACACAAAGCACCCTAGTAACCACCTAGCAGCGCCCTAGCAACCACCAAGGCATCCTGGTAGCAGTACAGTAGAGTGCTAGATCCTCCAGCCTGAGTGACTGTTGTGCTTGTTTACTTTGAAGAGCTGATTCTTTCATCTGATGGTCTGTGGTGTGTGATTATGGGTCAGTGTGGGGCTGTTTGGTTTGGTTTGTTTTCTCTCTCAGTTGTTAAGGAACTGAGATGTAGCATAAGTTGAAGTCACGCATCTGAGTTTCAGCAACTATTAGCGATCAAAGCGATTTCAGTAATGTGCGGTATTTTAATAGTTTAATAAGTGCGCCCTGGGGACCGGCACAGCAAATCATCAAATTAGCATCCCATAAAGACCCGAGTCAGGACCCATAGGAGTGTGATAAATGACTTCAAACCGCTGCAGCTTGTGAGGATCACACTTCACTGTATCACGTGTCATAACATTCATTAATAACAGAACAATCATTTGCACCGCTGGCATGTCAATTAGAAAAGTACATCAAAGCATGTGTGCTTATAATAATAACTTTAAAAAAAAAAGGCAATGACAATTAAAAAAATAATGCAATCATACTTAAAACTGAAAATATAAAAATAAATGCAAATTCAAAATATTAATAAAGATTGTGATAATATACAAATAATAATAAAACGAGAATAATAAATAACTGTTACAGTTGTCACGGGTTGTCGAGGCGAGGAATACGAAGGAGGCAGATATCAAACAAACTGAGTCTTTTAATAAATCCACTTGGAGAAAACGTAGGAGAATACAACCACATAAAACGACATTTAGACAGGACAAAGAAACTGATGACTTATAAAGACATGTGGAAACGAAGGCGCAAACGAGATGATTAATACAAAACAGGTGATCGGACTAAACGATGATTAGACAATGAACTAATGAGAACAGGAACAGAACCAAAAAAGGACAAACAGGAACTCAACAGAAACATACACGTGACAACAATGTAATATAAAAATAATTATTTTGTATTTTATAATATAAAACGAAAATAAATTATAAAAATAAAAAGAATCATAATACATAAATAATACTTAAATAACAATAGCAATAGGGGTTGTGAGACTGATAAATAGTGAAGTCAATATAATTAATCCTTTTTTTTCTCCATTTATTAATTTCTTCTTTCCCCTCACTAAAAGCACTGTTCTCAGATTCCAGAGGCAGAGGGATTATGGGTTATTCAGCCGATGGTGGAGCTTTTTGTCAGTGTGTTTGCTTTTTTTTGTGTGATTAGAAGTCACACACTGCGCTCCTCCATTTAGGCATGTGTGTGAGTGTGCTGTGTTTTGATTTTCATCTCTCTGAGGGGGACAGAGAGAGGCACAGAGGTGTGTGTTGTCAGAAGAAAAGCCCCCAGCGCTCTTGCTTTGTGCCCCTCTCTCTCTTTTAGACTCAAGGAGGCCTGATGTCACATTTCAGAGATTTATTTCAATGCCATAGTGTGCTGTGTGAGGGATGGAGTTCGTTTCATGAATGGCTTTTATCAAACCCCAGGGATGCTCATCAACACACTGTTCCTGCAGAATAAAGCTTCACACGGCGCAGCGGTGTGTACAGAGTGCAGAAATGCTGCTATTTGTCCAGTGTTTTTTGTTTACATGCTTGTGCATTGGATAGAAAAAGAGTATATTTCAAAGCACAGTCTTTTAGTGTTTTAGTGCTGAGCATGTTTGGGTTTAGTGATTGATGATCAAACTCATGACATTAAGTAATAAACTTTGGCACTCCATTTTCCTGCATTGAGTATGCTAAAAAATGCACAAATAATGCAGCTTATTAAGGAGAAAAATACTTTTTTTGTTTTCTAAGCAATCAGAGTTTATGATTTTTGCCTTGTGGATGATAAAACTGGTAAAAAAAAAAATAATAAAAAATCCCATAGACCACACACACAATACCCTAGGAACCACCAAAGCACCTTGTTATCCACCTAATAATGTCTTAGCAACCACAAGCACACCCTTGTAACCAGCAAAGTGCCTTGGTAACCACCAATAATACCTTAACAACCACTAATACACCCTAGTAGCCACCTAGCAATGACCTGGCATCTACCAAAGCATCATGGTAACCAAATAGTAATGCCTTAGCAACCACCAGTACACCCTAGTAACCACCCAGCAATGACCTAGCAACCACCAAAGCACCCCTTTAACCACCTAATGATGTCTTAGCAACCACCAGCACACCCTAGTAACCACAAAGCACCCTAGTAACCACCAATAATACCTTAACAACCACTAATACACCCTAGTAACCACCTAGCAACGACCTGGCAACTACCAAAGCATCTTGGTAACCACCAATAATACCCTAACAACCACTAATACACCCTAGTAACCACCTAACAACGATCTGGCAACTACCAAATCATCTTGGTAACCACCTAGTAATGCCTTAGCAACCACCAATACTCCCTAGTAACCACAAAGCACCCTAGTAACCACCCAGTAACGACAAAGCAGCCACCAAAGTGCCCTTGTAGCCACCTAGCAATAGCATAGCAACCACCTAGCAACATCCTACAACACACTGGAATTGTAGCAGCAAATTTTGCTGCACATATCTAGTTTCTAACACAGTGTGCCATTGGTGGTATGTATTAAAACTGATTTTTCTGATTGTTTAATGCACAAATTGAGAAGGCTGTTAATATGCAGATATTGAACCTCCAGCAGACAAATAAGCTGGGGGGATTTTCATTCTAACACCCCCTGTAGTGATCAGCATCGATTCGCAGTGTGCAGCAGGACGCCGGGAATATTGAAGCTGCATCAGCACAGCTGGTTGTCGATACTGTTGATATCAATGGTGGACAAATCATCTGTTTGATCCAGCCAGAGAAACGCAAAGCCCAGCTGAGCCAGAGGAAACCTGAGGTCACATGATGACGCTAATGCTGCTAATGAGCCGCTCTTTCTCCCATAATACAGATGCTTATCTAGAGTAACTCAATCCTCATGTGTGAAGGGAGGACCCTGTGAGACTGTTGTTATGCCTTCAGTTGTGATGCACCTCAGCGTAAACCGATCTGCCTCTTTTACTAAAACAGATCACGGATTCTATATACATCTGACTGAAACTAAAGATGCTATTAAGTCAAAGTTGTCTGGGTGTTTCGAGTCACTGGAACTAATCCGGACTTCCTGATTGGCTGACACCCTCTTCCTCGTTGCTTTTATGACCGACGCAATCCCCAGTGCCGCTTTGCCTCGCAGTGACCCTCCGTCTTTCACATAGTCTCTCTTTTGGTGGCTTTTGTCCACCTCCCAGTGTATTATTGTCATCCAAATGCTCCCAATTAACAATGCCGCTGCTTTTTCTGAAAAGACGAGGCTTGGATCTCCATCACGGGGTCAGTGTTTTTCTTAAGAGCCCTGAATGGCGGAGCACTGGGGAATAAAGGATGTGTACTGTTTACCAGTTGAAAACAATGCAGCATTGTTGACATTAGTCTCGGCTCGCTTGAAATCGATCGTAATGGAAATGATTGCAAAGGTGCATCAGTGCCTGCATTTTTCAACCAGAGAGCCCAAGGGATGTGTATCTCGAGCTCATCATCAACAGGTTTTGTTGAGTCTAAACCGAGCGCTGCAGACGTGTACAATAGGCTTCTCTGAATGCTGAAGGAGCTGTATCAAGCTCCCCCTTATAAAAGCCGTCCAGCAAGTGAAGTAGGTGCCCTGCATAAATTATGCAAATTTAGCAGAAAGGATAACAACAGGGAGTGCAGAAACAGTGTGTTTCTCTGAGGTTCAGTACAGGCACAAGATGTGACCACATGCTTGGTAAAATGTTTTTCAGAGTAGTAAATATTAAATTCAATATTTATTAAAAATTAAATATAAATGAAGGATGATCCCTACATTTAGCATTATCAGTTAAAACAATATATATATAGTATTGCATAATTAATTACTGTAAATTTTCACTTGAAAATTTTTACTCTTAAATTTTCTGTAATTTAATTAGTTACTTCTGATGTAACTGCATTAAATACTGTATAGAAGAATTCCATATAAAGCAATAGTGGATTAAAAATTGTTAAAATGTATGTATTTAATGTAAACTTCACTCTTTAAATACTTTGGACAGTTCAAAAAACATTTATGCAGTTTTATATCATTTATTTTAAAGAACTAAAAGAGCCATTTCATGTCTATCCTTGTATTGTTCAGCTGGTCGAGGTTGCTTTGGGAATTAGAACGTAATTAATATAAATAAATAAGTATAAATAAATAAGTTTTTAGACAGAGTAATTAGTACAGTAATCTAATGACACTGTTGAAAATGTAATTAGTAGATAGTAATTAATTACTTTTTTTTAAAGTAACCTACCCAACACTGTATATGTGGCGCACACACACACACACACACACACACACACACACACATTCAAATATATATTTCTGCATACATTGCCAGTTTCATGCTAGAACTTTGTGTAGCACCTGGGGAAATTGTAAAAATAGTTAACATTCACTTGAACCAAAGTGCAAAGATTGAATTCAATTCATTGTGCTATTGTGAAAACTATAACAACTAAATTTGCTTTCATTTCAAAATTAAGTGAGATATTTACTCCATTCCATCTTGACTCACGACTCATTCCATCTTGTTATTTTTCCTTTTCAAACAGTCCAACAGGTGTCAACAGGCAGCTTTCAGCATAAAATTCCCATCAAACCACTTACACTGCAATGCATGCACATACACAATCCAAAAACACACAAATTGCATGTTTTTTACATCTCACAAAGCTCTGAGAATATTATAAAATGCGACCTTTACTTTTAATATCATGTTGCATGTCACTAGCACCGTTTCTTGACTGTGCACGTCCCGTTATTTGGACCGTAAACCCGTGTTTGATTGCGCGCGAGACTGTGGAGTCTGTGGGCGGCGCGTGAACGCAGCGTGTCTCCCTCTCGCGCGCTGCGATCCTACAGTGAATGAAGCTCTAGCGTGGGAAAGACGAACAGGATACGCGAAGCACTGACATGGATCCACTGTAACATCACTGCAATAGCTGCTACTGCCTTCTCAACAGATCAGCGTTCCCTCCACGTTTAACTCGAGCGCGTTTAAAGCCTGAAGACGATGCGTCTGATCACATCCAAATCACATCTGTTCATCGCGCAGCTGTGGCTCATCTGTCACACAGGTAACAAGTAAATACAGTGCTGAGTGATGCATGTGTCCTCATAGATTCGGTGTGTTTTGGGCACGAATGCATTGATGCGTAAAGTTGCGTGAATCCAAGAGCTTTATTTCCACAGGTTGTTAATGCATTTATGAATTTATTATTGATGAGTTTAGGTTTTTGCGTTTAATCGCAGTCTGTAAGACAAAAAGCATTGCAATAACGGCTTTGAATGTCTGTTAAGTGAATGGATCAAAGGTTCATGAATGTACTTTAGTAGAGTGGAATTAATAATTTCAAGTGTGTGTGTATAGAACAACCATATATATACATACATACATACATACATACATACATATATATAATTTATTTAATTACTCTTTTGTTGTTTACTTTAGACTTGTTTTAGGTTGTTGTATTTCATCCCAGTCCTATATGACAACACTTTAAAAATATATTAGACTTGAAGACATTAGAATGTCTTCTGTGTGAATGATGCAAAGTTTTATGAATCATTTAAGTGTATTGGTACCTTATCCAGTTGAATCATTATATTTTGCTTTATGGTAATTTGAGTTACTTTTTAGATTCTTACAAGGTTGTAGCGTTTTTGTAAAAAAACAGCATTACAATATCAGATTTTTTTGAATGTATAAATACATATGAAGTGTACTGGTTTATGCAGGCTGCCTAAATGTAATTTCTTTGCTGTGAAATTAGTTGAATTTATGTTGGATGCTGCACAATGTTTGGTTCAGTTTCACTCAACACTCTTAAAAATAAAGGTGCTTCACGATGCTATAGAAGAACCTTTTTTGTCTAAATGGTTCCATAAAGAACCTTTAACATCTGAAGAACCTTTTTGTTTCACAAAAGGTTCTTCGTGGCGAAAGAAGGTTCTTCAGATTATAAAAAAGTAAGAAAGAGATGGTTCTTTAAAGAACCTTTGACTGAATGGTTCTTTGTGGAACCAAAAATGGTTCTTCTATAGCATCGCTGTGAAGAACCTTTTAAGCACCTTTATTTTTAAGAGTGAAGGATATTTCAGCTGTAGGACAGCCTTTGGCTCTTTGCTCTTGGCGCTCGATCACCGATATGATGCTCTTTTAATCTCTCTGTCTCTGTTCATCCTACTGAATTAAATGTAATTTGACATGGTGGGGGAATATAAAGCCGTGTGTTTCTGACCGCATGTGTCTTGAGCCATCGGCATCTCTTGCTGGCACATCAGAGGTCTCTTTTCCTCAAAGTTGATCTCAGCGCTGTCACAGTGCACCATTGTTCTGTCTATTTCAGTCTAAAATGCTGATCTTATGCAGAAGCATTAGTTATTCCCTGTTTGGGAGTTACACGGGCATCTGTGCTGTCACTTATGTGTTTGTGTCGTAGATATATGCAGAGTGCTGGTGCATGTTACACCCTGTTGTTGGACGTGATGGCAGGGGAAGCCCGTGTTTGTGCTGCTTTTGTCTCAGTGACGCTCATTCACCATTAATGAAAGCAGCAGGAAGAGAGAGAGCAAGGGAGAGCTTCTGCCCACCAAACACATGATTGATCGATTCACACCAGGGTCACCCTGCCATGTATCAAAAACAAAATAACCACAGCATGGGCGGTGATCGAGAAAATGCAGTTTAGTTTCTCTTGATCAAATGAGTGACAGCGAAAAATTGATTTTCACTGATTCGCCCGCACAATCCAAAGGCATTTCATTATTAGACATCATCTGAAAGTGACGTAACAACGTCTGCTTTTTTGACTTAGCATCTCAGTTTCTTTTATATATAATGAGTTATTGGAGATTTTGCATGCTTTATTATATGCCTGCATAAAAAGCTACTGTTCAGACCTTCATGGACTTTGGTTTACTGGTATTTGGCACCAGAAGCCTAAACTTTTTTTTCCAAAGTTACTTGATACCGGAGAGGGTTCAGAGAGGACTTATTTATTTAATACCTGTACAGTGCACATTTGTACATGATTTTTCCTGTTTTAATCATCTACTTCTGGTTCTCAACTGGCGGTTCATGACCCCAAAACACTAAATATATGCACATTAAATGACAAAATGCTTGTAATTATATAACCACACATAGCTAGAATTGCAAAATAAATAATAATCATGTTTAAAACCCTTCTCAGATTTTTTGTTATTAATGTCAAAGGCTGTGCATCTCATCAAATGCACTGTAAATAATTATATGATCAGTAAGTCATAGCAAACTATGTTTTTACATTACATTAACTCCTCAAAATAAGTTGAGCAATTAAGTTTAAGATTTAAGATAAGATTTTTAACTAAATTTTTAAAGTCAGTTCAATATAATTTAAGTTGAAATGACTTGTACAACCAAGTTGATAGTTAAAAAATTTAAGGCAGCAACTGAAGTTTTAATAGTTGTTAATAGTCTAAATAGCTGGAAATGTGGTGTTTTAATGCAAACTGCTGTCATTTGGTTGAACAGGTCATTTGGTAGAATCATGGACGGGTTGTGTGACCTGAAAAACCAGCAAATCTAGACAACATAAAAGATAATACAACCCAGAATACATTTAAATACAAGTTCACTCAGATAAATATGGATTGCCGACCACAATGTGTTTTTTTATGCTGTGAATTATTGATGACATCGAGAGCATGAAGCCATTTAAATGTAGGAGAGGTTTAGAAACCAAAATGATTAATTTTCCTATTCAGCCTGTGTTATATTAATCATTTTACATACTGTGGATTTCCTGAAGCCAAACCCGTTGAGAACCATTGCTCTATATAACATTTTTCATCAATAAATAAATCCATGTTAAATCCATATTAATTATTGATGATTATGGCCTATTTAAAATTCAGCAGTCGTACCCTATTTAAGCATAAAAAAAACTCCACTCAGTTTTGTATATTGGGACATGAATAAGTGAGATTGCCTGGAGTGTGTTACGTTAAATCATGTCCTTCTGATTTCTGCGGTGAACAACTGTGAATTCACCTTAAACTCAAAGGGTAAGCTGTGCATCTCTTTACAGATCAGAGTCCAATGAGTGTCACCAGCGCAGACTCGTGTCTGTTGAGCACTAATCCGCTCCAGTTCATTTCCAGCGCTGTCTGTGTCTAACGCAGCCTCAGGCAATATTGCTTGTACTGTTATGTCATCCTACAAATGGAAAGTTACATAATGAGCAGAGGTGTTCTAGATATTAATGCACATTGGTTTTAATCAACTTGAAAAGTTTTGTGCTGAACCTGATGCCATTAGATTAGGAAAGTGCATTTTTATAGCTTGATACAGTCATATACATACAGTATCTCATTTAAAGGAATAGTTCACCCAAAAAAGAAAATTTCCTGAGAATTTACCCATCCTCAGGCCATCCAAGATGTAGATGAGTTTTTGTTCATCAAAACAAATTTGGAGAAATGTAGCATTCCATCACTTGCTCACCAGTGGATCCTCTGCAGTGAATGGGTGCCGTCAGAATGAGAGTCCAAACAGCTGATAAAAACATCACAATAATCCACAAGTAATCCACACCACTCCAGTACTTCAATTAACATCTTGTGAAGTGAAAAGCAGTGTGTTTGCAAGAAACAAGTCCATCATTAAGGCATTTTAACTCTAAACTGTCACTTCTGGCCAAAAAAGAAGTCCATAATTCATAATAAAACTTCCTCCAGTGAAAAAGTCCATCCCCTATTGTCCTTTCACACTAAAATTCAGACATATTTCTTTGTTGCAAAGCCAAGGCACTCAAGAATTTATATTAAAAAGCCTTTATTATTTCATGGCTTAAACATTAAAAACAAGTCACAGATGACCGCACACCTACGGGTTGCGGCTAATACGCCTTCATCAGGGTGTGGAAAACAGACACACTCAGAGTCTCTTTTACAACAATCAAGTGATCACATGACAGTCACATGACTGCACAAATCACCACATGGAGAAAGAAGAAAGGAAAAGATGCTTCCACAACATATTACAAAAATCATCATAAATCATTAATTAAAATCATCCAATTCAAAATAAATAAATAAATATATATATATATATATATATATATATATATATATATATATATATATCTCCATACTCATAAGTAACACTGTCAAAATATAACAAACAAATCACAAAAAAAGGTGAAAAATCTAATTCCCCATTTAAACCAGGAAACTGATTTGCTCTCAATGTATAGATCCAAAACGACTCTCTCTGTTGTAACTTTTTTACCCTATCTCCTCCTCTTATTGATTTAGGAATGTGTTCTATACCAACTATTTTCAATGTACTAGGACTGCCGTGATTTTTATCTCTATAATGTACAGCCATAGGGTACAGAGGATTACAGACATGAATGGCATTTTTATGTTCTGCTAATCTGGTCTTTAATTTCCTCTTAGTTATCCCTATGTAAAAGTAACCACAAGGACACTCCAAACGATACACGACAAATGAGGTATTGCAATTAATAAATGATCTAATCTTAAACTCACAGCCTGATGTTATATTCATGAACATACTTGTCTTAACCCTTGTCACAGACATATTTGATTAGATCTGTTTTGGACTGTTTTAGCTCATAAACTTTTTTTGTTATATATAGATATATAACAAAATTATAGATAGAGGACTCTTATTTTTGCTGGAAGCAGCCGTTTAAAGTTAAAAATGTCTTAAGGATGGATTTGTTTCTTACAAACACGCAGTTTTTCTCTTCAGAAGATGTTAACTGATGGACTGGAGTGGTGTGGATTACTTGTGGATTATTGTGATGTTTTTATCAGCTGCTTGGACTCTCATTCTGACGGCACCCATTCACTGCAGAGGATCCATTGGTGAGCAAGTGATGTAATGCTAAATTTCTCCAAATCTGACGAAGAAACAAACTCATCTACATCTTGGATGACCTGAGGGTGAGTAAATTTTCAGTGGATTTTCATTTTTGGATGAACTATTCCTTTAACTTGGGTCAAAACAACACACAAGCTGTTCATTCTGGTCTAAAACATTCCTCAGAGAAAAGCTATTCAATGTTGGGGAAATACAATCTCCTGTAAAGAGGACCTTGTATTCAGAACAAATCTGGGCAAACACTGAGATGGCCAGCCGTCTTAATTTCATCCAATTTCCGTTGCATTTTTCCAAGTGGTCGTATAGCTTCCTAGTGTGTGTGATTTATTATGAAATCATCTGGATATTTAATCCATGCTGAGTATCATTTTCCATCGACTGAAGTTGGTGTTTGTGCATGTGGACATCGAGTTAAAGAGCTTCTAAGCCTTTTGATGTAAAATTCATTAATTGCATGCTCTTCTCTTGAGGGAATATAAGACTTTATTCCAGTTTTTTTTTAAATAACCATTTATTAATGAGATTTATGGCAAAATTTCACACCTGTCACAGGCTACGTGCTTAACTTAAGCAGATTTCGTTCTTATTTTCACCCCAAAATAGTGTTGAAATTCAGAGAGAAGATTTGTTTTCAAAGCCTATGTCTTGATTCTCTCTGTAAGCATCCACTGTCATTCTATGGATTTTCTTCTATAGTGTAGAACATGGAACTGATATCTCAAAAATGGAGCGTTTGGTTTATAATATTTATGTCCTAGAAAGATGCAGTGTTATTTAAAGGGATAGTTCAGCCAAAAACGAAAATTGGCTGAATATTTACCCACCCTCAGACCACCCAAGCTGTAGATAAGTTTGTTTCCTCATCAGAGCAGATTTTGGGAAATTTAGCATTACTGTTTCACTAAAGGAAGCATTATTATGAATTATGGACTTGTATTTTGGCTGGAAGTGATGGTTTAAAGACGGATTTGTTTCTTACAAACACACAGCTTTTGGCTTCACAAGACATAATTGATGGACTGGAGTGGTGTGGGTTACTTGTGGATTATTGTGATGTTTTTGTCAGCTGTTTGGACTCTCATTCTGACGGCACCCATTCACTGCAGAGGATCCATTGGTGAACAAGTGATATGATGCAAAATTTCTCCAAATCTGTTCTGATGAAGAAACATCAAGCAAGTGTATAGTGAGAGCCAATTATTTTAGAACAAACCACTCACATTTTCCTAAAATGTGAATTTATGTATGCTTAACTTGAGCAGATTTCTTTCTTTTGTTCACTATGATATAGTGTTGAGTGAAGATTTGTTTAAGCCCATTTCTTGATTCTCTCTGTAAGCATCTACAGCACGGGTGTCAAACTCAGTTCCTGGAGGGCCGGAGCCCTGCAGAGTTTAGATGCAACCCTAATTAAACACACCTGATCCAGCTAATCAAGTCCTTCAGGCTTATTTGAAAACTATATGGTTTGTGTGTTGGAGTACGGTTGGAACAAAACTCTGCAGGGCTGCGGCCCTCCAGGAACTGAGTTTGACACCCCTGATCTACAGATTAGTGAGGAGACACAGAACTGAAGAAACAGTGAAGGAAAAATCCAATCTGTTCCTCTTGACCTCAGGATGTGGAGCTGGAGCTCTAGTAAACCGCTGACAGTGTGCTGAACTCATAAAAGCCAGCACTCTGGCTTTGGCTTGGTCCAGCGGACGGACAGTGAGGCGAGGAAGGAAAGCTTTTCTGTTAAAGAAAGATGGAGTATTCGGTTGCCTTTCCGAGACGGATCTGGCCTGGTGTCCGAGGCGATAGAGGAGGCTGTGGAGGAAGTCCTGGTGGCTGAGCGCCACCGGAGGTTCTGTCTGTTGTCAAGGAGTTTCCTCTGGCATGTCCTAAGAGTGAATGGAGAGCGTCTCCCGCTCGGATGTGCTGCGACCAGCCCAGATAAAAGCACTGTGTATAATATATATTGTCAGGCACAGCGCTTGTTCTCAGTCATTCGCTATTACACTCCTAAAAATAAAGGTTTCGGAAGTGGATTTTCACAGTGATGCCACCGAAGAACCATTTAGGGTTCCTCAAAGAATCTTTCAGCGAACAGTTCTTAAAAGAATCTTTTTTGAACATTCTAATAATCGAAATAACTTTTTTTCCACTATAAAGAACGTTGAAAGATTCCATGGATCTTAAAGGTTCTTAATGGAACTATGGATT
Organism: Spinibarbus caldwelli; assembly: GCA_039654775.1. Taxonomy (NCBI): domain Eukaryota; kingdom Metazoa; phylum Chordata; class Actinopteri; order Cypriniformes; family Cyprinidae; genus Spinibarbus; species Spinibarbus caldwelli. The sequence continues at coordinate 4,425,866 of CM077228.1, read as the reverse complement.
CTAATAAAAGAACCTTTATTTTTAAGAGCGCATGATAGTAATCTTAGTCTTTTTTGCTGTCAATTTTTTTCTTATTTCTTTAGACTTTATCACTTGTGCTCAATTAGTGCACTGACAATGCACTTTATATTTTAGACAGTTTGCATGAAAAATATTAATGAAAAAGTTGCATCTTTTATATTAGCCTGTTTTAAAGCACCTCTGTTGCATCCATAGACATTGAGTTGGACGTATATGACAACTGAGTGCTCTAGGAATCACCTACTGTAAAAATGCCCTAGCAACAGCCTAGAAACCCCTAGCAACCATATAGTGAGAGCCAATGATTTCAGAATGAGTCCCTTACATTTTCTTCACTTTTACATTTATTCATTTAGCAGATACAGATTTTTACAAAATGTATAAAGGCATCAAAACAAAAATGTACAAATGTAAAAATATAGTTTATTTATTTATTTGTATTTTCACATTTGTTTGTTGACTTGTTGAACATCTATTATAAATATAATGAATATTTGTATTATTTATTAATAAAATAAATAATATTTATATACATAAATATAATATGTATTTTTTTTGTATTTTTACATTTGTTTGTTAGCTTGTTTTAATAGTTGAACATTTATTCTAAATATAATGAATATTTATATTATTAATAATATAAATTATATTTCTATACATATACATGAACATAATATTTATTTATTTATTTATTTATTTATTTATTTATTTATATGTACATCCTCTTCAAAAATCCTTACAGAGCCAAACTGTCTTTCTAAATCTTAAATATGAATTCTTTTCTAGGTTAATGTAATTTACTAGTTATGCAAGCTGAAAAGAAGTTTATTTTTTCATCCTAGGTCAACAGGGATATCTCACAACAGGGCCAAGGATATACGAGCCAAGTATGTTTACAAAATTATCCTAAAAAAAGTTTGCATGAGGATAAGAAATCCCACAACAGCAACACAGCCTTGATTTTTTCCCCCTTTTGTGTCTTACAAAAAACAGATCCTGTTTTGCCTGTTTAAGTTTAACTTACAGAGAACTCATAAAGGCAAATTCATTTCCTAAATGTTGTAATAGCGAATTTCGGCATTGATGGGAATCTTGGAGGCAGTGCAGTGTTTGAGGGTGTCAGGGAAGGTATAAACCCCAGCTGTTGACTGGCATTACTACCTTCAGCTGCAGTCAGTGTGTTCTCACGCGGACCGCATGTCACTTTACCCCTGACCCTGCAGCAACAGCTGCCACAGCCTGCTGCACTCATGCACCATCACATACTGTGTCCTACTGCAGGAGCCCCTCGCTTTAGGAGTATCTCTACAGCACCAAAAAAAAAGCATCTATGAACATCCTAGCAACCACACAGCAACATTCTAAAAACATCCTAGCAACCACACAGCAACGCTCTAAAAAGTAAAAGTGAGCTAAAATTGCAGTCACATTTTTTTCATCAAAATTTTACAGGCAAAATCCAGTCATTCCAATTCATAGCTTCACATGATTGGCTTGAAGATCTGGAGGGCAATACATCCATAGAACTGCAGGACAAGCCTGTCAATTTTCCATCTGTTTCACAGCCGCAAATATTTAGATCACCTCTCAAAAGAATAAAACAAAGGTATGTGTGCACAAAATGCAAGTTTTGGCCATTTGCGATCCATATTAAGCACCCGCGGCAATATTTCAATCATTAAACGGTGCGAACAAAACTTTTTAAAAACAGTAATATTAAAATACCAAATTCAGTAATGTCTATATTAATGATGCGTAGTTTACATAAGCAAGCATATGAGGCCGCAATATGAACGCAATCTGCTTAATGGTTCAGTGTTTTCCTTATAATGGTTTTCTATGGGAAACCATTTAATGTGAAACTTTGCACGTTTCGTTTATATTCTGGCTTCATCTACTTGCTGTAAAAAATATACATCTTCAATAAGGTGTTTACTGAATTTTGACTTTTAATAGCTGTGTTTTACAACATTACTACTTAATGCAAACTGCGTAAAAATAACTGGTGGTCAGTGAAGCAAAGCTTCGTTTTGCCCTCCAGGTGGGCGTTCCTATAAGGGTGTGACGTCACATGAAAACTATCAATAGGAATCTGTGCATTCTGGAGTTTCACTCGAGCACTTGAAAAAGTTCACCATGCAGATTTTGCTCATGTTCAAGCTGGTCAAGTGAATTCTGCACACTGACCAACAGAAAGCTGCTTGGTTTGAAAGTGACTTCTGTGTGAGTTCTATTTCATACATCTCTACACTATTATTGACAATAGACAATGGACTTTTTTTGCACACAGTTTTTGTTGAAATTTCACCAATGTGACTACACATGAAGTTGGATCAGTTGTGAAATCTGCACGTGGAAATCTTTCACCCTCACAAAAAATTCCCAGTCGCATGGATTCCTATTGAAATGATTTTGCAGACAAAAACTGGCCGAACAACTGCAAATGTGACTGCATCTTAAGATGTGGAAGAGAACCATTGAAGAATTTTTGTTTTATTTTATATTTTATTTTATGATTTATTTTATTTTATTTTAAGATTATTTTATTTTAACTTGTTTTATTTTATTTAAAAATTTGTGTTATTTTATTTTATTTTAGAATTATTTTATTTAATTTTATTTGGGTTTTGGACCCCATTGAGAAAAAAATCTTCTTTTGTGTTCCAAAGAAAGTCATTCAGGTTTGGATCAACATGACGGTGAGTAAATGATGACAAAATTAACATTTTGGGTCAACTAGTTTTTAAATGGATATATCACCAAAAAAAAAAAAAAAAAAAAAAAAAAATAAAAAATTGGTCATCATTTACTCAAGTTGATCGAAAACTTTGTCTTTTTTCTTCTGTGGAACACAAAAGAATTGCCATTGACTTCCATAGTATTTTCTTCCATACTATGGAAGTCAATGGCTACCGTCAACTGTTTGAGTACCCATACTCTTTAAAATATCTTCTTGTATCTTCTTCTTCTTCAGTAGAAAGAAACATACACAGGATTGGAACAACTTGAGGGTGAGCAAATGATGACCGAATTTTCATTTTTGTGTGAATTGTCGCTTTAAGTTCTCATCTAGGCAAGTTGAAATGGATTATATTTCAGGATGTTATATTTCCTAAAATTGATCCTATTATAGCAAAGCTTTAAACTTTCTTCTGTCTTCAATTATTTCCCAACTGGCTGTTTTCCAACCCTTGACCTTGGGGATCCAAATATAATCTGTGCCTTTGGGAACACGTCATAATTTAATTAGCTGTCAATTTGAACAAGTGTGTCGTGTGAATTCAGGCCATGACTTCTCCTTGTCAGACAGGTGTTCTCCATCATATGAGAGCATGGACAGACACAGTTCACAGGCTGCGTTTCATCCAGGCGACGGAATTTATTTAGTGACAGGGTGAGGAGAGGGACTCGTGTTTTTGCTCTTGAGTTAGAAACACGACGTGCTGGCCGGCTTCCCCGAGACTTTTCTAATCCTCTTATGTATTTGAATGACTCTGGAGACGTTTACAGAGGCCAGAGGATGGTTACGATTCCTCCTTCATCCATTTCCTGCGAGCACCGGAGAGAGTGTTTCCCAGTCGAGCGACTCTAGTAAACAACTCCTGCCTGCCTGACAGCTCTCCTTCAACAAACACTTGAAGCTTTGCACTTAAAGTGTAGATTCAGAGAAAAAACTGTTCATGTCAAGTTGGAAACTTGAAAACTTTATAAAAGCTCTGACTTCTTCCACTTTGTGACGTCATGTCAACACAACTAAAATGACAGTGACTTTAATAGCTAAAGGGAGTCAGGGAGCAACTTCTACATATGTAACCATTCTATATTATTATTATTATTATTATTATTAATAATAATAATAATAATAATATTATTATTATTATTATACAAAATGATTACATAATATATATTGATTACATTTTGAGAGCAACTTCCACTCATGTAATCATTTTTATTTTCTATATTGTTGTTGTTGTTGTTGTTATTATTATTATTATTATTATTATTTATTTTAATTTTTTTAATATATAAAATTATTAAATACAAATTTTGAGTAGAGAGCAATTCCCAATCATGTAACCAATTTCTATATTCCATTTGAATAATAATCATATTTTATTATTATTATTATTATTATTATTATTATTATAAATATTGCATAAAATATTTTGATAATTTTGAAAGCAACTTCCACTCATGTAAGCATTTTTATATATATTTTTTAAATACTAATTGCATGTAATTATTATTATTATTATTATTATTATTATTATTATTATTATTATTACATTAAATTATTACATTTTTAAAGCAACTTCCATTAATGTAATCATTTTTATATTTTATTTTAATACTAATTATATGTAGTAGTAGTAGTAGTAGTAGTAGTAGTAGTAATACTAATAATACTAATAATAACATTAACAATAATAATAATAATAATAATAATAATAATAATAATAATAATAATAAATGAATATAATAATTACATTGTCAGAGCAACTTCCAATCATGTAACCATTTTATATTCCTTTATAATCATACGTAAATATTTTTGTTGTTGTTGTTGTTATTATTATTATTATTATTATTATTATTATTATTATTATTGTTGTTGTTTTTATTATTATGAAATAATTACTTGCAATATATTGAATATATAGAGATATTTAAAAAATGTAAATAATTTCTTATTATTTATTAAATATTTTTATTTACTTTTAATTAAATATATTTGCTTTTAAATATATTGATTATTATATAAAATGATTACTTGAAATATACTGATTAAATTCAAAAGAGAAAATATTTAAATATTTAAAATAAATGTAAATATTGTATTATTTATTAAATATATTTACTTTTAATTAAACATATGCTTGCTTTTAAATATATTGATCATTATCTTGTGATCACTCATAGATCAAAATTATTTTAGCAATGAGTGTTTCCACAGAAACACATAATTTCCAGGGATGACTCTCATAATCACCGTAATTTGGATGAGCCATGAACACAGGCTTCAGCTACTGCTGCTTGTTTAGAAATATCTCATCTAATAGTTTTTGTTTATCTGGAAAATGGAAGCAAATCCCCAGTTGTGTTTCTTTTTTTCTTGTAGAGAGCAGTGAGAATGCGAGAGGGGTCCAGTGAAGGGCTTGTTTTATTGGTGATAGACTCATTAACATCAAACTGTGAGCAATTTTAATCTAATTTGCCGCAGGCTTTTCTCTTGGTGCCTGTGAAATGGAGCCGAGCCAAAGAAGCTCAGCAGCTTTAGTGGAGCGCAGGTCGCTGTATGATACTGTTCCTGTGAAACGGGACGAGCAAAAGAGGTTCTTCCACTCGCAGTTTCATCGCCCAGCCAACCCGGATTTACTCCACACAACCGTCAAACACAAAGCCTATTTTTAAACAGGAAAGGTCCTAAACAAATGGGTGTTTTACCATGTTTTATCACAAGAATAGTGGATATAAATAATGTGGTGTGGTGCAGTGAGATTTGCTGTGTCTTCAACCCTGAAACATTCAACCCTGTAGCAGATTTGAATGGCACAAAACAAATAAATTATAATAAATAAATATTACAACATGTATTTTTTTTCATTTTTATTTTATAATAAAACCATTTTAATATAAAACATTGTATATTATTTTTCTTAAATTTTATAAAAAAAAATATAACATTTATTTTAATATTATGATAAAATCAGTAATGTATATTTAATGTATATGTAATGTATATTTTATACATTTTTTCGAAAATGTACAAATGTAATTACATTAGTACTGTTTATTTGAGTTAACATTTACATTTACATTTACATTTATGCATTTAGCAGACGCTTTTATCCAAAGCGACTTACATTGCGTTCAAGTTACAGTTTTTTACATTTTATCAACTCTTAAAATTTAAATAAAATCATATTTTTTTAAATATGCAACTATATTATTTTTTATAAAATAATATAAAACAAAAATATATTATAACATTTATTAATATATTATAACATTTATTTTGATATCATATATTATATTATCTGGAAATTATATATATATATATATATATATATATATATATATATTTATTTATTAAATATATAGTATTGTAATACATACTTTACACATTTTTTTCAAAACAATTAAAAATAATACTTATGTAATAAAATATTATTACATAAGTATTGTTTATATGAGATAGTAAAGTCGTCAATATTACTTTTTTAAATATAATATTGTAGTAAATAATTGAATAAAATTAATTAATTATAACATATTTTTATATTATAGTAAAATCATTTTTAAAATACATAGTAATGTGTATTATTTTAAAATATTCTATATAATATTGAATAAAAAATCGATCTGAAATTTGTTAAAGATTATAGTAAATATTATATACATTTTGTTTTTTATATTATAAAATTATTTAAATATATAATAGTGTATTAAATGTATTTAAAAATAGTATAATAATTCATATTAATTAATTAATTAATTAATTATTCATTATAATTAATGTTATAAAAATATTGTTTATTTTATATGACAAAATCTTCAATTAAAAAATATAATATTGTACAAAATATATTTACAAAATGTTACTGTTTCTGACCCTTATATGGACCGCAGAGGTGCTTGTGTTTTTGAAAACTCTTCCAGAACAACTTGTGTCTGACTGTTCTTTGTAATAATGGCTGTTCTGTGGCAAAAGTCTTCAAAGGCTCTATTGTGGCAGCGGCTCTCAGTCACCATTCACTGAGTAATGGGCTCTGAGAGGCAGGGACGGGACCGGCTGTGTTACACACGGGACGGGTCAGTGCTGTCAGGTCAGAAGGTCAGACTGTTAAAATGCTAAAATGCTCTTTAACTGATTTTTACACGCATCAGTGGTTTGCAGCTTCGCCAAATCTCTTGGAAGGAGATTCTACATCTGATCTGCACACTGACTCTTGGTAATTGTGTCTAGTTTAGTTGGTTACAGTCTGGCACATGCAGTTTCAGTAGTTTTCCTACCACTTTTTTTCAATTTTGGGTAAACTATTCCTTTAAGTCCCATCAAAACATTTGGAGTTGTTGTTTCTCAGAGGTTATGGCTGTAATCCGAACATAGCTGTGTGTGTTTGAGCTCATGTGTCCTTTCATCTCAACTTTCCCTTCTACAGCAGTGACACGTGTGTGTTTTGATGTGTCTGGCAGGCGTCCTTACAGCCTCACACACACACACACACACACACACACACACACACACACACACACACACACATGCACGCACGCACATCAGACAGTAATGTGCAGGAAAACGCCCGCTCAGTCTGTCATACGGAGATAATAATGACCTTTCCCTCATCACACTTTCATTTACAGATATTTATACTGCAGTCGAGTCAAATGGGAAAGACTGCTTTAGTCTGATGACATCAGTTTAAAAGTATAACCTGCTGTAACACCCTAGCAACCACACTGCAATGTGTTATATATCAAATATAACAGCAACAACATAACAATGCACTATATATTCCAATTAGAGCACTTTAGCAACCCCATAGCAATGCCCTAGCAACCAGATAACAATGCACTACATAGACTATTTAGAACACTTTACAAAACACATAGCAACACTGTAGCAACCAAATAATGAACTACATTGCTTTTCAAACACCTTTCAACCATATAGCAATGCCCTAGCAGCCACATAGGAATGCCTCCTTGCAACAACATAGCAATGCACTGTATATTCCATTTAGAACACTTTAGCAACCCCATAGCAACACCCTAGCAACCAAATAACAATGCACTACATATACCATTTAGAACACTTTACCAAACACATAGCAACATCCTTGCAACCACATAATAATGCACTATATTGCTTTTCGAATGCCTTCCAACCACAGCAATGCACTAGCGACTACAGTACACAGCAGTGCACTATATAACATCTAGAACACCTTGGCAACCACATAGAAATGCACTAATAACACCTAGAACACCTTAGCAACAACATAGTAACACCATAGCAACCACATAGCAATGCACTAGCAACTACAGTACATAGCAATGCACTAATAACACCTAGAACACCTTAGCAACAACATAGCAATGCCCTAAAAACCTCATAACAATGCATTGTATATACAACTTAAAGGGTACATAACACACACAGTTTCACCCAATCTCATGTTATTCTTGAGTACCTATAGAGTACTACTGCAACCTTCATATCTCCAAAAAGTCTTTAGTTTTATCATATTTATAAAAGAAAGATACAGCTTTACGATTCTCTCCGAAATAAGCCGAGCTCCAGGAGGCGTGCCATGTGGGCGGAGCTAAAAACGAGCACTTGCGCCGATTGGAACAAAACACAGACATTTGGGACTGCTTCATCTTTCAGTATCAAACGATGTGCAAATCCAGCGTCGAACTGGGCCTTGTTTATAAAACGTTCATCAAAAAACACACTTGAGAAACTCTGTTGCTGCCCCGTAAAAACATACTGCATCCACTGTTTACGTAACGCTGGGCTCTTTTGGGAAGCTGAACAAGGTTATCTTTCCCTTACAACCAAAAACACACTTCTTTAGAGACTTTCTTCCCGAGCGAGTTCCGTGCAGTGATGAAGCGCGTTGATGGGCACACTCTTGCTCTCGCTCTGGTCGATGCGTGTATGGGCGTGTTCTTCTGGGAGAAATGCCCATAAGGAGTTCCACCCTTGTTTACGTCATCAAGAGCCACGATCGAAAAAACTCTCCGAAACTTGTGCTAACCCGGAAGTAAGATTTTTTTTTACAGAAATACAATGTCATACGTCCAAATTATTTTTTGAAATTTTGTCCATGCTTAGCATGAGAATCCAACTATTTAACAGTGTAAACAACTCTGAATGCATGAAAAAGCATTGTACCCCCCCTTTAAAACACAAGACCAACCACATAGGAATGCCTCCTTGCAACAACATAACTATGCACTGTAAATTCCATTTAGAGCACTCTAGCAATCCCACAGCAACGCCTTAGCAACTACATAATAATGCACTACATATCCTATTTAGAACACTTTACCAAACACATAGCAACGCCCTAGCAACCACACAACAATGCATTGAATATACAACTTAAAACACCTTACCAACCACATAGCAATGCCTTAGCAACCACATTGTAATGCATTGTATATAACACTTAGAACACCATACCAACCACATAGCAATGCACTATACATACCACTTAGAATACCTTAGCAACCACATAGCAACGCCATAGCAACTACATAGTAATGCACTATATATACCATTTAGAACACCTTAGCAACCACATAGCAACACCCTAGCAACCACATAGCAATGCACTATATGCCACTTAAAACATCTTAACAACTACATAGAAACGGACTATATATAATTTAGAACACCTAACCAACCACATAGCAACACTATATATACCACTTAAAACAAATTAGCAACCACATAGTAACGCCCTAGCAACCACCTAGAAATGCCCTATATATACCACTTAAAACACCTTACCAACCACATAGCAATGCCTTAGCAACCACATAGTAATGCACTGTATATAACACTTAGAAGTTAGAACACCATACCAACCATATAGCCATGTACTATACATACCACTTAGAACACCTTAGCAACCACATAGCAATGCCCTAGCAACTACATAGTAATGCCCTTTATATATCATTTAGAACACCATACCAACCACATAGCAATGCCCTTGCTATATACCACTTAAAACACCTTAACAACAATATAGCAACACACTATATGTATCATTTAGAACACATAACCAACCACATACTGTAGCAACACCCTAGCAACCAAGTAGCAATGCACTGTTTATACTACTTAGAACACCTTAGCAACCACACAGCAATGCACTAATAACACTTAGAACACCTTAGCAACAACGTAGCAACACCCTAGCAACCACACAGCAACACTTTAGCTTCATGATGGCAAATTTTTCAAGGGCAAAACCCACCAATCTACAAATAATTAGTGTATCCTGTCACTTGTGTAATGATTTCACTCAAACACTAAAGACTGTTGTTTTATTTCATGGTTTCTCTGAACGTTCTGCCTCTGGTGTTTGTTTGGCTCTGTGACTCCAGTTCTCCTCATCTTTCTCCTCCAGATCTGGCCGTGTCGTACCTGAGAGGTCAGCGCAGACTCGCCGAGGACGTCGACTGGTCTTACACAGGTGGGTTGAGCCGAACAAACGCTCTTATTGTGTGGGTCTTAGCAGACTCCAGTGTGGCACAGCTCTGGCTTCAACCCAAACGCCTTAGAAAGCCTTTCTCCTGTGAGCGAGAGACAGGGATACGCTAGCACAGGGATCAATGTCCGTTCTCCATTAGAGTCGACTGCTGACCTGCCAGTGCTGGAGATTAGCTGAAAGTCTGAGACACTTTAAGACACTCAAGACTTTCAAAAGAGTAAGTGACATTCAGGATTGTTGGAAGACTTTGACTTATGGCTTTTAAATCAGGCCGGAGGACGCTTAGAAAATGGTGGAAAAACAGAATGGGACTGAATAGTTTTGTGACTTTTAGTCCATGACTATTAGACCAAGATTTTAAATGTAATTTTTAGGGCTGTCAAAGTTAACGCATTAATAACGCGTTAACGCAAATTCATTTTAACGGCGCTAATTTTATTAACGCGCAATTAACGCGGTGCACATTTTCTGTTTGAGCCGTAGCCTAACCTGTGGTTGGAGAAATGGATGGAGATGCAGTCAGTGTTGCCAACTTAGCGACTTTTTAGACCCCTTTAGCAACTTTTTTTTGTTTGTTTGTTTGTTTTTTCAAAAAGAGCCTTGTAATAAGTGCTTATTTTTGGACTATTGTAGCCTGTTCGGGTCTTCACTGCTGCGGAGTAACACATGCCTGCGTGAATCGCCATAGACATAAACTTAGAGAAGTAGCTCCGGTTAGAATGTTCTTCCGCGGGATGCGTGCAGTTCTGTTTATTAACTGCTAGAGCGCCAAAAGTTACATAGTGCTGCTTTAAAACCGATATTATGTTGCTTCTCTAATTTTACATGCAAGTATAGCCGAAATCACAGAACAGCTAATGTCTTTGTCTTATGTTTAGGCTATTTCATTTTATCAGACGACGACTCGATTATAAATCAGGATTTTTGTACAGATTAACATCTTGGAAGGTAGAGCTGGTCATGTAGTCTTAATGGGTCGCGTTTTAGTCACTATTTCATATTCATTCCGTTATCTGACAACAGAAAATATATCTATGAAAAAAAATATATCAATGAAAACAGTTTTATTGAGAATTTAGCTGCATCAAAATACAGTATGTGGGCACAGAGAGGCAAACAAATGTAATAATAAATAATAAATGTACATTTAGCATGTTCAGAAGAAGTGAGCTGCCCTGTCCTGTGAAAATGTAAACAGGCTTGTCTGAGTCAATTTCTCAGTGCAAATAAAGAGAAGTAATGGGAACCTGGTATTTCTGTTCTTTTTTCATGTACGTAATAGACATGAACAAGTTCTTTGAAAAACATCTATGACCTTTGAAACATGTCCAGTCTTCATGCTCTAGATTAACTATAGTTTCACTAATTATAAACATATATTGCATAAAGCATCCATATTTGTCCATGCCCATGTCAATTAGAGTATTAAAAACTTGAAAAGTATTAATTTAAGGGACATTTAGAACAGATAAAAAAAGTGTGATTAATTTGTGATTAATCGCGAGTTAACTCATGACAGTCACGCAATTAATCACGTTTAAATATTTTAATCGATTGACAGCCCTAGTAATTTTTTAAAAAGTTTCAGTTTTCAGTAGAAAAGCTGAATGTTTAAAATGTACAGTCATTCTCTTACCTGGAAAAGGGACCAAAACTGACTCACTCACTGATGGGAAAACTATCAAAACACGTTACGTTTCCAGATTGTGCCAGTGACTGATGAGATGAATTATGGTAAATTAACCTCAAAGAAAATGTGAAATGAATCATCTAACACAATCCTTAAAATAGTGTAATTATATAGGACAGGTTTGTGTCAGATTTCCTTGTAAATATTTTTTTAAATGGTTAAAATAAAATAAAATACAATTTTTAGATGTGTATTTAAATAAGCAGAATTTTTAAATATTTTTGACAAGGAAATCTGAGACCTTGTTTGTTTGTTTACAATTTGATTACAATAGGCATAATAAACATAATATAAATGTATATAATTATATATATATTTAAATATATAATTAAAATATAATTTTTTAAATATAATTTTAAACAAATATATTTAATTACAATTAATTTTATAGGTGTATTTCAATATTAATCTATAATTTATAATAAAATGGTAAAACATTTTTTTTTATAAGGAAATCTGGCAAACCTTGTTTTTTTGTTTAAATTTATTTATTTAATTAAAATATGTGTAATGAATATAAATAAATGTAAAATTATAGCTATTTAATAATAATAATAATAATAATGAAAAGAAGTTAAAAATAATTTATAAATAATAAAAAATAATTTATAAAAATAGATTTATTTAAATATTTCATCTACTACTTTGTTACTCCATAGCTGCTTGATTTAGATCATCATATGTAAAATGGTTATGTAATTTATTTTTTAAAATTCCTTTTAGTCACTTTTTATTTGTAAAGCACTTTACGCAGTCCATGTTACAAATCAGCTTCATGGCAACATCATGTCCTTGTGTCTTAAAGACGTCCATAAGATAATCACTGCTGTCACGTTAAAACTGCTGCGAGTCTGCATCGAGTCAAATCTTACTGTCATGTGAAAACTTGTTTGTCTGACTGTGAAGTAGAGTAGGATACGGACCCTGTGTGTGTTCAGTGAGTCGAAACTAAATGAATTAACATGTGAAAGAAGACTCTTGATTGTGAGGCCCAGCACAGACCTGTGGAGAAAGAGAACGAAACACGTTCCTCTGTTTTAACTCTGATTGTTTCAGTAAACCTCTCTCTCCACAAACAAAAGTGGTCAAGCTTGAATGCTAATTTGTTCATAGACTCTCGGTTCTTCAGCTGACAGTCACACAGTGACTCTGTAACGCTTCAGATTCCCTCCTGATGTGTGGGATGTCTATTTTTTGTTTGTTTTATTCGTCTTTTTATCATGCACTAATTGTGAATTAAAAATCAACAGATACTGTGGTCTTCCAATCTGGTCACCTGGTTAAATGAGCAATATCCCATGAATTATTCCACAGAAAGTTGTTTTTCTCTCCAGATCCTCACTGACAAACTGTATTTTCTTCCCTTTTCTTCACTTCTAATCCGTATTAGCATCCATTACTGTGGGAACATTTAGGCAAATGTAACAGTCCAGATAGCTTTTAGAGTGAAAATTACAGAAATAATTTTTAATTACACCTAAAAGAATTTGGAACAATTTTCAATTAGAAATTAATAAATAAATAATAAATATATGTTGCAGATTTTCATTTAGAAATTGCTAGTAAATGTATTTGTTTAAAATGTTAAATATATGAATATTTCCTAATATAATATACATTTTATATATCTAAAAATGTAGACTATATTACATTTAAAATAAATATATTATTAATATATTTGAATATTTCAATAAATAAATGTCACTAATTCTCATTAATAAATTGCTTGCAAATTTATTTGTTGAAATATTTAAATAAATGAATGTTATATATATATATATATATATATATATATATATATATATATACGGAAGAGGATTAGGGCCAAGCAATAATAAAAAAATGAAACCATCTCGAGATTAAAGTCATTAGATTTTGAGAAAAAACTTGTTAAATTTCAAGAAAAAAGTCGAGACAAAATGTTGAGAATAAACTCATTAAATTGCGAGAAAAAAGTTCCTTCTTATTATAATTGTTGAAATGGAATTTAATTGAATTAAATATAATTCTTTGAAATAGAGCTCCTTTTTAACATTATAAATTTTTACTGTCAGTTTTGATTAATTTAATGCATCCTTGCTGAATACAATTAATTAATTTCTTAAAAAAAATAATAATAATAATATTTAAATGGTAATACCTATTTTTGGATATGCCAGTGAATTTATTATTTTAGAAACAAAAGGTACATCATCTGAATTTTTTTTTTTTCTATTTATTTTTTGTTTTGTTTTGTTTGTTTTTTTTGATGGCAATGAAGAAGATTATTTACAACAAACAACTGAAAAAGTCTGGCATCAGTACAAAACAAAAGACTCAACTGTATAGCTAATATTATAAAACTGATTGTTATGACTCGTTAAATTTCGAGAAAAAAGTCGAGATAAAATGTTGAGAATAAACATTAAATTACGAGAAAAAAGTTGTTAAATTACGAGAAAAAAAGTCGTTAAATTTCGAGAAAAAAGTCGAGATAAAATTTTGAGAATAAACTCATTAAATTACAAGGAAAAAAGTTGTTAAATTACAAGAAAAAAGTCGTTAAATTTTGAGAAAAAAGACGTTAAATTTCGAGAAAAAAAGTCGAAATAAAATGTTGAGAATAAACTCATTAAATAACGAGAAAAAAGTTGTTAAATTATGAGAAGAAAGTTGTTAAATTTCGAGATCTAAGTCGAGATGTTGAGAATAAATTACGAGAAAAAAGTCATTCAATTTCGAGAAATGCCTGGACCTCTTCCATAATCCTCTTCCATATATATATATATATATATATATATATATATATATATATATATATATATATATCATACATAGTATATCTTAAAAAAATTATATATGTATTTAATTTAAAATATCATTTTTAAGAAATATATGTAATACCAGTATATTTAAATATTTAAATAAATGTCACTAATTTTCATTTAGAAATTGCTAGTAAATTTATTTCTTGAAATATTTAAATATATGAATATTATCCTTATATAATATTTGAATATCATATTTAATATTGTATATATTTAGTGTATCTTAAAAAAATAGAAAATTTAATATAAACTTAAATTATATTATATATCTTATAAAATGATTATATATTTTTTATATCATTTTGAACATCATTTTAACATATTTAAATATTTCAATAAGAAATAATGAAATATTTTAGAAATAGCTAGTAAAATTCACAAAGAATTGCAAAGAACAGGCAGGTAATGCTTGAATTAAATGTGAAATTTTAAAATAGAAAGACTGTAATAGTATTTTGTGTAAAACGTACACCAATAATTTTTTGTTTTATTTAATTTTTTTTTTTTTTTTTTTTTTTTTTTTTACAGTATAGCCTTTAAAGTTTTTACATTTCATGGGAAAAGCAAATCCCAGAATGCCTTGTGACGGGGAAAAACATGTGTAATATGTACTGATATTTGTATATTTAATAGTTCATCTAATAGTTGTGTGCTTATGTAGAGCGTTTCAAATCAGTCATTTATGAGGCATACAGCATACAGCTGTCTATGTAGGCAGTAAACGGCTGGACTGCTCACTTGTTTTCTGGACGGAGTTCTTACATGATCATGGGTTACTGTAGCATGTCAGTCCCCCATGGAGCCTGTTTTCCAGAGCCCAGGGGTGTGTGATTCCTGCTGTTGGCGCGGGTCCCGTCTCCATCTGCTGCGGGGGCCACTGCTCTTTCCTCTAATCATCTGAACGCTCTGATAACCTGCCGCCTCCGTCCTCAGCTGCACCTCTGCGTTACTGCTCATGATCTCACTCAAGATGTGATGTATGAAGAAATACATATGTTTCTCTAGAGCAAATGAGTAAATGTTGTGTTGAAGAGTAAATTACTGATCGATAGCATTGCTCTATGGTGTACACAAGCTTAGTTGTCATGGAAACGGCTCCACAAGTTACTCACATTCAAGCTACATCATATAGCGGCTGGTCATCCTCACAGGATATAATGAATGTTTTATATAAAGGAAAAAACAGTGAATATAATTATATATTATGAATAAATAAAGGACAGTTTAAACTTAAATAATTTGCAACATTCATTTGTTGAAATATATAATATTTAACTATATGAATATTATCGTAATATATATTAATATATATCTTATAAAATATATCTTATAAAAATTATCTGTATTATTTAAAATATAGTTTTAAACAAATATTTAATATTAATATATTTAAATATATTTCAATAAATAAATGCAGCTAATTATTTAAGTTTAAACAGTCCTCTTTTGTTATTATTGTTTTAGCTTTTGTTTTATATTAAATATAGTTTTAAATAAATATATTTAATATTAATATATTTAAAATTTTTGATAAATGTCAATAAGTTTAAAGTATTAAAGTTTTAGCTTTATACACACACACACACACCTTTTATATTAAATTTAATTTTAAATAAAAATTTTTATATTATTATAGTTTTATATTTTAATAATTAAATGTCCTTAATTATTTAAGCTTAAAATGTAATTAATTTTTTTGTAATTTTAACTTTTATAAAATTAAATATAA
Source organism: Spinibarbus caldwelli (assembly GCA_039654775.1). Classification (NCBI taxonomy): domain Eukaryota; kingdom Metazoa; phylum Chordata; class Actinopteri; order Cypriniformes; family Cyprinidae; genus Spinibarbus; species Spinibarbus caldwelli. The sequence goes on along the minus strand of CM077228.1, from coordinate 4,409,387 downwards.
ATATACACAATTTAATATATAAGTTAATAATAATTACGTTTATCAATGAATGAATGAATTGCATTTTAAACTTAAATAATTAGTGACTTTTAATTGTTAAACTATTTAAATATTACACTATTAAATATTTGTATTTAAAATATTTTTTAATTATATTGTAGCCTGCTATTTAATAGTTCACCGTCAGAGAAGGTGTGTGTTTTTGTGAATAGTTGCTCCATTATGAATCCACAGACATTCAAACGGGTTGTTCGCTCTACTTCTCCTTTGCCGACTTTCTTTCGTGGAAACTGTTGTGGATAATTGGCTGGTGTAATCAGACTGAATGTCGGTGTGGATCAGGGTGTCATTATGGAGGGGGAGGAATCCACAATAACCATTCCCGTCTGTGATTGTTCTCACGTTCGTTCTCATGCGCTATAATTCTGCGGACCGCTTCAAAGGCCAAAGCGCATCCTACCTGTTATTGCAGCCTTCGCTCGTGAGCGATCAGACCTTACGTGCTGTCAGAAAAATAGAAATATTCAAAATGTTAGAGTCGCCCAGAGGTTTCAAAATTACTTCAGGCTCTGCGTTTATGCCACATCCGCAGTCTAGCGGTTACCATAGCAGCAGCGCTTCTCTTTGATTACAGTGTATCCATATATATGTGTGTGCGTGTGTGTGTGGCAAGCCGTTTTAATCCTCAGAATGTTCTAGTATGTATTTTTATGCTAACAAATGTCTAATAAAAAAAGTTGTAGTATCATAATGAATAGGTATCTAATGTCTAAAGTTTTGTAAAAAGCTACTAGTACCAAAGCACTAGTAGCTACTGAATAAGTGCTAATAGCTAAAGAATAAACACCAGTAGCTAATGAATAAGCAATATGAAAGGTAAGCGCTAGTGTAAAGAATGAACACTGGTAGCTAATCCCGTAAGAAAAGTAACCATGGTTTTACTACAAATAAAAAAAAAATAATAAAACATGGTTATTGTAGTTAAACCATGGTAACCACAAAGGTTTTGCTACACTAACCATAGAGTTTAACCATGGTATTTGTAGTAAACCTGTGGTTATACAAGTGGTAATCAATCCGCCAAAAAAAAAAACATGGTTACTACACTTTTACTATAATAAAGCCATGATTAATTTTCATAAGGGATAAATAAACATTAGTAGCTAAAGAATATGCACTAGTAGCTTAGCACTAGTCACTAATGAAGAATCACTCGTAGCTATTAATAATTAGCAGGGGTTAGCTAAAGAATACATGCTAATAGCTAAAAAATAAAAAGGTAGAAGCCAAAGAATGTGTGCTAGTAGCTAATGAATAACCACTAGTAGCTAAAGAATAAGCATCAGTAGCTAAAGCACTAGTAGTTAATGAATAAGCATCAGTAGCTAAGAATAAACGTCACTAACTAAATAAGTGTCAGTAGTTAATGAATCAGCATCACTAGCTAAAGTATAAGCGTCAGAAGCTAAAGCACTAGTAGTTAATGAATAAGCGTCAGCAGCTAAGAATAAACGTCACTAACTAAATAAGCATCAGTAGCTAATGAATAAGTGTCATTAGCTAAAGACTAAGCGTCAGAAGCTAAAGCACTGGTAGTTAATGAATAAGCGTCAGTAGCTAAGAATAAACGTCACTAACTAAATAAGTGTCAGTAGCTAATGAATAAGTGTCAGTAGCTAAAGACTAAGCGTCAGAAGCTAAAGCACTAGTAGTTAATGAATAAGCGTCAGTAGCTAAGAATAAACGTCACTAACTAAATAAGCATCAGTAGCTAATGAATAAGTGTCAGTAGCTAAAGACTAAGCGTCAGAAGCTAAAGCACTGGTAGTTAATGAATAAGCGTCAGTAGCTAAGAATAAACGTCACTAACTAAATAAGCATCAGTAGCTAATGAATAAGTGTCAGTAGTTAATGAATAAGTGTCAGTAGCTAATGAATAAGTGTCAGTAGCTAAAGACTAAGCGTCAGAAGCTAAAGCACTAGTAGTTAATGAATAAGCATCAGTAGCTAAGAATAAACGTCACTAACTAAATAAGCATCAGTAGCTAATGAATAAGTGTCAGTAGCTAAAGACTAAGCGTCAGAAGCTAAAGCACTAGTAGTTAATGAATAAGCATCAGTAGCTAAGAATAAACGTCACTAACTAAATAAGCATCAGTAGCTAATGAATAAGTGTCAGTAGTTAATGAATAAGTGTCAGTAGCTAAAGACTAAGCGTCAGAAGCTAAAGCACTAGTAGTTAATGAATAAGCGTCAGTAGCTAAGAATAAACGTCACTAACTAAATAAGCATCAGTAGCTAATGAATAAGTGTCAGTAGTTAATGAATCAGCGTCACTAGCTAAAGTATAAGCGTCAGTAGCTAAAGAATAAACGTCACTAACTAAATAAGCATCAGTAGCTAATGAATAAGTGTCAGTAGCTAAAGACTAAGCGTCAGAAGCTAAAGCACTAGTAGTTAATGAATAAGCATCAGTAGCTAAGAATAAACGTCACTAACTAAATAAGCATCAGTAGCTAATGAATAAGTGTCAGTATCTAAAGACTAAGCGTCAGAAGCTAAAGCACTAGTAGTTAATGAATAAGCGTCAGTAGCTAAGAGTAAACGTCACTAACTAAATAAGCATCAGTAGCTAATGAATAAGTGTCAGTAGTTAATGAATAAGTGTCAGTAGCTAAAGACTAAGCGTCAGAAGCTAAAGCACTAGTAGTTAATGAATAAGCGTCAGTAGCTAAGAATAAACGTCACTAACTAAATAAGCATCAGTAGTTAATGAATAAGTGTCAGTAGCTAAAGACTAAGCGTCAGAAGCTAAAGCACTAGTAGTTAATGAATAAGCGTCAGTAGCTAAGAAGAAACGTCACTAACTAAATAAGCATCAGTAGCTAATGAATAAGTGTCAGTAGTTAATGAATCAGCGTCACTAGCTAAAGTATAAGCGTCAGTAGCTAAAGTATAAGCGTCAGTAGCTAAAGAATAAACGTCACTAACTAAATAAGCATCAGTAGCTAATGAATAAGTGTCAGTAGCTAAAGACTAAGCGTCAGAAGCTAAAGCACTAGTAGTTAATGAATAAGCGTCAGTAGCTAAGAATAAACATCACTAACTAAATAAGCATCAGTAGCTAATGAATAAGTGTCAGTAGCTAAAGACTAAGCGTCAGAAGCTAAAGCACTAGTAGTTAATGAATAAGCATCAGTAGCTAAGAATAAACGTCACTAACTAAATAAGTATCAGTAGCTAATGAATAAGTGTCAGTAGCTAAAGACTAAGCGTCAGAAGCTAAAGCACTAGTAGTTAATGAATAAGCGTCAGTAGCTAAGAATAAACGTCACTAACTAAATAAGTGTCAGTAGCTAATGAACAAGCGTCAGTAGTTAATGAATCAGCGTCACTAGCTAAAGTATAAGCGTCAGTAGCTAAAGAATAAATGTCACTAACTAAATAAGGATCAGCAACTAATGAATAAGTGTCAGTAGCTAAAGACTAAGCATCAGTAGGTAAAGAATAAGTGCTAGTAATTAATGAATAAGCGCAAGTAGCTAAATAAGCATCAGTAGCTATAAGCGCTAGTAGCTAATGAATAAATGCTAGGAGCTAAAGAATAAGCAGCTAATGAATAAGCACCAGTAGCTAAAAATAATCATTAGTCCTTAATGGCAAAGACACCAGTCGTAAAAAAATAAGTACTAGTAGTGTGAAAAGAGATGCTAGTACATTTTAAGGATTAAATGTTAAAACAGCTTGCCATATCATGTGTCTGCTGGATCCAGATGCGCACCGCTGTATCCTGACAAACTCATAACTCAAAACACTGTTTTCCTGTTGAATGTGGATCCATCAATCAGGCTAACGGCCGACGTTTGTCGATATTAAGTAGCTCGCTGATGTGGTTCTGATGTCCTCACATGGTGGATCTGATCCTGAATAGCCTGTTAGGTACGTATTAATTATGTTGTAGCTTAAGAGGGTGAAGAATTGCCACCCAGGAGCTGAAAGTGAAATCACTGTGAAAATATAGCGTCTTAAAGACACGTCCTCAGGGACACTTTTAATCAGCTGTGTTTATGTTTGTGTGTGTGTGTTTGTTCAGTGATGTGTGACCCGTTGCCATCTGCTGAAGTCAGTGTGATATGTCATAGCGCTCGGTTTATGTGTTCAACACCACTGCAAGTGGCATTATTCTGCTCTGATCAGCACTGACTCTTCATATGCCATACCATGTGCCTCAGTTTGCTGCCATATGCCATTGGTTTACATTTTTGGCTTTTTTATTAGTAGTGTACAATAGAGAAATCAGGAAATTTTAGGTAGAAGAGGATCAAGAAAATGTCGAAACCCAAATTTGAACCACAATGTTTTAGAAAAAGCACTGAATCCAAGATATAGGCTATGGTTTAATAAAATACATAAAATAAATGTTAAGATATTAACTATAGCTTTTTGTCTCTTTATAAGAAATATAATGCAGAAAAGCCTTCTATCTGCATTTTTGAGCTTAAAATTTTAATAAAAGGTAGTTGACATGCAACGTAGCCAACATTTTTGTTCTTGTATAATTATCATCATTGCAGTTATGATCTCATATTAACTGAAAAGCTATATGGAGATTTTTTTTTTTAAATGTGAAAAATTAAAAAAGATATTTAAATACAAAAATGTGTGTGTGTGTGTGTGTGTGTGTGTGTGTGTATATATATATATATATATATATATATATATATATATATATATATATATATATATATATATATAAATAAGTGTGTGTGTGTTTGTTTAATATTTAAATATCTTAGTATTATTTTACATAAATTATAAAAATTATAATATTCATATGATAACATATTCATAACATTACATTTATATATTAATGTATTATTTAAATATATATAATTCAAATTATTTTTATTTTTAGTTATTTTTTGTTATTTTGTATTAGTGTTCACCATCAGATAAGTGTTTTTTTCTTTTTATATTATATTATAATATATTATTTAGAAATGTGTAATAAATGTTTAAAATATAAACATTTAAAATAAATATTTAAAAATATTATTAATATTAATATATATTAATATTAATATAATATTATTAATACTTTTAATAATATTTTAAAAAATATTTGGTTTTGTGGATAGCTGCTCCTTTTTGTATTTCGTAAAACTGCATTTTTATAGTTCTTGTATAATTATTCTACATGCAGTTTTGATCTCATAGTAACTGAGAGACTATATGCAATATTTCTGCTTTCATAAATATTTAATATTTATTTTTTAAATAATTTTTTAAGTAGTAAAATATATTAATATAGTCACATTGCAGGACTATTTAAATGAGTAAATAAACAAAAAAGCAGTTAAAAAGGTTCCAAGGCAGAAATATATACCAGTTATAAAACTTTCGCCTTATACGTTCATATAAATTGACCTAAAAATCAATATAAATTCAGGTCAATATTTGGTGCATTAATTAACAAAGCATATCTTTACCTGATTTGCTGCAAGACTGATGTCTAACAAATTGCTTTTGTAAGTTGCTTTGGATAAAAGTGTCTGCTATTATTAAGATTAGATTATTCACCCTTATTCTTCACAGGCGCCCTGAACCAGAGGCACTGGGCAAAGAAATATCCGGTGTGTGGCAATGCCAGACAGTCTCCGATTGACATCAGTGAGGAGTTCACGCAGGTCAGGGTTCAGTACCAGAACCTGCAGCTGGAGAACTGGGACCAACAGACCACCGAATCCACCACCATCACCAACGACGGCAAAACAGGTCTGTGCTGTTTCCATATGTGATGAAGTGCAGATGAAACGTGTCTGGCATTTCAATTCCCTCTTTTAACCAGCACTCAGTGAAATTACACTGACATATTAACTCCCCAGAGCGATGGCCTGCGATGAGTGCAATTACAACCTGAGATTAATCACTGTCAGACTAATGGAGCTGCTGAAGAATCAAATCTACTGGTGTTTCTTTCTCATACCTGTGAATGGTAGCTGGTCGTCATTTAGAGGGTCTGTGCTTTTACAGGAGCGCAGGAGAAAAGCTGGCGCTAAATCTTTTGTTTTGATTTGACACTGTGAGAGTGACGTATTATTCCAGCACAAAAGGCAAATCTTAAAATGAATCTTTTATCAGAGATGACAGCTGAAATATGAAATATGAGCAATTAGGCGTGCTGAATGAAGAACACAATTACGCATCAAATGGTCCTTGAGTTCGTGTGTGTATCGTGTTTCTCAGTGGTAATCAGTCTGAACGGTCAGTACTTCATAAGCGGAGGTGGGCTCAGATCCAGATTTAAAGTGGGCAGGATCACGTTCCATTGGGGCCGATGTAACGCCACTTCAGACGGATCTGAACACAGTCTCAACGGAAACAGATTCCCCCTGGAGGTAAAGTTCACCTCGCGTCTTGAATTGAAGATAATGATGGCAATGCATTCAACAATGTATTTAACATCCATAATAATGTGACATAATCATAAGTGTAACAGTATTCAGTGGAAAATATTCTGGGAGGAATTTAATAGAAATTTAATAGAATTTAATGTTTGAATTGTGGAATTGTTATCATTATTATTATTATTATTTACCTCTGTGACACTGTATCCATAAAAATTCCAAATAGATAAATTAATGAATAAATAAATTGAGCAAATAAACAAAATCTTAAGTACCTTAAAAATTAAAAATTAAAAAATTAAATACCTTCCATTCCAAGTATTTAATATGGATAGACTAATTACAAAAATGTATAAATTGAATTTTCAGCGTAATTTTTATTTTATTTTATTTTATTTTATTTTATTTTATCATTACTGGGATATGTAATTAAACATATCATGAAAAAAATGTAAATACCTTCCATTCATTGAATTTCCAGCAAAAAAATAAATAAAAGGGTAAATTAGGTCAAATGTGATTTTATGATTTTACGTTGACTTTAAGCCAAATTCATGCTAAAAATGAAACAGATTGAAGTTGTCTCTCTCATACAGATGCAGATCTATTGTTTTGATGACGAGGAGTTTGAATCCATAGACGAGGCGATAAGTAGCAGAGGAAAGGTTACTGCTGTAGCTGTCCTTTTCGAGGTGACATTTTCATCCTGCGACCGTCAAGCACACACACAAACACATCTGTATATTAACTCATATCTGCAACCCTTTTATCATAATGACCCAAGTTTGGGCTGTTTCTTAGGCCAGCATTGAAGACAACCAGGACTATGCAGCCATCATTGAAGGGGTGAACAGTGTGAGCCGATTTGGTAAATCTTTTTTTTTTAAGATTACATCCACAAAGCTTTTCATTATTTCAAATTGTAATAACAGAAACACAAACATGCTTGTATTGAAGGTAAAAGCAGCCCCCTGGAAGCGTTTTCTCTGCTGGCTCTGCTTCCACAGTCCACCGAAAAATACTTCATGTACAACGGCTCACTCACCGTGCCGCCCTGCTCCGAGAATGTGGAGTGGATCGTGTTTAAAAACACAGTGGCTATCTCAGAAACACAGGTCAGGACATCTGTTCTTCTTCTTCCACTTCTGCTTCCACTGTTGAGTCTGTGGCATCCCATAGAACCGCTTGTGGGAAAGTTATGAAATTTGGCACATAGATAAAGAACAGTCTGAACATTAATCACAACAAATTTGGAGTCTCTAACTCAAACTCCCTAGCACCACCAACAGCTCAAATTTGAACTCATGCTTTTGAACCATAATGGCTGGTAACAAAATTCTCAAACACAGAAACAAAACACAGTTTTCACCAAAATTGGCTCAGATCATCTTCAGACTGTGCTGGCAAAGAGTTATTAAAAGCTTTTTATTAGATCAAACCAAACTGGGTCTGAGGCTGTATTTTCTTCTTATTCAGCTTCTGCTTCTTCTCCCTCTTCCGCTATTGAGTCTATGGAAACCCACAGAACAGCTTGCGAGAAAGTTATGAAATTTGGCACACAAATAGTGGACAGCCTGGATATTGATCACACCAAATTTAGAGTCTTTAACTAAAACCCTGTAGCGCCACCAACAGCTCAAATTTGAACTCATGTTTATGCTAATAACACTTGAACCATAAGAGCTAGAAACAAAAATTTGTGATTCAGATTCCTTCGCTCAATACGAATCGATTGCATCCTATGACTTCATTTTCCATCATGAAAATTTAGAATTTTTCGAAAAACCTAACTTTTTCTAAACTATATGGTTTGTCCAATTTCCCCAAAAATGGTCACAACTCCTCTTCAGACCATGCTGGGAAAAGGGTATTAAAATCTTTTTGATAGATGCAATCGTTCTTCTCCTTGTTCCTCTTCAGCTTCAACATTTGAGTCTATGGCAAGCCATAGAACCGCTTGCGGGAAGTTGTGAAATTTGGCACACAGATAAAGGATAGTATGGACATTAACCACAGCAAATTTGGAGTCTCTAACTCAAACTCTCTAGCGCCACCAACAGCTCAAATTTGCACTCATGTTTATGCTAATAACTTTTAAACCATGAGGGCCAAAAATATGACTTAATTGCTGCTTGCAGCTATATTTATTAGTCATGTTTTCTGTGTAACACATCATTTGCCTGAAAAAGGCGGATTTATCTCTTGAAGATCAGGCTAGTGAGAAGAGTTTGGGGTCAGTATTGCAGCCGCTGGCATTATTGTGTGTTTGTGTGTGTGTGTGAGAGAGAAACCCCTCTCCTAAAAATGTAGCATGGTGAGTTCATCCTTGACAGCCCCTTTAAGCTATTCTCAAGCAAATGGAGGCGTGCATTAATATTTCAGCTGGCCACAGCCTGATGTGTGGATCAGAGATAAGCCCTGGATGTCAGCGACACAACTTTGCCTCTCTCATCCAGCTGCACTTTAAAGCTCAGTTTTCAGATGCGAGGAGGTTTTTTGTAATGCGGGTGTGTTGCTATTTTTTCTTTGCCCCTGTGACTGATCCACTTTAAACACAGACTGTTTCTTGGGCATGAAATTTTGATGTGGCGAAGTACAGGCATGCTGAAGTAAAGCTGATGACACTTTAGCGCCGGTTCATTGTGTCGTCTGATCTCATTACTGACCCGCAACTGCATAAATTCACTCATGCATATAAGGCTGTTCACACTCATTATCTTGATTTCAATTTAAATGCAATCAATATAAACAAAATATAAATAAATTAACTTGTTAGTAATGCTTGGTTGTGCAACGAATTCTGATACTTTGGGTTTTATTTTTGTGTAATGATATTTGTTGTATAATGCTCTTCTTGCACAGTATAATGTCGTCTTGCTCAAGAAAATCAATATTTATTGATAATATTTATTGATTGACTCACTAGTTACTATAGCCAAACTAAACTAACTAGTGAGATTATGTTCAGTCATCATCCAAAAATAAGTGTGCATTTGGCCGTAATGATTAGCTAACTTGTTTCTTATGTATTTGATCATTTTTTTAATATATAATTTATATGTTTATTTATTTATTTTCCAATATATTATCTATGTATTATCCTAAATGTTTTTTTATTTAGTTTTATTTGTAAAAATATATTTATACTTTTTAATGAATTTTTAAAATTTTCTTTATATATTTGGTTTATTGATTATATTTTCAATGATCTTACTTATATTTTATGAAAAAATAAAAATGTGTAGTTTTTATTTATATTTAATATTATTTTAAAATATTTTATACTTTTAACACATTTTACTAAATTATGTATATTTTTAATGTATTTGATATGTATATTGAGTGTTTTTACAATTTACAATGATCCTATTGTTGTATGAAAAAATAAAAGTTTATGTATTTTTTATTTATTATTAAAATATTTTATGAAATGTAACTATACTATAATAATGCTATTATTATTATTATTATTATTATTATTATTATTTTCTGTATTCTTATTTATTTAAGTTTCTGTTATTGTAATGAAACTGAAAGCAAGGTCTGATCTGGATCGTCTCATGGTCATCTCCTGATTCCCGTGTTTTGTTGTGTGTTTGTAGCTGGAGGTGTTCTGTGAGGTGATGACCATACAGCAGGCCGGATACGTCATGCTGACCGACTACCTGCAGAACAACTACAGAGAACAACAGCAGCAGTTCATGGGACAAGTGTTCTCATCCTACACCGGCACAGAGGAAGTTCCTGCACCCAGTATGCAAACCACACACACACACACACACATACAAAATAATGATCAGAGAGGAGCGAGAGGTCAAACTTCCTCTTCTGACCGTGGACACACATGCGTTGCGCTTTTTAAAACCCTGCAGCGAGTGCGTGTTGCTAGGTAACCCTACTTTGGTGCTTTTCCAAGAAAACAAATGCACCAATTCTGTTTCAAACAGAGCTGATTGAGAAGCACTTTTGTAAGTTATTGCTATTCTACTGAAGTTACGGCTCCTTATTAGAACAAACTGTTCTGCAATAACATGATATTCTCTCAGGCTCTCCATCTGAATATTCACAATATAACACAGTCTAGTATCTTATTGCTTAATCTTGCTTTCTTTCCCAAGAAATTAGGCTAGAAATAACTTACTTAAAATTGCTTAGTTTTTTAAATAAACTTTTATTTAAAAAAAATATTTTACAAAACGTAACTATTTAATTATTATTACTATTATTAATAAATAATTTTTTATATTATTAATTTAAGATTCTGTTATTGTAATGAAACTGTACACACTTCTCTCTTTAGAACTCAATTTTGCCTGTAATTTGTATCTCTTGCTGTGTTCAGTGTGCAGCTCTGAACCGCAGAACGTGCAGGCGGACTCTCAGAACTACACAGGTATGGTGGTGACGTGGGAAAGGCCGCGGGCCGTCTATGACACCACCATTGAGCGCTACTCCGTCACCTACCAGAGACTGCAGGGCAGAGACCAGCCAAAACAGCAGTATCTCACAGACGGAGACCAGGATGTGGTGAGCGCTTTTAGACTTCAGCCATGATTAATATAACTGTGATGAGTGAAGTACAGTAGGGACATTTCACTCAGCGCTGTAAAACGATCGCTGATAGTTCAAGGTTACGCTGGTCCTGATGGTTAGAAACAGGTGTTATGGTATAATATTGTCTTGTTTTTCCAGGGGGCTATTATCCATCATCTGCTGGCGAACAGTAGCTATGTTGTCCAGGTGGTGGCGCTCTGCACCAATGGATTGACGGGAAAAATGAGTGACCAGGTTATTGTGGACATGCCTCTCGAAGACCCTGGTAATCTCTGGTATCATAAATGTCTGGGTCATATTTTACACCAAAATCAAAACATATTTTAGGACAATTAAGACTGTTTAAGAAAGGATTTTGACAATTATTTTCAGTTAGTTGCATGTACAATAACATGAATGAGAAAAAAATCTTTCTATATTAATAATTTTGTATTATTTCCATAATGAAAAATATTAAGTATTGATTTTTTTTAATTTTATGTTAGAATTGTACTTTACAAATGTGCTTTAAATAAGCATTCAATAATAATAATAAATAAATAAAAAAACAATTGATATTATTAATAAGTATTATAAGTATTCATCATGGCAGTATTTGTTTACAGAATTTATGTATTAATATAATAATAATAATAATAATAATAATAATAATAATAATAATAATTATTATTATTATTATTATTATATAAGTTCATCATGGTAGTATTTGTGTACAGAGTTTATTTCTTAAATAATAATAATAATAATAATAATTTACTATTATTATTTTTATTATTATTATCATTATATAAGTATTCATCATGGTAGTATTTGTTTACAGAATTTATTTATGAATTATTTAAAATAATTCTGGTTACAATAAATATACTAATAATAATGGCGACTATTATAATATTATTATTGCATCCGTTAATTTTTTTTGGGGGGGTGAGGGGGCGGGGTGCTTAATTGTCATGAAAATGTTATTAATTTTTGTAAAAATATCTCAAATATCAAAATTTCTGGTTTAGGGGTAAAATATGACAGATTTTTTTTGTGTGTTATTCACCCTTTTATATAGCATGAATACTAATTTCTTTGAAGTAATTTACCAATATTTCTTTGATCCTGAAGTAAATGAGCCCGATCCCTTTGGCGATTTAACAGAATCAGAGGAATATAATGAGGTGAGAATTTATAATCTACATTAAGAAACAAAATCATAAATTACTGAATCATGAGCATCATGACATGTTTCGCTTTCAGGAAACATCTCCACCTGCTTCCAAATCTCCGCCCGGCCGAAACCTCATCCGTGATTCTGGAAGTTCCATCTCCATCACCACAGCAACGGACCAACCAGGCTTCCTGTTCCCTGTGGTCAGAACTACTCCCATTGCAGTCCGACGGAAAATGACAGAGGAGTCTTCACTATCATGGTCACCTGACCAAAACAAGAGCAGAAACGAGACCAGACGGCCACTGAACAGACTCCTTCCAGAGGACAGCGGCCTGCTTCCTCACAGCAAGATGCTGGTCACAGACGTCTACTATGAAGACAGCACCACAAAAACCACACCAGGTCAAGATCAGGGCCAAGAAACCTCAACCGTGACGGCCCAAACTTCAAGCAGCACCACTAAACCTGTATTAAACACAACCGCAGCAGCTAATGCTAGCACTGCCAGCACTGGATCGGCCATATCAGCGTCTATGAAGATCATTTCTCAGACCACTCAGCCCCTGTTTAATGGTAAGACCGGATTTTTTGGGGTGTTTGCTCAATCAAAACCTCACTAAATGCTAACTTGCTTGAAGGGAAATGATGGACACACTGGAAGCGACTAGCAGTAGTACTTGTTTAGAGATTATAGTATTTCCCAACCGTTTTCATCTGAAGAACTGCTTCATTAACATCACCCTTGTGAAAAAGAAGTACACTTTAGAATACTGAAGTGTTTGAGTGCTTATTACCGAAATAATCTATACGTAAGTTTGAACTGAATGTATTGCATGTCAGTTGCAGTTACATTTTTTAATAGTTTAATTTAATTTAAATGCTATACAGTGCCTTTTTGACACGTTTAAGTAGGACTCAAATACATCTTTATATGCAATTTCATAATTACTTCATAATCCATAAGTGTACTGCCTAAAATAATGACAAGCATTTATGTTAAACTAAATATGTTTATAAATATGTTTTAAAATGTTTAATGTCTAATGAAATATACATGTCTTTTATTAAAATATATTTTGCACATTTGTAATGATGAAATTGCAATTTAGTACATTGAAAATATTCTAACTTTAAACAATACTAAATAGCACACTACAGTTCAAATTATAATCAAATACTTTCCATGTGCTTTAGTATGTTATAAAAATAACAAAATAAGTGTAGCCAACTACTTTAAAGCATGACAAAAAACTATCAAAATATGATGATTTAAAATATACTTAAAAGTAAAACTTTTTAAAGTGTACTTAAGTGTGTTAAGAAAGAGTCATGAAAGTGTACTTAATTTATATGCACTTAAATGGCCTTTTATCTAATTAATATTATAGAATGTGCAAGTACAAGTTCTTTAAAAGATTTGAAGTACACTACAACAGATTCAATTAAGTGCACTTCTTTTCACAAAGGGAAAACCAGAAATGCAGTAATTTTGATATCATTTAGCATTACCAGTTTTACAATAATTCATTTTTAAGCAACAAACCATTGATACTGAGGGTAGGAAAATTCTCTTAATCTCATTAAATCTTCTTGTTTTCATAAGTTTTGACAGTTCTAGAGTTCTAAACTTTCTCTAATGACAAATTTATTTCAAGATGAAACCCAAAGGAGACGTTTTGCAAAAAGTCACTTTTTATGGTGGAACTGAACTACTAAAGAAGCTCATCAAGTATGTAGAATTATCACCTGCAAGCAAATGCAATCTCATATAGGTAACAAAAAAGTACAGGTTTATACTGTCTTTCCGAATCTGCAACTCCTGGTGGGGAATCACTGTTTTAAAGGGACAGTTCACCAAAAAGCGAAACTTTGGTCATCATTTACTCACCTCAAATTGATCCAAACCTGTATGAGTTTCTTTCTTTTGCTGAACACAAAAGATCATTTGAAGAATGTTGGCAACCAAACAGTTGACGGTAGCCATTGACTTCCATAGTATGGAGAAAAATACTATGGAAGTCAATGGCTACCGTCAAACATTTGGCTACCAACATTCTTGAAAATATCTTCTTTTGTGTTCGGCATAAGAAAGAAACTCACATAGGTTATACAGGTCATGCATGAACTATCCTTTTAAACTATCAGAAACAGAAACACTCAAGGTAATGGTAGTGCAATTGTTACCGGATATATTGAATAAAAACTTAATTGCCGTCTTGTGCCACAAATCCTCAAGATTTTAATGCACCTGCTGGACTCTCTCTTCTCGGCTGGTTTGCTCACTCTTCAGATGTCGAATGCGGTGGTGGTTCTTCTCTTGCTCCTGTGCTTCTTTATCTTGCACATGGTGATGGCGCCCCCTTTGGTGGCTTTAGATATTGCAAGATAAATGTAGATTAATTTGGCTGGTTTTGATACTTCCAAGCGCTTCTTTCCTCTGCCATAAATGGCTCTTTAGCAGATATTTGAAGTCTTAACTCTCCAGACGTGTTTGTTACAGCCACATCGTTCAATAATCAAAGGGTATCAATGGTTCACGAAGCCTCAAATCTCTATGAATCCTCAACCACTTTTTTGGAGGAGGGCTCTGCTCAGCTTCCTTCTTCAGGAGAATTCAGCGGATCGGGGTCCGCGATCTTCCTGGAGGAGCTCGACCGGGAATGGGAGCTTGACCAAACCCGGTCGGCTCTCAGAGACTCCCGTCTGAGCTTCAGCGGTAGATCTGAAGATGAAAACCGAGAGGGACTGTCCTCTACTTTCTACTTTGAGAGCGAGCGAGAGGCGGCCACCACCGGAGAGCCAGAGAACCGGGTGTTTCTGTCATGGGTGACCTGGTCAGCTGAGTCTGAATCTGGCTCTGGTCAAGGAGGGTCAGTGAGCTCTCAGAGCGATGATATTCCCATACAGCTCGTAATTCCTCAACTCACTCTCCGAGAGTCAGAGGAAGACCAGAGCGCAGGTAAAACTCGCATGTGACGTAAAAACAGCATTTGGAGAATCAAAAACATGACTTCTTGTGTAATTCTTGATCATTTCACATGGGTTTGATTCACAAAAATGGCAATGACACTGCAAAAAAATTATTTTCGTAGTAATTTTGACCGCTATAAACAATCTTAAATCAAAATTCATTTACTTGAGAAGCAAAATTACATACGGTTATAAGTCTTGTTTTAAGGTTATAAGTATAAAAAATAAATTGAGTTTTTATCAGGGTTATGATGTACCAAAACTAAATAAAAATAAAACTTAAACCTAAATAACTTAAATAGACATTAACTTAATTTATTTCAGCTAGTTGTCAAGACAATGTTTCTAATTTTCACTTAGTTTAACTTGATGTACTAAAATAACATAAATGAATAACTAAATAAAATAAAAAAATAAAAATATATAAATAGGCATATTTAAAAAAAAAACTAATAAAAATGACAAAAATTCATAAAATTAATAATACTTTAACTAAATTAAAATGAAATTGAAAATAAAAAATAAAAACAAATTTAAAATATTAAAATTACACTGGTTTATACTTAAAACAAGAATAAATATATAATAATATATAATAATGGGTAAATGGGTAACATATTGTTACATAATTTAAATTTTATTTTTCTTAGCACATTGGCAGATATTTGTCATTGATTTGTTATTTGTTTTTTAATTATAAAGTCACTTAATTTTGATTTTTAATTCTTTAATTCTGTAATTTTGCTTCTCAAGTAAATGTATCTTGATTTAAGAATGTTTAGATATTTCACTGAAAAACACAGATTAGCAAAATGATTTAAGATTAGAAAATATTGCAGTGTGGTTTTTATTGAGGTGAAGCACATTAAATGCTTTTACAACTCTTGATGAGCTAGCAGTTGGATTCTTTGGTTATATTTTTGTAGCTCCTTGAATGTGCCGAATATTGTGTAATTTAACGAATAATGTCAATATCAATGAGATCATTGATTAATGGATGGGTCAAGGACAGTTTTGTTCCTGTTTCCCTGATCAGAGGCGAGTAACAGCAGTCCGGAGTCTCGTGTCGGGATGGTGGGAGGCACAGAGAAAGAGAAGAGGACGGTTGTTCCTCTAGCTGTGGTTTCCACTCTCACTGTCCTGTGTCTGCTGGTGCTGGTGGGGATTCTCATCTACTGGAGGTATAAGATCTTCACACACACACACACCAGTATGTCAGTGTTTGCTTTCAGATTACATGTGCATGGACATGCTTTCCCGAGTTTTCAGGAGAACATGTCCAGGTCACATTTAATCCAAAATCAAAAGAAAAAAAATCATGTCAAGAAATGTTTTGGAGCATTTTATGACAATCAGGCACATTCCCCACAATTCTCACTGCTGTATTGTGTGTGTGTGTGCTTTTTACTTGTGAGTTGTTTCCATCTGTATCTCACAGAAGGTGCTTTCAAACGGCACAGTTTTATGTAGAGGACAACATTTCAGGCCGAGCCATATCGGCCCCATCAACACCTCTTCTTCTGCCTACAGGTAACAAAAGCTACTCAGATCAAAATATTGTATTTAATTAGATTCATTCCTTCATTCATTCATTTCTTGCCTTGTCATTTATTTATTTTTTATTTCCATATTGTGTCATTTATTTATTTAATGCCTTATCATTTTTGTTTGTTTTAATATCAGTTTTAATTATATTATTAATTACCTGTGAGAACTTTTTAAAAATTTTTGATGATAAAGTATTGGATATTAAGGCTTCTATTAAGCCATCAACATTTGATCCCCCATTGAGCTGTTCACCAAAAGATTTGTTAACTTGTTTTCATCCTATTTACTCTGTACAGCTAGCTGATATTGTTTTTAAGGTTAAATCGTCCAGCTGTGAGTCTGATGTCATCCCAGCTCGTCTTTTTAAGGAAGTGTTTGTAACCTTGAGTCTGGCCGTAACAGCCATCATTAATAATTCTTTAGCAAATGGAGTTGTACTAGCTAGTTTCAAACATGCAGTGGTTCACCCTCTGCTTAAGAAACCTCATCTTGATCCATCTATCCTCAGTAATTTCAAACCTATTTCCAAATTGCCTTTTATCTCAAAACTATTAGAGAGAGTTGTTTACAGTCAATTGGATTCCTACATCAGTATGTCCAATGTTTTGGATACTTTCCAGTCGGGTTTTAGATCACTGCACAGCATGCAAACTGCATTGTTGAAGGTTAGCAATGACCTTTTGCAAGTTCTTGATACTGGTTCATATGCGGTGCTTGTTTTGTTGGCTTTAAGTGCAGCATTTGATACAACTGATCATAGTATTCTGTTACATCGGTTGGAAAAGTTGGTGGGTATTCAGGGTGTCGCTCTGCAGTGGTTGGCCTCTTATCTCAAAGACAGAACCTTCTCAGTGAGCATTGGGAAGTTTTCTTCTTCTTTGGCTCCTTTGTCATGTGGTGTGCCCCAAGGGTCCATTTTAGGCCCTCTTCTCTTTTCACTTTACATGCTTCCCTTGGGTGCCATTTTTAAGAAATATAAGATCTCCTACCACTGCTATGCTGACGATACACAGTTCTATCTTCCAGCAAAAACTGACAGCAGTGACTCTTTGGATGTGCTTTACGACTGTTTTGAGGAGATAAAAGGTTGGATGGCTAATAATTTTCTACAATTAAACGAAAGCAAAAGCGAAATTCTGATTTTAGGCCACTCTAGGACTTCATCTGTTTTTAATTTAGGGTCTCTCTCTGCCGGTGTTCAACCCTATGTAAGAAATCTTGGGGTTACATTTGATTCGTTACTCAACTTTGAGAAAAAAATGAGCACAGTGGTAAAGGGCTGCTGCTTCAATCTGCGATCAATTGCTAAGCTGAAACAGTTGTTGCCCCACAAAGATTTGGAGACTGTAATCCATGCTTTCATAACATCACGCCTGGATTACTGTAATTCCCTTTATTGTGGCCTGCCTCAAACTGTGATTTCTCGTCTGCAAATTGTCCAAAATGCTGTAGCGAGGCTTCTTACTGGAACAAAAAAGAGGGATCACATTTCTCCAATTTTAGCGTCTTTACATTGGCTTCCTGTAAAGTTTAGAATTGATTTTAAAATAGCTGTTTTTGTGTACAAGGCTTTATCTGGTCTTGCACCAACATACATCAGTGACCTTCTGATTCCTTACTCTCCTCAAAGAGCACTTAGGTCTAGTAATCAGCTTCTCTTAACTGTCCCACGTTGTCGCTGTAAAACCAAGGGTGGTCTGGCTTTTTCAGCTGCAGCCCCTAAACTTTGGAATAGTTTGCCTGTAAATGTGAGATTTGCTCCTTCACTAGCTAGTTTTAAGTCTGTCCTCAAATCTTATTTGTTTTCTCTGGCTTTTGATTAATGTCAATTTAAGGCTTTGATGTCAATTTGCTCTGATTCTATTTTATGTGTTTATTTTTCATATGATGCATGTTTCCTTTTATGCTTTTTATATACCGTGTTTTATTGTACAGCACTTTGGCGCAACTCTGTTGCTTTTAAATGTGGTATAGAAATAAAATTTGACTTGACTTGCCATGACTTGATTTGTTTATTTATTTGTTTGTCTATTTTCATGTCTTGACATTCATTCATTCATTCATTTTATGCCTTGTCATTTATTTATTTAATTTATTTATTTATTATGGCTTGAAATTTATTTATTTATGTTTCTAAATCTTTTTTTTTTCTATTTGTCAGCAGAGGACAATGAAGCTCTCCCTGTAAAGGAATTTGTAAAACATGTTGCTGATCTTCACACAAATCACACATTCTCCAAAGAATTTGAGGTACTTGTGATTTTTATCACTTCTTACTCAGTTTTTTGATATTTCTTAATACGTAAACTTAAACATTGCAGCTTATTATGCAATATAAACATATCAAATAGTGCATTAATGTCATAAGTTCATGATTATGAGTGCAACGGGGCAGCATGTAAAGGGTGATGTACAGACGTCTGCATGGATACCAACACAGTCTAAACCCGTCTGTAGCATGAAAACACATGCAAACGTGCCTTATGTACCTGCACTAGCACCTCTCTGTTTGTCCCGGACTTTCATTGTGCTTTTCTGCATTCTCACCCCCTCCCTTAATAGATCTTGAAAGAGTCTTACGAGGTAAGACACATCTCCCTTTGTTTCAGTGTTTTTTGTTACTTGTTCTTTTGCATTGTTGTTGTTCTTTTGTTCATTGTATTGACATGTCAGTGTTGCTCTTTGCATGGTTAATATGCATGATAAAGTGTAATAGTTTGGTAATGGCTATGATTTGAGTTATGATTTTGTCAGTGACGGGATGAAACGTTTCTTCTAGGAGATTCAGGGCTGTACGGCGGACATCGGCATCACTACGGACAGCTCCAACCATCCAGACAATAAGAGCAAGAACAGATACATTAACATCCTGGCCTGTATGAGATGTTATATCACTCATCCATAACAATATAAGAGGTGTACATGCATTTATAAATAAAAAACATGACTAATACGATTTTTTGTACTCTCAGATGATCACAGTCGAGTTAAACTCTCGCAAAACTCTGACAAAGATGGAAAGACAGGGGACTACATTAATGCCAATTATGTGGATGTAAGTGTAAATTTTACACTAAATTTTAAATTGCTGTAATGATAAAACATAATTGTTTTTGCAACATGTCTGATGGCCAATATACTGTATATATACTACCATTCAAAAGTTTGAGGTCAGTAAGTTTTTCATTTTTTTTTAAGCATCTTCTGCTCAAGTACAGTAAAATAATTAAAATTATGAAATATTATTACAATTCAAAATAACAGTTTTCTATTTGAATATGTAGTAAAATATAATTTACTCCTGTGATGAAAATCTGAATTTTCAGCATCATTACTCCTGTCTTCAGTGTCACATGATCCTTCAGAAATCATTCTAATATGCTGAGTTACTTCTCAAGAAACTTTTCTTATTATTGTTGAAAACAGTTGTGTTACTTCATATTCGTATGCATGGAAAGTTCAAGAGATCAGCATTTCTATGAAATAGAAATATTTAGTAACATTATAAATTTCTTTACTTTCGCTTTTGATCGTGTTTAATGCATCCTTGCTGAAAAAAGTTTTAAATTCTTACCGATCCCAAATTGTTTAACAGTAGTCTACTTTTAGAAAAGTGGATATAATTATCAGCCGATGCAGTCTCACAATTGTCAGATGTTTGATTTATGAATTCTGTCATTAGTGTTGGTAGAAATGATCATGGTATGATTGTAATGATTATCTTTAGGGCTACAATCAGCCGAAAGCATATATAGCCGCCCAGGGTCCGCTGAAGGGCAGTCTGGAAGACTTCTGGAGGATGATATGGGAGCAGAACGTGGGTGTGATTGTCATGATCACTAACCTGGTGGAGAAGGGCCGGGTAATGCTTTTATCACTCTTAGATTAGATCATTTGGTTACACTCTTAAAAATAAAGGTTTCAAAAGGGGGTTTTCAAAGCAATGCGACTGAAGAACTATTTTTGGTTCCCCAAAGAACCTTTCAGTGAACAGTTCTCAAAAGAACCATTTTTTTTCTTAGTGTGAAGAACATTTTCAAAACCTAAAGAACCTTTTTCTACTATAAAGAAAGTTCCATGGATGGTAAAGGTTCTTCATGGAACCATCAATGCCAATAAAGAAACCTTATTTTTAAGAGTGTAATGAAATACATGCAAAATTTGATATAAAACAACAAAAAAGCGGTCAGATGAGATTCCTAATTACATATGGGGTGTGTGTGTGTGTGTGTGTGTCAAACAGAGAAAATGTGATCAGTATTGGCCCTTAGAGAATCAGGAGGACTATGGATGCTTCCTAGTCACGCTGAAGAGCACCAAAACTCTTGCCTACTTCACGCAGAGGACGTTCACCTTGAGGAACGTCAACGTCAGGAAGGTCAGTGACTATGCCACAAACCCTTGAGGAAATTCCCAGCTAATAAAGAACATTCTCAGAATGTTCTGGCAAGTTATGAACAAATGTTCTTCTAGTATTGTTAATAGAGTTATCTGCTCTTTACTTATATTCCAAAAACATTAGCACAAAAAAGTTATTTATACATCGTTTATATAGCATTTTATTTCTGAAATGGATTAGTTGGATGTTCGTCTAACGTTTTTTTAAATGTTTCTACTTGTTGCAGAATGTTCAGAGAACATTCAAAAGTAACAGAAAACGGAATGTTCCTTTAATGTTACTAGCAAAACAAAGTTTTTAAAACTGAGCATTTTGAATTTTCAGGAAACATTCAGAAATAATGTTTCCATGACTTAATGGAAATGCTAGAAAAATGTTCTTAGAACATTTTTTTAATTAGGTTGTCTGTTTTCAATACTTTTTGCTGTTTTTTTCCCCCGTCAGGGCTCACAGAAGGGCCGCAGTCAGGAGAGGATGGTGCTTCACTTCCATTACACTCAGTGGCCCGACATGGGCGTCCCAGAATACACTCTGCCCCTGCTGTCGTTTGTGCGGGCATCCTCGCAGGCCAGGACGAATGATATGGGGCCTGTGGTGGTGCACTGCAGGTAGACCTCAGTATAAAGTTATAAAGCATAAAGTAATTATGGTGAAGTCATTATGGTCATTGATTTGACTGCACTGACTCTATTGGATGAGAATTAAACCTGAACTAAACTGAGTTGGATAATGACAGCATTTTCTTCTGTCAGACTGACTTCTGTCAGTAATTAGTTTCATAATTGATGAGCTCTGCAACATTTACACTGTTATTTATGGAAGCTTATATCCAAGTAAGAATTGCAAGATGTAAACTCAGAATTCCAAAAAAAAAAAAAAAAAAGAATTGCGAGATGTAAACTCAGAATTCCAGAAAAATGTAAGAATTGTGAGATGGAAGCTTAGAATTCTGAGGAAAATGTAAACTCAGAATTCCAAGAAAAATGTAGACTTAGAATTCAGAGAAAAAAGTAAGAATTGCAGTATGTAAACTCAGAATTCCGAGAAAAAAGGTAAGAGTTGCGAGATGGAAGCTTAGAATTCTGAGAAAAATGTAAACTCAAAATTCCAAGAAAACAGTAAGAATTGCGAGATGTAAACTCAGAATTCCAAGAAAAATGTGAACTTAGAATTCAGAGAATTGCAATATGTAAACTCAGAATTCCAAGAAAAAAGTAAGAGTTGCGAGATGGAAGCTTAGAATTCCGAGAAAAATGTAAACTCAGACATCCAAGAAAACAGTAAGAATTGCGAGATGTAAACTCAGAATTCCAGAAAAAAGTAAGAATTGTGTGAGTGAAACTCAGAATTCCAAGAAAAATGTAAACTCAGAATTCCGAGAAAAAAGTAAGAGTTGCGAGATAGAAGCTTAGAATTCCAAGAAAAATGTAAACTCAGAATTCCAACAAAATGGTAAGAACTGCGAGATGTAAACTCAGAGTTCCAAGAAAAATGTAAACTCAGAATTCCAAGAAAAAAAGTAAGAATTGCGGGATGGAAACTCAGAATTCCGAGAAAAAGTTAAGAATTGCAAGATGTAAATTTTATTTATTTAACTCATTTTAAACAACACTCAAACAATTGAATAAGGATTGAGTTGAATAAGGACACTATTCTTCTTTTAGAGCTGTTTTACTGCTGAAATAGTATTAAAAATAACACCATATAAACAAAGGTCACTTGTAAGAATTTATAATGGCGACATACATCAAGATGTCATTTTAACATGTTTGAATATGTGATTTTCAGTGCCGGTGTGGGAAGAACAGGAACCTACATTGTGATGGACAGCATGCTGAAGCAGATAAAGGAGGAAAGTACAGTGAACATCATGGGATTCCTCAAACACATTCGGACCCAGAGGAACTATCTGGTGCAGACTGAGGTTTGCCAACATATATTACTTTAAAACATACCTTAGATTGTCACGTTACACGCAACATGGAACATCCATCATATCTGTGTGTGCGAGCAGGAGCAGTACGTCTTCATCCATGATGCTCTAGTGGAGGCCATCAGGAGTAAAGAGACTCTGGTCTCATCCAGTCACATTCACACATATGTGTCTGATCTCCTCACACCGGGACCTACAGGAAAGACCCGCCTAGAGAAACAGTTTAGGGTGAGACATTTGGTTTTGTGATTCCGCCTTAATCATTATTATGCCGAGCAATTCATTGATCTTTCCTTTTGTTCCTGTAGCTGGTCAGTCAGAGCTGTGCGAAACAGAGTGATTACACAGTAGCTTTGAAGGAGTGCAATGCATCTAAAAACAGGACGTCTTGTCTTATGCCTGGTGAGTGTGCAATATAAATTGTATAGTATTTATTTATTTATTTATTTATCATAAATATATCATATAATATCTATTCATATGTAACTATATTGTATACAAAGAGAAATGGTAACCTTTTGCTTTGGATAAAAGCATCCGCCAAAAGCATAAAAATATAAAATGTAAATGTAAAATGTAACCTGTTTTTATCAATAATTTTAAATATTAAAAATAAATAAACGACTTATTATAAATATTTATATTATTTATTAATTTATCATGTATTTACATACATATATAAATATATACTTTATATAATTATATTATTTTTTTATTTATTTAAAATATAATTGATTATATTGATTATTGATGTTATATTTTATTCATTATAAATATTGATATTATTTATTAATATCATAATTATTTATATACATACACAAATGTATAAAAATGAAAGGGCAACCTGTGTGTTTGTTTATTTATAATTGATTGGTTTATTTATTTATTTATTATAAATATTCTTTATTATAAATATATACAGTAATATATATATATTTTATATTAATAATATTTTATATAATATTATACATTTATATAGTATTACAGTAATATATAAATACATTAATATAATATAGAAACTCAAAAGGTAACCTGCTTTTTCCAATAATGAATGCATTTATTTGTATGTAAATGTATTTTTTATTTACTTATGTATGTATTTATTTATTTTATATAGATATTTATATATAAATATTCAGTATTATTTATATTATTTATTAATATGTCACATTTATTTATATTCATACATAAATATATAAAAAGAGAAAGGGTAACTGTTTTAAAATAATTATATTCAGTTATATTCAAATGTTTATAAATATTCAATATTATATTTATTATATCTATTTTTATTATGTTTTTAATATCATATTTATTCATATACATACATAAATATAATATATAATGTTTTCCTGGTTTCTTCCAAGAATTATATTCAGATTATGATCAGAATGTATTCAAGATCTTTAGTTTTGTGAACCGTAATGGCTGATCTTCATCCTCACATGTGCTCCATCTGTGCTTCAGTGGAGAGGTCAAGGGTCAGTCTGTCTACAGGACCTGGAGAATCATCAGACTACATCAATGCCTCTTATTTAATGGTAAGACACCTTTGTTCTCATGCTCCTGTTTAGATTCTTAAGTAATATGGTGTGATTCAACAAGTCTGTGTCGTTTACAGGGGTACCATCAGAGCCGTGAGTTCATCGTTACCCAGAATCCTCTGCCAAACACCAGACAGGACTTCTGGAGGATGATCTGGGATCACAACACACAGATCATAGTTTCTCTGCCAGATACACAGAGCGCAGTGAGTCTCACACACACACACACACACACACACACAGACACACACACACTTATACCTCTGCACACATCTGTATGTAATAACTGAGGCCTGTCATTTCTGACCGTCACAGAGCAGAGAGGAAGAGTGTGTGTACTGGCCCACTAAAGATCAGCCAATCAGCTGTGAGACCTTCACTGTGACCTTCAGAGGTGAGGACAAATTGTGCCTGTCCAATGAGGAGTCACTCGTGGTACAGGACTTCATTTTGGAGGCCCTGAAGGTGAATAAAACTTATTTCATTTATGTAAACGGAACTCAGTATTTGCAGCTGCTCAGGGTGAATCTCACAAAACCTGTCAAGAACATGTTTGGGTCATATTTCACCCCACAATCAACAGGATTATATACATTTACAGGTATATATAAAGAATATATATAATTTGCATAAAAATTAATTTATTGACATATTTTAGTGTCATTTGAATTTTTTTTCATTGTGATATTTTCATTGCGAAATCATTTTTATGATAATTAAACATATTTTACAACTCGATGCAGGAAAATAAATAAATAAATGGCAGTAGTTATTGTGCTGCCTTTATTTCACTATATATATATATATATATTTTTTTTTTTTTTTTTTTTTTTTTTACTATATTACAGCAATAAGAATCTAAGAAAAAACTTAAGTAAAATATCTGGACATATTACAGTACAAATGACAATTTGTAATATTCTGAAAGATTAATTTATAAAATTATTTATAATTATTGTTTACAATATTTTTAATTTATAATATTATAAAAGTATATTTAAATCATAACATTACTGTATAATATTGTATAATGTAATTTAATTAGTAAATGTAAAATAACGTACAAACTAACTAACTAAATAAATAGTAGTAGTAATAGTATTTGTACTGCCTTTATTTTACATAGAAATGTTTAATTACTGTAAATTTGACTATATTACAATAACGAGATGCTAATTAGAATCACTTGAAAATTTTAAGAAAAAACTTAAGTAAAACATCTGGACACATAACAGCAATGACAATTTATAATATTGCTAAATATTAATGTATAATATTGTTTATAATTATTAAAATATTATAATTAAATTATAATATTATAAATTCACAATAATTAGTATTATTAAAATATTATTGTGTAATAATGTATAATGTAATTTAATATGTAAATTAAATGGGAAAAACAAATCTTGTTAGTGGCACTAAGATAGGCTCTCAATTTTTAATGCAAAAGTATATATTTTTGTTGTTTTTGTGACATTCACACCAAAAAACAAAGCGTTTAAGATTTTCACATTTAACATTTCTGAAAGTTGTCTTTGTACTGGACACTGCATTTCAAACTGAAGCATTTAAGTCTGTGGAGCAACAGAAATGTGGCTGTGTGTGACAGGACGACTATGTGCTGGAGGTACGGCAGTACCAGAGCCCTCGCTGGCCGAACCCTGACAGTCCCATCAGCAACTCCTTTGAGTTCATCAACATGATCAGAGAAGAGAGCTCGCGTCGAGAGGGACCCGTCATCATCCATGATGGGTAGAGTCTCATAGCATTTATCTATCAGTGACTGCTACAGAGGAGTGTGTCATTCCTCACTGCATCTGTGCAGGTCTGGAGGGACGAGTGCTGCTTTACTCTGTTCTCTGATCACCCTGGTTAACCAGCTGGAGGAGGAGAACAGCGTGGACGTCTATCAGACTGCCAGAATGATCAACCTCATGAGACCGGGCATCTTTAATGATATTGTAAGATGACTGAAATATTAGTATAGTCTGTTAAGATATGAATTATAAAATGTGCATGGTTAAAGGAATAGTCCACTCACAAATGAAAATGTGCTTCAAATGTCCTCCTCTCAGGCCATACAAGATGTACATGAGTTTGTTTCTTCATCAGAACAGATTTGGAGAAATGTAGCATTACAACACTTGCTCACCAATGGATCCTCTGCAGTGAATGGGTGCCGTCAGAATGAGAGTCCAAACAGCTGATAAAAACATCACAATAATCCACAAGTAATCCACACCACTTCAGTCCACCAAATAACGTCTTGTGAAATGAAAAGCTGCGTGTTTGTAAGAAACAAGTCCATCAGTAAGATGTTTTTAACTTCAAACCGTTGCTTCTGGTTAAAATACGAGTCCTCTATCCATAAGGTTGCTTTCTCCAGTGAAAAAGTCGACTCAACTGAATCAGGAGAGAAATCTGCACAGATCAAGCACAGTTTACAAGCAAAAACAGTTCTAAAGAAATATATTTTGATGTGAGAGGACAACAGGGGATGGACTTTTTCACTGGAGGAAGTGTTATTATGGATTATGGACTCATATTTTAAGCCGAAGCAATGATTTGTAGTTAAAAACATCTTAATGATGGATTTGTTTCTTACAAACATGCAGATTTTGGCTTTAAGACATTACATTTAAGACATTTAAGACACAAGACATTAATTGTTGGACTGGAGTGGTGTGGATTACTTGTGGATTATTGTGATGTTTTTATCAGCTGTTTGGACTCTCATTCTTATGGCACCCATTCACTGCAGAGGATCCATTGCTGAGCAAGTGTTGTAATTTCTCCAAATCTGAAGAAGAAACAAACTCATCTACATCTTGGATGGCCTGAGGGTGAGTAAATGTTGAGTAAATTTTCATTTTGGGTGAACTTTTCCTTTAACATCTTCCTGCAGGATCAGTATCAGTTCCTCTACAAAGCGATCCTGAGTTTGGTGAGCACCAAGGAGGACGAGAGAGCTCTTCACTCCTCAGAAAACAACGGCATGGTTCCTGCCAACCCGTCGGAAAGCCTGGAGTCTCTCATGTAGCTACAGAGCACTGTCACCCTTCACCCAAGGAAATGTACATTGAATCAAGAGAAAGTAGTTTTTGAAGCCCTCCCAAAGTCTCAACATGGACTACGTGGGTACAGGATAAACTGTCATTTGGTATTTTATTGTGCCTTTTTGTTACCTTTGTACTTTAAAATGCTTTGATATAATATTATTGTTGTAACTAATGCCAAAATTTCTACTCTTTGGAAAAGCAGTGACTGCTGTATTGCTGGTGATGTCTTAGGTTTAGTCGGACATAACTGTTGAAGAAATATTTATAAGTAGCAGGGCAGATGATATGGTATCTATTTTGGGGGTAAAAAATCTTAGATATAAAAGCGTTCTTCAATGTAGCCTCATAGTACAAAAGAGAGAGGTGCGATTCTATTATATAAAACCATCGGCCACACCAACAGACCAAAATACATTTATATGACTAGCGCTTCTTTTTTTACTATGTTTGTTATTGTAGCAATTGAATGTTGCATTTTTTAATTGTAGGAATTCGAGATTTTTTTAATTTTTTTTTTTAATTAACTTAGTTGATATGTAACTGATATTTACGTACAACTCTAATTTGTAATTAGAGAACTCTTACTGCATCCTTCTAGATTTAAATCAGCAGTGAATCTCTGCAACGTTTCATAACCACCATTCAGTTATTTATCTCCATATTTATCAACTTTTATTTAAACTGTCTAATCATTTAGGGCTTTTGTCAAGCATTAACACAGGATGTACTTGGATACAAGAAAGAAAGCACAATAAAAATAAACAAAACAGGATTTTACATGCACATCATTTCTTCTAGTGTTTGTCATTTCTTAACATTGTACTTTCTTCCACTGAGGTTCTAAACTGCTTAACTACAAAATGTACGTAAGTGAATTGAAATACTGTTGGTAAGTGCAAGTGTCGCAGTGTGACAATCTTTTTTTGTCTAGTTCTTATAAAAGTGATACTGAGAGACTACATATAGAAACATGTCAAACCAAATGCATAAAAATGTAAAAACATGAGTATTTTGATTTGTTTTTCTGCCTTTTTTATGGTACTGATCTAAAAATTTAATATTTTAGTTAAATTTTTAAAAGTGTTTCATAATTTAGATTTTCAAGATATTGAGAAACTACATGTAATAATTATTAACATTATTAATGGTAATCTAAGTCTGTAGGTACATCAACTAACCAAAAGTATCTAAATGGAAAAACATTAGTATTTTGCTCTAATTATGTTCTTCCTTTATTGTATTGATATATTTAGCTTAAATTTTACTATTTGAATGAGCTACATTTTTAAAAGCTTCCTAATTCTTGTGTAAACATTACACATTCAGATGTGTAACATTTTTGTTTTAATTACTTCCCCCCCATAATATTTTATTACATGCATTAGAAATGATGAGATCATATTGGGTATAATTTCCAACTCTATGACACAGAGCTGCAAAAGAAAAAAATGCACAACTTAAATGGGCAATGTTTATTGATTTATTATTTAATATAAACATAATATGTACATGAGCATTATGAGACTTCAGATGGGCCATTTCCACTGGTTTGCCGGAGCTTCCTCTACGAGAGGCTCCCACGGTTTCCATTCCATCATCTTCCTG
Organism: Spinibarbus caldwelli; assembly: GCA_039654775.1. Taxonomy (NCBI): domain Eukaryota; kingdom Metazoa; phylum Chordata; class Actinopteri; order Cypriniformes; family Cyprinidae; genus Spinibarbus; species Spinibarbus caldwelli. The sequence goes on along the minus strand of CM077228.1, from coordinate 4,380,206 downwards.
GACAAAGCCAGCTCAGCCTCGGCCTGCAGACACACCAGACGGACTGAGGTACGGCACACTGCGTTCACGTTCTATGAACTTTTTGTAAACGAGGATCTGAGATCTTTAATCATCGCATCTTCTCACCTGTAAAATAACCTCCTCAATCTGTCCACAGTTGAATTTCTTTTCAAGCTTTTCTACATCTGGCTCCTTTATAGCAAAAAAGCGACATACATACAAATCAATACAATGTCTTTTATCAGATAAAGATAATACTTAAATCGAAATCTCATTCTTTTACCATAGTAAAGTATATTTTATTTTCAATATCTTACAGATTTGACGTGGTTGAACCTCTCGGTGATCAGTTGCTCGGTGTATTTTCTGTAGGCAGCATCCTGAGGCATAGTTTGTAGAGAGCCCAGGATCTTTGTGTACAGAATCCGAAGACGCTTCACGAGAGAAAGCAACAATTCAATAGCTGCCATTCACATGTGCACAATTCCTCTAACTAACTTACTCTAAATTTCGCAAGAGACAAACCAAACACATAAACAGTATATGCAAGCAAAATTCGTACGGATTAAAATTAGAATTAATCAAAATAAAATCAAAACACTCACCTCATGTGGATTGTGGGAGACAGCAAGGCCAACCAAGCCTGTGGTCTAAAAATATGACAATCAAGAGATGCTTATTTCCATGTATGAACGTTATTCTTTAATGAAACCGTCAAAACAATGTATGCAATAAGGTCATTCGACACTTAACCATTAATACACGTGCATATTCATTTAAGCAACTATTAAATGACAATGTCACAATTATGCTACAAAGACATTAACGCATGTATGCAGTCGTATAAATCTCACTTTGAAGTGTCAAACGCACAACTTGATTTCCCATGCATGACATTACAGCTCCAGATTAAACCATCAAACTAATCACTCGCATCATTATAAACCCTGTTTTCTGTGGGATTCAGGTTTCACAACACTTGCCATCATAATCGACCAAAACAAAGCACGACTCATGCATTTATATACATACAAACGCTGAGGACAACCGCACAAAAAAGGCGGAGATATTCAAACGCGCCTCTGTTTAGATACAAGCTTCATTTACGGATGAATATCAATAGTTTGTATGAATATATTTTCATGACCTCTGCACGTACCTTCTTGATCAAACCAGCCATTTCTGCAGCCTTTGCGACTCAACAACGCAACTTCCGTCGCCTGAGTGTGACGTCCGTGGCTCGCTCTTATCCTCATGTAGTTTATTAAATATTAAAAAAAAACGAAACAAGTTTATTAAATATTATTTGGCTAATTTGTTCTTTCTTTTCGCAAAGTTCTCTATATCATCTTAGTTTTATATATTAAATTATTGTTTTAATTATTGTTTTGTATATTCTTAATAATGCATTTAGGTTCAAATAGGTTTTTCATTTAAATTTTAAATAACTTTTTTAGCCCTCTTAAAATTAAATTCGTCTTGCTAAATAATAATAATAATAATAATAATAATAATAGTGTAATTAAAAAAGAAAAAAAATCTCCCAAAACGAATCAGAATACTGTACAAATTCAATATCACAACAACACTACTGTACTTTGTTTCTTAAAAGTACATTTAACTGTGTTAAGTTTCTCTAATTTTATGACATTACTTTATTCACTGCCATTATATAGACGTCTCTTAAAATTTCTCCTTTTGTGGTCTGAAAAAGAAAGAAGCGCATATGGCATTAGAACGACATAAAGGTGAGAAAATGATGACTTAAATTTAATTTTGGGGTGAACTATCCCTAAATATAAGAGCAAGTGATGACCTGCTCCCTCTTGCGGTTCACAAGTGTATCCGCAGCATCAATAAACCCTCTGCCAAATAAATGTTCCTCCCGCGTCCCATCACTTTACAGAGGCTGAAGCTGGCTTCATCCACAAATTAATTTGTGATGTGCCCCTTGAGCTTCAAGTACATTATTCTCAAAAAAAAAAAAAATAAATAAATAAATAAAATAAAAAAAAGCTAATTTATAGAGCAAATTATTCCAGTTGCATGTACCTGTATGGTATAACAATGCATTACAATAACAAATCCGAACAAAACAAACCAAAATTGACATTATGGCACACACAAAAATGGGATTGATGAAACATCTGCATTACTATAGACAAAGTTTGTTCTGCCAACAGGGCAATACAGTAACTACTTTTTATTTTTAAAATGTTATTTTTTTTTTTTTTTAAAGAAATAAAATCTTTCATTTTTTCAGTGTTATTTAAGTTTCATTTAATGAAGATTAGATTCATTAAATTGTTAATATTTTATGCTTACATTTGATATATACAGTGTACAAATTTCATTCATCAATAAGCATGTCTAAATCAATTGAATTCATAAACATGAATAAAATTTGAAGAAATATGAAAATTTAAATAAAAAAGTAAATTAAAACAAAATTAAAGAACAATGGAAATGTAATTCTCATTGAACTTCTTGTTCAGTTACTAAGACGTTCTTTGATTACTAAAATTTAATTTAACCGTTAAAACAGAGTCCAAAAAATTATGGATCCATGCTTTTTTCACATTGTAGTTGAACATATACACCCATTAGGATGTTTCTATAAACTGAAATGACTTTACACTTCCTATGTGATCAAACTTACGTTATATATATAAGATTTGAACTCAAGACTCCAACATTAACATGCAAAGCTTTAATGCTTGAGCCATTGAAGCTGACAAGCTGAATGAGTGTTTTGGTTCAGTTTTTCGTGAGAGCTTAGTGTTACATGATGAAAAACTCAACATTTGGTTGGCAAATGATTCACAACTGAAACACAGATTGTGTGATGTTTGAGTTGGTGCAGATTGGCTGATTTTTAGCTAAATTACAGCATAACTTAAAAAATATTGACTAAGCTGGAATTGAACTCAGGATGAAAATATAATACTTTATTACTTGAGCCACTGAATCTGATAAGAACATGGCGGTTTTGGATGGGTTTTTCTTGAGAGCTTTGTATTATATGATGGAAAACTTTCTGAAATTGTTTGGTTGGAACCAACAACTCAAGATTTGATTATATGATGTTTGGTTCAGACTGATTGATTTTCATTTTAGCTTCAGAATTACTTTAAAAAAAAGTTAATTTAACATACGCTACAGTAGGATTCAAACTCAGGACTCCAGGATTAAAGTGCAATGTTTTAGCACTTGAGTCACTGAGTCTGAAGGTGAAGGGTGTTTTGGTTTGAGTTTTTCTGGAGAGCTTTGTGTTATATGATGGAAAACTTGTAATAATTATGGTATTTGAACCAAGAACTCCACATTTGATAGGCAAACAATTAACCACTGAAGCACAGAATTTGTGATGTTTGAGTTGATGCAGATGAGCTGATTTTCAGTTTAGCTACAGAATTATATAAAAATAATGATAACAACACAAGCAGCAGGAACCAAACTCAGGACTCCACGATTAAAATGCAGCACTTTATCACTTGAGCCACTGTTTTGGATGGGATTTTCTTTAGAGCCTTGTGTTAAATGATGGAAAACTTTTTGAAATTGTTGACTTGGAACCAAGAACTCAACATTTGATGCCATTTGAGCAAATGATTAGCCACTGAACCACAGATTATTTGATGTTTGAGTTGGTTCAGACTGATTTTCATTTTAGATACAGAATTACTTAAAAAAACAACTTAATTTAACCACAGCAGGATTCAAACTCAGGACTCCAGGATTAAAATATGCTGTTTTACTACTTGAGCCACTGAGTCTGACAAGAAAAACATTGTGTTTCGGTGGAGTTTTTCTTGAGAGCTTTGCGTTATAAGATAGAATAGTTGTAGGGATTTGAATCAAGAACTGCACATATGATCTGAACCACAGATCTTATGACGCTTCTGTTGGTACAGATGGACTGATTTTCAGTTTAGCTACAGATTTACTTTAAAAAAAATCAACATAAGCAATAGTGGGAATCGAACTCAGGACTCCAGGATTAAAACACAACTTTAAAAAAAGTGTTTGTGGATATGGATTTATTTAGTTTTGGTTTACATGCAACAATAGGATTTGAACAGAAGGCCTGCGTAAAATGCAGCATTTCACTTCTTGAGCAACTGAGCTATGCATGGTAAATTCAAGCTTAAAGATTTAGCTTTCTGTTTTTCATATTCAAATGTAAAAATAACAAGATTTGAACCAAGACTTTTAAATATAAAAGGCATATAATTATTCTCTGAGAAACAAAATTTTCATTCCACGTTTTGTTTTAGCTTTTATGATTTTATTCTCTTTTAAATCATTCAAATATTTCCTACACCTTATCATTGTTTATTTATATGATGAACTTTATTGTTTCATCTGTGTAGACAAAATTTTAAAACAACTTTAAATAAAAAAGGCTTCTCAAAATAAAACCTGCATTATTTAAGTTACATGCACGAAATATGCAAATGTGCAAACAGTCACACAAATGGTAAGAACTTAATTAAACTTTATCAAAACGATAATATATACATAACCTGTAAATAACATAATTTGTTAATTCAAATTAAGTTTATAATGAATATATATGAATTGTGTAACAAAACAGTCCTGACTTTGATTAGCTGCTTCAGCTGTTTTCAATCAGGGTTGGAGCTAAACCCAGGTAAGTGGCTCACCAGGAGGAAAAAAAATACATACTTTCTAAACTTCATATAAAAATGCAGATACACTTATTGTGCATAAGGGGGAGCACATGAACACACTGATTTCTGATCTGGTTTCATGCATGTGCCTGTTGTCCATTCATTCTCCAAACTGCTTGTCCTTGCTTGTTTTTTGAAAAATGTTGCCCTCATGTGGAGAATCCATCAGGAGGCCTTTAGTTGTATTAGTTGTTGTACTGAAATTTTTAAAAACTGCAACTGAGCGTCCTCTTGTGGTGAATTGACAATATAAGAATATTTAATGACCCACAATTGCACATTTAAAGAATTTATGCCAAACGAATCAATCACATCTACTTCAAAGGAACATTGATCTCTACAATGGAAACATTAAATCAGAATCTATATTACAGAACCACATAATTTACTCTAACCCGAATGACAAAGAAATATATTCTTTATTAACTACACATGACAACATTTAACCCGCAGCTTAAACTCAGGTTTTATGATCCTGAAGACAAAATCAAACAACTTTTTAAAACAACATTATGAAACACTAATGTGTACTCCAACAAACATGACCCTTAACATTTCAGGGACTTTTTGATTTTTTTTGGCTCTTTTAGGTTCTCTGTGTGTCTGCCTTTATTCACAGTCCTGGAAAATAAAACCACAACAGCGATTCTGTCATGGCTAGATGGTAACCTTCACTCTGTGAACTGCTGATGTGTGTGTATATACATATATAAATGAGGCTTTCAATTGTGGTGTTGTCATACAATTAGTGAAGATGGAATCTATTTCTGCATTCATCTTTTATGAGATCCATTGATGTTAATCATATTAGCATGTACATAATAGACACCTAATTAAGGATATGTATGGTCAGAGTTAGACGACATTTAACATTATAATTAATTATATTGTATTTTAAAAGGTCTAATGCCTGAAAGCTTCATTAAAGTGACCAAATAGCATTAGTATAACCTAATTAATATTCATGAGCATATCCATTCCATATTTTACTGGTTTCTTACATCTTTTTGTCAAATTTATTAAGTGCAAAACTCTTAAAAATGGCAGATGTTCCATATGAACATTCAAATCAATTAAATGAATTTGGTTCCAAAAACTGAATATGAGCAACAGTTTCTTGCACATAAAGCACATAAACACACACATATAAAAGCTGAACATTATGAAATGGTCCTCATTCAGATAATGTGTGTTTATATCAGTCTTGTGCAGTTTATGATGTCTTCTGTCTAGGTTTTAAGAAAGCAAACTAAACACCATGTGTTTGTGAGCCGCTCCATGTGAGGGAACTCAAACCCTTTTGCCTAGTCATGTCAAAGTGACCCCGCATTCTCAGAGTGTCGAGAGAAAGCAGGTCAGCACTAAATATATCCTCCAGACCTGTGAAAACAAACTCAGTCTGTGTTTTGCAATGCTGCGAGGTGCATGACATTTCTTCCTATAGTTCATTAAAAACTCTCAGGACGGATTCAGTTGAAAACTGGAAATTCATGTCAAGTTTCATAATCAAGTTTTCATCAAGATTGCAGTTTTTTTCATGTGTGCATCTTTTTGAGCTCTGAAACACAATAGACTACATGGAACAAATGGATGAAGATCAGCTCATTGACTTTGTTATTCACATGAGCCTCCAGGATGCTTGCAGTCTCTCTGTTTTGAATGAACCGCTAAGGTATGTGCAATATTTATTTCAAAATAAAGATATGCTTTAATCTCACACATTCTCTCATGCAGCACTTTAGAAACAGCCAGTGATGAAAACCTCAAGATTTTATCAGCTATCAGTCAAGGTACTTCATATGTGTGCCTAAATATCATGCTCTGTTTTGGTTTCCAAATGGCTTGATATTCTACATATGCATGTAATATTATCAAGGTGATGTGTTTGCACTGAGGCAATTGCACAAGTACAGTGATGCCTATAAGGAAAGAGACAGCAAAGGTTGGCTTCCGATGCACAGAGCGTCAGTCCAGCCGGATGTCCATGTGTTGGACAGCGTCCTCCTGGGTGAGCAGACGCAACATGCCTAAGTTAAACTACAGTGTGAACAAATGAGTGACAATTAATTAGATATGCTAATAAGGCATTTGCTGGCCATTTTTTTTTTCTGGATAGCATCCTATGAGCTGAGCATGGAGGAGATGACGACTGATGGAGACACTGCTTTGACTCTGGCTTGTCAAGCAGGACATGTGGAGAACGTGAAGGTTCTTCTCCAACACGGCGCATCTCCACACAACATGAACAGCAGGAATGAGACTCCACTTCTCCTGGGTATTACAACGAAACAACACCAATTAGCCATCAAATGAGTCTTGTCTTTTGTTGGAGCTCTCAATAAGAAGTTACTTACAGTACTTATGTCATTAATTCCCCAGGTCATGAATTAATGAACTTTATATTTTGCCCTAAAATAATAATAATAAGTATTATTATTACTATTAATAATAATAATTATTATTATTAATAAATCGATAATCATCATAAATTAAATTAATGGCATGAAATTTGGTATTAATAAAAAGCTTTACACATACACCATAAACACACACACACACACACACACACACACACATATAATTTTTAGGAGCTTTTTTCAAATTAATATTTCTTTATTTTTTAATTTTTATTTTTGCATTGTGGCATTATTTTCATGATAATTAAACAGTCTCCTCCCAATTGAATGTAATTCTCATCATAAATGCAGTGATGAAAAACTTCAGCACAACAAAATACTGTACAAATACTGCACTTTACAATTTAAATAGTTTCTTTTTTTTTCTCCACATAACAGTTGGCAACTGAGAATTGGGCTAAATGTGTTTAATTGGCACAAAATATTGTTAAAGCCAAAAATAGAAATGGTCCTAAAATATTATTTAAACATTAAATAATTTTATTTTGCCAGATATAATTTATCTTTACTTTTAAATTAAATTCACCCCCTCATTTAAAATTACATCTCATACTGTACATGCCAATTTAAGCACACCTTTAAAAAATAGCATTAAATCCATCACACTAGTCACACTGGCTTGTGCAAGAAAGTGCATCATGGTTTTGTACAAGTATATGAAAATGTGGCATAATTTAAAACAGTTTCTGGTTTTGCATTAGTTATTATACTAGGTTTCAGGATCATATTCCTGCGTTTCCTTTTGCAGCTGTGAGGGCAAACTCATATGATATGGTTCATGCACTGATAATGGGAGGCGCCTTCGTGCAGCAGGTTTGTTTGAAGAAGTGGACAGTCACCCATGAGGCTGCTAAAGTGGGTTGTGTGGACATCCTGATGCTGCTGCTGAGACACGGGGGGAAGGTCATGGGACGGGATGGTCATGGGGTCACACCTCTAGGCATCGCCGCAGAGTACAGCCATCCGGAAATACTGGCAATCCTTATCAAACATGGTAAGTCAGGTGTATGCAAGTCTAAATAACTCTAGATCCGTCCCTAATGTGAATGATAATTTACACTGATTACAGTTGACTAGAACACAGAGGAACAATATCGTTGGAATCATTTTCATAATTTTTTTTTCTCAGTTAATGAACGATAAAAACATTGACAGCCAATCAGAAAAAAAAAAAAAATTACTTTTTTCTGGTCAAAATATATTTTATATAAATGCTAAATATATGTTTTAAACAATGAAGCTCAATGAAATATATTTACTTTCAACTGTAAGAAAAAAGTGATGGGGACGTTGAAGATCTTGATGAAGATGTTTATTGCAGCATAGCAGAGACAAAGTACATGTTGTACCTTGGGTTCAACGGAGTCGGAATGAACCCAGAACACACTAAGTTCAAACCTTTTATACATTTTCAGTTTACTACCCTTCATGTAAATGAAGTTGCTCCTGTTGTAACAGCTGTAGTCTGTATGTTAATTAAGTTCTGACACCCCTTTGTCTGAGGTAGTTCTCTGTGTCCCACACCTGTCCCATTCTACAATTGGTCACCATTTGCTCAAGATGTGCTCATCCCAAATGGTCAAACAACATAACTGTTGACTTTCTTCTTCTCTATAATAATTAAGCCATTTAGGGAAATGAGCATGATCAAACATATTGTGGAGTGGAAGCTGGGTCGAGGCAGACTATAATTTCTTACACAACCTTCATATCCCAAAATATATTTCAATTAGTATTTCAGGGGCAAGAAAATATATCTCCAATCCAACAGTAGCCAATATTTTATACTAATTGTTTTATTAAAATGTGTGCCATGTTCACACTTGTTATAGGCAACAAATAAAGTTTTGTTCCAGTGTGAAATTTGGGAATGTATTTTTTTGGACTGAAATATATAAAAAGTAAATGCTTTTAAAATACATATGTATAAAATTATATTTTCAAAAATATACAAAAAATGTTAAATTACGAAAAAAAAAAATTATATATATATATATATATATATATATATATATATATATATATATATATATATATATATATATATATATATGTATATGTATATGTATATGTATATATATATATATATATATATATATATATATATATATATATATATATATATATATATATACACACACACACACACACAAATACAGTATATATATGTATACAGTATATACGTGTGTGTGTGTGTGTGTGTGTGCGCATATATATATTTATTTATTTTATTTTTTGCTGCATGGGGAGCTCAAGCATTTAAAGTGGCAGACAGCATAACTGCAGTACATGCTTATAATAAACAATGTTATTGTCTGTTGGTGAGGACACTAATATAATTATGTTTATAATTATAGTTTTGGGTGTGAACATGTCTTTATGACTAATTTAGGCAAATGTACATTGGTTGTACACTATTCTATGATTCAGTGCATTATTGGTATAAAAAAGTGCTCTATAATCAAAAAGGAGTTATCTTTTTCACTACTAATTCACACACTTAACACTTCAAAACATGATCCTATACAGCACACTATATAGAAAACAGTGAGCGATTTATTTTTGTATGAAGCAAGTTCGCCATGTTTAAAACTATTTATTCTATTTACTTCTATTAAGAGTTATACAAAATTATTAATTTGATTAAACATGCAGAGTGAACTATAAAGCATTTACAGGTTCATTCCCCCAAAATGTCTTTCTTGCTCTCACCTCTAGGAGGTGACGTCACAGCACAAGCTACAAATGGAGACAGTGTGTTATATGACGCCGCAGGCTCTGGGAACCTGGACTGCATTGATCTACTCTTACAACATGGTGCCAGTCCGAATGTAGCCAGTCTTTGCTCTCAACTGCCAATTCACCGCGCAGCCTACGAGGGGCACTACCTGTGAGAGTACAGCACATCAATCTCACCACACTTCCCAAACATCTCTGCACTAATAAATATATTCTCTCTTTAACCTGACAGGGCTCTGAAGACATTCATTCCCATCACCACTAAGAGGGCCATCCATCTGTCTGGGATGAGTCCGGTTCATTCTGCGGCAGACGGAGGCCAGGCTGACTGTCTCGAGCTGCTCATCGAGAAAGGTTTTGACATCAATCCAATCCTGGGCTGCCATATTTCCGAAAACTATGGTGACATGAGGAAGACCCCGCTATACTTCGCCGTCTGCAATGGAGACGTCACCTGTGCCGAGATGCTTCTGAAAGCAGGTGCGAAGCCCGACCTGGACCCGCTGCGCTGCCTCCTGGTGGCGGTCAGAGCTGGGAAGTACGAGCTGGTGCGGCTGCTTCTTACCTATGGGGCAGACGTCAACTGTGTCTTCTCCGTCATCAGCGACACCTTATTTCCCACGGCACTGCAGTACTGCCTCAATGATGAAATGATGCTGCGCCTGCTCCTTAACAACGGTTACCATACAGAAAGCTGCTTTGAGTGTTACCACGACAACTGTGTGACAACATACACGTGGGCAGAGTCTCGTAGCCAGTCGTACCAAATCAAGAGTGCAACGAATAAAGTAACTGTAAGAATCTTGTTTGGGGTCTTGAAAACAATGGGGTGAATTCACTAACAGTTGCAGCACTTTTGCATGCGCAAAAACATGCATTATATTCACTAACCACCTGAAAGTGCAACAAACAATGCAATCAGAGGCTTTATGGTATAGTCAAAACAAGAGCAATCTGAACAAAGTGACTCTAAATTGGTGCTAATTAGCAGGTGCTAACTAGCGCTGCATCTTGAATTAGATTAGGTTTATTATAGAATGCATTATTGCAATTAATTTTGCGCAGTAAAGATATTTGTGCATTCTATTCTACAATGGAATGAGAGGTTGCAATTAATATTTAGTGAAGTCAAATCTAGCGATCCTAACACAGTGACTCACGTTTGGGATCTAGAAACAATGGGGTGGAGTTGCACCACTCAGTGGTGGAAAGAGTACTGAAAATTTGTACTCAAGTACAAGTACTATTACATTGCTGAAATAATACTCAATTACAAGTAAAAGTACTGGTGTCAAAACAGTACTTAAAGCTGCAGTCCGTAACTTTTTTTGGTTAAAAATGATCCGAAATCAATATTTGAGAAAGTACATAACCAGCCAGTGTTCAAAACTATCGCCTTACTTTAGCTCGATTCACAGTGCTTAGCTTATAATAATGTTTTAATTTGAGTGGCACGGGTAGGTTTTCGCGGGAAATTCGCGCATGGCACTGCGTCATTACGTCACATCTGTAAACATGAAGAAGTTGTCCCGGCTACTAGGCTCTGGCACGTGAGGATCCTGCAGGTGGAGGATCATTTATAGCCTTTTCTCACAGCAGCTCGAATAATTAAACTTATCATTTTGATGGCGGATTGTAATCCAGAAAGGATTATGTGTTTATGAAACACATGTGAATGAAATTAAATTATATTCCAGTTTTAAATGTGGTTCTGATTACAGATAGCCAACGTGGGATTACACAAGTTTTTGTATTTTAAATAGAACCAGTTTGAAGAAGATTAATTTGCTTTTTGGATTAAAAGAATTTCTTAATATGAAATTTGAATGGTATGACAATTAGATATTAGACTGTACAGAAATTGAAATCTACACGCTAATACTATACTCATAGTCACGCAATGCTGATGTTGTTAACATTAATAATTAGAGAACAAAGTATAATAATAATACTTTGCACAGTTAGATGTGATATGAGTTAACTGATCTTTAGATTTAATCACTGTTGGTAGCACGATTTATTGTAATGCTTTTTTCCTCAGTTGGGCAGAACAAACGTGGCAGACTTGTTACTTACTTGTAAAGATGGCAAATTACAGTGAAAATTCTGATTTGGGTCATATATTCCAAGACATAGGCAGTAAATATCCACACCGGTGCAGTGACTGACAACTACACATTCACCTCAAAACATTAGATTCATCCGCGCTGGAGCCGTGCCGGAGCACCGGATCACAACCCCGCGCACTGAAGATCATTCCGCTAGAAACTGCAATTCCAGGTTTTCAAACATAGAGGGCGACAAAGAGGTAAAAGTTACGGACTGCAGCTTTAAGTAAAAGTACAAAGTACTCCTCTCAAAAACTACTCCGAGAACTAGTTACTAGTTACTTTTTAGCCGGTGATATTTCATGAAAAAAAAAAATTCATTAATATCAAAGATCCATGTGGATAATAGCTACTTTGAAAGTAGAGTTCAGAGCGAGACGCCATTCCAGAGCGGAAGCAAAATTTTCAGTTTTTGATTAAATATTACGACGGCAGACAATTTTTTTTTTCCCGGTGTATTGACTTGCACGGTTTAATTGTTCACCACAAGACTAGTAATGTGCACTAAAAATGTAAGTAGGGTCATTTTGATTTCAAAACTACCACATACTGTATACTTCCATATAGATATTTTATTTAAAAAAAAATTTTTGTCCATCCATTTTTTCAAGGCAATCATTATTTCAAGCTTTAAAACTGGTTTAATCCAAGTCTTCTAAAAAGACACATTCGCTTTGATGAACAGATTTTAATATAGGCCTTTATGTACATACATATAAATATTTATGGAAGGAGAATAATGACAATAGTTTTTGAAACACAAAGCATACAATAAAGCGCTCGCCACATTTGCGCAGGAATGATTAAAATTATGCGGAATACCTGCAGTCCCGCGCGGACATTCAGACTGTGATTGACAGCAGCCGTCGCTGTCTGAGAGGAGAGAGCGAGACGCAGCTTATATCGGTGTATAGACGCTAGATATTGTGGAAAATGAGTAATAGAACCGTGTCAGATATTTCAGTATCGGTATCAAAATATATAAATTTATGATGACACTACCATGTAGTTTGTTTCTCCAAACTTTGAGTCCATAAATCACGCTGAGCTCAGTCAGTCCGATCAGCTCTTCACCTGCTGCAGCTGCGGTTTTCCCGGTTCAGGTATCAGGGCTTTTATTTGATCGGATATTTTTATTGGCTACTGAAGTGCAGTCAAAGGTTTGAATATCAATTCAAATTGTGGGCGTACTCAGTAGTTAACTATGATTTAATAGTAACGAAGTAGATTATTTTGCTTAATTTGTACTTAAGTAGGCTACAAGTAAAAGTACAGCTTTAAAAATATACTAAAAAAAGTACAAGTGCCTGAAAAAAAAAATACTCAATTACAGTAACGTGAGTAGTTGTAATTCGTTACCTCCACCACTGGCGCCACTTTTGCATGCACAAAAACATGCACCAGGTGCCACCTGTGCAGGTATAGCACTGCACCTTGAACATTTAAAATCCAGCTCATATCTGTGTAAATCAGGTTTAATATAGAATGCATTGTCATAATAAATGTTGCGCTGTTACTTTTTTTTATTTTATTTTTTAAGAGATGTGTGTGTGCGCATTTTAGCATTTTATTGTGATTACTATAACAATGCCACAAACAATGCAAGAAGTGATCACAATTCATTCTTAGTGAATATCTAGTTATATGTGGCCTAATTATGTCCTCTATTCTGTGTTTTAAGTTTTGCGACTTTATTAGCGTGGCATGGATGGCGCACTTGACAGGGAGGGTGGTGCTGACACTCCTAGATTACGTCAATCATGTGCACATCTGCTCTAAACTGCAAGACATTCTGGAGAGACAGGAGGAGTGGCCCGATATCTGTGATATCCTCAGTAAGACACCTGTTAGCCATTCATGTCATTCCAGACCTGTATGAGACACAAAAAAATAACAATTTCTTTATGTCCATTTGGTATTAGGGAACCCACGCTCTCTGAAACACCAGGCCAGGTTGGTTATCAGGAGACATATGACACTGAGAAGACTGAATGAGCCAGAGTTCATGAGCACCGTTCCTTTCCCCCCGGCACTGAAGAACTTCCTGCTCTACAAAGAATATGATATTTATGGTCGAATGGATGAACAGTAGATATATGTATTTTATTCCAATTTGAGTGAAACTACTTGTAACAGTGTAATTTTGTGATAATGTAAAGATGTTTTATAAACAAAATGTTAAAGATGTGTTATATAAAGATGTGTTTATAAACAATATTATTATGATTATATAATTTTCATATGTTAATGCTCACAAAACACATCATCAACAAGTCCAGGTCACATTTCACCCTAAAACAATAAGAAAAATAAATAAATAAATAAATAAATAAATAAAAAATATATAAATTGTTTAATACATGTGCACCTTTTTGATTTTAGCACGAAACTTGACCTGGACATGATCCTGACAGGTTTCCTAAAATTTACTCTAAATAGTCTGCAGTGTGTAAATTTATATGCTACATAAATACATGATTTACTCTGGAAACAGTTTGACAGACATATTTTTATCACATGCTTATCACAGGATTGCATTACTTTTCAAACCATAACAATTTGACAAATTTCAAACTTCACCAACATTGATCCTGGCTCTAATCCAAAACCAATGAGGATTTGTGGAAGCTGTTGTTGCTGGAGACACTTGTTATCAGAGCAACAACATTCCTGCACTGTCAACACCAGTCGGCGGCTCCAGAGACGCAGCGGACATTGTGTTCCTGTCATAAACACAGATCCTAGCCTTATGCGGTTGTTTGGATCCTATGAGACAACAAACAGTTTATCTGAGCCTTCACAGTAAGTCCAAATCTGATCATTACACGTACAGGCCTGACCTGAGCTTATGGACTTCAAATCCATTCATATCCACACCATATTAACTTTTAGCCTCTCTTTAGATTCACTACATTTTAGGCAAGCTGAGGATTTGACAGTATGACGTATGCTTTGATAAATACAATAATAAAGCAAATTTTAATCCTGATGATGACGACATCAAAAGCGAGACAAAACCAGTAAAAGGCTACGAGAGAAGAGGATTTTTTAAATCCTAACTATGGTTCATGCCAGGCTGATAACAGTTCTTGGGATAATCTGCCACTCACTATTAGCCTGTGACGTGTTACTTTAGCACTATGTGGTATTTTTGGCACATATGAAAAAACTAAAAGCACCTAAGAGTATTCTGGGTTGTCCAATTCTTAACATACAACATGATTTGAAGATACCATTTATGTCAGCAACACTAAACTGTACCTTTAATGTTACAATTTGGCACAGTTTAGTCGAGCTGTTATGTGCAGCGATAAAGACAGCAGCTAGTTGTGATTTCATTTAACGCACCAGTATGACACCAGTAAACACATACACAGACATTTAGAATAAGTTTTTCTTAAGTGCTTCAAAATGTAAGTATTTACAACCTTGCTGGCAAAAACGACTTGCTATTATAAGGACATTACCATTTCTCTCTAAGCCATCTCCTCAGTCTGTCTGCTTATTTTGGACATGAACAATGCAGTCAGCATTCACTGACAGGCCTCGCTGTGGCTGTGTTGTGAGCTCACATGCTTTTTGCAGCTCTGTCTGATTGACTTCTGCCTCCCAAAAAAGCAACGGCATCATGGGCTGGGGCTTTGTACCACGTCTCTCTGATCCCACTCTTAAGACCCCTCCAGCTGCCCACTGCAGTAGATGAGCACTCACTCTCACTTACACCACTCGAAAGATCCCAGACGTCTATCTGATGCACCAATACTGAGACAAAACCAAGACTTTAAGACTCTGAGAAGACTACCGAGAGGCCATGAGTACATTCGGCTACCGGCGGGAACTGAGTAAATACGAAGATTTGGATGAAGATGAGCTGTTGGCCTCGCTGACTGCCGAGGAGCTCCAGGAGCTAGAGAAGGAGTTGGCTGATATTGACCCAGACGACAATCTTCCCATCGGACTGCGACAGAGAGATCAGACAGCTAAGACTCCCACTGGAACGTTCAGCAGGGAAGCTCTGATGAAATACTGGGAAAATGAGACTCGAAAACTGTTGGAGGAGGAGAGGATCGGATCCACAAGTCCTAGACAGGTCAGTGATCAACAACCTCAAACATTACCTACACTGTCAGAAAAAAGTGCAAAAATTTTACTTTTAGGTGTACGACAGCTTATCAATAGGGTAGTACCTTATGAAAAGAAACATTTGTATCTAACTCTACAGAGTGCATATTAGTACCTTAGAAAATAAATATGTACCCTTAGAAATATGTACTCTTATGGTAGTATTATGAACACTTTAAGGATAAGTAACTATAGGGGCAAATTGTTGAGGGTGTTGCACCAGTGATAAGCTGCGTGTGTATGATTTAAACTCAAGAATTGCAATATTTTAAGATTTTGATAGAATTGTAGAATAGTTATTTGGTAAACTTTGGCAAAAAAGACAAATGGTTTACACATAATCTGGGTAAAGGAATGATTTGAAGGTGGAGAGACACCATGGGTCTTTCAAAGAGTAATGAGAAGTCAAAACCAGATCTCATAGTGAAAGAGGACCAATAGCACCAAAGTTGGTTTAACAATGACTTTATCAATTCCAGAAAGATGAAGACAGCAGGGAAGAGGAGGAATGCATGATTGAGAGTGAAACTGAAGAATCTGGGGATGAAAAAGACGAGGCTGAAGAACGTGAGAAAGACACACAAAAATATTGTGAAGTTGAAGATGACCAAGAAGAGGAAAGTGAAACAGAGGAGCCGGTAACAGAAGACGAGGATGTGGAGGAAGAAGATGTGGAAGAGGAAGAAGAGGAGGAGGAGGAAGAAGAAGAAGAAGAAGAAGAAGAAGAAGAAGAAGAAGAAGAAGAAAACAGTCCTAAAATGGCACCGACTCTGGATTACACCACTCACCCTCAGCAGTGTTGGTCTTCCAATAGCCAGTCCAATCAAACACAGGGAGAGCATGTAAGACGATACTCTCCACTGATGAGTGAACCAAAAGTCCAAGCGCAGGAGCCCAGTCGCATGTCAGGAAACCCTACTGTGGTGGACGATGTTCTGGAAAAGATCCTCAACAATGATCCAGATACCACCGAGGTCAACCTCAACAACATTGAAAACATTTCCCAAGACACTCTTATCCGATTTGCCGAAGCCTTGCGTTCTAACACACACGTACGTTTCTTTAGCCTTGCCAACACGCATGCAGTTGACCAGGTGGCTTTTGCCATTGCCAAGATGCTGAGAGAAAACAGCAACATCACAAATCTTAACATTGAGTCCAACTTTATTACAGGGAAGGGTATCCTGGCACTGGTGCAAGCCCTCACGCGAAACAGTACCCTTACGGAAATGCGATTTCACAATCAGAGGCACATTTGTGGAGGTCAGGTAGAAATGGAGATTGTAAAGTTACTGAGGGAGAATACAACACTGATAAAGTTGGGTTACCAGTTCGACCTTCCAGGCCCTCGTATAAGCATGACCACCATTCTTACCCGCAACCAAGACCTCCAGAGACAGAAGAGAATGCAGGAGCTGCGCCAACAGCAAGGAGGTGCAGCGACGCCAACAAACCCAAGAACAGTCGCCCTTCAGAAGAGCACAACCACCTCTTCTCCTTATGGCTCCCCTCGGAGTTCACCATGGTCATCTCCAAAGTTACCACACATTGACATGGCAAAGAAGAATGCTCCCCCTGCTCCTCCACCTCCTCCTCCACCACCACCTCCTCCTCCTCCTCCACCACCACCACCACCCAAGGCCTTTGTCCCAGAGAAGGCGGCTCCCACCAGAATGATTGCAGAAGTCATTAAACAGCAAGAGGGGACTTCCAAGAAACAGCAGCATGGTCCCACCAAATCTAAATCCAAAGCAAAAAAGAGCAAAAAAGGGGCTGAAAAGCAAACAGAGACTGACAGCATATTAAAGGAACTGAAGAACGCTTTGAGACCCATCAATGACAGAGAGAACTCCAGACCGTCCACACCTCAACGCTGCGCTCACGATGAACTCATGGCTGCCATCAGAGGCAGTAGCATCAAACATCTTAGAAGGGTGAGTATCGTAGAGACCAGGGATCTCCAACCCTGCATGTGGAGAGCTACCGTCCTGCAGGCTTCAGTTCCAGTCTGCTCCAACACTCCTTCCTGTAATTATCAAGTAACCCTGAACACCTTGATTAGCTAGTTCAGGTGTGTTTGATTGGGGATGGGGCTGAAATCTGCAGGACGGTAGCTCTCAAGGAGCACGGTTGGAGAGCCTTGATAAAGACCAACAAGCTCAGTTCCTAGCAAGCTTTCTTGCTGTCTACTGCCGTCTTAGACAGCTTCCCACCTGAAACAAACCTCAAATGACAGATTTGTGAGACTCCACAAAGGCAGCAACCTTTTGTGTCATACAAATAGCACCTACGTCAGGGGTGTCCAATCTTGCTCTTAAAGAGGCCAACATTCTCAAGAGTTCAGCTTCAACCTGCTTCAACACGCTTGCTTGGAAATTTCTAGTGAGTCTGATAGTCTCTAGCTCATTAGGCCCTCCAGGAACAGGTTTGGACTCTCCTGACCTATGCAATCCATGCAAGAGAATCATGATTAATTTCAAAGGTTTAGCATGTTGCTAAGCTCATGCATATTAGAGAAATTAATACATTTTTCAATAAACTGAATATTTTAACAATACTTTTCAGTATTGAGAGAACTTGGATGGAGAACTTCCATACAAAATGGAAGACAAAGTTGATAACATTTCTCTTACTTTGTCTTCCATCTTGGATGGATTTTTTTCCATTGAGCCTGTCAATGCATCATCAAATTGCCTTCTTCATAAAAGATTCACACAATGCTGGCTTAGAATTTGGAAGGAAATGTAGCTTATGCTGTCTAGGTATTGGAACAGAGCCACACACTTTTCTATCAATGTTTTTATGTTAACAAGATAAGGTAAAAAATAAAAATAATTCAATAATAAAAAAAAAACATGAAAGCAAAACCATGTGGTATTCAGTGAAAAGCATCTTGGCATTGGAGAGTTATGCAATATACAAAGGTCTGTCCTCTTTTTAAGTAGAAATAACTCCCATTGTTGCCACACCTGCTTGTAACATGCGACGTATCGCAGTCCGACCTATAGTAGATGCATTCTTTAAAGACTGTGGTCACCATGAAAGAAGAATAGATGTGAGGAAATGCACAAAATTATACAGAAAACAAAACTCATCCAGAGTTTATTTATTGCAGCTGTGGAAAATTCAGCATTACCCTCAGATGAGGCATCCTGACCCCACAAATTCCTCACACTTAATGTTGCTATAAATAGAGACCATTTTGCACGTCTAGATAAGGCAGATGCCTTCTAGTGCTGTGGAAAATGGAAAACAGTTTGAGTAAACAGGATTCTAATATAGGTAAACAACAACAACAAAAAAAAAATAAATAAAAAAAAAACAACCCTTGTCTTGATTGTATTTTTGATCACAGATAATATATTATTAATATGCAATAAATAAGGTCATGATGATCTAATTCATAATAGTTGAACAGTGAATACACTAGAGAAAATGGGGGATCTGACCTTTTAATTCTTGGCAGGTGGAGGTTCCCAAGTATCTTCGGTAACCAGGCTGTAAAACTGAACAGGAAGCCCATCTCCAGAGCATCATCTGCAAAAACATCTGTAAATACAGATACTGTGTGCTTTTCTCAGAATCACACCAACCTTCGGAACAATTCTGGTTCATACAAGTGTTTGGTGAGTTTGAAGAGTATGTTTGAAGACAACAGTACAGGCAAATTCTGTAAATGTGCACTTGATCACAAAAAGGGCTTGTTTAATTTAAAACAACAGGATTTTCTGTTTTGGGAATGAACTGGATATTTGTACTGTATACATTTTTTTTTCATTATTACCGGTATTACTATTAGTAATAGTGGTAGTTTCTGCTGTTGTTGTGATTGTACTTTCTTGTTTTAAATGAAAAATATACTTTGCCTTGGTAATGATTTTTAACACTACTTCATGTCTGTATAAATGTAAATATTAGACTTGATTTAAAATGATTAAATGTCATTAATTCAATAATCGTTTGAAATAATGAGTGCACCATTATTTCTGCCATACAGTATGTGTAGTACTTCTTACCAAAACAGTTGCAAAGATCAGAAGATTAGCTTCCTATAAGCAAAAGCAGGGCTAAAATGACTTTGCTGGAACGGGAGAGTATTAGTTGTATGAATATCGCAGTCTCTTAATCCGGACCCTGTATGTTTGTATATTTTGGAAAAGTTCACTGGAACTAAATCCACTCCGCAGCTGTTCACCGTCAAGGGAGAAACGTTTTTAGTAGCAGCAGCAGCAGGAACAGCAACGAAGTGTGTGTTCAGGCAAAGACTAAGAGTGTATCTGAAAGGCAAATACTTTTCCAAAGAAGAGGGTCATATATGAACATTAAAAACTTCTAACAGATGTTTAAAGCATGGATGAAACTACTGATGACATGAGGACACAAGGACAAAATGTAAGTTGTTAAACAGGTTATGAAGGAAGCACAAAAATGGAACTAAAACACTTCCTTAAACCATTTTATTCCAGCTCAGCATTATGCATTACACTTACCTGAACTGACATTTGCACACACTTAAAAAAAAAATAAAAACAAAAAAACAAACAAACAAAAGAAAAGACATGATGGACAATGGACAATGATCCAGTCCATTCTGAAACAATATCATTACATATGACAGAGAAATCATTCAGTCGATTTGCATGCTTAATGTCTGCCAAATAACTTTAGAGCTCTTAAAAAAGAATTAAACAAAACGTCAGATGCAATCAGCTGCCCAGCTTAACCAAAGTAATACCATATCAGGCTGCGGGCTTTAAAAATAATCATCCAGTATTAACTTTGTATCTGGTATAATTTTATGATTAGTAACAATGGTTAAGTTTAATTTGCAGGGTTTCTGTAGGTTTTGTGAAGGTAAATTTAAGACTTTTAAAAACCTTTTTAAACCAGTGAAGAAAACGTAAGAAATAAATGTAATAAAATTTAAGAAAATCCAAGGAATAAATTAATCATAATTAGGTATCTGCCAGAAATTACCTTTTCAAACAAGTTTGTTCTCGTTTTAAGCATAAACTCATTTAATTTTGTTACATTTCCCAGCAAACAAGACTTCATTTGTATCTCAAGCAATTTTATCTTGATTTAAATATGTTTAGATATTTGTACTGAAAAATGACAAATATATATATATATATATATATATATATATATATATATATATATATATATATATATATATATATATATATATATATTTTTTTTTTTTTTTGCAGTGCATGCAACATTTTATGCCAAGGAAATTAAAACTTTCTAGTCTGTTTTAAGACCATTTTAAGGCCTTAATTTGTGGTATAGGGCTAGTTAAGACTTTAACTGAAACCCCAACTTTGATTTATTCACTCAAGGAAATGTTATGAATCACTTACTTGGAAAACTGGATTCCAAGGTTTTAGTCACATTTACTGTATGGTTTCACAAATTAAATCAAATAAAACAACCAAATACATAAAGGCTCTGTAAATATTAACATTTATTTGAGTGTACAATTTTAATAATTCTTTTTCAACCTCATTTCAAAGGTTTCAAGTCTCAATGCAAAGCAACCCTGTTTGAACGAAGGATGAAAACTGGAAAATATATTTGAATTTCTCTATAACAGTTGAAAACAGTGAAAGTATATGATCCGACCCACTGTGGACCGTCAGGCAAGCCAGAGCCGCTCTTTTTGAATTAGTACAGCATCACAGTGCATTATTAGTAAAACATTGAGAACGATTTTTTTTTTTTTTTCAATGGCACACATGAACATTAAATTTCGACATGAACCGTATCTGAAAACAAAACAAAAAAAAAAGTGCCCGTGAAATTTGTAGTAATGCCAGTAAAATGCAAACAGGTTTATTTCTAATAGCTGTAGTGTTTCTCACATCTAATGTTAAGGAGAGTCCTCCTGACATAGTAGCTATAGCACACAATGTGTAAACATAACCGCTGCAATGTGCCGCTTCCCCACTTTTTTCTTTTTGACTCGTGCAAATATAGAAACCGACTCAAACTCTGAGCAAATTTACAAATTAGCAATGGGGCTAAATATGGTTTTAAGAAAATAACAGCGCTAAACTATGTTCTGAATAAGAAAAGGTAAGAGAAAAGTATGAAAATAGTGTTCTTGCTTTGAGTCACCATATTAATATTAAAGACTCACTCATCTTGTTCCTTAGAGTCGACGTTCGTTTAAAGAATGACAGAAAAAAACTAAACAAAAGACCCCAAAACATTCAACTCTACAAATCAAGAAAACTTGATGTAAAATTGCACGTAAATCCAGGAGAGGGAAATAAAACCTTTTCAGGAGATGCATGACAAACCTTTACAGATTAAATGAGGTATTGCACAGATTAATACAAAAAAAGCATGAAGGCAACAAAAATGTACAACAAACTGGTCATCCATTTACATTACAATTTTATAAGACAAGAGCAATGTAGTGTCTTAATTCTTTTGGGCAGCCCTGGTCATCAGTCATCCCACTCATCTTCATCCTCAAAATCTTCTACGTCATCATCATCCTCATCTTCACCTACAAAACCACAGATTGAACGTAACGTTTTTTAAAGTGCCCCATTATGGATTTTTGATAATTACCTTTGCAGTGTGTAACACAGCTCTAAGTGAATGAAAACATCCTGTAAAGTTTTAAATCTGAAAGTGTACCGTGTATAAAGTTATTTTCTCTCAAAAGAAAGAGTCCACTCTAAATCATTTTTAAAACGCGAATTTTTAAATCCCAAGCCGTTTCATGTTGACGTCAACGTGAAACATTAGCATACTGTTGCGCACGCAGACCTGGGAAAATTTTTGCCACTAGCTGCCGCTTTTGGAGCGGTAAAAATAGCTGTTTCCCCGGTAATGGCTGTACACAAAGCAGCACTGCGCTCACAAATGCTGCTTTATGAAAAGGAAATGAAATCGACCAATCGGACTAATCACTGCAGATTAGCGTCACGCAGAAGAGGGGTTTGGAAAAATTAATCGTTGAGCGAATCGTTTGGGAGTCGTTGAGCAAGTAAGGTAAACATAAATGCATATTATAAGACAATAAAAGTGTTTTTTCACCTTTCATGCATGTCAACCTGTTGTTGGGGACTCCCAAAACCAAAATATGAACCTTTCATAACCCATAATAGGGCCACTTTAACAAGAAAGAACTCTTAACACAATCCTAAATGAGTTTGACTGTAATTGTCGTAAAGCTCAGGTCAGCACACACCTGAAGAGTGGATCGCTTTGCTCCTCTTCTGCATGACCTCCATCAGTGCCCCCACAATCCCAGAGGAGGGGGCAGGAGTGGGCGGAGCCGAGTCTGGAGTGTCCGGTACCTGAAAATGTCACATGATCAGAATGGTTTTATTCACTTGCATACAACGCAGTTCTCACGATGGACTGGGGCCAAAAGAAAAAAAGAAAAGTGAATCAAGAATTATTTTCAGTATGGAACTGAAGTAGTGAGAGATGTTGTACTTAATTGCTACACAAAAATAAATTACATTGAACAAGTAATGGAAATACATGTCACTGATTCATCGACAAGACAAGTACTGGAGATTTTAAGCTAATATTTAAGCTTAAAATCTCCAGTACTTGCCTTGTCGATAAACAGAACAGCTAAAATAATCATTTGGAAATGTAGGGAATCCTACAGAGAACATACACTAATAATTTTTATTTATTTTTATTAATTTTATTTAGGCAACTAGCATGTTTGAAACAGCTAACCTAAATATTTGTAATAGATTTCACAATATTATATAATTTTTTTTTGATAATTTACATAATTCAGTTATTTCTGGTTACTGTAATAGACTAGTGTTCAAAAGTTTAGGGTGAGTAGAATTTTTTTTAAAGTCTCTTTTGCTCACAAAGGCTGCATTTATTTGATTAAAAATACAGTAAAAACAGTAATATTGTGAAATATTATTACAATTTAAAATAACCGTTTTCTATTTGAATACCCTTTAAAATGTAATTCCTGTAATGCAAAGCTGAATTTTCAGCATCATTACTCCAGTCTTCAGTGTCACATGATCCTTCAGAAATCATTCTAATATGCTGATTTGCTGCTCAAGAAACATTTCTTATGATTTCTTAAGAAAAATTATATTTATTATCATTAATGTTGAAAGAGTTGAACAAGTTGTGCTGCTTAATATGTTTATGAAAACTGTGATAAAACAGCATTAATTCAAAATTAGAATCATTTGTAGCATTTTAAATGTCTTAATGGTCACTTTTGATCAATTTAATGCATCCTTGCTGAATAAAAGTATTAATTAATAAATTATAATTTTTGTAATCTTCCTATATATATATATATATATATATATATATATATATATATATATATATATATATTATATTATATTATATATATATATATATATATATATATATATATATATATATATATATATATATATATATATTTATATTTATTTTGCAAACATTTTTTTCCGACATTTCTCATTAGTTAAAAAAAATAAATAAAATAAAAGCACTCTACTCACGTTTTTAAGCTGAATGCCCTGTCGTATTTGGTCTAAGAGTGCGTTACGGCCGCCACCAGACACAGGCGGCTTGTTGTCTTGGTCCACTTTCTTCAGCTGCGCCCCTTCTCGAATTTGGTCCAGGAGTGCAGATTTACCCCCCAGCACCTCCCCTGAATCCCCGTCCGGTAGTGGAGGAGGTGCGGGAGGAGGGGGTCCCGGAGGAGGCGGTGGTGCCCCGCTCACTGAAGATGGAGGAGGAGGTGGAGGGGCCGGAGGAGACAAGGAGGCAGGTTGGGGTGGAGGAGGTGGCGGGGGAGCCGACCCGGGCCCTCTGCTGGGGGGAGGAGGTGGAGGTGGAGGTGCAGCTATACCTGGTCGGGAGGGAGGAGGTGGTGGAGGAGGAGCGGAGGTGGGCACTCTTGATGGCGGCGGTGGAGGTGGCGCTCCTCGGCCTCTGGAGGGAGGAGGTGGTGGTCCTCCTCCTCTGGATGGTGGAGGTGGAGGTGCTGCAGAAAGACAACAGAATGCTGCGTTACGGTAAACATACCTTAAAAATAGATTAATGTCAAAATCCTGAGCGGGACATGTTTTAAAACATCAAGAGGAGGATAAAGTTGCTATTAAAGCAACACCATGGAAGATTTGCTCACGGTAAGCGCAATTATCTGTTAACAGTGTCGTAAATACTGTCGCTGTGTAAGCTTCCCCGTGGGCAGCGCAATCCACGTGATGAATTTGTTGACTAAGCTGACGGAACTGGCGATTGCAGAAACCTCGTTTGGAAACCATGTCCACCGACCAGGTAAAGTAGCCCGTGTTACACTATGTTCTACAAATATCATTACATATTTTTATTTATTGTTACTCCAGAATTGAAAACTATAGTTCGTATGTAGCATTGTTTGCAAAGGGTGTAATTTGTATAATAGAATAAAATGTTGTCCGCGCAATCATGTAGCCATAATGTCCATAATAGCCTATACATAGGACATTGTCAAAAGTTTACAAGGCTGTAAAGTAACAGAGCCTCTTTATTTGAATAATATTGATCGATATTGATTCGTGCTCGGGTTCGTGTCCGAACACTCTCTCTTTCTCTTTTCTTCGCTTCCTCCGACAAAACCCTCTTTGGTTTCTTTTCTGGCTCTGCCATGGCGTTGGTTTTGAGACTTGCATATCAGATCATTTCGTCGTATAGTTAGCTGTTGGCTACGAGTAAAATGTGACGTATGCTGTAAAGCAGGTCGCACTCTTCTGCTGGCAGGGGATGGGCGGGGCTGTGTGTACCGACCCGAACACCAAACTTACAGAGTGTAGTTTTAGCCGATAGGAGGCTGCTCCGATAGCAGCGGCAGTAGAATTCGTCCGGTTAAGAGTTGTTCTACCACTGAAATAATTTTAGAGACATTATTTATTGTATATATCATAGTGTTGCTTTAAGACATGCATGCTGCTGTTAAGAGCTGTTGTTTATGTTGTTCACAGCTGCTAAGAAACAGCAACTTAGAATCCCAGAATTCCGAATCAGATCCGATTTAAGTTTCACTATTTTGAAGGTTTTTAAATTAAAATGTCAAAGAATGTGAGAAATTTATAATGAATGATTTTATTATTTTATTATATGGTTTAAGCTCCAAATAAATATTAGATTTATTTACTTACAAAAACAGGCATTAATACATGGCTAATGAACAGAAAAAAAAAAACATTATTCTGTTATATTTAAAGCAAAAATTAATATGTTGTGATATTCAATTTGTTCCTGTTCTTGAAAGAAGCATTTTATGCTCACAATTAAATAAAAAAAAAATAATACTAATTTATAACTATATTCCTGTGATTTATTCATCAGATGATCCTTTAGAATTCTAATACGCTGATTTGCTGCTCAAGAAACAAGCAGTTGTGCTGCTTCATATATACATATAAAATTATCATCATTTTATTTTTCTCCCCTAGACTGTTTGCTGAATAGAAAGTTAAAAAGAACAGCATTAATTTAAAAATTGAAATATTTTGTAACATTATAAATATCTTCACTGTCACTTTTGATCAATTTAATGCATTCTTGCACAAAAATATTAATTTCTTAAGAAAAAAAATGACTAACTCCAAACTTTTATCTGTTTACTTGTATTACAGTCACCTGTATGTACAGTACTTGTGTTATAGGGATATTATATTTTGGTCATACTACCCACCCAAACAATGTGTTAAATTATTAACATCTTATATCCTTGTCCAACAACTCGCTAATGCAGGTGATCACATCATAGTCAAACCCAACTAACTCCAGGGTTCTTGAATTCATCACAGGACAGAGAAAGCAGCTGTAGCAGCTTCACGTAGGATGCATTGTGCTCCTTCTAGCTGCTGCACACAGCTGAACTTATTCCAGCAAACCAGTGCTAAGACAAATGAGGACTCTGAAGAAAACGTTGAACTGGGGAAAATCGCAGATGTGAGCAGTGAGTAAGACAGAAAAGATTTTCTTCAAACAAAGATTTAGAGCTGGAGTGTTGATCTTGTGGTTGAGGCTTCAAGATTGTATTACAGTGGTTTAAATTTTTTTTATTTCAGTTTGGATATGGGAATTTGGAGGTCTAGTTTTGGTATGTTTTAAAGTCTTGCCTACAAATCTGGTTCTGACTTGAAGCCTTACAAGTACTTTCTATAAAGACACACACACAACTTCAGCCCACAGCAGTCTTTTAGTAACAGCAGTTCAGATGCAAGCCTTCTGATTGGGCCACTGCAGTGCCTATTTTTGAGGCACAAAACTGATTGGCTATTCTTTTTTATCACTGCAGACTCATGCAAAAGGGAGAAAGTAACCTACCACAACACCTCAAAGGTCCTGAAGGACAAATTATTTAAACATTACTTTATTATAGTACAACATAAGATAAGGTTTGCTTAGATTAATTCTAATATCTGATTTTTCAAACACCTGATAAGTGTACCCAAACTCCTGGACTCACCTTGTCGTCGTAGTTCATTTTTGACAGCCTCTACTCCTCCTATCTTCTCAATGAATTCGTAGATGTCTTTAGACGTCTCTTTGTCTTTGAGCTGGGCCTCAGAGATGCCACACATGTCAAACAGGTGCTTTAGGTCTGGGTCTAGATTATTCACCTGAGAAAAGACACACAAAAGTCAACAAACGAGAGGAAATCATCTGAATACAAATCAAATTAAAATTACAATTAACTTCTGCTTCTTGTGGTGCAGTATTCCTCATTTGTAAGTCACGCTTTTGTAGATCACTATATTAACTATGGACATACAAAAGTTTGGGGTCAGTAAGATTTTTCAAAATAAATTAATACTTCTATTCACCAAGGATGCATTAAACTGATCAAAAGTGACAGTGAAGACAGTTATAAAATTACAAAAGAATTCTATTTCAAATTAATGCTGTTCTTTTGAACTTTCTATTTTCAAAGAATCCTGAAAAAAAGGTTTACACAAAAATAAAAAGTTGATAAATTTTTCTTAGGCATCAAATCAGAATGATTTCTGAAGGATCATGTGACACTGAAGACTGGAGTAATGATGCTGAAAATTCGACTTTGCATCACAGGAATAAAATACATTTTAAAATATATTCAAATAGAAAGAAGTTATTTTCAATTGTAATAATATTTCACAATATTACTGTTTTTACTGTATTTTTTTAATAAAATAAACGCAGCCTTGGTGAGCAGAAGAGACTTTTTAAAAATATTTAAACTCCTACCTACTTTTGAACAATAGTGTATTCCAGTAACTAGAAATAACCAAATACTTTTTGTCTTCATTTTGAACAGTATATCAATTTTTTTTTAAATCACTGAAAACCTAATAAATTTCTTCTTGTGAAATGTTTTGCATGAAAAATTCTCTTATGATAAATAAATGTCTCTCAGTTTGCTCATTTATTATGTAACACAGTGAGATTCAGACATCTTTTACATAACATAACATTTAACATTACACATAATATTTAAGATATCTTGAGACTTTTGGGGGCCACAATATTTCAGAATATTCTTAAACAGCAGAAACAGATGAATGTGCCGCATAGGGTTTAATAATTCTTTCCTCTGATAATGAAAAATTGCTCCTGCAGACAGTCCACCAGTGCAATCACACCGTAACCTCCAATAAATCCCCTTTATGTAATCTCTCATTCAGGGGAGTTCAAATTAAAAACTGGAGCCACACAGATCTAATACACACTCCCAGCACAACGCCTGAAATATGATCCTTGATTTTTGGCAGAATGATTGTTTTGGATTATAAAGATACAGCCCCTCCAATTACATTGTGTAAGAGATGACTTGCAATTGTGAATCATATCCTCACGTGACCTCTGACCCAGAAAATGATGAAAACATGTAAATAAATGCGCTTTAAGAGGACACGCATTAAATGTAAACATGTAGTAGCAAAAATACTCACATCAAAGCCTGTGTTGGGATCCCAACCGACATGCCCAACGTGCCTGGAAAAACAAAAAGACATTTTATTAAAGAAACATGTACCAAACAGCTCAGAAACTGTGAATGAATTGAGAAAATAAAGATAAGACGGAGATTAATGCACATCAATAAACTTGTTCATGTTTAAGGAAGTCTCATCCGAATTTAACATGACTCCTGGAATACAACGGCCAGATTATCCATGTCTGGGATACATTACATGAGATTAAAAACAAGTGTCCATCCGATTACACTTTCCATTACAATGCTCTAAGCGATCGTCCAGGAATCTAACAGGAACTCTGATTTGATAAAGCAGCTTTAGTGTTTGGTGCACACGGAAGTGTATGCAGTACCTGGTCAAAGCCAACAATGTTAGAAAGGGAAATGTGAAACCAAGTTGGTCTGAACCTAAAAGCGAACTCACCGGAAATTGCTCGGGGTGCCGATTTCAGCTTTGGATATTTTCTTCTTCTTGTTCTTGCCTTTGGCTTTGTCTTTTCTGTTGAAGTTGGTGTGGAGATTGATGTTGTTCATTTGAGTGTTATTTTGATAACGCTGACTGTTGATTTCGGGGTTCTTTATATCCACCGTTGCCATTGGAAGTGTTGGTACTGAAGGTCCTGATGGTCCTGAAACAGTCACAATCAAATTCATTTTTAAATTATGCATTGATTAATGTGATAAAAATTTTGGAAGCTAATTTCTGAGACGTATGGGGAAAAAAAAGGTAATTACGACTTTTTAATTTCACAATTCTGACTTTCTCACGATTTGACTTTTATTCTCATAATTTTGTTTATATCTTGCAATTATGATTTTTTTCTCTGAATTCTGAGTTTATATTTCATAATTCTTGCAATTTTGAGAAGAAAATTCTGAATTGAGAACTCATTTGCAAGAAATTTTTTTTTATAGCATGGCGGAAACAAAAAAGTCAAAATTGCAAGATGTAAACTCAGAATTTACAGAAAAAAAAGCCAATTGAATGATGCAAACTTAGAATTTGTAGACAAAAAGTCAATTGCGAGATATAAACAATTCGTAGAAAAGTCAATTGCGAGTTGTAAACTCAGAATTCCCAGAAAAAAATCCAATTGTGAGATGTAAACTCAGAATTCACAAAAAAAATAAAAAAAAATAAAATAATATTAAAATACTCTGAATTGTGAGACAAACTCGTAATTCTGAGAAAAAAAGTCATTAGAAGACAAACTCAGAAATCAGAGAAAAAAAAAATCTGACTTGTTTTTCACAATTCAGAATTCTGAGTTTATATCTCAAATCTCAAATTATGAGATGAAAATTTTGCAATCACATTTTTTTAAAATTGTTTTTATTCCATGGCAAAAATTGGCTACTATAATCAAGCACTCACTTTTTTTAAATGCACGGAACACAAGAAACTGCTTTAAGACTAAACCAATAAAGCACCGCGTCCAACCAAAAAGAAGTCTTCAGAGAAACTTCACGAAACATCTCAGGTCACAACCTACCTGCGTCCTCGTGCTCGACACTGTAAGCGGGCGAGAGTAAAAACGACGGGCTACAGCGTCTGCTGATGTCTCCACCCCCTAAACCCACGTTCAGGAGGATTTTACCCATCACCACACAGGTGCGCTCGCTGTGCCGCAGGTTAGCCGCAGGGTCTGAGAACGGACCGTACAGCTCGTCCTGCGGGAGTACCAGGCACTGCAGGGGAGCCAGGCAACCTCCCAAATCCGAAGCCCCATCTAGTATCTCATCAGTCGGTGCGGACAAAAAGGTGGTGCAGAACATCATCTCTGAACACATGTGAATGTCCACGGTGCAGGACTGGTCAGGCTGCGCTTGCTTTTCTCTGCCAGCATTTGAAGGCTGCAGCCAGCCGTAAAGTCCCGCCTCTTTTTAATCCCAGCAAATTATACACCACCGCTGGATTTTACATAACCGTTAAAGCCAGCAATAAGCTGCTGCAAATCTCCTGGGTTATTCTAAGCACGGTGCGATAAGGACACGCTATAATTCAACACCAGTGAGAAACCCTCCACACAGACAGGGGGCGCTAATCACCTGAGACTGATGTCAGTACTAGGCGACTCCAAGCGGTACAAAATTATGAGAAGGAAAAACGCTGACAAACTATTAAATTCATATAACCAGCAGAGAAAAACAGATTAACTACATGTCTAATTTTTGTTGTGTTGCTGATCCACAGACATCAAACAGATGTCAGGTCACGTATACATGAATCACCTACACAGTCACTTGATGATCCACTTTTCCGGTGTTAACAGCACCTTCACACACCCAAAATATTCTTGTTTCATTAAAAAAAAAAAAAAAAAAAATCCGGTTTATCTGCCTTTATCTGGATGATTTGGTGAAACCTCATGTTACTTCAAAGCTTCAGCATTGCTCGTCTATAGGATGGAAGTGACACGGGTGCCAGATTTTCCAGTATAGCTGGATTTCTGCCTCTGGGGTGGTAAAAATGGACTGTTAACATATGTTTGTTGGGTGGGAGTTATGGGTAGGGTAGTTGACGGCTTCTGCTATGTAGTTAACTAATGACTTATGGTAAAAAGACCATTACCACTGTGAAGATCAAGTTTTTAAACTAACAGCACATGAGGGGGATGGTGTGTATGTTTGTGAATTATATTTGATACGGTGTTTGCTTTTACACATTTAAAACTATGTGGTGAACTGCAGGATTACAATGAAAAAAAAAAGTAATAAAAAAAAAAAAAGAATTTTGGTAACACTTTACAATAAGCTGTCATTTGTTAACATTAGTTAATGTATTAACTAATATGAACAACATTTATTACACTATTTATTAATCTTTAATAAAAATAGAGTTGTTCATTGTTCAAGTTAGTTCACAGTGCATTAACTAACGTTAACAAGCACAACTCGTGATTTTAATAATGCATCAGTAAATGTTGAAATTAACATTAACTAAGATTAATAAATGCTGTAGAAGTATTGTTCATTCTTAGTTCATGTTAACTAATGTAGTTAACTAATGTGAACTAATGAACCTTAAAGTGTTACTAGAATTTTATGTGTGTATTTGTGTGCGTATACATATATATACAGTCATGGCCAAAAATATCGGCACCCTTGGTAAATATGATCAAAGAAGGCTGTGAAAATTAATCTGCATTGTTAATCCTTTTGATCTTTTATTTAAAAAACTCACAACAATCTATCCTTTCATTGGATAATAAGAATTTAAAATGGGGGGAAATATCATTATGAAATAAATGTTTTTCTCTAATACACGTTGGCCACAATTAACGCCACACTTTTATTCAATACTTTTTGAAACCTCCATTTGCCAGTTTAACAGCTCTAAATTTTCTCCTATAATGCCTGATGAGGTTAGAGAACACCTGACAAGAGATCAGAGACCATTCCTTCATTCAGAATCACTCCAGACCCTTTAGATTCACAGCTCCATGTTGATGCTTCTTCTCTTCAGTTCACCCCACTCATTTTCTACAGGGTTCAGGTCAGAGGACTGGAATGGTCATAGCAGAAGCTTGGTTTTGTGCTCAGTGACCCATTTTTGTGTTGTTTTTGAGGTTTGTGTTTGGATTATTGTACGGTTGGAAGATCCAAACATGGCCCATTATAAGATTTCTAACAGAGTCAGTCACTTACTGATTTTTTATCTGTTGGTATTTGATAGAATCCATGATGCCATGTGTCTAAACAAGATGTCCAGGACCTCCAGCAGAAATATAGGCCCACAACATCAAAAATACAGCAGTATCTTTCATTGTACACATGGAGTACTTTTTATCCCTGTGTTCACCAAACCCATCTCGAGTGTTTGCTGCTAAAAAGCTCATTTTTTAGTTTCATCTGACCATAGAAGCCAGTCCCATTTGAAGTTCCAGTCGTGTCTGATAACTGAATATGCTGGAGTTTGTTTTTGGATGAGCTAGGAGAATTTTTCTTGAAACCCTCCCAAATAACATGTGGTGATGTAGGTGCTGTTTGACAATTTTTTTTAAGGTTTTCTGACCCAGAGACTCAACTATTTTCTGCAATTCTCCAGCTGTGGTCCTTGGAGAGTCTTTAGCCACTCAAACTCTCCTTCTCACCGTGCATTAGGACGATATAGACACACGTCCTCTTCCAGGCAGTTTCCTAACATTTTATGTTGATTTGAAATTCTTAATTATTGCCCTGATGGTGGAAATGGGAATTTTCACTGCTCTAGCTCTTTTCTTAAAGCCACTTCACTAATTTGTGAAGCTCAATTATCTTTTGCTGCACATCAGAAATATATTCTTTGGTTTTTCTCATTGTGATGGATGATTAAGGGAATTTGAGCTTTGTTTTCCCTTCTATTTATATTTCTGTGAAACAGGAAGCCATGGCTGGATAATTTCATGTTCATAATCACCCTGGAGTGCTCAAAATTGTGAATATGAATGGGAATATACTTCAGAGATATTTTACTCATAAGAATTTCTAGGGGTACCAATAATTGTGTCCAACGTGTATTAGAGAAAAACATTTCATAATGATATTTACCCCCCCATTTTAAATTCTTATTATCCAATGAAAGGTTAGATTTTTGTGAATTTTTTTAAATAAAAGATCAAAATGATTAACAATGCAGATTAATTTTCACAGCCTTCTTTGATCATATTTACCAAGGGTGCCGATATTTTTGGCCATGACTGTATGTATATTATACACACACACACACACACACACGTATGTGTGTATATGTGTGTGTGTGCATATATACACACATATATGAATACACATAGATACGTGTGTGTGTATTTATATTAATATAATTTATATTTTATTTATTTATTTAATTTTTTTAAATCTAACAATGTAACCTGGACAATTCTTTGCGACCTGATTATTTAACATTTGTTCTGTATTAAGAAACACATATCATCAAATCATGTACGGACATAAATACATTTTAACTGATTAACCTTTTCAGTCTTGTTAAAGTTTATTCTAGACAGAATAAACAACCTACCATTAGGTGGGTCACGTCTTTTTTCTGCAAGACAAAATTAAGATAACCATTATTACTAAATTCACCACTGCGCAATATAAACTGTGAGGTTTATTAGTGAAAGAGTAAGAAGGTGAGATCTAGTGGTGTAGGAAAGATCAGAGAAGTTGTTCGTTTATTATTAGTCGGAAATGTACGGGAAAAGACTCAAATGTACAATCCTCTCCTTGTCCCGGGAAAAGTTGCGGAGTCAGTCGACACAAAGAGAGGAAGTGGTTAAAAAGCAGAGCTAATCAGAAGCAGACCTACACAATCAGACCCAGAGACATCAAAGAGCAAGACGTGGCACAAACAGACCAAAGAAACTGTTTGAGGAGCCTTAGTTAGGAAGAAAATACTGGATGTTAAAGAAAGAGTGACAGAAGTAGATAAAGAGGCAACGACTGAATCATGTCAGAAGAAAACCAGATGATGTTTTTCCAGCAGCATACAGAGACACACATCTGTCGTGAAGTGAAGAAGAGAAACAGGCTGATTTGCTGTATTTACCGGTTTTCCTCCCTTTTTTATTCAGAACTTCATGGGCTGCAGTCTTGAATCTCCTGGCTTCCTCCTCATTGGCAAAATTGAGACCAATCTGGCATGTCTGAGGATAAACACACATTAAAGATGCTTTATGTACACTCCAGACAGACAATAACCATAAATAAAAACATAGATGATTCAGAAGAGTTATTCAAACAGGTAAAACCCCTGCACTTATAAACTTAAATCTTAAAAAACACACACAAAATGGCATTTGCAACTCATTTAACTTTTTTTTAATGTAGCACATATTAGAGTAAAACAATACTAAATGGAGAAAAAAAAAAAGTTTACATTTACATTTTAATGAAGGATCGTGAAGACAAACTTTGAGGATAAAGTGCATGGATGAAGCATGCATTATAAGACCAAAGCAAATGGATACAATTTCATGTTTACGTTGATTTTAACTCCAACTTTATCAGTCTGTGTCCATGATGGCACATACCTTATGGTCTGCTGAGGGGAAGTACAAGCATACAGCATAATTGCTTAGAAAAACACAAAGGGCATGTAGGCACAAGATCGGAGTACTTACATCTCCAGCAAATGTGATAAAGTATGGCCTGGAGCAGTTTATTGAAAAGTTGTTGTAGAGCTCTTGATCAAACAACTGTCTTCCGTCCTGTCAAAGCAGAAAAAGAAACTGTTTACTTAACAATAAGAAAAACATGACTTTCATATGTGAAATTTTATATTATTTTATTTATATGAATATAGATTGTATTTATATCTTATTTAATTTATTCATAGAATTAATAAAATAGTATAAAAATAAACAAAAATAAATAATGTTTTAATATTAAAGAATATATTTTATTTACATATTTAATTAATTCATAAAATAAAATTCAAATGTATATGTATATATATATATATATATATATATATATATATATATATATATATATATATATATATATATATATATATATACATACATACATACATACATACACACACACATATATACACACATTTGAATATATATATCATAATTTTATTTTATGAATAACTTAATATTTAATTATTTTACCTAACCAAATATAGTTTATTTATATTATTTATTAATTTTATGAACAAATTAAACAATATATGAATAACATATAAATGAATGCAAGTAACAAATAAGTTTTAATGTTAAAGACTATATTTATATATCAAATTTATTCATAAAATAAGATAATAAACAAATAAAATACATTGGAATATAAATAAAACAATATATAAATAAAATATACATGAATATAACGGATATATTTTTAAGAAAAGTTCATGTTATTGTGCTAAACAATATGTTTGGCTCCAAATGAAAACAACCAAGCTCAATGAAAAGATGTATACAGATGTATCAAAAAAAGCATCTGAACCACATGGAGCGTCTGTTGACTTACTTTCATATCAAGCACCCTGATAAAGTAAGATCTCTGAGGGTTGTCTTTCACCAGACAGGCCACCCCACAGCACTTCTTCACCCAGGACGAGTTTCTGTCGGCTCCATAGACCTGCACCACTGCTGAAGACAAACTCTGCAGACACAGAAAAGAAACGGCAGAATTAAAACAAATCTGTAAATGAAACTCCATTCTGCACCTGCTTATGTAGGTCACGTTAACCTACTGTGAAAACAGACACCCAGGTATGATTTTCAGAAAGATTTTCAATAAAATAACATTTAAAAAGTCATCATGCATTTCCAAAAATAAACACTGGTAATTTTTGGTTTAATTAGTGCATGTGCCATAAAGTGGTCAATTTTCAAGAAAGCTTTAATGCCATAAGAATGCCACAAACTGTAGGGTTTAACAGCTCCGGACATACGGCGGTCATTCTGTAGAGGACATTATCATAGCGCAGTGTCATTCACAGAGCAAACACCTCATGACTGATGTGAGCAAGGACGACAGCGCTCATGGAAAGCGGCCCAGGACCTTTGACAGTCTCCTCACGAAGCTGCCGGTCACAACGCCAGTGAATGAGACACTCTCTCAGACTAATCAAGAGGAACACGCCGTATTATGCACATTACGACCACAGTCGAACCTCTTGGCGAAAAGCACAGCCTATAATCATAGATCATTTTTGCATTACACAGAATGAGACAATTAAATCCAGCATGTCTATATAATAACAAAAAGGACCTAAAAAGTCTACAAGACATTTTGCACATATATACACATATATATATATATATATATATATATATATATATATATATATACATATATATATACACATACATATACATATACATATACACACACACACACACACACACATTAATGAGTTCTTGATCGTGACATCAACAACTTTACATTTTCTGAATGACATGCAAATTATTTCTGAAATAAAATAAATTATATCTCACAATAATTCTGAGAAAAATTGCGCAGAATTGTGAGATATAGACTCAGAGTTGCAAGAAATAAAAGTCAGAGTTGTTTAATAAAAAGTTGCAATTTTTATTTTTAAAGTAATAAACGCAATAAAATACGATAGAAAATATAAAAGGTAATTACGACTCTCTTTATTATCGACTCGATTTATGTTTATATTGTTATAATTGTTTATATCTCACATAATTTTTTACTTTTTTTCTCAGCATTGCAAGAAAAGTCAGAATTGTCTGATGTTAAGTTTCAATTGTGAAAAAAAACAGAATTGTGAGATAAAGTTGCAATTACCTTTTTTTTATAATTTTTTTATGAAAAAGGAATTGAGAAAAAAAAAAAAATACGAGATAGTTGCGACTTTGTCACATTTCAGGCTTTTCTTCTCAGAACTGTGAGTTTACCTTTCACAATTCCAATCTAACAATTTACATTTCTAAAATCTAAAGAAAAAAAAGTGAGAAAAAGTCGTAACTACCATTTTAATTTTTGGTTACGGAATGAATAAGTAAAAAACTTTAAAAGTAACTGCGACTTTCACTATTCTGACTTCTCTTCTCAGAATTGCTCATTTATTTTGCAATTTTGAGTTTTTCACAATTCTGAGAAAAGTCACAATTGGGAGATATAAACTCAGAATTGTGCGAAAAATTGTGAGAAAGGGTTACATTTGATTTTTTATGGAATAAAAAGGAATAAAATAAAAAGAAAAAATTAAGGTAATTGCTTTCTCTCACAATTGTGAATTTTCTTCTCAGAATTGCGAGAATTGTGAAACAAAAACAATCAAAATTGTGACAAAAGTCGCAATGATCTTTTTTATTTTTTATTTTTTGTGTCGGAAACAAGCGTCCACAGAATGCCCTCGTTTTTGCAGTTTAGTTTTAATAAAAGGTCTGGACAGACACTAAAAAGTGAAAGTCAAAATCCTACTTTCCACAATATAATCGCCTTTGAGGAAAAACAAGGATACACCCGAGTTGAAACAACGCAAGCATTTAATTAAACGGCTGAGTTTACAAAATCAACCATCTGACCTGAGATGAACCAGCTGCGAGGAATCAGAACAAAAGAGCCAGTCAATATTGAGCGAAAAGCCACAAAGGACCGTCAAGCTACTCCTAAAAACTGCGTTCGTGACATGTGATGTAATCGCAAACTTCCGAGCAGCACTTTTAAGTGAATAGCTGCAATATGCATGAAGACGAGACGTCCTCGCCAAACAGCCACTTTTGGGAATTAACAACCAGCATCCATTCTCAGGATGGGCCAGATGATTTACATAAGCAGAGAGTGGACCAGCAAAGCCAGACGGCCTGCCAGGATCCCGGTCAGGAATGCAGCCACGCCACACGTCTGAACAACCCGCTGAAGCTGTTACAGACGCACGCAAAGCTTCCATTAACAACAGCATAAAAGCCAGAGGAGCAGGATCACACACACAGCGAGAGGGGCTTCGGTGCTCTCATTGGCTGAATGAAGCTGCTGTCTATTATCATCTCATTTCAGTCATTACTCAAAGTCAGGCGCATCCATCAGAACCCAAGTGCGTGCGACGTTATCTTGCAGCTTATCGCTCATTATTAGCTGCAGCTAGCGGAAATTCACCCTCTGGATGAAATCTGGTGACGTAATGTACATGTACTCATGCATGCACTCTGATGACATCAAAGAAAAGAGCCATTGTTTGCTGCCAATGCTGCTATTTTTTGAAAGAAATAACTACTTTTATTCAGCAAGGAGGTGTTAAATTGATCAAAAGTGACATTGAAGACATTTAAAATGTTACAAAATATTTCTATTTCCAATAAATGCTGTTCTTTTGAACTTTCTTTTTATTAAAGAATCTTGAAAAAAAAAAAAAAAAATTATATATATATATCAGTTTCCACAAAAATATTAAGGAACATTAAAAATAATAAGAAATGTAGCTTAAGCAGCAAATCAGCTTATTAGAATGGTTTCTGAAGGAACATGTGGGAAGTAATGATGCTGAAAATTCAGCTTTGCATCACAGGAATAAATTACATTTTATAATATTAAAACAGAAAAAAAGTTCATTTAATTTGTAATACTTTTTCATAATTTTATTGTTTCATAGTGTTTTTGATCAAATAAATGCAGCCTTGGTGAGCAGAAGAGTTTCAAACACATACATATCAAACTGAAAAATAATATATAAAATAAATGAAAATTAATTAAGAAATAAGATTTGAATTATTAAACTTTTTTTAAATATCATTTTAAAATAAAATGATATAACTACATAATTATACATAAATACTACATCAACTCCATACATCACTACATAATTCCCACATCCCCCAAATTTGTATTGCTTTACATTTTACTATAACTCTGAAATGCAAAAAAACCCCCCCAAAAAAAAAAAAAAAAAAAAAAAAAAAAACTTTGATTAGTACTACAATAACTAATAAATAATCAATTGTAACTGACTAAACAGATAAATTCAGTCTAAATAAATAAATAAATAAATAAATAAATAAATAAATAAATAAATAAATGCATACATTTTTATATGCACTGAAAAAAAAATGATTAATTGAATTTACAATTTTTTTTTTTTTTTTAAGGTAAGTGGTTGCAATTAGGGCTGGGCAATATGATTTAAATCCCCCCTACTTAAAATCAATCTGCAGATGACAAAGAAATTGTTCAAAACAAGTTTTAACTATTTTGTTTTGATTTTCCCTGGGATTTGATCTGGATTTCCCCCTTGAGGTTAAAGTGCAATCAGAAACAACAAGCCAACGAGACAAGATGGCAGGCCCTGCCATTGTAAACAGTGAAAATGTAACATAACATAACATATAACATAAAATGTAACATAAAACATAAAATTACGTGACCCTTTTTGATAAGTTTTCTTTAAACACAAGTTTAACATCTTGCTATTCAGTAGATAGGAGGTAGTTCTGATAAACGATGGACGATGACATCGTGGGGGTTAGGGGGTGTGCCGAAGCGTGAATCAGTATTCAGAAAGGCTTGGAAAACAAATAACATTGCTAACGGTTGCTTGTTACAGTTACATTACAATACATAAAATTTCACTTACCACATAAACAGAGTAAGGAGAGATGACTCAGGACGATGACAAATTATTTGCAGATCATGAGCAAAACTGACAAACATCTAATCTTGTAAAATGTGTGGCAAGTACTGCCGCTCCATAGTATAAACACGGACGTGCGATCGCCAATCTTGAAAGTGAGTGAAACTAAAAAGCAATCGTGCATTTAAAAGCAG
Source organism: Spinibarbus caldwelli (assembly GCA_039654775.1). NCBI lineage: Eukaryota > Metazoa > Chordata > Actinopteri > Cypriniformes > Cyprinidae > Spinibarbus > Spinibarbus caldwelli. The sequence goes on along the minus strand of CM077228.1, from coordinate 4,339,951 downwards.
TTGCAATGCATAATAGCGGCTCCCTGATTCCCATAATTTTATATACAGTATGATGATCACCCAATGATAAAACTGAGAGGGAAAGAAATATATATTTTCCTACCATCTCGTATTTATTCTCCGCAGTGAGTCAATGTCATGAACGTAAGGGCAGAGCAAGTTTAAATATCTTTCTAGTCTATATTTCCATCTTGTAATCCCGCTGTTTTGGGTATTTAAAAAAAAATAAAAAATAAAATAAAAAATTATTTGTAATAGAGCAGACACTGACTGTTATTCATGTATTTATGGCCTTATTTGGCGAGACGGCAGACGCTGAAAACACTGCGCGCTTCAGTATGTGTGTAGTAAACGAAACTGCGCGTCTGTGCATTCATTCATAACGAGACACGCAGGATTCATATTTAAATGGTATTTTTGCAGCTTAATATTTACAGATACTAGTTCATATCAGATTTGATTTAAGTGTAATGACCTACTTTTGATTTATTCATCCAAACTTTGACAAATTCAGTGACATTCCGCGTTATACAGTAAATTCTATTTTTATAACTAGATTCCGCGATTCCGTTCGCGTTTTCCGCATCGCAGAAATCATAAAGCTTGTTTTTTTAATGTTTTTATGAAATCTCTGTATTGCTCATATCATCGTATTATTTACTGCCATGCGAGCCACAAATTAAAGCTTGGTGAGCCGCGCAATGAGTAGCCCCGTTCAGACTATACGATTTTTTTTGTCGGTTACGACAATCACTGTGTCAGATTATGCGATTTTGACTCATAAAATCTTGTGTCGTGAACAAGACACAAGAACTTGTGTCGTCATTAACGATACTCGGAATTTGTGCTCTGCGTTTAACCCATCCAAGTGCACACACACAGTAGTGAACACACACCTGGAGCAGTGGGCAGCCAATGCTGCGGCGCCCGGGGAGCAGTTGGGGGTTTTGGTGCCTTGCTCAAGGGTCTCACCTCAGTCGTGGTATTGAGAGTGGAGAGAGTGCGGGTTCACTCCCCCCACCTACAATCCCTGCCGGACCTGAGACTCTAACCCACGACCTTTGGGTTACAAGTCCAACTCTCTATCCATTAGGCCACGACTGCCCCGTCTTGTCATAAAAAAAGCCCAAAAAAGAAAGAAAACCTGACAATGGACACAAATCTGGATTGCATGAAGAGGATGGTATGGACTGTCAAAGAGAACTGAGGTAAAATAGTTTTTATTTGACCTTTTTTCACTGTGTCGCGGTAGTCCCTCATCATAAATGCAGGAGTATTGTTGTTGTAGCTCCACGAACATTTCCTCCATTGTAAAATTACACCTAGCAAGACCGATACGTTGTCTCTCTTTCGTTTCGGCTTGTTTGAAAGCTTGCACAAAGGCGCTTCTGTGCTCCTATTGGCCAGTGTCACAGATGTGATTGAACTTGTGTACGACGGAAAAAAAAAAATTAAACATGCTAGTCTTTCTGTGTTGACGTCGTGAAGCATCGCAGAGGTGTCGTGCACTATGACACACTACACGAGATGAAACGATTGAATCGTGCGTCCCGACGCCCATTGTCGTTTACGAATCCCCACGACACCCTACGTCAAGCAGATCGTGGCAAAATCGGGCTAAAATCGTGTAGTCTGAACAGGGCTTAAAACACAGCTTTAAGGGATACGCAGTACACGTCATTTTCTTTCCGAACACGTTGGGATGCGGCGGATTGCGGGGGGGATCACGAAACCCTACCTAAACTCTAACATGGCAAACGCGCGGGGGGAGGGCTGAGCCCATTCGGACTACGGGAGCCCAGAGGGGAGCGTCGGCGGATGTTAAAGAGAAAACCGATTTTCATTCAAACAAATCGACGTAAACTACACATTCAAGTTAATCGATAAAATCGATTTATCGCCCAGCCCTAGTTGCAATCAATTTATTTTAGCTACATTTAAATAAACAAATTTTGCTGAAAGTTAGTCAACTAAATTTGTTTATTTAAATGTAGCTAAAATAAATTGATTGCAACCGCTTACCTTAAAAAAAAATTAGTATCATTTTTTTCAGTGTGGCTGTCATTATAATTTAGGAAGGGTTTAATTAATTTTGCATCAAAAAAAACCTGATCTAAATTTTTTTTTTAAGACTTATTTTTGGAATTTTCACCTTTATTATGCCAGGACAGATCAGAGCTGACAGGAAGCGAAGTGGGAGAGAGATACCCTGATCTAAAATTACTCAAACTCAACATCCCAAGGCCAAATAAATAGATAGATAGATAGATAGATAGATAGATAGATAGATAGATAGATAGATAGATAGATAGATAGATAGATAGATAGATAGATTAAAAAAAATAAGTAAACAGCAAAAAACAAATGATTACTTTGTAACTAGCACTATAATTCAGCTTCATGGGGAGAATTTTACAATTCTACAAACATGTAAAGCCATTATTTCCTCCATCAGCCACTCACTCTTATGTATCAGCACTGGACATCTGAAAACTCACACAGCTGACCACGGCAAGGATAATATTAAAGGTCAAAGCTGAAGAATCTATGACCTTGCTATTATCATGCATTACACTCAAGAAAGGGCTTTCTGGAGATTTGTAGCTTCCCTCACAGTTCAAACAACCAAAAATGACAGAAACTCGGCCAGCAGGAACTACCTGAGAGGATGGACTGGTTCTCCAACCCCCCACATTCTGAACCACATGCTGCCAGCAACAGCAGAAAAATTACAGAGGCCCACCGGACCACATCCTCATGGTGGGCTGACCGAGCGATCCGGTTTAAAACTAACGTTGTGCTTCCAGTCGGTGTGTGAGCTCCATGTAGAAAAAGCTCCCTAACTAGCAAAACTGCTGACAGGATACTAACAAAAAAAGGACAAGTTTGAAATCACAAACTCATGGTTCTGTGATTCACAGCAGTTAAACTGAATCCTCAGAGAGATGTGGACAACACACCCACTTCAATCATGCCACAACACGCTGTTTGAATATAAAAAGACTTACAAAATAAATATGTCAAAAGGTGACTAAGCCTTTGGGATGCAAACATATGATAAGCAGCGTCATCATCCAATGTGAGGCAGTCAAGGACTTGTGTCATGCAAGAGAAACTATGAATTTTGGGCGACAAGTCTGGCGACTCAAACCTGGTTCCTGTTTCGCACAGAGGAATGAGGCTCTTTGGAAACCCGCATGCCCTCATGTGAAAAGGGAAGCTACCTGAAGAACACAACATTCGTGTAGGAACAGAACAGGTAACGCAGTGGAATGAGGAAACAGAAAGTCAAACGAACAGGTGAGCGAGAGCAGCACGAGACGCTGGACTACACCTGGACTGAACATTACCCAGATAAAACTCCAGTCTAATTTGGGTATCAGCGTGTTACGCAACAACAGCCTGAGGGAAATCTGATTACACTGATGATTAAACGAAACAATAAGGGAACGTGTCCGTAGTGCACTAAAAAAAAAAACTTGAGATCAAAAAGGTAACGATTACCTATCGCTGCATAATAATAAAGTGCAACTTATGATGAATAAGGGTCAAAGATAAAAAGCGGTTTTCAAGCACCAAAAAAATTTATGTATTTTATATACATTGTGTTATGTTTATTTTCATTATTATTATTAATTTAAAACATAAAAAAAATTGTTGCAATTTTACTTTCATATATTTAATAAGTATACTTGTCAGAATCGGTTTCATTTTTATATTTTTTTCCATTTATTTATTTGTTTTATTTTTTACATAAATTTATTATGCTGAATGACAGTGGAACATTATTTCACACATTTTCACATTTTATTTTCACAAAAGTTATTTGAAACATGAAAGTAGACACTTTACTTGCATTTAATATGCTTTTATGTATATAAAATCACTTTTGTAAATTTTATTTGATGAAGACACCAAACTGGGACGTCTCATGTTTGACCCATAAACACATAAATCATCAGGGCTGATTATTTTGTGATTGTCTGTCAATTATGTACTAATATTATACAGTAAATATTGTGTAAAATTAGAGAAATGTGCATAAAATTGCCCTATATAAGCCATATCAGTCAATGTTCAATGTCTTTTCCATTTGCTCCTCCCAATCTTGAATATTTGGTTACATTTCTGACAGTTTAACCAGACACACCAACGACAACAGTTTCTTCATATGAATCATCTAGTTATGAAAACCTGGTTTATGGTCACTGCACACACAGTGTAGAATTGGAAATGTAAAGGTCAGTGTCTCGTATTGGAAACCAGGGCTATTTTATGTGAATCCGAAAGTTTTATGAAGTGCTGTCAGGTGACGGGATTCATCTGTCATAAACGCAGGTCAATAAATCAAGCTGTGAGAGGAACATAAAGTCATGTGCCAATATGATTAAAACTCCTAATCAAGTTCACCTACCATGATCATCTTTAATTAAATAAGATGAACTATTGATGCAAAGGCGCACGACTCATTTATATGGTCTGGTACGTAAAACTTTATAGCTCTCATTATATTTTAGGAACGAGGTCATCATATTTGCTTCGAAAAGGGTGAAAACCCCTCTCTCTCTCTCTCTCTCACACACAAGCTCACCTGAAACTTTGAACGCATTCTTGATACAAAAACACCAAAAAATGTCAGATCGATGCGCGTGTTAAACTTTGATGATTTGTCAACTGGACACAGTGTATGTCTGTATTCTGTTAATGGATTATCCGAGTGTTACATTCCAGTGAATCATTAGTAACACTGTATCGAGTCGATAATATCACACAGCATGATTGAACACTAAGTTACCTGGCAAAGAAATCAAGCAAATGCTTGAGAACTTACGGTGCATTTCCTGCCCAGATGGTTGAAGAGCACTTCGTTTTCTTGATGGGTGAGAAGAATGGAGCCAGCATTGCTCGAAGGCCTCCTGTTTAAAGGTGGACCGCTCATTTTTGACAATCCGATGGTGTGAACTTGTGATCAGGAAGTGTTAAACAGAAAATATGTGCTCATTGATCTCTGATCACCGCAGCTCGGATCCGGAGGCTCTCATAATCAGACCTGTGTGTTTCGGCCGTGTGTGTTGAGAGAGGTCTTGTGTCCTAGAAATAAATCCTCGTTTGCTTGTCCAATGTCGTCTTGAGACTCGAAACTTTCGTATGAACTCCTGTGCACCGAGCTTTCGATCCAACATGGCAGTGCCACCGTTGCGCATGACACTGAGACGCGGCGAATTTACAAACCCTACTACGGCGAATGCACAGCTTATGAATATTAATGACGCGCCGTGGCGTCCGATAAGTAGCCGTAGCTGATTGGCTCAGGGCGGGCTTTGGTAGCGAGCGTTAGTCATTTGGCGAATCAGAGAGTCGCGGGGCGTGGCTTATGAATATTGAATGAGTTACGTAACTAGACGCTCCAGGAAGGTTACCAGGCAACGTTAGCATGAGCTAAGAAATAACTATGAGCAAAGCCTTCGCTATAGTAGGATACAGGTCGCGATTAGTCTACTTATTACGTAAAAGAGTCTTTTAAATGCTTTTAAAATTGGTTATTAGACCGCTCTAGCCTTATAAATCGCAGTCAAGGAATATCTGACAATGATAAAAAAAAAAAAAAAATAACAGTTTCACAAAGGAATGCAGTGTGGGCGGAGCTGTGACGTGGAGTCAAGTGGGTGATTTTTTAATTGTAAGTAATTTTACAAATATTTTTAGCAATGCAGTAATAAGCTTTGAAGCAAGCCTTCCTATACAAACAACAACAGTACAAAAGAAAAGGAAGAAAAAACAAAATAAAAGAAGAGGAAATAAGCCATAACAATAAAGCCAAGCTTAATCAGAGGAATGTGACTTATAAGGCCGGTTTGCACATGAAGTCCAAGCCAACAAAATGAACAATCAAAATAACAATTGTTTCTTATTAAAAAAATAGCACTTGACCTTCTTTTGACCTTTGGACTCGTTAACACTGTCGGCCTGTTTACTGGTGTAATCAGCAGTGCATTAAGTATGTCAAAATACAACAAAAGGTGGATATGTCTTCTGATTTGGACATTTAAAACAATAATGAAGCCGTATGCAAATGGTCATGGTGATAAGCCATATGCAACGTGTCTGTGCTTTCAGCTTAGGTAATATGTTGACGTTAGTAGGCTGTATATGATGAGTGAATTCAAGTAATTTACAGAAACACCTCAGCTATGTGGATTGAGAATGTTTGTGCGTAAGGGTTGATGTGGTGAAATATTTGCTGCTGACAACACTTATGTGTATTTCCAGTCCCGGCTTGAAGTTAATCACTCCCAAACATGGTTGAGTTGTGAGGTAAATAGACAGAAACCTGAAAAACCAGTTAGATATGCAGCCTACTTTACTATATGAGAGAGAGAGAGAGAGAGAGAGAGAGAGAGAGAGAGAGAGAGAGAGAGTCAGTCAGTGGGTCAGTATTAGACAAAACTGAACATGTGAAAAGAAAGGAATGAAAACACGTTCATTAAAAAAAAATAGGAATTTAGCTGCTTCTAAATCAGCGAGTGGAAATTAATTAAGTTGATACTGTCATCTTTAAAACTTGAGTTTTATGTTTGATTAGGGACTAAGCAACAAAGGTGCATAAGCACCTATTCCATTTTTAAGTTTCTATCTATCTATCTATCTATCTATCTATCTATCTATCTATCTATCTATCTATCTGTCTATCTATCTGTCTGTCTATCTATCTATCTAATCTATCTATCATTAATTATTATTATTATTATTACTATTATTATTATTATTAGTTTTTCTGAGTCTGTATCAGTTCCTAGAACCATATGGTAAAATTATGACATTTGGCCTACAAAAAAACAAACAAAAAACCCTACAGTGGCACCAGCAGGTCTAACTGATGACAGCACCACCTACTGCTCAAAATAATACATCTACTCATAACCTCATATTCTGTGACCAAACAAATCTACTCAGCCTTGAATCACTTGAATTTATTATTGTTTATTTAATGTGGTATAAATAAATGTGCCAACTTACAGTTTAAAGAACCAAAGAAACTCCAAAGTAATCTAATACACAGCCAGAGTCATGTTTTCATTGAAAGCGAGGGAATCAAACTGCTTGCTATTACCATTTACTGTAAACACACCTAAGACTGACATTTGCCACACAGAGGATGATAAGAGCTCCTTATCAGAAATCATATAAGTGTTGCATGTATCCATAGCTCTCTTAACCTTTCACTCGTATCTTCTCACTTTTTTAATTCAGGTTTCCCGTGCAACTTTCCACTTTACTATTTTTTTTGTCTCTTTGAGTTCTCACCTTTGCATGTTTCCTCGTGCTATATGAGGACTGATTGTGGGCAAGCATAATATTTGCTCTATAGTGTTACGCTGACAACCAACGGACTTGGCCCTAGAAAGCTGAATGTGCTCATCTGAATTACTGCAGTATTAGATTATGCTTTTAGCTACCGTCCAGCGCATGCACATCAAGCACACAGATGGATAGTGTTCATGCCGCTTTTAAGTGGCAATTTTATTTTGTGGCCAGCAATGATTGCTACTATAACCTGAAAATTAAACCTGCAAAGAAAGAGACATGTAAATCATAATTATGAGATTAAAAAAATAACTTTGGGCAATTTCAGCCTTTTAAATCATAATTCTAGATTTTTATCTTATAATTTGATGTAGTATGTCATAATTATGACATTTTTTTCAATGTTTTTTTTCCTGTCATTATGACTTTTTATCTCATAATTTGGACTTTTTGTCATAATTTCAAACTTTTTATCTCATAATTGACTTATGAGACTTCAGTCACTGTTTTTACTATGGATGTGGATATCTTTGTCACTATTATTATTAGTTTAAACATTAACAGTCTTTACTATTAGGACATGGTTGCAAAATATGCTTGAAACAGCACTGGGAATTTACACTGATGTCAAAATATGCATTGCACATGCAGTGTTGTATTATTTAGTGTGAATCACGGCAGAAGAAATGTAGTGCAATACTGTTTAGCCAAACCCACCAGACTCATTTATTATAACTATAAAACGGGAGTGTATTGAGCTCAAAATCACACGTAAGTCCTGAAATGAGTACCAAGACAGCATCAATCATGCCTTCCCAGATTCAGCTGGTCCTGTAGGGTTAAAAAGGTCAATAGAAGACTATTTTTTTTTTTTTTTTTCCTGCACGGCTCCTGGAAGCAGTGCAGCAGCAGATCTCTGAGGGAATCTGCTTGAGTTATGTAATGTGTGTTGTGTTGCTCTGGTTGGATCTTCTACTGTAATTAGTAAAAAGAAAGAAAGAAAGACAAAGTAATAAAAACAAGAGACTTTGTGCTTTTTCGGAAGGTGAAGACCCAGATGATGTAAGGCTGTGTTACTAGACTGTTTGACAAGAGGAGAACATGCATGTGAGTCAGAGAGCAGCTGTGTGTTTGCCTGAAAACACTGGCCTCAGGACACAAACACACACACACACACACACACACACACACACACACACACACACACACACACACACACACAGAGAGCTGGTTTATAAGCATGAACACAGGCCAGGAGGAAGTAATGCATCAAGAGAAATCCCAGCATGCCCACACAACAAAAGTAACTGATTAAATAACAAAGAAAAATTATAATAGCGAGAAAGATAGAGACCAGTGACAAAGAAGAACATAGAAAGAAACTAGTGAGAAGTACATAAGCCCATTTCTGTCACAAGGAATAAATAAAAAAAAGCTTTGGTAAATCATATCTATGACATAGAAATCATAATCATGACATAAATGTCAAATTATGAAGTCGACATGTTTAACATTATAATTATGATATCTTTGTCAAACAATTGACATAAAAGAAAAAAAATATATGAGATAGTCAAAATTATGAGTCATTATGACGTCATTATGAGTCAAAATTATGAAGTCAACATGTTTAACATATAATTATGATTTCTTTGTCAAATAATTGACATAAAAAGTCAAAATGATAAAATAAAAATTTAAATATTTAATAATTATATATTATTTAATATTATATATGATGTAATAATTGTATATTATAGTCATAATTATGATTTTCCTATGTCAAAATAATGATGTAAAGTCAAAATGGTAACATATTCAGTCTTAATTATGAGATAAAAAGTCAAAATTACAAGAAAAAAGTCATTATGACGAGCCAAAATTATGACATAAATTTATTATTATTATGACCTTTTTGGTTAATTGTCATAAAAAACTTAATTATCATATAAAAATTCCAAAATTTTACTGCCATAATTACAACTTTCTTATGTCAAAATAATTGACAAAAGTAAAATGAGACAAAAAGCCATAATTATGACATAAAAAGTCAAAATTATGACATTAAGCCATAATTATGAGATAAAAGTCCAATTTTTGACTAGTTGGAAATTTTAGGTCATAATAATGACTTTATCTCATAATTTGACAGTATGTCATAATCAGTATTTTGTGTCAATTTCTACTTATGTTATAATTATGACTTTATCTCAAAATTGACTTTTAATCATAAGCATTGTTTCCTTATGTGGCAGAAATGGGTTTCCATATGAAAACATGAGATGTGACGGAGGGAAACCTTTTGGGAGAAATATCTTACATGAGACTTACAGTAAGAACTCCATTATAGAAGAGCAGCATCTGAACAACGAAATGTGATTCTGTCATTCAGACCTGGCCAAACATCAGCACTGAAGCGGACTGTCCTCTCAGTAAAGATGTCTAGCATCCTATTTCAGAAGCGGTGCACATGACTTTAACACCGCCAATGTAAACACTGAAGTCACATCCTGAAAATCAGCATAGTGTGGTGGGAATATTTGGCAGCTGAACCATATCCTGCACAGCTGACAGAATCAGCACTAACTAAATATTGACCTAAAGATGTCAGCACTGCACAGCAAGCAAATGTATTTCCTCAGTATTTGTTTGACCTTGTTTCTCGCTTTAGCAGTAAAAACACACCAGGCTGTAATTTTCTTCTTGTCCTCTGGGTGGCAGTGGACACCTTATTATTTGTCAAATGGGAACAGTGAACTTCCACCAAAGCACTAACACCATAAAATTCAACACCAGCAAGTTCGTAAAAAAGACTTACGAAAAATGTGTGATGTTGAGGTGTATTATGGAACAACTTCTGTGCTGAATTTTAATGTTAAGGGTTGGTGTTTTGAAATGAGCAATAGAAAACATGTCTAGAAAGTCACATTTCCTCTGTTTTGCATACTACACAAATACACCCAAATATATAAGGTATGGCGCCCTCTTATGGTAAATATGAATTGTTAGACACATTGCGTAATGCAAGTTAGCACACCTCATCACGACCTCTGCAAGAGTAGGCTTGTTTATGATACTTTTTGTCAAGTTTCTTAAGCAGAAGTGTTTCTGTCCAGACAAAAACAGAAGAAAAACAAGTGAGCAGAAGATATGCCTACTCAGTGAGGTTTCGTTACCTATTTTCTGCAGAACTGCAACTAGGTAGACTGGGTACAACTAGGTAGACTGGGTACAACTAGGTAGACTGGGTAGTATGATGGTTTATAGCAGACGTGTTAGTCAGAGTTCTATACTGTTTTTAATTTATTTCTTATAAACTGTTATATAATTAAAAATATTATCAAATATTTTATTTAATATATTATAAAATATTGGAAACATTTTATGTTCCTTTTAATTTTTCTAAGTTTTAGTAATTTTGTATTTATTATTATTATTAATTAAAATATGTCTATATAGTTTTTAAGTTTTAGTTTTTATTTTGAGTTTATTTAGTTTTTTATTATGTTTATTTATTAACTTAAACTAAATTAAATATAAATGTAGCCTTGGCAACTAGTTGAAATATTTAAATATTATTAAAAAAAATATTATTTGACATACATACAATATATAAATATGACTTGGTGATAAGACATCATTTTTAAGTTTATGTCCATCAAGTTCTAAATAAAAAGAGAAAATAATTTATATTAAGTATATCTTTTAATTCACTGCATTATCATAGGTAGCCTTTGTTACATGGTTATTTCATACATAAGTTTTTTTTTATGCTGTTTACTGCATCTATTTATTTTCTAAATTTATTAGATAATTTGCACACTATATAATGTATGTCAGGGGTGCTAAACGCTGAAAACAAGCCTTCGAGGCGCAGCTGAAGTATCAGATCAGTGTGACGTCACTGTATGTGTTTGAGAAGAGCATATGGGTCAAGAGCTGGGGTTACAGCCCCATTATTGTGAGCATGACGGGGATTTGGTTTCAGGATGTAAAATCACACTATCATTTGTCCTCACCTCTGTGCTGCTCTTCAGTAGCTGCAGGGCACTGTCGGTGAGAGCGTGGCGCTGGGGGCCACAGGAGCCGTGCTGTGGGGGGCCAGTGCTGATTACTGAGACAAGGCAATGAAACTTAATCAGTCAACAATTATACTGCTCTCCAAAAGTGCATTTAGATAATTACTGGTCTATCTATTAATTTTAATAGTCATTTAACTATCATTAACTAATATTATTATTATTAGTTTTTCTGAGTCTGTATCAGTTCCTAGAACCATATGGTAAAATTATGACATTTGGCCTAAAAAACAAAAAAAAAAACAAAACAAAAAAAAACCCTACCGTGACACCAGCAGGTCTAACTGATGACAGCACCACCTACTGGTCAAAATAATACATCTACTCATAACCTCATATTCTGTGACCAAACAAATCTACTCAGCCTTGAATCACTTGAATTTATTATTGTTTATTTAATGTGGTATAAATAAATGTGCCAATTTACAGTTTAAAGAACCAAAGAAACTCCAAAGTAATCTAATACACAGCCAGAGAGTCATGTTTTCATTGAAAGCAAGGGAATCAAACTGCTTGCTATTACCATTTACTGTAAACACACCTAAGACTGACATTTGTCACACAGAGGATGATAAGAGCTCCTTATCAGAAATCATTTAAGTGTTGCATGTATCCATAGCTCTCTTAACCTTTCACTCGTATCTTCTCACTTTTTTAATTCAGGTTTCCCGTCCAACTTTCTGCTTATCTATCTGTCATTGTTTCAATATAATTTATCTTATTATGACCAAAACTCTCTCTCTCTCTCTTTATATATAGTGAATAGGCATTTTTTTTTTAACCTATATTGTAATATATACTGTCAGAGCCAGTCTGCAGATTTGAGCTGACAGATTTCCCACAAAATTGCATATGATGATTTTTTTTTTCAGGTTCTTACTGATTCCATTCAGACGGAGAATACATGATATTTTGTTTGATAATTTGAGCAGATTCTAGAACACACATTTTTAATTTACATTTCTATACTGTGATAGTATTTATTAATATTTTGAATTTTTTATTTTATTTTATTTTATTTTATTTTATTTTATTTTTTTATTTGCATTTAGTTTGGTTTTATATATTTATAGATCCTTTTGCGTATTTTATTTCAGTTTGTTTCAACATTTATAATGTGTGTTTGATGTTTGTTAAGTTTACGTTGGTAAATATACCCCTGGTTTCACAGACGAGGTTTAAACCTAATCCCAGACTAAAATGTAAATCTGAGCTGTTTCAACTGAAAGAAACTTGCACTGACTGATCTTAAAATATGTCAGTGCCTTTGTTTTGTCTCAAGATGCACACCAGTAATTTTTTTTTTCTAAGGCACGTTTATAAAAACTACTTAAATGTCCTAATTGACCTATTGCCTAATCCTGATTTAACCTTTTTCTAACATATGTTCCGATTGGTCATGTACTCTTTTCCAGCCTTTAGAGATCAGAACTGCCCTAGCAACCACTTAGCAATTTCCCTGGCATTCACTTGCTATATCATATGCATGCTTTATCTGATCTGATCTACTTTATCTTTCTCTTTCTCAACCAGAATTCCTGTGAGTCTGTCTCTGTGCATCTCGATAGCCTCTGCAGCAACTTCCTGTGCACTGCATGAGAAACGACGACAGCTCTGACAGCTATACCTCCATCTCAGCGCTGACCTGGAAGTAATGACCTGAGCTTTGCCATGCCTGTGAACCACAAACTCTCACGATCACATGAGTATGCAGGGCATCTCTTCCCAAATTTACAATATGACAATAACGAAGGCCTAATATGGCCTGATATACAATACGAGAATTACTATGGCCATTAATATTACCTGATATGTTTTATTAGTATTATGGTACAATATTAGGGTTAACACATCAAATTTTATTTAATTTTTATCAAATTAAATTTTAATAGATGGACACTATTTTCATTAAAATTAGGCACATTTCCCCCCTAAAATCTAATTGGGTCCCACTTTATATTAGGTGGCCTTAACTACTTAAATCAAAAAATAAGTACAATGTAATTATTGATTTTATTGCAAAACACTTTTGCTGCTATTGAGGTGGGATACGGGTTGGGGACATGTTTGGTGGTATGGGTAGGTTTAAGGGTGGGTTAAGGTGTAAGGGATGAGTCAACAGTGTACTTATGTATGTAATTACAGAAATTACAGATGTTATTACATGCAGGAAAGTTTTTAAGAATAAGTACAATGTAAATACATGTATGTAAACAATAAGTGCATTGATGATTTAAAATGATTAATTTAAATGTAAGTACATTGTAGTTAAGGCCACCTAATATAAAGTGGGGCCTCTAATTGTATAATAATAATAATAATAACAATAATAATTCTTGAAGAATTCTTGAATCTTGAATTAGTTTTTATTTCTATATTTCTTTTTCTATATTTTCAATTTTTAATTTTCAATTTTTAATTTTAATGTACATTTTAGTAATTTTTTTACATGCTTTTTGCCTTTTTAAACATTTCTCTCCAGCTTTTTAAAAAGTTTTTAATTTAATATTTTATTTATTTCAGCTTTTTTCAGTTTACCTTTTTATAGTGTTGTCTTTAGTTCACAGTAAGAAACACTGATGACAAATGCAGTTTGTTGTACTGCCTTTATGTTGATTTAAATAAAAAATAAAAACATTTAATTACAGTAATTATCAATGTTATCATGATGTATATAATTGAAAAATTGTGGGATTATTTTTGGATTGGATTTTTTTTTTTATTGAATTTGTTTATTGAAATTACAGAAATGAGAATTGGTAGAAAATTGCTTAATTACACAATGCAAAAAATAAAATAAATAAATAAAAACAATGAATGTTGCCAAAAATCGCTTTAAATCAAAATCTAATTTCTTCTTTCGTTTTTGAAATATGACCTATCCATGAGTCGTGTTATGTGAGATTCACACTTTAAAACTATTTCTGAATTTCTATTTCAGTTACTGATCAAACTATTGATAAATCAGTAACATGAATACATCACAGTTCCTCTTATCAGATTTATGGTGAAACACATTCTGATCCAGAGTGAGACGAGAGCGAAAGCCTGCAGCTTTCTGCGGCCCTGCGTATGGCGCTTTGAATATCATTTGACTATTTAAATATAAAGTGTAAATATTATGGTTGGGTGTTGAGACTGAGAACTGCTCATTTGCTGCATTTGGCACCTTTGAGAAACACTTCCTGAAAGATTGCATTCTGTACACACTGATTACAAATTTAGTTTCTAAACAGATTACTAGTAATTCACAAGGGAAGAGACAGATCCATGTGCACTGCTCATTAATGAACGGCAGATGTTTTCTTCTGAGTACTTAAAGCTTGGGCTGAAAGAAGGCGACGAGGGCATTCAGTAAAGCCCTGTTAAACACTAAAGCAGATTAGAGCTGATGCTTTATCCTTTACTTATGGCAAGAAAATGTCCTTAGACCAACCTTGAATAGCAGCCATGCATTCTTTGTTTTAGGAACAATGTCACATGTTATGCATTGCAACGCACCCTTAATTTAAATGTAAGTACATTGTAGTTAAGGCCACCTAATATAAAGTGGGGCCTCTAATTGTATAATAATAATAATAATAACAATAATAATTCTTGTATAATAATAATAATAATACCACATTGGCAATCTTCTCTACAAATTGCCCAAATAACAGGGAACGTTCTCAGAACGTTCTGGGAAGGTTCTCCCAAAATTATGAACAAACATTCTTCCAGGAATGTTAATAGAATGTTCATTCAAATTTATCTGGTCTTTAATAACGTTCTCAAAATGTTCGCACAAATATGTTTTTTATACATCATTTGTGGAACTTTTTTTCTGAAACATTTAATTAGACGTTCGTCTAATGTTTTTTAAATGTTACTAGGCTACTTGTTTCAGAACATTCAGAGAACATTCAAAGTTAATTCTCATCTTGTTTATTAAATGAAAAATATTAAATGGAATGTTCCCTTAACATTTGTACATAGATTTTTAAAAATGAAAAAAACTGGACATTTAGAATTTTGAATTAATATTTCTTGTTTCAGAATGTTCAAAGAACAAAGTTAACATTCTCATAATGTTTGCAAAATTATATACAATATAGTATACGAATGACACGAATGGTTATATGATAATGTTCACTTTTAAAACATTTAAAAAACTGAGATTTTGAAGGTTCAGAAATAGTTTTCATAATTTTTAAAACCTCAAATGTCTGTCTAAAAAACATCTAACATTGTTTAAATGTTACTACTTTCAGAATGTTTAGAGAACATTCAAAGTCAACATTCTCATAATGTTTGCAAAATGATATACGATGTGGTATACAAATTATATACGAATGGTTATAACCTAGAAAAAAACATTAAAAAATGGATTTTGTGATGGTTTCGAAATGACATTTTCTTAAGAGGTTAACATATATTTAAAAACGCCTCAAATGTCTATTTAAAAAGCCTTACGACTTCACATTCAACATTCAAATTCAATGTTTTTATAATGTTTGCAAAATGATAAAATGGAATAGAACATTCTTATAACCAAGAAAAAACGTTTCAAAACATTTAAATTTTTTTACATTTTTTTTGAATGTTCAGAAATAACGTTTTTTCATAACCTAATGGAGAAATTGGCAAAATGTTCTCAGAACATATTTTTCATAGCTGTGTGTGAATGCTTTAAGACATTCTGTCAGTGCAGAGCCATTAAGCTGATCACCCCTTCTAGTCTGTTGAGTCTCAAGGGACAAGAATCACACGGGACGTGTATGTAAACCAGACCGTGGCTGTTTTGTTTCTTGACATCAGATATGGAAAATATGCAGGTCCCTTCAGTAACAGCCAAATCTCTCCTGCCCTGACCAGAGTATTGAGAGCACAGTCACCACGGCAACACTGAAATACAACCCAAAAATACACAATACGTCACGTTTGATCTCTTTAATTTGATCAGTGTAATTAGTGTATATAGTCTGAAATGAGACAAAGATGTGCTACAAGTTTAAAATGCAATAAATTAAAGAAGTGCATCAAATGATTTCTATCATTCTAGACTCAGACTAACATCCATAAAATGATCTAGCTGTAGGACTAATTACATGAACAGACAGGAAAATTATAAAGATCATCACCAACCCATTCCTCCAATTATACAAAACGTTCCTCCTCAAAGTCAGTGGGACAAAACAGTACATTTGAGCAGCTGCCGAGAGTCCTTACATCAACAAGTGACCACATGCATGAATGAAAAAGATTTCAGTGACTTTTATGTAGTATAGAAAGCTGTCCATTCTGCTCACAGGACAAAATGAGGATTTTTTTTTTTTTTCTAAAAAGTTGCTAAAATCACAGAGTTTTGAGGCTGATGTATAGAATAGTTCACACAGAAATGAACATTTGCTTAATATGTGCTCACCCTCAGGCCATTCAAGATGTTGATGAGTTTGTTTCTTCATCAGATTTGGAGAAATGTAGCATTGCATCACAATGGATCTTCTGCAGTGAATGGGTGCCGTCAGAATGAGAGTCCAAACAGCTAAAAACATCACAATAATCCACACCACTCCAGACCATCAGTTAACATCTTCTGAAGTGAAAAGTTGGTTGTTTCCAGCTGAAATACGAGTCCTCTATCCATAATATTGCTTTCTCCAGTGAAAAAGTGGTCTTGTCTGAATCAGGAGAGAAATCTGCACAGATCAAGCAACGTTTGCAAGCTAAAACAGTCCAAAACAGCTCTAAACAAATATCTAAGTGGAATTTGATGTAAGAGGACAGCAGGAGTTGGACTTTTTCACTGGAAGAAGCGTTATTGTGCATTATGGACTGTTTCTTAAATACATATACATCTTCTCACTTCAGAAGATGTTAACTGATGGACAGGTTAATTGTGGATTACTTGTGGATTATTGTGATGCTTTTATCAGCTGTTTGGACTCTCATTCTGACCATTCACTGCAGAGCAAGTAAGCAAGTGATATAATGCTAACTTTCTCCAAATCAAATGAAGAAACAAACATCTACATCTTGGATGTCCTGAGGGGGAGTAAATTTCAGCAAATTTTCAGTTTTGGGTGAACTATCCCTTTAAAAATTCATTATTCTAAGCTTTGGCAGTTTCTCTCCAACAAATTTTTTGGAAAATGAATAATTTTTCACAAAGACAAGGAATATAGATAAATTCAGTCATATGTTCAAGAACAACTACTCTTTTGAGGGATAACAGTAGTTATTCACAGTGCACGGTGGTCATATGTTTAATAAAGTTGGACCGTTATGAAAGTCTCAGTATTTTGAGACAACGTTGTTCATAAATGCTGAGCTTTAGCTGCCGTAAGTAGCTCGATTACAAATCTGTTTTCTTTATTCCTCAAACTCTGCACCTTGAGGCCTCGTTTTTATAGTAGATGAACTGAGATGCGCCTGAACTCGTTTCTGTACAGATGTAATACTTCTAAAGAGTTTCGATTACAGAAATCCAGCTGCCTAGAAGTGTTGATGAAGGCACTCAGTTGCTCTCGTCCTGTATAAAGCTAAAGGAATCGCTCCGCAAAGAGTCACAGTTTATCTCACAATCAGTTTTGCTACGGTGTGAGCAGAGCGGCTCATTATCAGGACGAATGCTGCTGTCTCGACATGCAAAATCCTGACGCATGCAGTTACGACGGGAGATCGTCCTCATAAATCCCATCATGCAGTAAAACTATCATCCAGATGCCCAATATTCAATAACCATCAAAGCCCAGCAGTGTTATTTGTGTTAGTAATTTGTGAAATCCTGCTGTGTGTGTGCAATGGCAGTTCATAAGGTTTATCATAAACACATTAGGTTTAAAAGCACATTAAGACTGCTAATGCAGCTACCCTTGTTTCTCTGAGGAAACGTTTCTCTGAGGGTGTAACGCTGGTACAAAATTCCCCCTGAGAACCAGCAATTTATGGGTTTTCTTGTGTTCATACCTCTGAGAACATGTGTGTCTGTCCGTGTGAGCACATCCTGGGCTTTCCTGTCATACCAAATGTTTGGAGGTTTTGGCCAGTAAGGTGAATTATTACTAAGCCACCTCATACAATAAACACATTCAAATAAAGTCGGAGAGAACAGGGCTAGTTTTCGCACATGAAACGTGTCACACAGTCACATCAGAGTAACTACTATTTCTGTCTTATAATATTATCTATCTTGTCTTTGAAACAATTTTCACTCAGAAATTGTTAGTAAATTTCACAAATAAGTGCAAAGAAACAGCAAGTGACGCACTGAATTAAAAGGGAAATTTTAAAGATGAAAGACTTGTATTTTGGGTGGGGGGTGGTGGGGGGGGATGTGGTCCACCTGTTTCATTTACTTAGAAAAATTGTTTTTAGCAAAATATTGTTTTTAAAAATTCAAAAATAAGTTAATATTATATATATTTTTTTAATAAAGTTGTCACAGTTTTATAAGGGAAAGCTGTCACATATGTATTAAACATTGTAATTTTACAGAATGAATGTTATTATTAATTTTAATAATAAATTAATATAAAAATTCTAAATTATAAAATAATATTAAATATTCTTACAAAGTATATAACACTAATATTATAGCATTTTTAGCTACTAATGACTAATATACTTTTTTATAAATACTATATATTCTATAATATAACTACTATTTGGCTAAAACAATGATATTTGTCTATGTTAACATTTTTATGGTTTCATGTATTTTTTGTGCTTCACAATTATTTTAACATTTAAATATAGAAAAAAAGCTATTTAACAGCCTATGATATCCTAACAGAAGTCAGGTTCTCATTGTGACAACTTGCCCCACTTATAGTGTTTAAAGGACAGTATATTTTTTCTGAATCCTACGGTGCGTCTTGATACCAAAATTGACTTCCAAAATTAAACCTGGAGTGACAACTAGCCCTGACTTCCCCTTTTGAAAAAAGCTTCTTAATTCTTTCTCAAGCATCAAACATTCAAATGCCTTTCTGCTGGTCCCAGGAGGGTATGTTAGGAAAAGCCCACATGCAGTTTGTCCTTCTCCAGCTTCCCTTTTGGCAGCAGGCGTCCATTGGCGCCAGCGTTTGGCATCTCCTCGTCATTCCTATCATTGCACACAACCCTCAGCAGAACATTCGACAAGATGTCTTGATACAGACTCAGACAGACCCATCCTGGAAGATACAGCAACGTCACCAGTCCCATGAAATTGAGAGGATAGTGGGAATAGTCCCAGGAACAGGCGTCATACTGTCTCAGAGCGAAGCCCCAGCTGAACTCCCACGTGTAGATGAAGCAGATGTAGATGGGAAGTCGCTGCAAGGTTCCCCATCCTCTCCTGAAGTGCAGATGGAGGTAGAGTTTCTCCACCACGAAGCTGCAGCTCCCATACATGAGGAAGGACCACAGGGACGTGTGGCCCCTCAAGGTCCGGTCCGCTTTCTCAAACAAGTTGAACACAGAGGTGAAGAGCACCTCGTCCAGAAAGCCATGCATCCCGAAGAACACGAAGCGCAGGACGCCGGGTAACCCGTTCGGGCGAGATGACCTCAATAACACCCGCTTGTCCTGATACTGCAGACGCAGGAAGCCTTTATGAAAGACATTTGTGAAGTACAAAGCCAGGATGTAATGCACAACGAGCTGCGTGACGGAAACCACTCTGATGTTCTCAGTGCAGGTCACCACATTCCCTATTAAGATCTGCAGGCAGATGTATAAGGAAGGGTAGAAGACGAGGTGGAAGACGACAGGTCGCTCTTGGAAGCATCTTTTTTGCAGGTAGATCTTCTCCAAAACCAGATGCGTAACAGAGTGCACGACGCACAGATACGGAGAGGAGAACCCCAGCAGTTTGAGGTCGTTGTCATCCAGGAACCGGCGCGCGGAGGACAGCAGGATGTCCAGCGTGACTCCGTGCATCCCGAAGAAATACATGCGCATCCACTGCGGTAAAGCAGGCTGCGCTCGCCGGCTGTCCGCTCGTCTCGCCGTCTTCATCATCATCATCGTATCTGTCCCCAAAAGCACTCAGATGTCGACGCGTCTTTGTCTGGCGGTCATTTTACGCCACGACTCGCCAGTGATGAAAACCTCACTAACCGCATTTCTTCTTGCACGATCATTGGAAGGGGCGAAATGGGCAGAGAAGAAAAGACACAGACATAATAAAACCCACCACAAGATGGCGCTGTCCTATTCATCTAAACCTATACAAAATAAAACGTCTCAAAAATGCCATAACAATAC
This sequence comes from Spinibarbus caldwelli, assembly GCA_039654775.1. Classification (NCBI taxonomy): domain Eukaryota; kingdom Metazoa; phylum Chordata; class Actinopteri; order Cypriniformes; family Cyprinidae; genus Spinibarbus; species Spinibarbus caldwelli. The sequence goes on along the minus strand of CM077228.1, from coordinate 4,319,336 downwards.
GGCATTATACACAGTTCTGCACATCAACGCTATATTATATTATATTATATTATATTATATTATATTATATTATATTATATTATATTATATTATATTATATTATATTAATAATTTTATATATTAATAATTTCATTTTATTGTTTGATTTATTTTATTTTTGATTTATTTTATAAAATAGTGTACTATTATATCATATATAAAGTATATACTATTATATATTATATCAAAATTTATATATATGATTTTTTTTTTTTATATTTTTACTATTGCTGCATTTATATTATTTTAGATAGTTTTATATTTAATTATATTTTTTTATTTTATAAAAATACTATATTACATAAATATATGTATTTATACTTTATAAATACGTTATCTTTATCATACACACACACACACGTTATCTTTAATATGTATATATATTAGTATGTATATAGATTAGTGCTGCCAAACTATTAATCGTGATTAATCGCATACAAAAAAGTTTTGTTTGCATAATATATGTGTGTGTTCTGTGTATATTTATTATGTATATATAAATACACACACATACACATGTATTTTCAAAATATTTACATGTATTTACATGTCTATATTTATATTCATACAATTTATATTATAAATAAATATATTTAATATATAAACATAACACATTTTTCTGTTTCCCTCTTATGAACTGGAGTAGTATCTCTCTCTGGCATTAGACATTCGTCAACCTAAATCTCAATTCCTTCATCATTCCACAAGGGACACTTTCCTCTGGGCTAAAAATGTCTTTCATCCATATTTGAAAGCCCACTATGCTCTCAGATTCATTGATCACCTTGGTATTGTAAAGTTGTAATGTAATTCAACACACTATTTTGTGTTTCACTGTGCAACATAATAATGGCAAAAAATGTAATGCTTTTTTGTTTTTTTAATTCTTACATTTTTACAATAGCTGTAGCAACACTGCAATTCTTCCCAGCGGCCACTAGATAGAAGCAAAGTGAGATTTTAACTTAAACCCATGGCCCTGCACCACTGCCCTTAGGAAAGAAAACATAATTGTATGTGAACGGCAAATTATTAGCAAGCTGGTACATGACAGGGTCTTTCAGAGCATTACAGCAATGCTGAAAGCAATAAATCGCTTTAATTTATCCCAGCATGGGCACAGCATTTCAGAGTAGCACCAAATGATCTTCATTATGAAATCTCTATTCACCCCTTGGAAAGCCTGGTTTGAACATGTTAATATGTTATCAGACATTCTTTTGTTTGTTTGGTTTTTCCCTACTGTATATGGACATCCCGGGTGTTTGGATGGTTTGTTCACTTACGCTGTAATCACTTTAAAATAGGCCATTTGTATCGACTTATGTATGTTTATCTCGATTCAAATTCGCAGTTTTAAATCACGTTAGGCGTTAGTCAGGGAAGTGCCATATTTATTTTTTGACAGGAATGAAAACGAGGCCGTGAGGAATAGATGTATAGGCCTATGCATTCAAGCAACACACCAGATATTCAGCTGATGAAATGTTTTTACGAAAGAAAAAATTAAATATGGCGTCTAACCTGATAAGGGACCCAAAACTGAAAATGTTGTCATTAATTACATTAATTACCCTCATGTCATTCCAAACCCATAAGACTTTGTTCGTCTTCGGAACACAAATTAAGATGTTTTTGATGAAATCAGAGAGCTTTCTGACCCTCCATAGAGAACAACGCAACCGACACGTTCAAGGCCCAGAAAGGTAGTAAAGACATTGTTAAAATACTCCATGTGACATCAGTGGTTCAACCGTAATGTTATGAAGCCACGAGAATACTTTTTTTGTGTGTGATAAAAAAAAAAAATGACTTTATTCAAAAATTTCTTAGTAGCCTACCCTTGCTGTCTACTCTTACAAAAATTAACCATGGTTTTATTGTAGTAAAAGTGTAGTAACCATGTTTTTTTGGCGTATTGATTACCATTTGTATAACCACAGTTTTCTACAAATACCATGGTTAAACTATGGTTAGTGTAGCAAAACCATGGTTAATTTGTGGTTATCATGGTTTAACTATAGTAACCATGGTTTTTGGTTTAATTTGTAGTAAAACCATGGTTAATTTTCATAAGGGTATTGAGTGTCAGAAACCTCTTGGATTGCATCAAAAACATCTTAATTTGTGTTCCGAAGATGAACAAAGTCTTATGGGTTTGGAATGACATGAGGGTGAGTAATTAATGATAGAATTTTCATTTTTGGGTGAACTATCCCTTTAAATAATTTGCAATTTCATTCCAGCCCATGTAAAAATAATGTCCCATCAGTTTTAAGACAGTATGAATGCATTTTACACTACACTGTTCACAGAAACCTCTAGTTCATTCATACAGGATATATAAGCTTGTCTCAGCTAGTAACAGTAACCAAGAGGTGTGGAGTTTAGCGAAAGGCCAAATACATTTGACAAACATTATATATATCACCTTATTTTGCAATGCAGAATAAGCTATTGATCAGCAGTAAATGGTAAACTATTTGTGCTTAACAAGTGGTAAACCAATGTGTTTATAATTCTGACAATGCATTAAAATAGTATGACAATAAATACCAGTTAGTAGTGTAGCATAGCTAAAAATTACTAGAAACAGATGACACCGCAAGTCTCGCACATTCAATGCCTGTTTTTACGTTAAAAATAAAGTGGATAGGATGTACTGTAAAGCTGGTCTGAGTTAGAAGCAGTAACCAAGAGGAGCAGAGCTTAACTAAAGGTAATTTTCATTTAGCCAGAGCTGTTCGCAACCATTCTGTTCAGACGTATTCACCTCATTTTGCAATACGGAATTAAGCTATTTTCTGTGAATGTGCGAGACTTTCGATTCGTTTGCCGCTATTGGTAAACAACTACAACTAGCTATAAGGATAAAGTGTAGTAGACTGTAAAAACTATTTGCACTACAAACCAGTGTGTTTATAATTACGACAATACATTAATACACATATATCCACAAAAAATAAGTTTTTATTATTTATAGATATGATTAACATGATTGATTGTGTCATCTATATTGTGCTGTCAGGCCTGTGAAAAGATTAACTCAGTACATAGATATCTAAAAATGTAATTTCAGATCCCATTTCCTCCAATTTGTGTCTCTTATTGGTTTGAGTGGCTCTGTTTAGTGTCAGAGGGGCGCGGCCGGGTCACGAGGGGGAGGAAAAAACAAAGTCCCACGAGGGGTTTCACTCTTGTTTACTGTTGCTTTATTAGGCATTCCCTTCACTTCCTGCTCTCCCTGGGTCCTCTGTGCCGAGCCTCACATCCGTAATGAGGTTTTAAATGATCTTGGTTGAGATTTCCACAGTGTCCGTGCTAGTCTAGACAGCTAGTTCAGAGCAGATTGAAGCTCGGACTGAATTTGCACGGAAACCGCCAATATATCTCCATTACACATACACCAGAGCAATTGCCTGACACTATCTTTACCTCCTATCTGTAATTCATATCTCTGAGGTTACATTCTAAGGCCGTTAAAGCAGCACAAGGTCATCGCCATGGAGACAACGACTTCAGCTGCAGTCTCTCTCCTCACATTTTCACATTCGGTCAGTTAGCATGTTTACAGCTGAGGCCGGATAAGCATCCGAGGGAGGAGGTGAAAGGTAGGAAAGCTGTGTTTTCTCAGCGTTCGACAGAAGGACAGCCAGATGCTGGTGGTCTGTGCGTCCTCAGCACGTCCTTGCGTCTCGGCATCCAGCTGCGTCATCACCAGGCAAAACACACCTTTGCATTTTACATCTGCTTGTGTTAAATGGTGAGATAGCTCTGTGTGAGAAATGAATAAAGACACAGCCGTAGTTCTTTTTTAATGAGCTCCCATGGCAGCCTGAGTATGAGCTGGAAACTAGGCTGAATGTTCTCATGTTTGAACCGAAGGTAACAATGCATGTCAGGTTGAAAGGCTACAGGACGTTTTTCATGTGACTGCTGCCGAGCGAGAACAACATGCTGCCAAACTTGCAAAAAGGTGATGCTTGCTAATAGAGGAAGAATACAGAACAAACTGACAAAAGATATAGAATAACTAGAAACAGAGCAAGAGAAGTGAGCGGCGAAAGATGGTTGCATATGTATTCATCACCATAATGATAGGGTTGTCATTCAAAAGTTTGGGGGCGGAAATTAATACTTTTCAAGAAGGATGCATTAAAGGTGTCATATGATGCGATTTCATGTTTTCCTTTGTCTTTGGAGTGTTACAAACTGTTTGTGCATATATAAGATCTGTAAAGTTGCAAAAATTAAAGTCTCAAACCCAAAGAGATATTCTTTATAAAAGTTAAGACTCAGCCATGCCTTCCTGAAACAGCTCATTCAAACACGCCCCCACATGTCTACATCACGGTGTAGGGAGATTTGCATAACACCGCCCAAATGTAGATGCAATGAAAGAAGGCGTAACTTTTATTCTCGCTGTAGTGTTGTTGTTGCCGCCGGTGCCATGTCCTGGAGACGCTGTGTGTTTCGTTGTGAAAGCGAAAGTACTTTGTTTGGCTTTCCAAATGAGTACACAACTAGAAATCAGTGGTTAATTTGTATTTACAACACTGTTCCAGAACAGTACAATGCAAATATTCGAGAGTGTGCAGCGCATTTTACGGAGGACTGTTTCCTGAACCTGGGAGAGAGTAGCCTACAATGTGAACACTATGAATGGCTGTGAACACTATAAAGTGGGGCAATTCCAATGTCGCAAGGTGATTCTGACTCACAGCCTGTAAGTATGTTTCGATATTTAAAGAATTTGCTACTGACTATTCAAACGCGAATTTTGAGCTGTGTAGAGTAGTGCTTGTTTGGCGTTTCTACGATCACAAATGCAGAGAATGTGTTATGTTTACGTGGCGTGGTGCGGCGCAACACGTAAAAAGACCGTATGAGTCGTTATAATCAGTAATTATGTCCTCACTGAATGTAACAAATGCCTCGTTTATAGTGGGTTTTATTGTTTTAGTCTCGTCGCGCTGGGACACGGCATCACAGCATGGTAAGGGGCGTAACATTTCTGTCTCACGCTTGAGGTTTTCGGCCAGTCACATCGCACTGGATATCTGGCCAATCAGAGCACGCCTCGCTTCTCAGAACTATGAGCTTTGTAAAAAATCGGCACGTTTCAGAAAGGCGGAGCATAGAGGAGCAACAATAATGTACAGTATGTGGAAAATAATGTGTTTTTTGAGCCCCGAACCACGTAAACATTGTATTACACTAAATACAAAAAAATAATGTTGTTTTTAGCAAAATCATATGATCCCTTTAAATTTAACAAAAGTGACAGTAAAGACTTTTATAATGTCAGTTCTCTTTCAAATAAATGCTTTTCTTTTTAACTTTGTTTATTAAACTTACGAATTCTGAAAAAAAAAATGAATCATGGTTTCCACAAAAATCTGAAGCAGCACAACTGTTTTCAACATTGATAATAATCATAAATGTTTCTTGAGCAGCAAATCAGAATGATTTTTGAAGGATCATGTGACACTGAAGACTGGAGTAATGATGCTGAAAATTCAGCTTTGATCACAGAAATAAATTACATTTTAAAATACGTTGACATAGAAAACAGTTATTTTAAATTATAATAATATTTCACAATTTTACTGTTTTTACTCTATTTCTGATCAAATAAATGCAGCCTTTGTCAGAAGAGGCTTCTTTCAAAACAATTAAAAACTGACCCCAAAGCTAAGGTGTTCTGAGTGATTACTTGCTTTAAATTACACAGTACTTACATATTATTGCTCTTTGTTTGGTTTGATTGCTTCTATTGTCCTCATTTGTAAGTCGCTTTGGATAAAAGCATCTGCTAAATGACTAAATGTAAACGTAACTTAACTTAAAAAAAGACCCCAGTTTATTGATAGTCTGCTGATATCAATATTAATTCTGTTGATATACAGGCCTCTACAGCTCAAATCCTTCAAGTCTGTGGGATTATTTTGCTTGTTTTATTGTCCATCAAGAGAAAATTATATGTCTGCTTGCTTAAAAATGAATAGCATGATTTGAGCAATAACCACAGTGATGTGCTTGCCTTAGCAAACACCTTACAAGCAGTCTGGCACTTCTGGTGTTTCCGCTTGAGCGATTGGTAATCCAGGGGAATATGTAATACAGTAAGGGCATAGAAACATTTTAACTAGCTGAAGATGGGCATTACTATCAGTGGTTAGTGTTGGTTTACATTGAGAGGTCATGGGGCAGGATATGATGTCGTCAGAAACTAGATTATCTGCAGGACATGGCCACTTAGTGATAACTGAGAGGGTATTAGTTGTGTTCCAAAACCTAGTGAGCTCATTGTTGTCTGTCTACACAGGCAACAACCTTATAAGCGTGGTTATTATAGTTACTAAAACTAAAAACTAGGGCTGTCCAATGATTTTTTAAATCTCATTAATAACACAATGTGGTGATTATTAATCTAATTAATCACAAATAAAGTATGTACTGTGTTAAACAGCGAAAACATCAAATAGACAAAAATCAGCTTTAGAAAAAAATATTTTGATTCAACATAGAATTTATTTATAGGGTACAACTGCCATTAATTATTTATTTAATTTTAGTAGCTACACCTGAATTGGTATATATATATATATATATATATATATATATATATTTACAGATTGTTTGTTGCAGCTCAGAGGTGCATTTACACTGCAATTAAATAATGCCATGAGATTATTGCTTTTTTTAAATGGGTATTAAAGGGATAGTTCACCCAAAAATGAAATTATTTACTCACTCTCATGTCATTCTGTGGAACATAAAAGAAGAAAATTTGATCATTTTTTTTTTAATATGGAAATCAATGGTAACCAAAACAGTTCTTCAAAATATATTCAAAAATTTTTTCCCCCTGCTATTTGCCAAGGAAATATTTCTTATTGTCATTTAGTTTAACTTGACAATAAGTAAAGCTAAAACTAAAATAAACATGAATAAAAAAACAACAACAACTATATAAACATTAAAAAGGTAAAAGAAAAAGTCAACAAAATTAATAAAATTTTAACAAAAAGTTCAATAAAAACTCAACTCAAAATATGAATAAAACTATAACAGTATTTCATACTCAACAGTATCTAATGCTGAAATAACACTGTTTCTAAATTTGGGATGTTGAATCTTTAAGAGGCAAGGCAAGGAAAGGCAATTTATTTCTAAAGCACGATTAAAAACAACAATAAGTTGACCAATGTGCTGTACAGATTCTAAAAACATAGATAAGCAGACAATATATACACATCACTTACACTACAAAAAACAAAAAACAAAACATAAAACAGTTAGTTTCCAACAACATGTCACCGAACAGCATTTTGCAAAAAAGACTGGGACAATAAATGAATCTTTAAAAGGGACCTATATGACACCAAAGTGGAGGCAGATTTTAAGAATAAAATAATTATGTGGTGCAAGGTCTGCAGTCTTACAAACTGGCTTGCCTAAGATGTGGAAATATTATTTGATATATTACTGCCATAACTGGTGTAAAACACCAAAGATGGCTGAAATCCTGTTCATTAAAATGGAAAATATTGCTGAGGGAAGGAACAAAGAACTGCTACATCAGAGATGGACATTGTATCAAACTGCTGACATTTCAGTATCCATGCAATTGTTGAATAAAGAGAATAAAGGCATGAATATGCAAATCAGAAGGGAGTGGCCATGCTGAGTTCAAATATACTGACCAGAATGTGCAGAGGACAGAGGTTTGGCTAAATGAAGGTCATGCATTGTTGCCGGATTGTGCATTCGTTTGCTCATCCTGGAGAACTCGATTATTATTCACAGCATTACTCGTAATAAATGCAAAAAACTGAACGGCTGGTTTTTCATATCCCCTTTTCATAAATGTTTGGTTAAAATGCCAGAAGAATGTCAAACTAATGTCAGCAATTAGAGCAAAGTCACAATTTGCATCAGCTGCCACATCCATCTAACGAGAGAAAACTGTTTTGGAGAAGCCATTAGCCTTGTTAAAAAGTCATGAAAGGCAGAGCATTTGTTTTCAGAGGCTTTTTGCTCCACCATTTCTCTTTATTAATTATTATTAATTGTTCTAGCGAGATAATGACATAGTATTTGAAGATAAGGCAGCAGTGACAGAGGGACGGAGTGCTCATCATCTCTTCAAATATAATTACAGATATCTGCTCCACTAGGGACACAGACCAAATCAAATCAATTCTCTTTTTTTTTAATCACTGGCATTGACTTAAAACTGGAGATTCATGTAATTATAACTACACTTTTTTATTTCAAAATATGAGTGGTGCTTTTACAGAAATCATTGCCGTGATGCTAAGATCAGGTATGTGCCAGAACATTGATATATGGTTGCTGGATGTTCATTGATGTTTTTAGAATGTTGTTACAGTTTATGGCTACTAAATGTTCATATATGTTTTTAGAATGTTGCTATGTGGTTGCTGGATGTTCATAGATATTTTCAGAATGTGTCTGTTACTGATCACAGTAAAAATTGTAGTCAGTAATGTAATCTAGATTACTTATTTTAGGTAATGTATTCTGACTACTTTGGGATTACTTTTAAATTACTTTTGACCTAACTTGTTTATAGATTTAAATGGGTTTATTGTTATAAAAAGGGACAAATAAAATACATGACCATTAACCAACATCAGAGAACATGCAAATATGTTGTTAAATTATTGAAATATTAATTTTAAATCTCAGGCGAACTTCAGATAAATATGGGAATCCCTGCATCACATGAACACAGTGGCGGCGCTAGAGTGGGGCTTGACGGGGCTATAGCCCCATCAGAAACTTGCTTAGCCCCAGCACAGCCGCAAGGATTTCCAAATGATTTTCCTGTTTTTAACTCTCGGTGTCACTTTCATTAACATTTAAATACAAACATTAAATCCAAAAAAGTGCCTAATATGTGGCCTATAAACAACTGATATTATGGAGGAGGGGTCAAGCATGGCCGTAGCCAGGCTTCGAAAATTAGTGAGGTCTGGGGGGGTGTTTCAGTTTCATCGAGACTAATTGGAATGCACAATGAAAAAACATGATTTTTGCACAATGAAAAAACATGATTTTTTGTTAAAAATGGAGTTATCTGTTTTTGCAAATTAACTCTTCATATATCTTAAAAACACAAGTCTATAGGGTTTCTAAATTAAGCTAAAGAACTTAATATTAGAAGAAAAAGACAAAAGAAGGACAAAGCAAGCTATCTGTGAGATGTTTCTTAACGGTTTCTGTTCCTGATCTCCTGGGACAGGGCTGGAGATTTATGTGTTGAATCGTTGAGGCGTGAGGCGTCTTCTTCCATTTCCAAATCCCAGACCTACCGTCCCGATTGATTGACTGCGGAAGGACAAACATCACTTGTCACCCATCCAGAATGAAAATTGGCTTCATGTTAATCCATTAAAATGCCAGAATCATTCTGTCAGCCCCTCAAAAACTAAATTATTAAAGTCCTGTGCTGATACAAACGCAAAACATTCATGCAGTAAATCAAAAGCGCTCTTCTGATATTGTGACCGTATCTGAAATTGTATTCAGCGATAGATGGCTTAGCTGGATATCAGATGAGTGCCAATGAAAAGTTCTGCTCTAACAGCTGCATTAGCATGATGCTCAGGTTGTGCGCAACTCCCGCGGCGTGTGAGTGTGTGCATGCGGTAAGCAGGGAATGCTGGGAAATGTCACAGCTTTGGGACGGCTCCCCTGCGTCGAGGTCACTGGGCCGAAGGGAATCTGAACAGTCCAATTAGGATTTGCATAATAAAAGATTAACAGCCTCAAACGGAGGCCTATCTCTACAGGTGACAGCCTTTAGCAGCATAATACACAACATGCATGCAGTCAAAATCCTGAACAAGTGTTCATGTTCAGTCTTCACATCAGTCCGTGCACATTATTATCATCCTAATGCTCAAACTACTGCCTTTGTGTCTGAAAGTGAAATAATAGATGAACCTCACAAGATGATGATCATGCCAGAGTCTTCAGATTGTATTGATTCTGATTGATCAATCACAGCAATGATTGATCACTTATGAATGAATAAATGTCATAATATAATATAATATAATATAATATAATATAATATATATATATATATATATATATATATATATATATATATATTTTAAATGATTGAATTTAAATCAATATTATGTCTAAAATACTTATTATTTTTTTTAATTGAGTTAAATAATATCAATACTTTTTATATTACAGTATTATATTTCTATTTTGAGGTGTAATGTGATTCACCATACGTTACATGATAAAAATTTTATTTGGTTACATTACATTTGGTTACATGAACATTATATCATTATATTTATTTTATTATTATTTAATAATTATATTTAAATGCAGTATTATTATTTCTTTATTATTTAAATAAAAATATTATATATTATATATTAAATATTATATTATATTATATTATATTATGTTATATTATATTATATTATATTATAGAAAAAAATATACATAATTTTTCTTTTTTATTTTGGGGTGTAATGTGGCCTGGGCATGTTTTTGTGAGATTCAACTTAAATTACATAATATAGGTTTTATTTTAGTCATATAATATATTTATTTACTTTTTTTTTTTAATATTATACAGCATAAACACATTACATTATTTTATTATTTAATAAATTCAATGTAATGTCTGTATTATTCAAATCATTAAATAAATGCATTGAGCAATAACATAATATAATAAAGAAAGTGTATATATTTATTTTTTACTTTTAATTTTGAGGTGTAATATGACTTGGACATGTTTTTGTGAGAATCACATTGATGCAAAGCATTAGTTTGCATGAATTTGCAGGGTGACCTTTCACTTGTTCTCTAATGAAATGATCCGTGCAAAGAGGAAGGAATCATAGCAGAGGTCCTCACCACTGAGGCCCCAGAGGATGCTGGGTAGTCTCTGACCCACTGACACACATCTTACACCCTCTGAAAATCCATCTGCTTTTGAGACTCCGCTGGAGACACTAATGCCACAGTGCCAGCTCCTCTAAATCACAGGAGGGAGAAAGTGTGTGTGTGTGTGTGAGGATGCATTGCTCAACTAGCTTAATATTTACTCTCTCTGTCCTAGCCAGTCTATATAAATTATTCAGCCTCACACACACACTGTCTGCTTCCATGTTGTCACTGTTCCCCAATGTCACATAGTAGGAGTTGCTAACATTCAGATGGAAATGAAAACATCTTGCTCTCTCATACTAGTTCTGACTAGTTCACTATAGTGTTCTCTCCACTGCTATGTGCACGTGTACATCTCTAAATGGGTCATGCAATAAAAAACGGATTTCTTGCTTTTTTGAGTTTGATGCACCATGCAGAGATACTCATTATTTACATAAAGAAGTCTTAAAGGTACAGTAGCAAAAAAGCCGGAGGGTCAGACAGAAGGTGGACAGTGGTCAGTCAAACACTAAATTATGTTTTGATGCAAGTTTTAGAGCTTTAGTTCGCCCAAAAAGGAAAACTTCACCCTGAGACCATCCAAGATGTAGATGAGTTTGTTTCTTCATCAGATTTGGAGAAATGTAGCAGTACATTACTTGCTCACCAATGGATCCTCTGCAGTGAATGGGTGCCGTCAGAATGAGAGTCCAAACAGCTGATAAAAATATCACAATCCACAAGTAAAAAAGTGAAAAATTCATGTTTGTAATAATAAAATCCAGTTTTAACTTTAATCTGCCTCTTCTAGACAAAATATGAGTCCGTAATCCATAAATAACACTTCCTCCAGTGATAAAGTCCATCTCCTGTTGTCTCTCAAATCAAAATCCACACACGTGTGTATATGTTTGTTTAGAGCTGTTTTAGACTTTTTTTTTTTTTTTTTTTTTTACTTGTAAACAGAGCTTAATCTGTGCATATTTCTCTCCTGATTCAGACAAGATTACTGGATAGAAGGCAAAGTATTACCACAAAGCAAAGGTCTGAAGTTAAAAACATCTTAAAGATGGATTTGTTTTTTTACAAACACAGTTTATTTGCTTTGTAAGACATTAATTAATGGACTGGAGTGGTGTAGATTACTGACCATTTGAACTCCCATTCTGATGGCACCCATTCACTGCAAGGATCCCTTAAGCACGTATAATATCTCACGAACATTGATCAATGCTCATTTATCAGATTCCTCACTATTTTCAATGGTAAAACACCCTAATTTTCTTTTAATTTTCATCCCAAAATTAACTATAGTTATGCCACTCCTTGCTGAAATACTCAAGCTAATTATGAACCAAATCTGCTCTCATTATCACCCGAATCTGCTCTCATTATCTTAGATTATCACAGACTATGAATATGCAGCTACCAATGCATAAATTATGTGAATGTCTGGCTGTGGAGAAAATTGATTGGAACTAATTGATTAATGAGCAGCACTAATCTGAGATAATGTGCTGTCAGTCAATGTGAGTTTAACGTCACAGTCACGGCCGGACATAAATCCAGCTGACAAAACACCATCAGTCACTGACCCGCTTCCCCAGACCGACTCGATGACTGACACAGATTCACATTATCATAAGATTACATCTCCAGGAGTTGAATAAACCCAGCTCTTTGACTGTAATGTGGCTGAGCGTCGCTTTCTGAGTAGCAGGTGTCAGAGATGAGCATGGAGATGATCATATCGGATCAGACTAATAAAAGTAACAGGCTTTATGCCAGATGATGTATGATGATTTATACACATGCAGACACTCACTCGATTCATGTTCTCCTGCTCTCTATGACTTTCAAATTCAGACGGCCTCTCTCTCCACATAACGACAGCGATGGAAAAGGAAAATAGATTTTAAAGCTGAATTGAGGTGACATGAGTGATATTTCCCACAGAATAAAAGGTTTACAAAGCCGTATTTACTTGAGAGATCATCCCTCTAAACCTTCCTGGGTTATTTCATTTTGGCTGAATCTTGTGAAAATATGCACAGTTCATATTTCAACTCAAAATCAAAAGAAAAAAAAAAAATATATATACTATGCATACATCAATAATAAAGTTAAAACAGTTAAATAATATAATAGTTAAAAGTTAAAACATAAAATTATTAATATAATTTCAACTAATTCATGAAGCTAATATGACATTTTCATGACAACTGAATTCAATAGTGATTCTTTTTTATTAAAAATACTGTAATACATAAACTAAATGCAGTACAATCAATACTTCAATGTTATGTAAATACTCAACAGTTTAAATGATTTAATTATTTTCTTTGCATTACAGTAATGTTTTTGCATTGTTTAAATAATAATAATAATAATAATAATAATAATAATAATAATAATAATAATAATAATGCATTTGATTTGTAATGTGCTTTTCTAAACCCAAGCGCTACAGTGAAATACAACAACAACAACAACAACAACAACAACAACAACAACAATATATATCATAATACATAAATTAAATCATTTAAATATAAAAATAAAAGATATATACTCAAATGTCAATATAATTTTAATAACATTACATTTTCATGACAATTAAAGTACTACTAAAATTAAATTACCATAATGCATCTGGACATTTTACAGACTGACACAAGCAAATTTCTTTATAATTCAGTGGTTAATCTCATTATTTTAATTCTGATTAAAAAATACTGTAATATATAACTAGAGGCATTACAACGAATACTGATATGATATGTAAATACTTTGCAGTTTAAATGATTTTATAACAGTAATGAGACTGTTTTTTTTTTTTTTGCATTGTACAGGAATGAGATTTTGCAGGAAAAAATGTGCTTAATAGTCACAAAAATGTCACAGTACAAAAACAAACCTTTACAGGCTTCATTTACCCCAATCAAAACATAATTTCAGTCTTTCTTTTGACTTTAGGGTGAAATATGACTCAGATATTTTACAGTCAATATAACTGGGGTCTGATGGCCTTGCAAAAAAACAATGACTCTCTCTCTCATACACACTCACTCACACACACACTCACACTCACACTCTCACACACGCACACACACACATAGTGTTTCCAGTAGCAACTCTCTGTAAGCCCTGATGAATCATCACAGTGGGCAACCAGAAGCCCATCCTCCCTCAGCAGCAGCCCTTGTTTTCTGTGTTTATTTATCTTCATTCTAGCTGTACTTCCCATTTTTTTTTGTTTTCTTTTCTGTTATTTTCTCTGTCCTTGTCTGAACTGGTCATATTGTCACGCCACAACAACCGCATATTCTCTCTGGTTCACCTGGCAACAAGCATCTCTGCTCCCTGACTCGGCTTATTAACCACTAAGACGACTTCAGCATCACGGCACCCCGACTTTACCTAAGTAGCCTTTTATAGAGATGTGATGAGTGCACACAGGGCTTTCATTTCAACCTGAAAGGAACTCTGGGATGGCAAAGTCAAGGGGAGATGTTTCGGTTACTATGGCAATGGAAGGAAATGAATGGATCGTCTCCTTCTGAAGAACAGAGAGGCGAGCAGGAAATTTCCATTCGCGAGCAATTACGACGATGGCTGGAACATGCCCAGGAGAGGCCTGTAACCTCACTACAGGAGAAAGCACTTTAACACGTTAACGTAAACGCAGAAACCTCCTTCCTCATTTCAAATTGAGCAGAAAATCACCGCTGATGGGAGGTTTGGGGGGTCGGGCGATCACGCTTCAATACCATCCCAATGTCAGTCTGTTTTCTTCTGATGTGCAGACCAACTGCTTCTACCTGTTAAAAGTGCATGATTTTGTGTTTACGATAATCTGATTCACGACATAAGGATTTCTTTTTTTTTATTGTTGCACTTGATTATAAATGAACAAGACGTCACAAACCCAAATACACAAAACAATATTATACATGAAAAAAAAATAAAAATAAAAATAATAATCTCTAATACAGCTTTCCTTTATGTTAAATAAACAATCAAATCAAATCAAATAAACAGTGCTGGGTAGATTACTTGCAAATTTTTAGTAAGTTACTGAATACAAACTTCATACAAATTGTAGTTAGTATCTTAATCTATTGGATTGTAAGTAATGCATTCTGAATACTTTTTGATTACTTTTAAGTTACTTTTGACCAAACTCATTTATCTCACAAATTTGAATGGGATTACTGTTTATCATATTGATTTATAAAAAAAAGAGAGAAAGAAAATATATTCCATTCTTTGTTATCAACAACATGAAGTGCATTAAATATTACAGAACATTGTTTCCCAGATTGGGGTAGAGAAAAAAAGAAGAATTAAGGAAAATCAGTAAATTATGAATAATTTACTGCCATGTAATCATATAATCCATAAAAAAGTAACTGTGATCTGATTATGCACAGTTTAAAATGTAATATAACCTAAATACAAGTACTTTTGGAATCTAATTACATAATTTGGATTACATGTAATACTACTCAGCACTGTAATAAATTAATTAATAGATATAGTTATAGTTATGGATGTTATATACTGTAGATGTTATATAATTATACATTGTAAAATCTGGATCCTTAAGCAAAACCAACTGAGAACCAGTTGGTTGTTTGTATGCTGGTCTTCCTCATTCTTCTGCTGTTGTGTATTTGCTCATACAGCTGCCAAATGTGTCCGTCATTTCCTCCTTATCTGACCTCCGTGCAGCAGCTGGCCGTCCCGCAGTGGCACGTGTCTTGAGAAAGAGGTGATGTGGTCTTGCACATCCCACTCGTGCGAAGAGCCACAGAGCGGGTATTGTTTCACGCCTGGCATGTGATTTCGACAATGACGCATGTTTGTCACCTCTGTTTGTCCACCCATTGAGCAGATTGCCTCTGAAAATGCCACCAAAGGGTTTTTTGCAACAATGCCATTAAAAAAAACATTTTGGTTCCTCAAAGAACATTTCAGTGAACAGTTCTTAAAAGAACCACTTTTTAAACATTTAAAAATCTAAAGAACCTTTTTCCACTGTAAAGAACTTTGAAAGATTCGATGGATTTTTAAGGTTCTTCATAGAGCCACCAACGGCAATAAAGAACAATTTATTTTTGCAGAGTATGAGATATATGTGCACAGAACACCAGCTGACATTCCTGCAGCCCAGATTCTCTGTCAAAGCTAGTGAAAGCTGAGATGGAGAAATCACAAAGCAACAGAGAAAGAGAGAAACGAACACACCGCCCCCGCAAAGCAGTGGCGTGGCATGGCCAGGGCTTCAGAAGGGTCTCTGTGGCACAAATGCTTATACAGTGGGAACAATGAGCGCTCTGTGGAGGGCTCTCAGCCAGTGCATTGTGTTCCATCTCTCTCTTGTGTTTCCCCGTCTCAGCAGGCTTCACTCTTCTGGGAGGAGGAGGAGGAGGTCCGGCTCTCAGATGATCTCCAGGGGCTCCGATCTGAGGCTTGATAAGCATGTGACTTCTCAATTCTGTTTGACTGAACTGCTTGGATATCGCCCAAGCGAGCGGCCTCTGATCGCCTCTGATACCCAGCAGGAGCGGTTATTTGAGAGAGAAGTGTAAGGCTGTCTGATCTGATGAGCTGGTTCAACATAGACCTTGCGGGAGATGAGTGCTGCTTCATCCAGAAACATAATTCAAAAATAGTGCAATGAAACGGCTTCACATAATAACAATTTAGATCTGAACTAACATAAGTCTACAGCAATATATGTTTTTCCATTACTTTATCTCATCAAAATAGTTTAACCAATATATACAGTTTATATTTATTTATATATATATATTCTTTCTCATCTTTAGTGTATCTGTTATTATGACAGAGTATTGAACTGCATTCATTGCTATTTCCTATTCTGTGATTTATGTTTGTTGCTCAATTTCCCTCAGAAGATTAATGAATAACCACCCCATTCTATCCTACAATAAAATGCTGATTTAAACAAAACAAAAAAAAAAAAACAGCCTTGCAATGCATAAACTGTGTTGACGTGATTTTAAACTTGTAGTTTATACAGTTTACTAATATTTTATATAGACTATATCGTCTTGATAAGACTTTTTGCAATTCACCCAGTGAATTAATGAATCAATTATTGAATTAATCACAACAAATTCTTTCAGAATGACTAATTTGTTAAGCAACTAAACAAGTGCTGATGTTTATGAGTGAGTCATTGAATTATTCATCTAACTCATTCATTCAAAAGTAGTGACTCATTCATCAACAATACAAGTAACTGTCTTTATGAGGGAATCATTGCTCGTACACAACTGATTTATTTGAAACTGATTCATTATCAAATGAAACATATGCTTGTCATTATGAGTGAATCAATTAAGTCCTCGAATCGTTTAAATGAGTCATTCAAAAATACTGATTCATTCATCAACAAAAGAAGTAATTGCCTGTATGAGTAAGAAAAACACTGATTCATTAAGGAACAAAATACTTATCTTCATGAGCAAGTCATTGAATAATTCATTCAACTGATTCATTAAAAAAAAAAACTGATTCATTTTTAAACTAAACAGTTGACTGGCTGAATTAGGAATAGAAAACTAGTATGCTACTCGTACTGCTTGGAGCATGACACTCCTTATCCAGCCTGTCTTTATGATTTATTCAAACACACTGATTCATTAAATAACAAAATAAGTGCCTTTGTTTATGAGTGAGTCATTGAATTATTCATTCAACCCATTCATCAACAAAACAAGTAACTGAGTGCCATTTCTGAGTCAGTCATTGCGCATTCACAAAAGATTCATACGTAAATACTGATTCATTAAGGAATGAAACAAGCGCTTGTCTTTATGAATGAGTCATTGAATCATTAACCCAACTGATTTGTTTGAATTCGGAAGAGCAACTTCTCTTACTCTTACTATTTGTGTCATATTAAAATGTGGCAGAAACAGTAAAAATAGTATGGTGGTATTCTGCCTGTTTTTCTGAGTGAGTCACTGAACCATTCGCTTGAATGTTTCATTGAAAAATACTCATCCATTTTAACACCAGAGCATGTTATAATAATCTCAAAGAAAGCTCAACATAATGTTGCAGGCTTTTAAATGGATTAAAATTTTCTTAACGGTCTTTCCCAGCCAACCTCTAACCTGAACACTAACACACACACTCTTACACAGATGTGTTTACAGCATCAAACCAATGTCACCCCTGGGGCGGTTTTCTTGGAAGCAGCTTAAGGCTAGAGAGGGTGGTAGAGGAAGTGTGTGTGACTGTGTGTGCGTGTCGGAGTGTGTTTGCGCGAACATGTGTGTGTTGTGAGTTAGTGTCAGCAGGCTAATTCATCACAGGGGGCTTTAAATGGAGTCTCCATTACCACCTGCTTTCCTCCAGACTGACTCTCTCCTGCTCTGCACAACAGATACTGGATCAGAGCGTCTACGAGGAGAATCCTCATTAAAAATGGATCAGCAGAATTTTTCTCCAGCTCGGCACTAGAATCTGAAACAGCACCAAATTGATCTCAATCCCAGGTATGCTGAAATCTCAACGATTAGAATAATGCACGAGAAGGGAGAAAACAAAAAGAGGGTGAAAATGAGGGCAGCTTTCTGTAGATAAGAGACCCAGGAGATTGCAAACGTACAGGTGCTGAGCTGAAACATATTCAAGAGCTTCTCGTCGCAAGACAATGAGTGCACACTCACAACGGGTTCACTATATAACCAGACATCACAAAGAACATGAAAGACTGCGAAACTAAGAGTCTTGATTTTAAAAGAGATGTGAAACACAATAGGAACTATATTTAGAGTCCTTGAAAAACCAGTAATGCATATCGTCCTCCGCTTTCAAAGGTTGTCTTGGAAACTGCTGCATGAATAAGACAGATAACTTCGCTGTCAAGGAAAAAGTTGGGTGTAATTTTAGCGCTTTTAGCCGCGCAGCAGTTTCTTTGGTGCAAGAAATGTCAGGCATACTGTACTCCGGGCCAAAGTGGTTCATTGTGCTGACATTTGCCAGAATCTGAGACATTCTGTGACATTTCTGTTCAGAGATACACTGTCAGTCAGTGTCGAAAATATCCTGTTCTGGAAACACTCAGGACCAACTTTCACAGGCTGTAAGTAATGAACACAGGCTCAGGTCGTGATCCTGAAGGATTAATGGATTAGAAACCACTTATCTTAACGACTTCAAGCAAACGAAGTAGCATCCAATGTCATGTCAGGCAAAGTTCACATGTTGGTAATTTTTTGTGAGTGGTGTTTGCTTGTGCAAAACTCGCTGTCATGATGCTAGGGAGTTGTGGGTGGTTGCCATGGCGATGCAGAGCCGTATCTAAGGTGCTCTGAGTCATTGTAACAGACTGCTATGTGGTGCTGTGGGTGGATGCTTTGGCCCGAGCCACAAGAGCCCACCTCAAGAATGTATGATGTTCTTGTCTTTATATGGTTTTATCATTATTTTTTATGAAGAAAAGTCTGTCCTTAAAGGAATAATTTTACCCCCAAAATAAAAATGTACTCACCCTCAGGTCATCCACGATGTTGATGAGTTTGTTTCTTCATCAGATTTGGAGAAATGTAGCATTACATAACTTGTTCACCAATGGATGCTCTGCAGTGAATGGGTGCCGTCAGAATGAGAGCCCAAACAGCTGATAAAAACATCACAATAATCCACAAGTAACCCATACCACTCCAGTCCAGCAACTGATGCCTTGTGAAGTGAAAAGCTGCTCTAAAAAGAATAAAAATCAACATATCTGATGAAGTAAACCTCTTTAAAAGTTTGTATGGTCACCCTTCATACATCTGTAAAATCCAAATAATGGTGAACATGTCAAAGTCATTATCATTAACGAGACAGAGATATAAAATATATAGTTTTTTACTAAGTGAAATATTAAAATTGTCCAATAATTGAGACATATAACATAAAATACATATGCCTGTCATTGGGATCAACTCCAAAACACCAGAATATGGAGCAATACAGTAACTAAAAAAAAAAAAAATTAATAAAAAATCAGCATACCTGATGAAAATATCAGTAAAGCCCTTTAAATGTTTGTATGGTCATCCTTATACAAAATACAAGTAAAGATAACCATGTCAAACTGAATTATAGCATGATTAATGAGACAGAGAAATATAATAGAGTCTAATAAATAAATATTTATATATATAAAAAGGTAGAAAAGCAAAAATGACTTTAAAAGCAAAGACAATGCAGCTAGATTAAAACCTACCTAGAAAAAGGGAAGAGGTGGAGTCAACACAGGAAATGATTAGAGGCACATACTGTAGGGGTCAGGTAATTAAAGGGGCAGACATATTATGTAGATAATGAAGTACTTTCAGATATGTTTTGTGTGATTCTACCCAAAAGAAAAACTACAAGCTACATATAATTTACGGTCCTTAAACTACAATATCAACAAAATGTAATTTACATCATTGAAGCTATGTAAAGAGACAGTGTATTTGAGATAATTGCCAGATTTAATAATTTTAAATATTTATAAAATTTGACCACCTAAATTTACACTTTGATTGAAAACATTGTGATGTATATGTTAATATTTATTCAGCTTCTGGTAAAGAACTCATAAACTGATACACAGGATCTTTTGTGAACATTACTGACTGATGATTATTGACATTATTGAATATTAATTGGTAAATCAATTTTTTTTAACCATCTGGATGAACTGATTTATTACTAGCACATTCTAAGAGAGAGTGTTTGATTATTGGCTTAAAATAATAAATAAAAACAGCAATATCCATTGGCTATTTATTAGAGAAATTAGCTTGCTACTGGAAAAGGGACACTATTTTTAAACAGCTGCACTACTGTCATGCAGTTGAAAAATGTATTTAGTATCCTTGCTAATTTTAGTTAGTTACTCCCCAAACATCAGTGTGTGTGTGTGTGTGTGTGTGTGTGTGTGGACTGCGGGTTGAACAAACTGCGGCTGTCGACCCAGGCTGGTGGGATGCGTCTGCAGGGAGTGGGAACTTTAAATAGACTGCCTTTAAAACCACACAGTGATGCGAAGCAACAAGCTGTCAAGGTGGCCCTCTGTCATTTACTCCAGTGGATGGGATGCGTTTTCACATCGCATTCCTCTTTCTCAGGGTCAGGGCGATGAGGAGTTGCCTTCGTCACTGATAGCGACTCCCATGTCCGTTGCTGCCCTGAAGGCTTCGGGACCGCTGTGACAATGCCATTAGTTTTCCATCAGCTCCTGTATCTGGAGGTATTTTCTGCCGCAGTGGGCTGAGAAATTGCCAAACATCCATGTCATTTGAAGAGGAGGATTACGATACCTGCGTTACTTACAAAACCACACCGATGAGCCTTAGCCAATAGACGAGGGCCATAAACTACTCATGTCTAGGACTCGCTATCAAATGCAATCAGTATCTCATTGTTTGGGAGCTTAATGTGGCACGGCCGCGTGTGTAAAGCAAGCTTTCCAGCTGGTCTGGCTTTCAGGTCTGGATTTGAGCCAGTCTGCTGTGAGCTTGAATTAATGTTCTTCAGATTCAGATGAAACAAACTTTGGCTGCTACAGGTCTGGATGGCGAGTATGAGAAAGGTTTTGTGCCATTACAACAGCAGCGTGCATTTAGTGTTTAAGCAGCGATGGAGAATGAGAGTGGCTGCCCGTCGCAGTCAGTGGCGGGTAATTGCGGTGAATGATTACTGTAGACTGCCTGATGCATTTAGCAGCACGGTGTGAAAAACGCACTGAATATGTGTCTGATTCAAAGCCATCAAATTATTTCAAATGGAAATTTTGCTCTTTAATGCAATCAGGGTGCATTAGTGTTGTTTGCCAAGGCGAGCATCAAGTTGAGCATTTCTGTAGCTCAAACAGTAGACTGTGCTCGCAACACTGATGTCATGGGTTTGATTCCCAGGAAATGCATGAACTAATAAGTGCAGTTTAAGTGGCTTTGGATAAGAATGTCTGCCTAATGCATAAATGCAATGCAAATTTCAAGAAACTATTAAATTAGAAATTATTACACTGCAAAAAGTAATTGTCCCTAATTAGTATTTTTGTCTTGTTTTCTATACACTAAAAATAATTAAAATAAAATAATTATCGCTCAGAAATTGCTAGTAAATTACTTACAGTACAATAAAACAGCAAATAACACATGGAATTATATGTGAAAATTTCAAGTAAAAAGACGGAAATTATATTTTCTTAAATGTGCACTAATAATCAGTTTTATTTACAATTTAAAAATATTTTTACAGTGTACAAATATGTAAACATTCAAGATACATTCACTTAAGAAGGAAAATGACTTCATAAGTCTTTTTTCTGAAAAATGTATCAAAATAAAGTGAGTTTATACTTATAAAACAATCTGCTAGTCGGGTAAGAATAATAAACTTCATTAAATGGGAAAGCAAGATAATTTTTCTTACCCTTTTGAGTTTAATAGTTTCTTGAAATTTGCATTGCATTTACACATGAAAAATATCTGCTAACAGAGTAAGAAAACTAAACTTAATTCATGGATTATTTTTCTTACCCTATTGGCAGATATATTTCTAATTTTAAGCAAAAACTTAAATTTGATACATTTTTAGAAAACAAGACTTAATATCTTATGTAATTTTGCTTCAAGTAAATGTATCTTGACTCAAGAATGTTTAGATGTTTTACTGAAAAACAAGACAAGAAAATCATTTTTTTGCAGTGTACACTTTGATGCATAATTTATCTTACAGAATTTGTGCTGCAGACATGAATGATGCCTCAAATCATACAGTTTGTTGCTGAGAGATGTGCTAATGCTTTGCTTGAATTAATAATGGGCACAAAATCCTTTAAAATATCAGCAAAGCACCAAAAACACCCACAGAATCATACGGGTGACTTTTGCACAGGTAAACACAACTCACATCTTCCTTAGAACATTTCAAAATCAAGTTAATGTGATCAGCATTTTAAATAAAGTGAAAAAACAATGTCATAAATGTTAATTTAAACAGACAGCACAAAATGATCCCCTGAGGCTGATACCAAACACCGTGACCTCCAGGTCAGGGAGTCTGTCAATCGTGTTAAACCCCGCCCACATCTTCTGTAGTCGCCATGGCGATTCCCACTGCTCATTAGGGCTACTCAATTAAAGAGAGAGCAGCAGGTGTTTCCTCAGGAGCCATCCAGAGTCTGATTATCCCAACCTTCCCCGGTAGAAAGACGTGAGGAGGGAGGGCTTGCGGAGATGGAGCCATATCCGACAGAGAGGAACGACACAACACACGCCCTAATCCTCACACACTCCACAGGAACACAGAAGCCTTGAAGATCACAAGGTAAACTGGCACCTACTTCACAAACAACAGAAGCACACCTAAGAGCCAAAGACAAGAATAGCCATCAGGGTATTATGAACGTCACATAGTCAAGCCACAGATGTCCGACTAATCTACAGGATGCAGTTGGTTTAAAAAAAGCTTTCACATTGCTTTAGTCCTTTAAAGGAACAGATCGCCTAAAAATGAAGATTTTCTGAAAATGTGCTCACCCTCAGACCATTCAGAATGTTGATGAGTTTGTTTCTTCATCAGATTTGGAGAAATGTAGCATTACATCACTTGCTCACAAATGCAGTGAATGGGTGCCGTCAAAATGAGAGTCCAAACAGCTGATAAAAACATCACAATAATCCACAAGTAACCCACACCACTCCAGTCCATTGGCCAGTGCTTCTGGCCAAAATACAAGTCCATCATCGATAATAATGCTTCGAGACGAGACGACTTCTTCACTGGCAAAACAATATTATGGATTATGGATATTTTAGCAGGAAGCGGAAGTTAAAAGCATCTTAATGACGGATTTGTTTCTTACAAACATGCAGCTTTTCGATTCACAAGATGTTAACTGATGGACTGGAGTGGTGTGGATTACTTGTGGATTATTGTGATGTTTTTATCAGCTGTTTGGACTCTCATTCTGACGGCACCCATTCACTACAGAGGATCCATTGGTGAGCAAGTGATGGAATGCTACATTTCTCCATATGTGACGAAGAAATAAACTCATCTACATCTTAGATGGCCTGAAGGTGAGTAAATTTTCAGTAAACCATTTTTGGGTAAACAATTCCTTTAATAAAACTGATGATTGATTGTTCCTACTTTACAGTACCTGTACATTTTCATATCCTTATCATATATAGGCCTAATATTTCATGTTTGCATTTACATATTTTCATGTGCATTTTTAATTATTCTTGCATATGACAAAACTATTTGCTTGTCTCTTTTTTAACTCAGAAAATGGGTTTCATTTTAAGATTATTTTTTTCAATCTGTTGGTGAACTTGGCAAAAGAACAAACATCGTGCCCTCTACTATCTCTTTCATCCGTATCTCCAGCCATGAGAGGAAGGTGTTGACTGAATTGTGCCAAAAACCATGGCTAGAGGTCAATGGCAATGAGCCATTCTTACAATAACAAAAAAACACTAATCAGAAAGAACTGATGAATAGAAAACACCCATACAGTAAATTCATCCTGCAAGATGAAGAGGGAGGGAATGACATAAACTAGATCAACCATCAACCTACATTCTCATTAACCTAGATGAGCCATGGAGGAGAAAAATGGCTCTTGAAGGACAACTACTGCATTTTGTATTCCATCTATTCCAGTGGAAACTGTGATGCTCTTAAACTGGAACTGCTCTGCAGCCATTCAAGCATTCAGTTCCAGCGTTGACCCAGAAATGAAGACAATCATAAAAGAAGAGCCACTCGTTCCCCCAGGAGGACTTTCAGAGGGTCACGACAACACACACTGAACAAGAATCAAGCACATTTCAGTTCTGCAGTGGATAAACTGCATGGCCATAAGAAGCGCTAGGGCTTTTCACAGTAGACCGCCTGTCAGAACAAGTTATACAACACATATATAGAAATTTGTCATAAAACCTTATTTAATAATTTAATAATAATGTTTATTTGATGTTTTATATTTAACATTAATAGTAATAATAATACAAATAATTAAAACAACGATAATGATAACGATAATAGTTTCTTTACTGTTTTTGGTAATTGATTTACCTTTCATAGTAAATAAATATATTTGAAAAAATAAATAAATCATGTTTTGTCTTATCAAAACAATTAAAAGAGAGAAAAATTTGAAAAATATATTTATGGGTGAAATATAATACAAATTTATATATCACATATATAAAAATATTTAATACAACTTTATTTAATAACCTTATTTAATACTTTGAATTCATAAAATCCTAAATAAAATATGTATTATTATTATTATCGTTGTTGTTGTTATATTGGGGTAAAATATGTTCCAGACATTTCTTGTTTATTTTTGTTCATGATTTACCTTTTAAAGTAAATAAATATATCTGAAATATCAATCATGATTTTTCTTATCAAAGCAATTAAAGAAAGCAAAAATTATATATTTTGGTTGGTTTACCTTTTGTAGTAAATATATTTTATTTATAGTACACATTGTGTCTTATCAAAGCAAATAAAGAGATGAAAAAACGTCTTTCATAACACTTGGCATGCATGCCTATCTTTTTAAGCCATCGAGAAAGTTTCTGACAAACTAGCGCCAAATATCTTCAGTACATTCACAGATTTTGTGGAGGTTTCGATTCACTGGATCAGATCCTGTTTGAGCCCTTATAAATAAACATGGGAAAACTGCTCCCTCCTCCACACAGCTCCACATGCCAGATCCCACACAGCCGAGCAATCCGTGAAATATTCATCCCCGCTATTTCTTTCACTTCAACAATTATTCGTTTGTGCTGTTGAATTATGCATTTTCTCACTGTGAAGTTGGACACTGGTGTTTCTGTTCTTTAAATCTGGCTTTGAACATGTCTATAAAAATGTATGAATGAATCCTGATCAATGGTGGAGAACTTTATATCCAATGAAAGGTGACCTATACCACAAATTGATTTCCATGATTAAAGCAATATTTATTACAAGTTCAATTCTATGGTTTGAAAATAAATGTCATGTTTACAGTAAAGATTTTACTATGGAAGCATGTTACAATGCATCAAAAGCACATAAAACTAACATTAAAATTAAAATTAAAAATGTAAAATAAAAGCTTGTTCAAAATATTAATAACTACTATAATAGCATATAAATAATATTATACATATAATATTATGCAGGACATTTGTGATGTAGAAGTTTATTTTGAATATAAAATGTCCTTTTAGTGGTCGGTCTACTGCTATAAGCACTGTATTGTTGTTAACTAAAACCACAAAAAATGGTTGGTAATTTAAGTAAAACACTCATACACACACACACACACATATATATATGTGTGTATGTATGTATGTATGTATATATATATATATATTATATATATATAACAAACTTGCAAGAAAAAAACTTTAATGGAAATTAGAAACGGTGCCTTGGCAACTAATTGAAAGTTATAGAGTAACACTAACACCCCCCCCCAACACTAAGAGATATTGTAAAAAAATAAACAATTAAAACTAATTAAACCTGAAAATCTAAAATTAAGCTAATTCAAAATAATAAATACTGATATATAAATAATATTAAAATAATACTTTCTATAGGTAGCATAACTCTGTTTGAGTTGATATTTCTCCAATAATCACTAGCTGCTCATGACAGGAGTTAAAATATTGCACAAACAAGGTTAGTAA
Source organism: Spinibarbus caldwelli (assembly GCA_039654775.1). Classification (NCBI taxonomy): domain Eukaryota; kingdom Metazoa; phylum Chordata; class Actinopteri; order Cypriniformes; family Cyprinidae; genus Spinibarbus; species Spinibarbus caldwelli. Next base: position 4,292,625 of record CM077228.1, on the reverse strand, counting down.
ATAATTCTCACATTAGTCTCATGTTATACACATTGTTTGAATATTGTGGCTATATTTAGGTTTTTCCCCACTTTTTGTTTATTTTTTTGTATGATTAAACATATATATATATAATATATATATATATAATATATATATATATATATATATATATATATATATATATTTTATTTTTTTTGTATTAAATGTCAAATTAGTGCATTTGTTCATTGAAATAAGTCAAATGTATTGTCTGTAGTAATGAATAACATGCCAAAGATGCTGTTGATAAAACTTAACTTGTTTTGTGTATCTCTACGGCACTAGCAGCAGCTCGAGTCCCAGGAACACACATACTGAACACACACAGGAATACATCTGCCAAATATAAATGAAAAAATGTCTTTATATTCATTTAAATATTTCACTTATATACAACAGCCTGTGAAAAATCAGCAGTGCACACGGGATACTAATGTTCTGCTTTCATAATAAGAGAAGTGATTCTGACAGTGAAGAGAATAGCTGTGTTTCTGCTTGAGTAAGTCTCCTGTGCTCTCTGGCCCGTCAAACCTCCACGCTACGGACCCAACGCATTACCATGAAGACTGCAGACATCCACTGCAACCTAACAAGGTCTGGGGGCAAGTTATTCCTGGCAGTTTCTCAAAAACTAACCTCATTAAAGGAGACAAAACACCTGTTCCTTTCGGACAGGGCTGGAATAAAGCCATAAGGAGCCCTGGAAGAAAACGTCACCAGCTCCACAGCTGTAGAGCTTCATAACTGGCTTGGGTTCTGCTGTTATTACTGGAGCATCTGGGAGGAGAGCCTGGGCTTCAGGATAATGGGGTGAAACAATAACCAGTGGCCGCAGGAGGGTTTGACTGAGACACTGTAATGATTGACGTCATGCTGCTCCTCCACAATTACCAGCCAGATATGGCAGATCAATCTCTCCGCTGCGGATGAATCATGACAAAACGGCAGCGATTCATCTGACGAGAAGACATGAGGATAGAAATCTGTCACAGAACAAAGGACATCTTGAAAAGAGTCTAAATCCCACGAAACCTGTCAGGAACATGTCATTTTAGTCATATTTTATCATTAATATCATTAATAAATTTTTTAGTTTAATATAATTTAGGTTGAAATGACTTAACCAAGTTGACTATACTTAAAAATATAAGGCAGGAACTGAACCTAAGTTTTTAAGTTAAAATGGTTAAAAATAGATTTTACATAGGTTATTATTCAAGTAACTGCCAAAAGTTGTTTAAATGCATCATTTCTGATCAATTCTAATCATTTTCATAAGATAGAGTTCAAAAACTCTAAAATATGTCACAATAATTATAAATTAAAATATTTGCGATTAATTCATCAAAAGGTGTGGGAAGGTGTCTTAAATAAAATTATTTTTTGCAATATAAAATATGTTTACATTTTTGCTATTCATTTCATTCATTCATTACGTTTAAATAATGTTTATAAATTCTAATAATTTTCCAGCTAATAATGGAGCTAATAATGAAGCTAATAATGCTCCATAAATTCTAATCATTTTCATAAGATAGAGTTCATAAACTCTAAAATATTTGTCAGAATAATTATAAATTAAAATATTTGCAATTAATTCATCAAAAGGTGTGGGAAGGTGTCTTAAATGATTTTTTTGCAATATCATATATGTTTACATTTTTGCTATTCATTTCATTCATTCATTACGTGTTTAAATAATGTTTGGCAGTTACTTGAAATAAAAATAGCCTATGTAAAGTTTTTACAATTGATTTTTTTTATTGAACATATATCAAAGGCAAATGTCATATGAGTCATATTTTACCATGCACAAAATAAGAAATATTTGATATTTTGAATAGTTAAAATGAAGCTTAAATCATTTGTAGGTTGATTTTAAAACAAAATGAATACAAAAAATAAATAAATAAATAAATAAAAAAAAAATTAATAAAATAAAATAAAAAAACAGCTCTTGGGTCAACCAATTGTGAGAGTTTGGGGCAGGACTATTTGTTTGTTCGGCCAATGGCAGATGAGGCAGTGTTGAGAAATTCTAATTTTTTAATTCCAGTAACTAATTTTTAATTTGTAATTGTGAAATTTACTAGAAATTTGAGAGTGAAAATTGCTTGTACACCAATTTTCCTTCAGTTTAATGAGACAAAAATTAGCAGTTTTATAAATAAATAAAAAAAAAAGATAAAAAGATCATTGCATTATTTTTTACTGTAAAGCAAATTAAAACCACTATTAAAAATGAGAATAAACAAACAGAAAAGTAAGAATGCACACACTAAAATAATGAGAATTTGGAAGGAAAATGTGCATAACGGCCATCGATTTGTCACAATGCAAAACATCTTAATGCTCCTAAAATATGCCTTACTTTTTATGCAAAATCTCTTTTTTGATCTTGTTTTGGGGCCAGTTGCGACCCAGACATGTTATTTTGTTTGTTTGTTTTTGTGAGATCTGTCAATTTCAGCAAGATTTGCAAATCTTCAAAGCTTTCCAGAATGATTTTTTCCTCACATGGACGACTGATATAAAACATGAGTAGGTGACAAATTTTTGGAGTCTGATTACTCTGCAAAAAAATCAAAGCATGGCATTTCTGCTGAAACATTTTCATATGTAAATCATCCAAACACAAACGCTCCTGTCTGTCACTATCTTCCCACAAAGTGTCCCAAAAATAGCAGATTGCTCCGTTTCTGAAACCTCAAATACGGCAGATGCATTTGAAACACAAAAGAGCACCTCCTCCAGCTTGTGGGAGAGGAGTCCGCCATGTTTGGAGTAAGATCTCATCTGGGCCTGTTCAGTGTGAAGCCTGATAGCTAATGCTTTTATGTGGATAAACAATTCCTCAGACACATGCCGGGACGGATGTGAGCCGCTGGCCTAGAATAATGCAGGGGGAAAAGAGTGTGACAGCTTAGAAAAACATTGGAAATCTTTGTTGGAGACTTTAGTTGAGCAAAACCCTCTGTTTGTATTCAGATTTATCTTTCTGAACGCACAAAAGCTGGTTTATGATTAGCACACGGCACAAAAGAAGCACGCAACCACTTTCATATATCAGTTTGCTGTTCTTCTAGCAAACGTGTTGTGTTTATTAAAGAGATATTTCGTTTCGGTTATATAAAAACGTTTAGAAACCGTTAACTAGAAGGAGCATCGTGTGGGTGTTGACAGGTATAAGACACATACAGATGCTCTACAGACTTCAAGAACGATTCACAAGAATCACCTTCATCAATAGAAAGGTCACGGCACGCAACACACAGCCATTTAGAAACATTAGAGAAATGTTACTTTCAAGAAATGCAGAAACACACCGTGCGACAGTAACAACGCGTCTACACCGGATGCGATTGACACGATAAAAACTAGACAGATTCCTTTACATCAAGCGATATGATATAACTTTAGTTCAGCTGTTCTTTATTTTCAGTGTTATCACGATCACGGAAATCTGTAAAAGTGATTTTCAAGCTGGGAAAATTCAGGGAAATTAATAAATAAATCCATTGGCAGACAAAAAAAAAAAAAAAAAAAAAAAAAAAAAAAATTAAAAATGCTTCTGTCTTAAATTTTTTTTTTTTTTAATTAAAAATATCAAATATGTTATTCAGTCATTGCAGGTTTAAATATTGTTTGGCAGTTACTTGACAAAAACCCTATAAAAATAATATTGAAAACAAAAAGTAAAAATAACCTATGTAAAGTCCATAACTTTTATTTTTCTTGAAAAAAAGTTATGATAGTAAAAATTTTATTAAATGACAGCTAAACTGCATTAAATTAAAAAGTAATATAAAATTAAATGAAAAATAAATTAAATTAAAATGATAAAAAAATACATATAAATCATGAAAAAAATTATTAAAAATTAAGAAAAACTTGGATGGATTAAAAATTAAAAATGCATTTTTAAATATTCCAAAACGATTTAAAATTCCTGGAAATATCATGGAAAAATAGTTGCAAATCATTCTGTCAAACGATGTGGGAAGCCTGTATTTTCCATTTCTGTCTTCACTACAATGATTTTATTAACAATATCAAATATGCTTTTATTTTTGCTATGAATTTCATTCATTCATTTTACATTTAAATAAGTTTTGGCAGTTACTCAAAATAAAAAATAAAACCTATGTAAAGTCAATTATTTGCTCAAAGTAAAAGTTAAAGTAAAAAGTTAATAAACTAAAAGCAGTAAAATATTTAAAATTAAATTTAAATTAAATAAAAAATCTATATATTATTTATTTTACAACTGGATTTTTGTCAAAAACAATAGTATTTTTCATTCAATAGATTTCTTAAATTTTACCTTTAGCCTACCCTGAAACCTACATGTGACTAGTTTGTGATTAGTGAGCATCTTAAGTCGATCAACACTTCCAGTGCAGACAGACTCAATTTGAAGCGGAGTGATTCAGTTTCGATCGCCTCCAGTGTAGACGCGATGCAAGTGCAGAAACAGAGTGAAGAGAAAGCTAAAGTGTTTGGCAGTGCAAAAAAAAACTGTGAAATTAAAGCAGTCACTAGTTATATATATACAGTGGTGTGAAAAATTGTTTGCCCCCTTCCTGATTTTTTATTTTTTTGCATGTTTGTCACACTTTAATGTTTCAGATCATCAAACAAATTTAAATATTAATCAAAGATAACACAAACAAACACAACATGCAGTTTTTAAGTTAAGTTTTTTATTATGAAGGGAAAATAAAATTCAAACCCACATGGCCCTGTGTGAAAAAGTGTTTGCCCCCTAAACCTAATAACTGGTTGGGCCACCCTTAGCAGCAACAACTGCAATCAAGCATTTGCGATAACTTGCAATGAGTCTGTTACAGCGCTGTGGAGGAATTTTGGTCCACTCATCTTTGCAGAATTGTTGTAATTCAGCCACATTGGAGGGTTTTCGAGCATGAACCACCTTTTTAAGGTCATGCCACAGCATATCAATAGGATTCAGGCCAGGACTTTGACTAGGCCACTCCAAAGTCTTCATTTTGTTTTTCTTCAGCCATTCAGAGGTGGACTTGCTGGTGTGTTTTGGATCATTGTCCTGCTGCAGAACCCAAGTTCGCTTCAGCTTGAGGTCACGAACAGATGGCCGGACATTGTCCTTCAGGATTTTTTGGTAGACAGCAGAATTCATGGTTCCATTTATCACAGCAAGTCTTCCAGGTCCTGAAGCAGCAAAACAGCCCCAGACCATCACACTACCACCACCATATTTTACTGTTGGTATGATGTTCTTTTTCTGAAATGCTGTGTTACTTTTATGCCAGATGTAATGGGACACACACCTTCCAAAAAGTTCAACTTTTGTCTCGTCAGTCCACAGAGTATTTTCCTAAAAGTCTTGGGGATCATCAAGATGTTTTCTGGCAAAACTAAGACGAGCCTTTATGTTCTTTTTGCTCAGCAGCGGTTTTCGTCTTGGAACTCTGCCATGCAGGCCATTTTTGCCCAGTCTCTTTCTTATGGTGGAGTCATGAACACTGACCTTAACTGAGGCAAGTGAGGCCTGCAGCTCTTTGGATGTTGTTCTGGGGTCTTTTGTGACCTCTTGGATGAGTCGCCGCTGCGCTCTTGGGGTAATTTTGGTCAGCCGGCCACTCCTGGGAAGGTTCACCACAAGGGGGGGTGGGGGTGGGGGTGGGGGGGGGGGGGGGGGGACTTTCACAGGGCCATGTGGGTTTGGATTTTGTTTTCCCTTCATAATAAAAAACTTCATTTAAAAACTGCATGTTGTGTTCACTTGTGTTATATTTGATATTTAAATTAGTTTGATGATCTGAAACATTAAAGTGTGACAAACATGCAAAAAAATAAAAAATCAGGAAGGGGGCAAACAATTTTTCACACCACTTTATATATTTACATATCTTAAGGACAATTATACAAAAAAAAAGTACTTACATAATTTTCAGTCTACATTACCTTCTTTAAAAGAGCAACACACTGGTTGTGGTCAAAGTATTTACACAGTAAGACAAAAGCATGTGCTTGTACAGTACAGTACAGTAGACACTGGAATCCCCATACATTCACTCAGCAGTGGGATCCAGTCGCCGTGTAGTTGGACATTTCCCGGCGTATAGTGCTGAACGGCGACAGCTCCAGTTCCGTAGTGCACTCGTGCTCGTTGTCGTCGCTGGCCGTGGCCGAGGAGTGAGCGGCGATCCCGCAGGCGTCTGCGCAGCAGCAGCAGCAGCACTCCAGAAAGGCACGGCCGAAGGGTCTGCAGAGACACAGCAGCAGAACCGGCGTGACAGCGGCACGCAGGAACAGCAGCAGCTGACTGAGCAGATGCAACAGCGCCATGGTGCTCTGCGGGACCCCGGCCGCCATGTACGCCGAAACCATGTTGCACACGTTCTCGGGAACCACGCACGCGCCGTAGACGATCGCCAGCGCCACCACGGTGCAGTTCATTTGGCTTTCCAGTCGGATTTGCTTCTTGTTGCCTCTGGCGCAGCCGCGTTCTGCGCGACGGATGCGCTGGGCGGTCGCCACCGAGCTGCCGATGGTGAAGAGCGTCGGCAGGCAGAAGTAGCAGCCGAAGCACCACCAGAGACGCGCGCCTTCGTAGGTCAGCCCCAGGACGTACAGCGTGTCGGGGAGGGACGTGGAGATGCGGATTAGGCAGCGTTCGGACGCCGGCTCGTCCAACGCACCGTCGCCGTTTTCTGACACCAGCTGGCGGATCAGGAGCTCGGGGAGGGCAAGGAGCAAGGCGCCGATCCAGATGACGGCCAGCTTGGCGGCGGTGGAGGTGCAGTTCTCGATCATCTCGTAGTACATCTGCACGTTGGTCGCGGCGCGGAAACGGTCGATGCAGAGCGCGCAGAGGGTGAAGGTGGTCACGCCGAGAGACGCCACCTGGAAAAATACAAACACAAACACTGTTTGGTTATAAAAGGGGTGGCAAAAGTACTGGTGTTTCACCACCAAACTCATACTGAAAAAAAATAAATAAAATTAAATTAAATTAGATTTTCAAGCCTGCATAAGTCATGGAAATTAATGAAACCTTAAGTAATGCAAAATTCTGAAAAAAAAAACCCATGAATTTTTATAGAATAGAATTTTTACAATTTATATTATATAATATTTCTAGTTATGCACAACTTTTTCCAAATAATTACTGGAAATATCATGAAAAAATTCATTCGTCAAAAGGTTTAGGGACCCTGTATTTTCGACTTCTGCCTGTAATAAAATGTTTTAATAAGAATATTAAATGTGTTTAACTTTTTTTTATTTGAATTTCATTAATTTATTACATATTTAAATAACTTCTGGCAGCTATTTAAAATAAACTATGTGAAGCCAAATTACCATTTCCGGCAAAAAAAAAAAAAAAAAAAAGAAAAGAAAAGAAAAAACAAGAAAAACATTAATTAAAAATTATTTAAATTTTTGTTGAAAAATATTAAACTAAATAATATATAAATAATAAATAAAAATATCTATAAAACTAAAGAATAATAAAAAATAATAAACTCTTAAATAAAAATTATGGGAGAAAATGAAAAAAAAAAAAAGTTTACCAATGGACTTTTGTCAAAAATCTAAGCAATATTTTACATTCAATTTGTAATTCAATTTGTTATTTATTTAATCAAAAATCCAATAAATATAAAAGACTACTTTTATTTGACAAAAAAAAAAAAAAAAAGAATTCCAAAATGTACATTTTGGAATTTAATTAGAAAAATAATGTTAAAAAAGTTTACCAATTTATTATTTTTTGACTAAATAGTAGTAGTATTTTACATTCTATGGATTGTGTTGCAATGGATTATACACACACACACACACACACACACACACACACACACACACACAAAGTCACCATTTAATTATAGGAGGTAGCATTTACATTCAAATCTTTAGTATTTGGTTTTCTGTATAAGAAATGGCATTGAAAATCATGATATTTCTCTGGTATTTTTATCAGCTGTCAAAATGTTGGTATCATGACAACCCTGTTTGCGATATCATTGCGTTATTTGTCAGTAGGTGTCTAGTGTAAATGGTGTAAGGCCAGTGGCGTAAACAAACCACTTGAAAGGAAAGTCTGAATTATATCTGGCATCTCGCTGAACCCAATCCAACAGCTGGAAACCCTCTCCTAATAATCATTCAGCACATAGCAGCAGGTTCGCCAAACGAGAAACAAACAGTTCTGGTTTTTACAGACTTTATCTGCTGCATTATTGTGACAGACAGTCAACCTCCTGCAGGCCCAGCAATTAATTCAGCCTGAACGGAGCAGGCCCCAAAACTCTCCCAATGCACCCTTCCCACTGCGAAACGGGACATTCTGCGTGACTATTGCCACAATAAATTGGGTGAAATGAAAGAGTATTTACAGAGGCGACACAAAAGAAACAACTGCAATGAATGGGAGACAACTGGAGAGCTTCTTGGCTGCGTTCGAGCTGCTGCGTCCCAGCGGATGATACAAACCCAAATAAAAGAGCCAACTAAGTGTTTGTCTTCATTATCATAATTACGGAGCAATCAGGCACATCAGCATCAAGGAGGAGTCAATTAGCAGAATGACGCTCGTGCGGTTGTGCATCGCTGGCTAAATGAAAACTAGTCTGCCTCTTTCATCTCCAAAAGCAGATCACTGAGATCCTTCATCATTTTGACAAAAGCAGACTGTTCAGAATCCATTATGGACCATTGTATCCATTAAGATGCTGTAATGGTGCTATATTACTTCCATAGGTGTGAAATGCATCCATCCTGCCCCATTAGACGCTCGGCACGTTGAATGATCGTCGGTTTACTGTGTGGGTTTGTAGGATGGGAATATTCTCGCAGGATGAGCAGGTCGGGAAAGTGATACTTCCGGACTGCAAACTACTGCTGGCTTTCCCTGTGCGTTTTACAGGCCTGTAAAGTTTCAGAAAGACTGTCATTAACCTAGTTTTGATCCTCTCTCCGTAAACCTTGCGAGAGCATTAATGCCACGAAATGGCATTAGCTTGTAAGTTTGATTCATTTCTGTGAATCAGATAATCAAATGTCTGATTCAATGAATCAATTCAAAACTCTGAATTAGGAATTTGTTCACAACATCAAAAAAAAAAAAAAGAAAAAAGAAAAAAAGAAACAGAAACAGAAACAATAACAACAACAAAAAATTTAAATACCTAGATTTAACGTTTAACTTGACAAACTTATTTTCAGTAGATTGTTTACTGTATTTTGCTTCTTGCATTAAAATATGAATCTAGAATGGCTTTTTGATTGGTTTCTGACAGAAAAAAGGATATGTACATTTTTCTGAAGAAAATATGAGCAAATAATTAATACATGTATAGTCAATATAGTCAATAATGAATATATATATATATATATATATATATACACACACACACACACACACACACACAGTATCTCACAAAAGTGAGTACACCCCTCCCATTTCAGCAACCATTTTTGTATATCTTCTCAAGGGACAATACTATAGATATGAAACTTGGATATATTTTAGAGTAGTCAATGTGCAACTTGTATAGGAATAAAGATTTACTGTCCTCTGAAAATAACTCAACATACAGCCATTATTGCAGCCATTATTGTCAAAACAGCTGGCAACAAAAGTGAGCCATAAGTGATAACAGCTGTACGTTGTTTAACCATGCAAAGCCACGTGTCCTATTCATCATGTTCATGTTTTTGTCTGCTTGACAGGACTATACAAATTTATGTATCTTGTATTAGAGCAGTTAATATGGCACCTCATGTCAAAGAACTCTCTGAGGATTTGAGAATTAGAACTGTTGCTCTCCACAAAGATGGCCTAGGCTATAAGAAGTTCGGTAACACCCTGAAACTGAGTTACAGTACAGTGGTCAGGGTCATACAGAGGTTTTCCAAGACTGGTTCCATTCAGAACAGGCCTCGCAAGGGTCGATCACAGAAGTTGAGTCCTTGTGCTGTGTGTCAGACGCAGAAGATGGCTTCAAAAAACAGATGCATGAGTGCTGCCAGCATTGCTTTAGAGGCTGCAGAAGTGGAAGGTCAGCTTGTCAGTGCTCAAACCATACGCCACACACTGCAACAAGTTGGTTTGCATGGCCGTCGTCCCAGAAGGAAGCCTCTGGGTCACAAGAAAGCCCACAAACAGTTTGCTTAAAGACAACCTGTCCAAGAGCATGAATTACTGGAACCATGTCCTGTGGTCTGATGAGACTAAGATGAACTTGTTTGGCTCAGATGGTGTCCTGCATGTGTGGTGACGCCCTGGTGAGGAGTACCAAGAAAACTGTGTCTTGCCTACAGTCAAGCATGGTGGTGGTAGCATCATGGTCTGGGGCTGCATGAGTGCCGCTGGTACTGAGGAGCTGCGGTTCATTGAGGGAAACATGGATGCCAACATGTACTGTGACATTCTGAAGCAGAACATGATGCCCTCCCTTCAGAAACTGGGCCGAACGGCAGTTTTCCAACATAATAACGACCCCAAACACACCGCCAAGATGTGATGATGAAGCTGAAGGTGAAGGTGATGGAGTAGCCAAGTATGTCTCCAGACCTGAACCCTGTTGAGCACATGTGGGGCATCCTCAAGCAGAAGGTAGAGAAGCACCATGTGTCTAACATCGAGCAGCTCCGTGATGTCATTATGGAGGAGTGGAAGAGGATGCCAGCAACAACCTGTACAGCTCTGGTGAATACCAAGCCCAGGAGGATTAAAGCAGTGCTAGATAACAGTGGTGCTCACACAAAATATTGACACTTTGGACACAGTTTTGACATGTTCACTTACGGTGTATTCATTTTTGTTGCCAGTTATTTAGACAATAATGGCTATATGTTGAGTTATTTTTAGAGGACAGTAAATTTGTGCTTCTATACAAGCTGCACATTGACTGCTCTAAAATATATCCAAGTTTCATTTCTGTAGTATTGTCCCTTGATATACTAAAATGGTTGCTAAAATGTGAGGGGTGTACTCACTTTTGTGAGATACTGTATATATATATATTGCATTAAAAATTAATTAATAATAATAATTATATTAATTCATAATAATACACAATCACACACACACACACACACACACACATATATATATATATATATATATAGATGAAGACTTCAGATGCAAAATACTCTAGGTACGTTTGAAATTTTGTTCTTAAATGAGCATTTTTTCAGACTCCTATGTGTAGGTTCAGTAATTTCACTTTAATGACAATGAACAGGTTCTTTTCATCGCCATTAAAGTGAAATAACTGAACAGAAACATAGAAGCCTGATAAAAATGCCAATTTTACAAGGTGGAAAAATATTGGCTTTTTAAAGGCTTTTTCCTCAGTAAAATCTGTCAAAATTAAGTTGTAAACACTATAAATATTATTTAAGATTACAAATAAATAAATAAATAAATAAATAAAATACATATATATTTAGAATTACATTCAATATCTTCAAAAGGTGGAAAAATATTGGCTTTTTACAGGCTTTATCTTACAAAAGGAATCTGACAAAGTGTAATCAAGCAAATCAATGTGCAAACAGTAAATATATATATACAATAAGAATTGTCACAAATGTTGGCAGGTAGAAAACTCCTGAGTGACAAAGAAAGACAAAGGAAGAACAAGACTGCAAGCAAATGTACATGGAGTCAAGACCACAGGCTGTGATTCATGTGGTTTGAAGCTCACTTTCTGCTTTCCTTTCACAGTAATCAAATCTAAGGTCTCTCTGGTCTCCACACACCTCACACTCTGGCACACAGTCCAGACCACGACTCTCTCTCTCGGTCTGATCTGACATTCACATGCGTTTGGAGGCCTTTTCTAGCTTGCAGGTTTCCTAGCAGCAGGTGATGACAGCGTTGGCTGCAATGGTCTTTACTAACGGCTCATTAATTCTCTGATTAAGAGGCTCTCCAGAACGATGGAGGTGCTGGTTATTAATCTGGTTTAACGGCTGCTTTTAGACGGGGTGACTGCAGGCCATTGTTGGGCTACCGGCCAGCAGGGACGGCAATAATTCTTACTTATTGACAAATGAGATGTGCTGAGGCATGAGCGAGCTAGAAGCAAAAGCTATTACAGGAATATTGTTATATATGATGACCACAGAATGAAACAAATACATATTCAGCTACATAAATTCAGAGCATTAGGCAGGGAGTTAACAGCCTGGATCAAAAACACAAACACAAAGTGAATTAATAATAGAAGAGAAAGCCAACAAAAACCTGTAACGAATCCAAACAATAATATTAAATAAAATGAAATGCCTGACAATACAAGTGGTTTGAATAAAATAAAATAAAATAAAATAAAATAAAATAAAATAAAATAAAATAAAATAAAAAATACTCACGACCCTACAAAGGACAAGCGGTTTGAAGAATGAATGCATACAAAATCAAATCAAATAAAAAACAAACCATACCTAAACCAAAGAAGAAAACAACAACAACAACAACAAAAAACAAGACAACTCGAAGCAAAAAAAAAAACAACTTGAAACAAAACAAAACAAAATAACTTGCATGACCATAAGACAAGCAGTTTGGAGAATGGATAAAATAAAGTAAAGTAAAGTAAAGTAAAATATAATATAATATAAAATAAAATCACAAAGTGAGTTACTAATAGAATATAAAGCCAATAAAAACCTGTAAAGAATCCAAACAATAAAATGAAATACAATGCAATACCTTTAAATAAAATGAAATAAAATAAGTACAAGCTGTTTGGAAAATAAAATAAAATAAAATACAAGCAGTTTGGAGAATGGAAATAAAACAATAATAATAATAATAATAATAATAATCTGTAAATATTTTAAGTGGTGTTTGCTAGATCAAAACTTACCACTATGATGCTGAGGTTGCATTAAAACATTCAGAACGTTTTAGGAACTGGATAAGTTCCTAAAACGTTCTGAATGTTTTAATGTAGCTATGACAATGGTAGGAAGCCTAAAGCCAACAGCTGTCAGATACGCCTCTGCAGCATGTTTGCTCAAACGAAACAAGGCCTTCCTGCAAATGTGTGTGTTGTGACTGATGCAATCTCCAAAAACCTAAAGGCCAGTCAAAAAACAAGTCAAGTTAAAACACTGGCTCCGACACGCCGCCCTCAGATACGCTTGACCTACCGCAGCAAGAAATGTCAGACCTCTGATAAAACAAACCCAATGATCAGACAAGTTCAACTTGCATTCGCTGAACTTGCCTGCAGTGGAGCAAAACTCAACAATATACTTCTCCACCCTTGAGCAGCAGCTCTCTGCAGGAGACAACCAGTGATGGGATGTCAAATGTGAAAAGTGTCAGGTCTGAACAAAAGCAGCAACGAGACCCTCTCCCAGAATTTAGACTTCCAGCTCACATGAACTATCACGAACCAGCATGCATGTGTGTGTGAGTAATGGAGCCGGAGGCGTTTTCTCCCTGTGGAGCACTTTGCCCTCAGGACTGGCTTTACTCATCACTTAGCTTGCATGCAGTCGCTGGTGATCAGCATTCATAGCTGCGCTGCAGCCAGAGGGACGATGCACGCATGCACAGTGGCTCGTTTTCATTCAGCTTCACCATTGTCAGGCCGAGCCTCCTGGCCCTCTCTGCCTGTCCCATACAATCACAGCAGGCATGCTGTGTGCCACCAGGATGCCACATTTGCACAGCTCTCCCTCCAAAACCCAGTCTTAACACCCCCTCACACCCTTTACACTCACAAAAGCAATCACAGTCTACTTCTCTAAGGCAAATGGATAGGTGAATCTCACCAAAGCCTCTTCAAGGCAAAGCGATTCAATCGGTGGCCATCTTGGTAACGCCCCTGGGCAGCTATTTTCTGTGTATGCAAGCACAGCTCATATCTGCTTGAATGGAGGAAGGCTGAAGTCTAGATTCTCAGAAATTAAAGGTACAAAAGCTGCCACTGAGCCTGTACCCTTTGAAAAAAGTACTACTATGTACCATTAGGACACGAATATGTATCTTTAAGGTACATACATGCACCTTTTAGTGGTAAATAAAGTATAAAGGTGCACCTTTTTAAAAGGTACCAACCCAGCTTTTGTACCTTTTTGTCTGAGATTGTATGAAACTATTTGTCAAGTTTGCATTATAGCAAGGGCAGCAATACATGCAATACATTTGGTATTATAAATTGTACTAAGACTGATGCCATATTGTGCTTTACAATTTCATTTGCTGTTCTGCAAGTGGTTGGAGTGATACTTCACCCTAAATTCAAAAAAAGAAAGAAATTATAATTTGTAAATAAAGTAAATGAAGCCTGTTTTAAGGATCATTGAAGGGAGAATTAAAAATATGAACACAAAAGAAGATATTTTGAAGAATATGGGTAACCAAACACTTGATGGTAGCCATTGGTTTCCATAGTATTTTTTCCATACTATGCAAGTCAATGGGTACCGTGCACATTCTTTGAAATATCTCCTTTTGTGCTCAACAGAAGAAACTTACACTCATGTTGTTCAAGTTAATCATGAAAATTTTCATTTTTGGGTGAACTATCCCTTTAAGATGTTTTGCATTATTATTGTTTGCATGACAATTCAACACATATTATATAAGAAAATCTTCTCATTACTGTAATGTGAGATTAAATGACAGTAAAGGCAGTACTGTCTTTACATTAAATCAATGCATTAAATTAATGCATTTATAACTGAATAAATGAAAAATGCATTACCAAAATATATAATGAGAACAAACAAGAATAGGAATTACAAAAAAATCTGGACAAAAATCTTGGGGAAATGCTTAATTTTCATTAAAAATATTTTGCAATGCAATAAATAATAATAATAATAATAATAATAATAAAAAAACACTTAAAAACACTTTCAAGCATTTTACTTCATGCAGAATAGAATATTTTCTCCCCTATTTGATTTTAGGGTGAAATATGATCTGGATATGTTTTTGTGAGGTTCACCAGGACAGGTTTCCAGCCATAAAATGAGTCCACAATTATTTGACACTAAAGAAGCGTGGTGTTTGGATGGTGTAAAGTGAGCTCTGCTGAAACTGGGTGTGGTGAGGAGATCAGGATGGCAGCGGGCTGCTGCAGATTTCACATCAAATAATCGCTTATGGTTGCGCCATACAGTATGTGACGGGAGTGGGGCAGAGGTCAGAGCAGACTGTCAGTGCAGGTGTCCTGAGGGCAGGGTGGATGATCTTTTGCATGCAGGGAGCACTGACGTCTCTCGAAACGAGACCGAATTACCCACGATGTCATGGTTTCAGTACCTCATCCTCAAGAAAAGCAAACCTTAACACTGCTAAACTTACTTGTGCGTGAAAAACTAGATAATTGCAATGTAAAAGAACACAAAAGATGATATCTTAAAGAAGGTTGAGGTTCAAACAACACTGACTTTCATTGTAAAAAAAAAAAAAAAAAAAATTATATATATATAGGCCTAAATTTAAGATTTTTAACTGAAAAAATAAAAATGGAATTTTCAACACACTGATTCCAAGAAATTTGCATAATTAAAAAAAAAATATATACATATGACTATTTAAATTATAACAAATAAATGCAAATTGTTAATAATAACCCAAACCATGATTTTTTGAGTGCAGAAATCTTACTGGTTTCATTTATGTATGACTGATATTAAGTTTATTGGTTTGTCAAAGCTGTATAATCCAAATTTTTATATGAGATTTGAATTTTTTTTATTTTTAAAAGATTTGGACATTTAAATCTTAAGTTTGGGCCTAAATGTTTTTTTTTTTTTTTTTTGTAGATAATCCACACTGAGACATTTTTCAAAATATCTCTGTCCCACAAAAAAAATAAAATAAAAAAAAAATAAAATAAAAAAAATAAAAAATTGGGGCGACAATAAGAGGGCGACGAATTGACAATTTTCATTTTTTGGGTGAAAAAATGCCAAAATGTAAAGTTGTTAGTGGTTTACTCTATTTAAGCTCAAATGCCATTATTAAAAGCAATAATTTGTACCCATCCCACATAATATGCACGCGAACATTTAAAACCTGTTATGAATGAACATGGAATCCATTACCTCAATATATGGTATGACTTTACAGGTGAACTGGCCCAGCAGCCAGGTCTTTGTGAGTTCGTGAAACACCACGAGTGGCAGGCAAAACAAGAGCAGTGCAAAGTCCCAAATTGCCAGGTTAGCCAGAAGAGCATTTGAGATGCTCCTCATGTAGTAGTTATGGCACACCACACACATTATTGCAATGTTCCCCGTTATTCCCACAGTGAAAATGAGGACAGAAACGATGGTGATTGCATACGCCCCGTACGTCTCGCTAGTGACAGGGTAGAAAGGATTGGGGAAGAATTCGCTCTCCTCATCCTCGGCGTACGGAGGGGTCATCGGCGTGGCGTCCCATGGGTCGTCTATCTGTTTGGTGTGGAACTCAGCATATCTGGTGAGATCGAATGGGAAATCTGTGGAGGTGAGAGCTAGAGGCTTGGGCATCGGTTCCCACATGGATAAAGAGGATGTCAGGGCGTTATAATAAGTTTCGACTGGTGTCAATGGGGCAGCGCTTTTATTCTGGCCCCTTTTCAAGCTCTTAAACGCTTTCTTGTGGTGTTCCTTTGTGCCTCTTTTGCGTCTGTGGTTTCTTTCTCGCTTGCTTGTCGAATAAGGTTTAGAGTTATTGTGTCCACCTGCTGTTCCCATGGTAGCAGGCATCTCGCCATTCAACTTTTTCCTTTTATGTCGCCGAGAGCTCTTATGTAGGTTTGTGGCACTCTCCGTGACCGCATGTGTTCTGTTCGACAAGAGATGTCTGTACCCATACCGCTTACCTCCGCTCTCCAAAAGCAGCCAGAGATGTGAAGACAAGTTACTGTTGTCTTCTGAAGTCTGTTTGATGTCAAAGGCAGGTGTACCTGCTGCTCGATGCCTCGCAGGGTGTTTGGCATCACGAAGATTCCTAAGAGTGACTGGTTCTTTGGCGTGTGCGTTACGGTTTTCTCCGTGCAACAAAACATGTGGACAACCTGCAATGAAAAAGATCGTTCTTAAAAGCAGCAGCATCTGCATCTTCACCGAGTCAGTGTGCTGAAGATGTTAGAAAAACACTCTCGTGTGGTGCATCGCAAAGAACACACGCTGTTTTCCCAGATTCACATTGTTAGAAGGAAAAGTTCACACGCGAACGATCAGTAAAGGCTAATTAGATCCATGCAAATGACTTTTCCTGTTACATCCACTCCGGTGTCGTGCGGCAAATAAAAACCACCTCCTCTAGATTCTTTGCGTTCCTCGTCTTAAAGTGCCAGAAAGACGAGATTGCCTCCAAACGACATCATTTGCGTTTCTGCTTGTGCATCCCAGCCAGCTGCAGGAGTCGGTCGCATCTCGTGTTCTGTTGGGCGCGGCAACCTGGACTCGTCCTGCGCCTCTGTTGTGCGCGGAGAAGCGGAGTCCGGTGGCGCTGCTGCTGCTGCTGCTGCTGCTGTGAGTGAGGAGCGGATGAAGAAAATGGACGGACTCTCTCCTGGCGGATAACCTTGTTCTGTCAAGCCGGATCCATCAGCATCAGCCCCTTGGACCACCGCAGCTGGAGGCGACCCCGCCCCGCCCGTGCGTAGTACATTCATTACCATGCGTAATTACGCATGTCAACAGAATCATAATCCGATCAGTCTTGAGAGTAACACGGGTTTATACGAGTTCAGTTACAGCTGTGTGTCACAGTAACATGCAGGAAAAGTGCAACTGCAAAATAATTCACAATGCACTGTTATTACGAAACACAAGCTACGACAATAAATCAGCGGGAAATATTACATTAATGGTTTTCATAGTCTATACGTTTTATTTGCAGATTATGGTACATGCACACAACAAAAATCCATGTAAATAAGTGTATCCATTATTAAAATTAACTACGAGACAAGCTACTATAATAAACAACCGTTAATAGCCTACTATTTATAGGCTATAGTTTATACGTAATATTTGCAGATTCTGCACATGAATTGTACATGCAAACAATAACAATTCTTGTAAATAAATGTATAAAACAAGTGATTATTAATATATTAACTACGAGTCACTCCTTTTTCTATATGAGTCTATACGTTATATTTGCAGATTCATGCATTGTACATGCAACAATAGCAATCCTTGTAAATAAATGTATAAAACAAGTGATCATTAATATATTCATTACGAGTCACTCCTTTTTCTATATGAGTCTATACGTTATATTTGCAGATTCTACACGTTATGAACATGCAAACTAACAATATAAAACGTGAATCGTGATATTTACAGTTTGCACTGTACATACATGCATATTATACACAACATATATAGTAAAAATAACTTATAGTAAATAGAAAAAAGTTAATTTATAAATTTGAGTGCTGGTGACACTGTGATCTTTGTAATATAGTGCAAAGACAATCAGATATCTATGTGTGCAACTAAAAAGTCCAAATGCTTTTAGGGGGCACTGCATCTGTTACTTTCAGTTCTGAAAGCTCTTTAATGCATTGGTATGTCAAACAGGTTTCTCTGCCTGTGGCAATGTCACAACAGAGCAAAGTACTCTGAGCAGAAGGGCAAGAGCTGACTTGCTTAAGGTTTGTTTCCTGCTGGACAGAAATCTTGGGCTCAGAGGCGTACACTTGCAAACAGTCAACAGCCTTTCATTGCCTTGCAAAACATAAGTGATTATGTGGAAACGCTCCTTATTTAGCATCAGACATGCTTTAGTTTCTTTGTTTCGCCAGGTCCAAAGTTTCACCTCTAAGTCCTGCTGGTCAATGAAAGCCTGGCTGAATATTGAAGTGTAAAACAGGGAGGCCAGGTGCAGAACACTAGCTACTGGAGTTGGCACAGCCTTGGTGAGTACTGATACTCTGCTGCCAAATCTAAGTATGGGGTTCAAAACGCTAAATAACAAGAGTGAGCCACAAAGTCAGATACTTGACAAAAACCGAAAGCTGACTAAAATATTTTTGCAAATGGAATGAATGGAATAAACAAAATGATTTGTGCAACATGATGAACAAGATGTTCGAGATGATTTCATTCATGAGTAGTCTTTCTTCACACTTCATCTCTTAAAATATTGATTAAAACATTTTCTCCATTTATTTGCACCCTCTTCTTGTAATACCTTAAAGAAACAGCTGCAATGAATTTTTTTCCTAATCAGAACTGCTAGAAAAAAGATTTTCAAAAAAGATAAACGTTATGCAAAGCAAAACTGCAGTGTAAAAATGTTTTAAAAAAATCTTGAATATAAACGTTAGGCCACGTCCAAATGCAACATGTTGTTTCAAGCGTACATTTTCACCAAATTTAGATGAAAAATAAATGCAAAATATAGCTACTTACTTTCAAGACACATTTTTTTGAAATGAGCTCTTATGTTATGCAATTGTGTTTGGACTGCATGTTTGGATTATTATGAGAAAACAAGACAAATAGACTGATTTTGAATGATTTTTGGTTATAGGCTACCGTATATGTTAATAATGCTTGTTTTTACGAGGGTGATTTAACTATCCAAATCTAAGGATATTACAGACTCAAAAAGCATTATAAACACAGATGTTCATATCACTAAGCAACTGGGTGGGCAATTTGAGTGGGATAGATATTGCGGCAATCCAAAGCCCCACCTGGCGGTGTAAAGCGGTATTGCACAAACACGAAAAAAATGCAGTGTGACAACAGACAAGACACATACTCACCCTAAAATCGCACTTATAGAGTGCAAGACAGGTGTACTGCATGTCTAGTACAGTGTGAACCTACTTAATGCAGTATAAAGGCTATTGAAGTGTGACTCGCTGAGGGAATGAAGCTCGAATAACCCAGCGACAGTGCATTACTGTGATCAATCACCTGCTGTCCACATGAGCACCAGATGATGAATGACTCGTATATCTGAACAAGCACCAGCAATATCTCACTGCTACTGCACATGCACAATATCACAGATAAGAGTTGGCATTAATCAATCAATCAATCAATCAATCAATCAATCACGCAGGCACAGTTTATCTGAAAATGAAGCTCCGTCATCATTTACACTCTCTCATGTCGCTCTAAACCTTTGAGTTTTTTTTCTTTGGAACACAGAAGTCTAGCAAACCATCCAGGTTTCTGTTTTTCCATGTGGTGAAAAACGAATCGTTTTTGGAAGAAGTAAGTTCCTCAGCAAGGCCTCATACTCATAACAGCATCACAACATTAATAGCCTAAACCTGATGCCACATGACCACTCATACTGGGTCAGTAGAGGTCTGAGTAAAAGCCATTCAATTCTCCACACAATAGGACAGAAACATCGTATCACTTAGAAAAGTGGCGTGATGACAGCAGTTAGTGGTGAGTGCAGCGGGGAGCGAATGGAAGAGGACTGTCAGTAATGGCCTCTCGGATTGCTCTGGATGACTCAGACACACTCAGATCCTCCTTTCCGCGAATGCACCGACTGAACTGAGCGACAAATGTGTCTCTGAAAGCAAAACAATATTATAAAACAATAATGCAATCTTTAAGTACCAAAAAATCATAATAAAATAACAATAAATGAAAAAAATGCTTGTATAAATATGCTGTCAAAATGCTAGGGCAGTGTGGGTGTTTTAAAACATTGCTAAGCAGTTCATAAGGTATCCTGGGTGCGTTTTAGCACTAAGCAGTTGCTAGGGTGCTCTAGATGTTTGCTTACTAGGTCAAGTAAAACCCGCGAGCGCCTACAATATTCTGATCTCGAGTCCCTCCAGTGGAAGTCTATGGGATCCAACAGGCTATAATTGTCTATCTGATCAGTTACACTCCTAAAAATAAAGGCTCTTTATTGACATTGATGGTTCCATGAAGAGCCTTTAACACACATGGAACCCTTCCATTAAACAAAAGTTTTTTTTTAGGAACCAAAAATGGTTCTTCTATCTATGAACCATAAATCTATTAATCTAAAAACCCACTTTTGGAAGCTTTATTTTAAGTGTATAAAAAATGTTTTTGTGCAATGGAAAGGTTCCATGGATGATGAAGGCTCTTAATTCTTGGAACATCAGAAGAACCTTTATTTTAAAAGTGACAGGTTCTTCATGTCAGAAAATGGTTCTTTAGATTTTTAAATTGTTCTTCACAATAATAATAATAATAATAATAATAATAATAATAATAATAATAATAATAATAATAATAATAATAAAATAAAATAAAATAAAAAATTGATGGCATCATGAAAACCCCTTTTTGAAACCTTTATGTTCAATAGTGTAGTGTTTTTAGGGGGTTTAAGTAATTGTATAGTATGCAATAACAACTAACTAGTAAAATAGTGACATTCAGATGAGCTTTGAAAATGATTTATGTAGCAGACTAATAACAGACCTCTTAGACTGCAGAAAAATACATCTGAGGTTTGTCACAGTGCAGCAGTGGCAAAAACTCAATCAACGTGTGCTGGTGAAAATGTACATGAGGATCTCTCTGTCAGAGACTAACCCATCATTGCAAACCCTTCACTTTCTGACATGCACACACTTCTGTGTTTAACCCAGCTGTCTGTTTTCCACTGCTTCCTCAAGGGCAATTCCTTTCACATCTGACACACTTGCACATATTGACAACTGACAAAAGGAAAGAGAAACACACTTCCCTTTATTCACATACGAACACAACCTCATTCCAAAAGCCATTTGGAGCACAGCCGAGAACTCGGTACCGGATGACAGGAAAAAATGACCTATTGTTCTTCATTCAAACGCTGATTGCTAAAACAAATCCGAAATCTCCTCTAAGCAACCACAACTCATGCTTACACAACCTGCATCAGATTTTTCAGTATGGATTCACCACCACTTCTTTGGAAAAGAGCAACGAGAACATTCTTCCTAATGTCTCATTTTGTCTTACAACGAAGAAAGTAAGTCATGCCGGTCTGTAATGAAGAAGTAAATGATGACTGAATTTTCACATATATTGAGCCAAACGTATAGGCTGCCAGTATGCTTTTACATGAAGACAAATACTGGTTCTTAAAGGGATAATTACCAATCCTTGTGATGATCTTTGCAGTCGCTCTAAATGTGCATGACACAACAGGCTAAGACAGGCTGAAAGGATTGAAGTTGTGAGAGACAGAGACAGACAGATGGAGAAAGATATATCTCTGCACAGATACATTTCAATAAATTACTGTACCCTTTCATCAACTACAGCCAAAACTCACAGTCTGCAACCTGTGTGCTAAAGTATAGTAGTCACAGGTGGACAAGCCTCCAAGTCCAACTCTTTTACAGCTCTGACAGAGGTTATGCCACATGACTCACGTAAAACCAGTCTTGCTTATGGTCTTGTAATAGAGCTGCTTCAGTGCACTGTAAAAGAAAATCATTTACAGTAAAAAAGTGCAGACATGCCAGAACCACCATGAAAGACATGATAACAATGTTTATCGAAAGTGGCCTTTTCTGCAACTTCAGAAAGAAAACGTAATTAGTTAGCACACATTACTCTAAAAATGCAATACATATTAACTCAACAATATGAAGTGCAATATAAAACACACACACACATGCATGTAACCAATAACAAAAATAAGAAGAAACATAACTTTATATACATTTATCGTAATGGCATTCATACTTGCACAAAACAATATAGTGTTAGGAATGTACATGAATTGCCTTAAGTTCAATTTAAGATATATATATATATATATATATATATATATATATATATATATATATATATAATAAATTACCATAAATTGGGCACTCCATGTAAAGACTTAAGATTCAAAAACCTCTAAGTCCGTCTAGGATTTTTCTCAGATTTTTTTTCTTTTTAATGTGCATTTTTAACAGTCTCCTATATTTAGTTTCAGTAATGTCACTTTAATTGCAATGATAAGGTTATTAGTCAGAGCATAAAAATGCACTTTTAAAAGAATATCTCAGATGGGCTTAGAGGATCTGAAGTCCTCATATATATACTGTATATATTAACAAAATTTTAATATTTACATTTTTCAAATACAATATTTTTCATATATGAAAAGGTAAGTTACTGCATCATTTTTGCAGCCCCTTCCACAAGAGAACATGTATTTTTTTAACATGGCCACATGATGGAGCTCATTGGTCAATCTTCAAGTTTCATACCTGAAGAGATTTGACACTCTCTTACAAGACTGCAATTTTGTCTTCTAATCTTATCATCTTAGCTGAATGTAGGACCCTTATAAAAGGAGAAAAAAAACAGCATTACACTTACATCGTCTCTATTACGGGGCTAAAAGCGTGGACTGAAGCCGAGCCAGGGAGCGAGAGTGTGTTGGCAGCTGTACAGGAAGCCTGCTATCATCAAGTTTGCAGGCTCGACTCAGACAGCGCTGAAGGATGATACACACACTGATACTGAGATGAGCCTAGAGGACGACTGGAGCCCACTTTAGTCTCCCTCACAGACCAAAACATATCAGCGTTTTCAGCTGCCGTAGATCGTTTCATCCTTTTGTATGATTATGACTTATGGTTTCAACACCAACCCCCAGACCAAACATTGATCAGCATTCATTTTCCAAACTGAAATAAATTGGAACCCCCAGTCCTCCTGAATGAAGGTATAAGGTGTCCTAGGTGCTTTGGTGGTTGCTAGGTGGATACTTATGACCAAGTCAAACCCTGAGAAAAAAAACTGTCTGATATTTTGGTCTCTTGACATTTTATTATCCAAAGGCTAAATTGTAATTGTAAATTGCTTAGAAAAGCAATAGCAATGCATTTGAAGTATCATTCATGTCAGTAGCACAAACAGTGTGGGACGAGTTACGCATCGAAATGGAATAGTTACAGGATTAATCAAATCCCTTACCATAAGTACAAGAAATATAGTGATGCTTGTCTTAGCAGCATCAAACTATGATGACAAAGTAGATAGGAAAAAAGATAAAGCGGGATCAAAACATGATATTTACTGAGGATTATTGAACGGTCCTGTACTAATGAGGCCGCAACAAATCCACACCAAACTACCAAAATATTCTCTCTCCAAGGAATAATTCATATCCATACGCTCTTCAGAAGCCGCAAACAGCAAACAATTCATCGTCACTGAAAGGAAAAATTCATCATGTTTGATAGAAAAATAATAAAAAGCAAACAAAAGCAATTCTAAATGAAAACGGTGGCATATTACAATAGCCTATATGAAATCCAGACACCAGGCGAATGGTTATATAAATCATAACTCTTTTTACAATAAGGCTCCCTGTCATATTTCATAAAAGTGGTGCTAGCGACAAAAAGACGTCTTTGCCACCTTAGTACGGTTCATTCTGATTCAGTGTGGGGTGAAACTGCTGATTGGAGAGAAAAAGAAAGTCAGAGAGAGAGGAATTCGCAGAGAATAAGGAAGACGAGATGAGGGGAGATTCGCAGTGACACCTGTATCATCTTCAGCAGGGTGTGATGTCAGTAAAGTTTGGCCTTAACTTTCTCAACAACTAATTTTAATGGCCAATTAAACAAATTAAGTTTCCCAGTTCCACGGCACGTATGGCCCTTGAGATAGAGACCATTAAACACGACGTGACGGCAGCTTTTGCACCGCTGCTCCAAACGAAAGTGTGAGATCAAAAACTCCCTCATTAAAAAGTCTCCTGTCGCCACACCTCTAAAACAACGGATTAGGATCCTGATCCAGTGCAAGACAAGAGAATGACATAAATATTTAAGCATATTCTTAAGGCTCTGTTTGGATTTATTTTACCCCTAAAGGTCTCATCTGAACCAAAGCACCATTGCTTTTAACAAATGAGTCTGGCTGAAGTTTTGTGTGCTCATGCTTCATATACTGTATACTGACTTCTTGTGATAAGACTACGTAAAGGTTTTATAATTATACAAGAAAATGCATTGTAGTTACCCATGCAATACCATCTCCACATGCTGGGATGGTTGCCAGGGAGTTGCTATAGGAGGTTGATGACTGGTCCAAGTCAAAAAGAAATTCAGCTTCAAGTCTCTGTTCTGGTCTGTAGATATGGTTCATGGGCCAAAGTCACAAAAGAAAGTTAAGTAAAAATAAAGAAGTTAAGTAATTTCTTAAAAAAAAAATCTAAGATGTTTGTAAGCCCATGCAATTTAAAGAAGTTATCATGGTGTTTTTTTTACCAAAGACTTGTTTATGAATAAAATCATGAATAAAAAATAAAAGTTATAATTATATATAATTCCAATTATAAGGTTAAAAACAATGCACCTTTGAGTCGTTTTTGTAGAGCTACTACCAATACATTATCGCTCAATTGTGCCACTTCAGATTACTCGTGCACACCCATAGTAATAGTAATATCTATTTTTTTGTAGCTATAGTGTTTTGTAATGCTTAATATTTGAAACATCCCATTAAATTCATTAAATATCTTACTGTGCCTTTGGGGATTTAAGACGAGTTGGAGGTTATCCTTACTTTAAGAATTTTTTTTAAGATGATTTTTAAAAACATTCTTTTAAAGGATTCAAATTTTTCAGGCTTTGTCTTTAGAATAGTCTTTAGCATAAAGAAAAAAATAAACCAACATAACATTTTTAAGATAGGTTTTTGGAGATACAAAATATTCTTAGCTTTATTCCCAAACCAGAAAATAAGCAGTTAAGAATTTATTTCTTAAAGTGGACATTAGATGCAAAATTCACTTTTACATGGTGTTGGCATATAGGCTATGTCTTAGTCAAGTCAAGTCACCTTTATTTATATAGCGCTTTTAACAATACAAATTGTGTCAAAGCAACTGCACAATATCAAAATAGGAAAATAGTATGTCAATAATGTAAAATGACAAGTTTAAGCACTAAATTTTCAGTTAAAGGCATTTCATTATTGAATTCAGTGATGCCATCGTCCAGCTCAGTTCAGGTTTAACAGTGTCTGTGCAATCAGGTCGATGATATCTCTGGAAATGAAGTGTCCCCAAGCAAGCCAGAGGCGACAGCGGCAAGGAACCAAAACTCCATCAGTGACAGAATGGAGAAAAAAAACCTTGGGAGAAACCACGCTCAGTCAGGAGGCAAGTTCTCCTCTGGCCAAATGAACCAGCAGTTTGTTCCAACTGCAGCAAAGTCAGATTGTAAGGGCTCATCTGGTTCCAGTGGTCTTTTCCTGATGGCTGTCTAGGCGGAGGGGTCCTCACTGGGGATCTGTCTCTGGGGCTCATCTAGGTGTCCTGGTCTCTGCTGACGTTCAGGGCTGTAGAGGTCGTCTCTGGGTGCTGATCCACCATCTGATCTGGATACGAACTGGATCTGGTGACTGCAGTGACCATCTGGGCTGGATACGGACCGGATCGGGTGGCTACGGAGACCTCGGAATAAGAGAAACAGACTAATATTAGCGTAGATGTCATTCTTCTTATGATGTAACAAGTACATTGGGTATAATGGGAGGCGTTCCCGGTTCCGGTTGACCTAGTTAATGCAGCCTAACAATCCTTTAACGGATTTGAATATTAGAAGCGTATTAGTGTGTTATGTGTACGCCAGGTTAAAGAGATGGGTCTTTAATCTAGATTTAAACTGACAGAGTGTGTCTGCCTCCCGAACAGTGTTAGGTAGATTGTTCCAGAGTTTGGGCGCTAAATAGAAAAAGGATCTGCCGCCCGCAGTTGATTTTGATATTCTAGGTATTACCAAATGGCCAGAGTTTTGAGAACGTAAAGGACGTGGAGGACTATAATGCGATAAGAGCTCGCTCAAGTACTGAGGAGCTAAACCATTCAGGGCTTTATAAGTAATTAACAAGATTTTAAAATCTATACGATGTTTAATAGGGAGCCAGTGCAGTGTTGACAGAACCGGGCTAATGTGGTCATACTTCCTGGTTCTAGTAAGAACTCTAGCTGCGGCATTTTGAACCAACTGTAGTTTACTGATCAAGCGTGCAGAACAACCACCCAGTAAAGCATTACAATAGTCTAACCTTGAGGTCATAAACGCATGAATTAACATTTCTGCATTTGACATTGAGAGCATAGGTCTCAGTTTAGATATATTTTTAAGATGAAAAAAAGCAGTTTTACAAATGCTAGAAACATGGCTGTCAAAGGAGAGATTGCTATCAAATAGCACACCTAGGTTCCTGGCTGATGACGAAGAATTTACAGAGCAGCCATCAAGTGTTAGACAGTGTTCTAGGTTATTACTTTTGGGGGTTTTAGGTCCGATAATTAACACGTCTGTTTTTTCAGAATTTAGCAGTAAGAAAATACTCGTCATCCAGTTTTTTTATACCGTCTATGCATTCCATAAGTTTGTATTTGGTGTGTTTCACGGGGCCGCGAAGAAATATAGAGCTGAGTATCATCAGCATAACAGTGAAAGCTAACCCCTTGTTTCCTGATGATATTTCCCAAGGGTAACATGTAAAGCGTGAAAAGTAAAGGCCCTAGTACTGAGCCTCGAGGTACTCTATACTGCACTTGTGATCGATATGATACTTCTTCATTTACTGCTACGAATTGATGGCAGTCAGATAGGTACGATTTGAACCATGCTAATGCACTTCCACTAAGGCCGACAAAGTTTTCTAGTCTATTCAAAAGAATGTCGTGATCAATAGTGTCTAACGCAGCGTTAAGATCCAGTAGCACTAATAGAGAGATACAACCACGATAAGATGATAAGAGCAGGTCATTCGTAACTCTATTGAGAGCAGTCTCAGTACTATGAAATCCTCACAGATATCATTTTTCTCTAAGAAGGAGTATAATTGTGAGGATAATGCTTAATGCTTTTCTGTAGGATAGGGTACTTTCCCGCCAAGCAATATGAAATACCTCTAGTTTAGTTTTCCTCCAGCTCCATTTTCCGGGCTGCTCTCTTTAGGGCGCGAGTGTGCTCATTATACCACGGTGTTGGACTCTTTTCCTTAATCTTCCTTAAGCGTAAAGGAGCAACCGTATCTAAAGTGCTAGAAAAGAGAGAGTCCATAGTTTCTGTTACATCATCAAGTTTTTCTGCGCTGTTGGATATGCTGAGGAATTGAGATAAATCAGGAAGATTACTTACAAAGCAGTCCTTTGTGGTAGAAGTGATGGTTCTACCATATTTGTAAGAAGGAGTTGAATTTACAGCTTTAGCTATATGGAGTTTACACAAGACTAGATAATGATCTGATATATCATCGCTTTGCTGCAGAATTTCAACACCACTAACATCAATTCCATGTGACAGTATTAAGTCTAGAGTATGATTTCGACAATGAGTAGGTCCTGACACGTGTTGTCTAACCCCGAGTTAGATAGAGTTCAGAATGTCTATGAATGCTGATCCTAATACATCTTTTTCATTGTCAACGTGGATATTAAAATCACCCACAATTAAGACTTTATCTGCAGCCAGAACTAACTCGGATAGAAAATCACCAAATTCTTTAATAAAGTCTGTATGGAGCCAGTACAAACATCACGGGGGATTTATCATTAATACTTTTTTCTCTAGATAATGTTATATGAAGAACCATTACTTCAAAGGAGTTATACTTAAAGCCTGTCTTCTGTGAAATGCTGAAAATATTGCTATAAATTGTAGCAACACCTCCCCCTTTGCCTTTTGGACGCGGCTCATTTTTATAACAGTAATCTTGGGGGGTAGACTCGTTTAAAATAATGTATTCATCTGGTTTTAGCCAGGTTTCTGTCAAAAAGAGCACATCTAGTTTATGATCAGTGATCATATCATTTACCAAAAGCGCTTTCGTAGAAAGGGACCTGATATTCAGTAAGCCAAGCTTTATCATTTGTTTCTCTGTGTTATATACATTTTTCATTTGTTGAACATCAATTAAGTTGTTAGTCATAAATTGGTTTGGACGTTTTTTTGTATTTTCTAGTTTGGGGAACAGACACAGTCTCTATAGTGTGATATCTAGGTGAAAGAGTCTCTATGTGCTGAGAATTAACTGACTTCTGTGACGTGAGGCAGCTAGCAGACGGTCGGTTTAGCCAGTCTGTCTGCTTCCTGACCTGGGCTCCAGTTAGTCAAGTACAAACTTTAAGACTATGTGCCATATTTCTAGAGAGAAGAGCGGGATCACCCCAGGAGGGATGAACACCATCTCTTTTCAACAGGTCAGGCTGCCCCAAAAACTCATCCAATTGTCTATAAAACCTATGTTATTCTGCGGGCACCACTTAGACATCCAGCCATTGAGTGACGACAGTCTGCTATGAATCTCATCGCCACGGTAAGCAGGGAGCGGGCCAGAGCATATTACAGTGTCTGACATCATACTTGCAAATTCACACACCTCTTTAACATTATTTTTAGTGATCTTCGACTGGCAAAGTCAAGCATCATTAGCGCCGACGTGGATAACAATCTTACTGAATTTACGTTTAGCATTAGCCAGCACTTTTAAATTTGCCAAGATGACAGGTGCTCTGGCTCCCGGTAAACAATGGACTATGGTGGCTGGTGTCTCTATTTTCACGTTCCATACAATAGAATCGCCAATAACTAGAGCATTTCCATCAGGTTTATCAGTGGGTGCGTCACTGAGTGGGGAGAACCTGTTTGATGTTCTAATCAGAACGGAAGAGCAGTGTTTTGACCCGTGACTAGGCCGCCTCACAGTCACCCAGTTGCCCTGCTGCGGGGGCTCTGTAACCAGAACCGAACAATGTACAGGACTCCCTGTGCTAGTCGCATCCAAAGCAGTATCTACAGCCCTCACATTCTTACTGTCCTCAACTAAAGTTTGGATGCGTGTCTCTAGTTCTAAAACCTTCTCTGTCTTTATGTATGTATCTTTCTGTTACCCCCCATGAAATGCACACACACAAACCCCCAAATGTAAATATTATAATTCGTAATAACATTATTATTATTATTACTAATATTATTATTCTTTACAATATCTAACATGTATTGTGTTGTTTAGCAAATGAGAGTTGTGTGTTTGTTTGTGTGTGCATTTCAAGGCCTTGTGTGTACAATTTGCTAGATTTTTTTTGATTGACAACTTCATCTGCAAGAGTCAACAACCGATCTTGTACCATGCTCAGCCATAGCTCATGATGCGAAAAACAAGAAAAAGGCACTTAAACTAGAAAGACCAAAGAAATCGAGTTTGAAAGGTGACGCCGCCCACTATTGTTGAGTGACGTGCCGACAACCATATCCCTGAAAATTAAATGTGGAGGAAATAAATAAATAAATAAATGAATGAATGAATACATGAATGAATACATTTATTTATTTTTTTTTTATTTATTACAGGGACAATGCATATTAATAAACATTTCTGTCAATATGCCAGAGTTAGCCAGAAGGCTATTTTTCACCTGCAGTCCCTAGACAGATGTTAAAAGTCACCCTAAAAGAGAGTAAAATTACATAATTACATAACAATAAAACAATTACAATACATTTAGAAAAAAGTACTATTAAACTAAGATGTACAATAAAAACACAACGGACCAACATTCAGACAACCATCAGACAAATACATGAACACATATACACACACAAAAAGCAAAAAGAGTGCCGGGGGTGCGAGGCCGGGGGGCCCCGACCGCACCGGGCGGGTTTTGAATAAATAAATGATTGATTGATTGAATAAATAAATAATTAAATACATGAATAAATAAATGATTGAATGAACAAATACATAAATACATGAATAAATAAATAATTAAATGAAGAAATGAATGAATAAATAAATATTTATATATTTATTTCTGCATTTATTTATATATTCAATTTTTTCATTATGTATTTAAAAATTTATTTATATATTTCAAGATTTATTTAATTATTTAATTTTGAGTAATTTGGCCCTCCATAATAAATAAGGCAGTGATGATGTCATAAAATCACAAGTCTGTTTTGATTTAAAGGTCAGAATTTATAGCTTACATGAATAAAATATCACAAACATGACACTTGTAAATTAAATAATTTAATATTTACAGATTTTATTCAGTAATATGTAATATATATATTTTTTCAAATGGAGTATAAAAACTTAAAAATAAGGTGCTTTAAAAGATTTTTAGAATTTTTACAGCTCTTTTGCTTTAGACCATCTATTAATGTTAAATCCACAAATAAAATGTTAAGGTTTCAACTGCATCTATCTGAGAGAAAAAACAACAACAACAACAACAAAAAAACAGCAGAGATAGATTATATTAGTTATTTTCAAGGCTTTCAATGCACTCTCATTAAAAAAAAACACAAAAAGAACTTTAATAAAGTTTAATACTTCTAACAAATACGTTATTGCTCAAAACTAACCAAAATTCTGCACAGGAGAGACTTGGTGTTGTTTCAAAACAAAGAGAAATATATATTGCTATCGGCATCGGCTAACGGGCAAAATGATTTTAAAAATATTGGCATATCAGATATCTGCAAAAATCTAATATTGTGCATTCCTAATTTAAAGTGACATGCACTGAAAAAGGTCATTGTGAACAGTGCTGCTTTTGAGGAATTTTAACCGAAGTATGTGGCAGACATTTCATGAAGACCCTAAAGAATCATACCAACTTGTAGAAAATGGGCATCCGATGTCCCCTTTAAGAATGTTTGTGAATCCGACCCCTGGTTCCTGTGGGATTTTCTGCCGGTTTAATGTCTGGACATATTTTTTTGGTAGCACAAATATTAGTACATAGAACTAAATATAAGCAATCTCTTGCCTTCCAAAGTGCCACTAACTACAAGATTTGATTAAATGGATAACTTGTAATCTTAGGCCTATGTGCCAATCAGCCACAAAGCCCTTCCGGAGAGACTTCTCAGTGAGGATTATGGGATACGGACTGGACGGGCGATGACCCAAAACCCTGCTGAGCCCGCAGTGCGTCTGTCCAATTCAACCTCTGATCCAGAGCTCAGACAGAAGATCGCTGCGTGTAATTCGATATCTCTCTGATAGATTGAATTATGTAATCTAACGTCCCCAAAACATCATAATTCCGACAAATGGTTCAAGACTCCAAACATTTGATCAGCACTTTTTCGAGTGTTTGTAAATAACAGTGTTACGGCTTTGTTATCTTTGGCCCGAAAAAAAGAGCCATTTGTCACGCCGATCACTGTGGCAGTGTCTTGACTTTTATTACAAGTAGGGTTTTTTCGTGGAAAGGCTCATGACTCAAGCTGTCAGCAGATGGCACTGTGGCCCAGTGACAGATGCGCAGTCATTACAAGTGTGCGAGAGAATGCAATTACAACCACTGGGGGAAACAATTAAGTGGTAGAGGTAGAGCTCTCTACACCGCTGCAGTCTGGGAAAGAGCCCACTTCTGTGCTTCTCAGCTTTAGTGCCCGCAGGCGATGGTGAGGAAGAGGCAGAGACAGAGAGAAAGAGAGAGACCCTCTGGCAGCGCTGCTGTACTAGCCACTAATAGGCTGCAGCATGCTTCAGTGGGATGGTGTTTGATAGCAGCACTGTGAGGGAATGTACATGTGTGTATAAAACTGTAGGAGAATAAGGACAATATAAACAAGATTTTCCTTAAGAGAATCTGAGCGGTGTTTGCCCATGCAAAAGTCACTCTTATAATGCTAGATGACATTGCTATCCATTGGTGATTTGGCATGTTCCTATACAGTTGCGAAGGTGCTTTTTCCTTGTTGCAGTGTAGTTGGTATGGTGTTCTTGGTAGTTGCTAGGGCATAGCATTTTTTGAGGCCAATTCACACCACACTGATGGTCACCAGCAGAGGTGGGTAGAGTACCCAAAAACTGTACTCAAGTAAAAGTAAAAGTACTTGAAGAAATATTTACTCAAGTAAAAGTAAAAGTAATAGTCTGAATAATTACTTGAGTAAGAGTAAAAAAGTATCGGATAAAAAAACTACTCAAGTAGTTAGTTACTAGTTACTTTGGATCATATACTGAAAATAGTCTATTTTTATTTAGATATATAAATTTTATCTAAATATCTATCTCTCTCTCTATATATATACACACACACACACACACACAGCTATTCAAAATACTTTTAATGTTTTTTTTTTTATGTAATTTATTTCAGTGATGCAAATCAGAATTTTTATCAGCCTGATTTATTATCATTGCTGTTCTTTTATAGCTTTCTATTCATAAAAGAATCCTGAACAAAATGTCACAGGTTCCAAAAAATATTAAGCAGCAAAACTGTTCCCTGTTGAAAAAAACAGCTTTTGCTGGTAAGGTATGTTTTGAAGCATGGGATGCTGGTTTGAGCTGATTTAAGCTGGTCCTTTGCTGGTTTATGCTGATCCTTAACTGGTTTAAGCTGGACATGTGCATGACCAGCATAAACCATCATCCCAGCTTCAAAACATACCTAACCAGCAGATGCTGTTTTTTTCAACAACACTGATAATAAATCAATATATCTGAATGATTTCTGAGGGATCATATGACTCTGAAAACTGGAGTAACAGCTGTTAAAAATTCTGATTTGCATCACTGAATTGAATTATATTTTAAAGTATATTAATTATGTATTATAAATGTATATGTTTATAACCTCTGACACGGAGAAGAGTGAAAACTCCTCACATGACCGCT
Source organism: Spinibarbus caldwelli (assembly GCA_039654775.1). Taxonomy (NCBI): domain Eukaryota; kingdom Metazoa; phylum Chordata; class Actinopteri; order Cypriniformes; family Cyprinidae; genus Spinibarbus; species Spinibarbus caldwelli. The sequence continues at coordinate 4,259,019 of CM077228.1, read as the reverse complement.
ACTGAACATCTGAACATAACCAAACAAATCTTCTTCCGTCTGTTCTGCTAAATGTAAACAAATGTAGCCTTTATTTCTGCAAGCGTAAATATTGTGAAAATATCAATATTAATTGTGTCTAGGCAAAGGCATTCCTCCTGGAACTAACGCGGGTTTGGCGGGTGTTAATTTCATACTCTGTGACGGCTTATTTAATGAATAAATTATACATTTTATTTAATGTGTAAGGTACATGTACAACAAACTGGTAATGTCATAATAGTGTCGTGTACTGTAATCGAATCTCTACCTGTGGAACCGACAGCACACGCGGTGTTCATCTAATAAAGATCTTCATAGCTAGCAAACCATAGCCTTTGCAGATTTGCTTTCAGCTGACTGTAGATCCAAAGCCACGTCTTCAGCGCTCTTGATGTTCTTAAACTTTCTGTTACAACTCTTCAGTGAGAACCGCTTCAGACGATCAGCGCGTGCGGCAGAACTGAACGAATCATTCAAACTGATTCGCGAACCGATTCACTGGTTTGCCAATTGGTTTGATCAAGCCTTCGAACAGAATTGACTCAAAAGAATGAATCATTCGCGAACGGGCATCGCTCATTGCCCAGAAAAAAAGTAGACGGCGCGTTTGGAATAAATTGAAGGATTTTTAACTTGTATTACATTAAGGTAACGAGAGGAGCGTCGCCCACAGTAACAAAGTAAAAGTACCGTTTTTTCACTAAAAATGTACTTGAGTAAGAGTAAAAGTACCCATTTTTAAATATACTCTAAAAGTATTAGTTACCCAAAAAATTTACTCAAGTAAATGTAACGAAGTAAATGTAACTCGTTACTACCCACCTCTGGTCACCAGATCATAGTACATCAATTCTCAGACATTCCGAGATCCGACAAGCACCGGTTCAAGCTGTTCAATCGGTGAAAATAAGTGGCAACCAATGGCAACAGATGCTGATGAGGCAACACACTGATCCGACAAAACCTGACAAATGTGTCTGCTGCCGCTTGTCTGTGTCTATCAGTGGTGAATTGGTCTTTAGGTGTTCTAAGTGTTTTAATTTGTTGCTACGAGGTTGCCAAGGTGTTCTGAGTGGTTGTTAACTTGTTACTAGATGGTTGCCTGGATATTGCTGAACGACTGCTAGAGTGTTCAAAATATTTTTAACTTTTGGTTGCTATGATGTTCTTGGTAGTTACTAGGACATAGGTGTTCTTAGGTGTTCTAAGTGTGTGAACTTGTTGCTGTGCAGTTGTCAAGGTGTTCCTATATAGCTTTAAAGGTGTTCTGGGTGGTTGTCAAGAAACTTGCTCAACAGTCGTTAGAGTGTTTAAAGCATTTGTAGCTTCTTGTGGTTGATGGTGTTCTTAGTAGTTGCTAGAGCGTAGCATTTCTTAGGTGTTCTAAGTGTTTTGATTTGTTGCTATACACTTGCAAAGGTGTTCTGAGTGGTTGTAAACTTGCGGTTGTTAGGTATTGTTAAGTGGTGTTTTTGGTAGTTGTTAGGGCATTGCTATATAGTCTGTAAGATGTTCTAAGAATTTGAAGCTTGTTGCTATGTGGTTGGTATGTTGTTCTTAATAGTTGCTTGGGAATTACTATGTGGTTTCTAAGGAGTTCTAAGTGTTTTAAATTGTTGCTATGTGGTTGCCAAGGTGTTCTGAGTAGTCATTATATTGTTGTCATGCAGTTGTTAAGGAGGTGTCATGATAGGTTGTCAAGGTATTGCTAAGTGGTTGCTATGGTGTTCTTGATAGTTGCTATGGCATTGCTAGGCAGTCTGTAAGATATTCTATGTGTTATTTAGTTTGTTGCTATGTGGTTGTAAAGGTGTTCCTATACTGTTGGGTGCTATGAGTGGTTAATTTGTTGCTAGGGGGTCCTGGGTGGTTGTCAAGGGATTGGTTAAGTGGTTCAGGGTGCTTAAACTTAGACATCCCTAAATGATTGCTAAGGTGTTCTAAATTTTAGGTGTTCTAATTTAATGTTTTAATTTGTTGCTTTGTGGTTGTTAAGGTTTTCTGATTGGTTCCTGTACAGTTATGAGTTATGAGTGGTTCTTATGGTGTCCTGTGTGGCTGTTAAAGTATTGCTAAGTGGTTGCTAGGGTATTAAAGTAGTATTAACTTGTTACTATGTGGTTGTTATTTTGAGAGTTTTCTTTCTTTCTTTTTTTTTTTTTTTTTTTTAAAGATGTTACTATGTGGTTTCTGGGGTGTTCTGGGTGGTTACCAAGCCTGCGTGTTGGTAAGTGTTTTTAGCTTTTTGCAGTGCAGTTGCAATTGTACTCTTGGTAGTTGCTAGGGTATTGCTATGTGGTGTCTAAGGTTATCTAAGTGTTGCTCTGCGGGTGTTCCTATACAGTTTCAAAGGTGTTCTGAGTGGTTAACTTGTTACCTGGTGGTTGCTATGGTGTCCTGGGTTGTTGTCAAGATATTGCTCAAAGGTAAGCTGTTGCTAGAGTGTTCCGAGTATCTTTAAGATGTTGTGGTTGCTGTGTTGATGGTAGTTTCTGGGCATAGCATTTCTTAAGTGTTCTAAGTGTTTTAACTTGTTGCTGTTCAGCTGTCAAGGTGCTCCTATACAGTTGCAAATGTGTTCTGAGTGGTTGTTAACTTGCTGTTTCTAGGTAGGTGTCCTAGGAGGTTGTCAAGGCATTGCTAAGTGTTTCTTGATCATCGCTCAGCTTGTTGGATTGGTGTTCTTGGTAGTTGTTTGGGAGTTGCTGTGTGGTTTTTAAGATGTTCTAAGTGTTTTAAAGCTTGTTACTGTGCAGTTACTATGGTGTTCTGAGTAGTTGCCTGGGCATCGCTTTGAGGTTGCTAAGTTGTTTTAAGATGGTTGTGAAAGCATTCTTATACAGTTGCAAAGATGTTCAAGGTGATTAACATATTACCATGCAGTTGTTAGGATGTCCTACTTAGTGATATCACGGTATTGCTATGTGGATGCTAGGGTGTAATTGGTTGTTAGGTTGTTCAGAATGGCTTACCTCAAAAACTTTGTGAGATGCTTAAATTTAATACTTAGAGTTAGTGATTTTAACAAGCCCTGAACCCAAAGTATGAGCAACAGTAACAGTGAAGCTTAACTTACCAACAAACGTCCAAATGTGTATATGCGACGTGCAAGCATATGAGAGCGTGTGACAGCGAGAGAATGATAAAGACTCATGTTGTGGGTGTGTGTGGGCTGAAGTCGCCACACTGAGCGAGTCTGTCTGATTGTTAGTGTGTATGGCTTACAGTGCAGTATGACAGAGACCGCAGTGGTGTGTGTGTCACTTTACAGCATCATTAATCTCGTATTGTGAAACCCCCTGCACTTTACTGCATGCGCACAGTGCTACTCACAAATTCATCAACCGTTTCATAACTTATACTATTCTGTCGATCAACAGTAAACAGGGTTTGTTTCTTGAGCTAGTTGTGTAACATGGCAAGATTCCAATGGGGAAAAAAAAGAAGGTAAAATCAATCTAGTTAGCATCAGTGGTTTCCAGTTACCTGTGGTCAGGAGTTCACATGTGCGGTTTACTAAAGACAGCCAGGTCAATTTGTTCTGACCTGTTTCTATCTTCGAGACACCTTCCAAACCATCACACTTTGTGCAAAGCCCTAAGGTTGACTTGTAAGAAAGTCTTTCAGCAGTCGAGAAAAAAAAAAAACAGCAGACCTACGCATTAGATCAACGCAGGGTTTTTGCACAGGATGAGAAAAATGAGCAGAAACGATGGCCAATAAGTGCAGCCCACAGCATGATTAAATGCTGCAGTTACTTCTGCCATATCCCTGCAATTCCTGTTTATAGTTATTTGTAAAAAGTCGCTCTGAAAAGGGAACATTAAAGCTCGCAGGCACCGAGCACCGCTGTAACAAATCTATTTGTGTTTAGTGCATTGAGTTCAATACATTGTGCATTTACGACACTGTTAATAAAGAGATTAGGGTTGGAATAATGCGGAAAATATGCAGCAATGCATGTACACGTGTTTGAGCGTGCAAATGAATTATATATTTATACTCATACTGAATAATACATACACACATACATACATACATATACCTGGTCATATTTCACTCTAAAATAAATAATATATAAATAGGGTCCCACTTCATATTAGGTGGCCTTAACTACTATGTACTTATTGTGTTCATGCTATATTGCAAAACACTTTTGCTGCTATTGAGGTGGGATACGGGTAAGGTTAGGGGCAGGTTTGGTGGTATGGGTAGGTTTAAGGGTGGGTTAAAGTGTAAGGGATGGGTCAACAGTGTAATTATAAAAGTAATTACAGAAATTAATTACAGATGTAATTACATACAGGCATTTTAAAAATATAAGTACAATGTAAAAACATGTATGTACACAATAACTGCATTTTATCAAATGATTTATTTAAATGTAGGTGCATAGTAGTTATGACCACTTAACGTAAAGTGGGCCATACATAATTATAATTTAAATAAATTATAACTTAAAATGTAATTAATACAATTAGGCACATTTCCCCCCAAAATTTCATGCAAAATATTATCCATTTCTTGTAATTCCTTATTTTTTTATTCCGGTTATGTGGTGAAATGTGACCTGGACGTGTTTTCATGAGACTCCCCTACACGTGGCCCAGTGCATTAACCGAAAGTGACTCAGTCTCAACTCTTTCCCATCATCTCCTTGTAACAGAGACTGACACCAAACACTTGTGCTCGCCTGCAGTCATCTTACCCAGCGCATGCACAAAAACACTCCCAGCACAGAGAGTCCTTCACACACAAGCACTAAAGCACCGCCGCTCTGGAACTGATGTGACCAACTGTGCATTATGGGATATCGAAGGGGAAGGGAAACGATCGGGCCAAAGTGCGACACAAGTCCATACTTATCTCTGCAGTGCTCTTCACTCCAAACTACAAAAACAACAGAAATTAAATGAAAAGCAGGCTGGTGCTGTTGAGTGAAGGAATGGGTATGGCGTGGGTGAAGAGTGAAGGATGAAAAAGCAGAGGAAAAGCAGCGGCAAGAGAAAATTTAACTAATTTTTTATCAATTTAATTCAATTAAAAGTTAAAGAAAGTTTATTTTTCTTAGCCCACTGGTTCTTTTTCCTTTTTCTTTTAAGCATAAACATGATTAAAATGTTTTATATTTCTCTAAAACCAAGACTTAATAAATTATGACATTATGTATGACAGTCTGTGGAAGAAACTGAACATTTTTAACAACATTACCTGTAGTCTCGGAGCCTCAGGCAAATGGGGGATCTGAAATCTGATTTTTTTTTTGTTTCAACGAACTGTTTAAAATAACCTATTCACCAGTTTGTTTACGTAATCACACGGTGACATGATGTATATGCAATTGTATTATTAAAGCACCCAATAAAGATGTGAAACACTGATGTTTTTCATGTCTAAAGCATATAATGTGAAGAAAATAATCTGTCAACTCACCTTTTTACATTGAGAAATCATTCAAACCTTCATTCAAGTGCTTGGTTCACGCATGCACATATCAGTCTTCGGTCTGAGTTTCAATGGTTTCCTCAGTTCAGTGACTGCTGGAGGAACTGGAGCGTTGAATGAGTTAGCAAAAAACAGCATCATAGGATCATTTACACCGTATATTGATACATATATAATATATTGGCTAAATACCTAAATATATTCATTACTATTCTAATGCAGGGAAAAATTCATCTACATCTCGGAAATCTAGCCAATTTTAATTTTTTGGTTGAGCTGTCCCTTTAAGCCAATCCACCTGCATAAATTCAGTCTTAATGTATGCATGCAACTTATGCATTAATTTGAGTCCATCTTCAGATTGTGCTTTATACCGCAGACCACAGAGTTAGATCCAGTGTTTTTCTGCATTATGCTAAAACAATTAACGTGAAAAAAAAGGTTAATGATCACAGGTGGCTCCCTCTCTGTGGGGAGAGTTTCCTGCACTCTGTTTCTGTGCAGATATTGATGGAGGCGTCAGAGAAAGGGAGTGGGAGAATCTCCCCTCCCGCAGGTGCTGGAGCGTTTGGTGGAGGTGGCTGCTGTCTCAGCAGTGCTTCAGGTGGATAGTGTTGCAGTCTGCTTCGATATCTGGCACTCCGCAGGGAAGGGAGACTGAAAATGAGAGGAGGGCTGCAGAGAGGACAGATGGTGAAGACTTGGGTACATGGAGCTGATTCAGGAGTTTTATTAGGCACTTTGAGACAATATCGAGTACACTGCAGTGGAGTTTGTGTTCATTAATACTCAAACATGCATTTATGTTTGCATTGCTGGTCGTAATTCAATATCTCCTTGATTGAGTTATGCCGTTTGATTACTAATGCTCTCCAAAATGACATATTCATAATTGTGACAAATGGTTCAGCAGTCTAAACATTTCATCGGCACATTTTTGAGTGTTTGTTAATAACAGAGTTATGGCTTTGTCATTTTTTGGAGAGAAAAGGGACATTTTTTATGATAATTTTGATGGTGTCATTTCTTTTTATAAGATGACAGCTTGTTTCTTTTATGTATAACATAAAATGTGTTAATCTTTTCAACAAAAATACAGAAGAAAATGTTAATATAGGGTTTCTTAATTTTATAAAGCATGATAATCTTTTAAAACAAAGTGACTGAGGAAAGTGTTAATGTAGAGATTTTATTACATGTGCATCATGAAACTAATTAAACAATTTTAATTAAAGCGTTCTGATGACAGTTTGTCTAATATAATTTTTTTAAAAAATATTTTCAATTCTTCAACTAAACCAAACTTAAACTAAATTTTGTTGGCAATTTAGACATAGCCATATGATACTGAAATATTGACTACATTTTAAGACAAACTAATACTAATACAAAAAATAAATAAAATAATATATAAAAATAAAAATACATACACACACACACTATAAATATATAAATAAATTTACACTGTCTGTAGCCTGCATTTTTATGTGCATTTGGCATGTTGATGTGACAAATCCAGGAAGAACATTTTGTTTAACTCAAAACATGACCTAGAAAACATTTTTAGGCATCATAAGCATTTCTGATGCAAATCTTGTTCCAAAAGCTAGGCAGTATAATTACTCTGCCTTGTGGGCCGATTCTAAAGTTATGTTACTTACGTTTTGCAGAGAAGTCAATCCCAGAATGCATTGGAGGGGGAAAAAAAAAAACAATCCAATATGGTCAAAATAGTTGAGAAAATTTCTGATTATACAGGAATTCTCTCTCACTGTTCAAAAAGAACAAAGTACTAAGTTAGTACCAGCAAGAAATACCCTTGGAAAAACTAAACATGGTGAGACCTTTCAATCTGTGAAGTGTAAACTGCAAGGCAGATCTGAATAGTACCTAATATGAATCCAATTTGGTTTGTGTGTTTTATGGCATGATGAAATATGCATGCACATTCATAAAACAACATACCTGCACTGGCACAGTATTCCATCTCATGTGGGTGGTAGAAAGGTTGTAAGACAATGACGAATGACCTGCCACTCAGAGACTGACACACACTGACACAGTGAACTCTGGAAAAAGGTACAGAGGACACAGATTCACAGGGATCTTTGCTTTCATAAACCAGGTCATCATCCTTTCTTATCCAGCATAAACTGTATCACAGTTTAGAAATCAAACCTGCCAGCCATTGTGACAGTTTGCGGCTCTACCTCGGAGAACATCAAATCATTTCATGCATGAGGGCACATGGGGATTCTCCAAATTGCTCTGGAAGTACAAACTTTCTCTTCAAATATTTACAGAGCTGAGAGAAAAGGGGGGAGATATCATGGATGGATTTGCGAGCTAGACAACTGGAGGAAAGCGTTGAAAGTATAAGACAATTTCTAAACAAGTCATCCCAGACTCTCTTTGGGGATGCACTCAACTCCCCGTGTCAGCTAGAAATATGAGGAACATCGCCAGCCTCCTGGCCTCAATAAGATGAGAAAGTGGAGTGGAAAAGAAAAAAAAAGAAAAGAAAACTGTTAGATGCATCTGCTGCTAACGTCATTTTCACAGGCTACATCCTGTGAAACACCAGAGAAAAAGATAAACAATGACAACACATGGAGAACAAAACCCTTCTTCAGGCTTACTTCCTTCCAGTGGTGGAGAACAGAAGTAAATAAAAGAAGTGAAAACTACCTACTTAACTACATTTTCCAACTACTTTTTCTAATATTTAGCTGTGCAAATGTAACCAAATGATACACTTTGTAATGTTTTTTTTGTCTCATTGTATCAGTTTGTTGTACTTGTAAAGGTTGTTTTAAAGAAAAATTCTAATAATAAACATTCTAAAAATGTTCTTCCACTTTAAAATACACTTTCGTGGAATGGAAATGTTCCATGGATACTAAATGTTTGCATGGAACTATCAATGCCAATAAAGAACCTTTTCCCCCACTTTAAAGAGTTAGTTCACCCAAAAATGAAAATTACCCCATGATTTATTCACCCTCAAGCCATCCTAGTTGTATATGACTTTCTTCTTTCAGATGAATACAATCAGAGTTACATTAAAAAAACATTTGAAGCCCAAAAGAGTGCATCCATCCATCATAAAAAGTGCTCCACATGGCTCCGAGGTGTTAATATAGGCCTTCTGAAGCAAAACGATGCATTTGTGTAAGAAAAATATCCAAATTTAAAACTTTATAAACAGTAATCTCTAGTTTCCACTAACTGTCGTAAGCACATTCACTGAAAAAAATGATTCATTGAATTTACCAAATTTTTTTAAGGTCAGTGGTTGCAATCAATTTATTTTAGCTACATTTTAATAAATTTAATTGACTAAATTTCAACATTTTTTTATTTAAATGTAGCTAAAATAAACTGTTTGCAACCACTTACCTTAAAATTTTTTGTATAATCTTTTTCAGTGTAGAGAGTGGTGTTCCAGCGGATGATGTAGGACACATAGCGTAAGAGCCAGGACATTTTTAATACAACTCTAATTGTATTCATCTGAAAGAAGAAAGTCATATACACCTAGGATGGCTTGAGGGTATGTAAATCATGAGGTTATTTTCATTTTTGGGTGAACTATCTCATCTTAAAAGATACTTTCGTGGAATGAAAAGGTTCCATAGATGCTAAAAGTTGTTCATGAAACCATTAATGCCAATAAACAACCTTTATTTTTAAGAGAGTGGGACAGTTTGTTACAATGAAAGGGAGACTCCGTTATCTTCAAATGTCTGTGCAATTGAGAATAGAAAATGTCTATCAGCTCTTTGCTATAGAAAAAGCAGCTGGGAAGACAATACAACAGACTAAAGATGGCTTAAAACGGAGGAGGATAGCTTTTGTTTGCTGTGTGGCCTGCCTGTTGTTCTTGCGGGTATTGTGCATACACTGGAAGGGCCGCATGGAGGCGTTTGAGCGTATTAGAGACTGAATTGATGAAGCGTCTTAAGCATTGCATCATAACACATCAAACCCTGACCACACAGATGAATTAGCACTTCTGCTAGGCAAGCAAACAACAATTCATCACCATCGGTCGTGCTGAGGGACGCTTTGAGGAATGCTGGAGTAGAAGCTGGAGAAACGAAAAAGGGAACGAATAAGGGAAAAGTAGAGCAAGGGAAAATAGCAAATTGTCTGTTAATAAGATGAACAGGGACATTGTCATTCTGGAAAATTTTCAACAGTGATAAACACACACTGGATGGATGAGACTGAGAAAATTAAATCCCACTGTGGGTGTTAATGTTCGAGGTTTCATGTAGACGAGTACAGTGAACTAGGACAAATACCGATGTCGTCATCAAATACCCAAGTCAAGTGGGTTTGAAAAATACTGACAAAACCACAAAGTAATAAAGGAAAATTGTGTTAAAACATTTTCAGTGTGACATTAAATTGATATACTGAAACTTGGTATTGACATTTAATGATAGTTGCTAAAATGATGCAAAAACGAGTAAAAAAAAAAAAAAAAAATGCTGTGGTTTTGGTAAATATCACAAAGAACATAAAGCTTGTCTTTCCATTATATCAATGAAGACCCTCAATATAATTTCTACTGAGAACCTCCTAAACTGGAGAAAAAAACCCCCACTATCAAATATCACAAAAAAAAGAACAAAAAAAAAAAAACAAAACAAAAAAAACAGTAACAACAACAAAAAACAAACAAACAAACAGGAAGTAACACATTGAATTAAATGTGATTTTTAAAGACTATAACAGTATTTCTTGTAAAACACTCAAAAAATCCTTATTTACAACTCCAAAAATATATAAAATAATAATCCTTAGATTATCTAAGTTTCACAACATCAACTATTTTAAAGCATTTTACATCTTCAACATGTCTAAATTCAGGTCTTTAATGCAGAATCGCTGGACAGAGGAATAGCAATTAAATGGCAGATACTGTCTGAAATGCCACATCACCACAAATACGAGACACCAAAGGCCAAGCGTGGCTATTTTCTGTGTCTTATGCAATATGTTATTAACCCAATCATGCATTTGTGGTTAATCATATACAAAAGCACACAACTAAAATAAGAAAAAGAGGTCACATTGGATCCATTGGAGCTCAATGATGTCATCAAAACTGGTCTGTAAAGAGGCAGATTAAAACAACTAGATGCCCTTTTATCTGTTGTTGCGTTAAAGCACTGTGAATGTATCATAAGTGCCTGTAAAGGGCAAGCAAAATGCTACATGCAATGAAGACTCATTGTGCTTCTAATGACAGACAATGCTAAATATGAATCATACAGTATATCCATCTATGCCTGCATTTCAGATTTAAGAGATTTCAATTTATCCCATTCTACAGCGGTATTATAATGCATTTCCAAGTAAAACAGGATTTGAAGTAAAATGCATTAAGTAAAGAGTGCATTTCGATTTAGTCATCTTCGAGTGATAAACTCTAAGAGATTTTTCTTAAGTTCTCCACAGTTGAATTCAATTAGAAAGATGGATACTATAATTCTCATCACTGAGAAAAAAAGAGCTGTTAAGACAACATGCATCATTTTAGCAGCTGGCTGGTAGATCGATAAGCTAATTGAGTCGCTAGTGCTCCATCACTCTTCCTCTGTTCATCTACTCACGCGTGATCTCATTTCGCCTGGCTTCAGTGGCAACAAATTTAACTTCAGTGGATCAGACAATCAAAGGGTTTTCTCCCATCCCACAAAAAGTCTTTCCCAGCACTCCATCTTAATGTCAAACCATTCCTTAATAAGGTAGAGGACTGCCCTGCTCAATATTTTCCAGATAACAAAACCCCCTTTTTTCACGGCCCCTTGTCAATTATAAGACCTATTCCCAGAGGGAGCCTTTTTCAGAGCTTTCAGTTTCCTTTCAATCAAGACCTTCATGTTCAAAGGATAATTTACCTCAGCAGAGCGACTCTGCATCTGTCTGTTTTGTGCCCTCAGACGAAAGGAGAAACAGGGATATTGAGTGAATGTGATTTGTGCGTTTGTTTGTGTTTACAGCCTTCAGAAATGTACATAGAGAAAATCAATAAAAAAAAGAAGGTATTATATGTTTTTAAAATTGAAACTAAACGAACTGAAGATAGCGGACAAGAAAAAAGCTCAGCCTTTAGTTAAAATATGTTTAAACAATGACCTTCTACACTTAAAAACAACATTTTTACTGCACTCCACTCCAGAAAATAAATAATCAATATGAATATGCACAGCGCAAGACTGTCAATTTGAATCAAGCTTTGACTTAGTGCCCTTTCTCAGTCTATTAGTGGAGAACATCTCAATTTTCCTCGAACAGTTTTTTTTTCTTCTGTTCACTAGCACACTGCTTACTGCAGTAAGTCTTAAGTTATATGTTAACTTTATGTGACGACTTAAATTTAGGTCATACTTTGAGCAGAATTTGAGTGGTTGCACAACACGTTTGATCTTTTAAGTATTTTCTGTATGTGTTGTGATGCATTATACAGTCATTTGCAACCCTTACCCCATCTTAACCTATACTAGGTATGTGCATCTCTATCCCGATGCACAGCCAATGATATGATACATTAAAGATACATATGAAGCTGAATGATACATATGAATGATACATCTACTGGTGTGATGTGATACGATTCACCCCTATTATGATGAGTGTGATCCGATTTCAATTCAATTCAACACAATGCGATTCAATGCAATAGGATGCAATTGAGAAAATATGATAAGATAGTTGATAAGATAGTTTGCATTTATTTCTTTGGTTCAGACAGACAGTAAATCAGAAATTAACTTGGTCAGAACGCCTCAGTCTCCGCAGTGGTGATGAGAGAATGTGCTTGAGACAGTTTAGAGAGGAGAAATCAATCTACATATAAAATATTGGTCACAAATTATTGCTCACTTTCTAAATAATAAAAGTATAGCATATCTACTAATAATTATATACACTATATTGCCAAAAGTTTTGGGTCACCCCCTTCTAGTGAACAGGTTTGACTGCTTTAGTAATTTCCATGAGTACAAATCTTAATGTTTAAACATATAACGATATTCTAGGGAATTGTGTACTTCTAATTTTAAAGCAACAGTTTGGACAGGACCCTTTTCTATTCTAACATGACAATGCCTCTGTGTATAAGGCAAGGTTCAAAAAGAAATGATTGATTTAGTCAGTGTGGAAGAACTTGACTGGTCTACAAAAAGCCAAGTCCTAATCCAAGCCGAACACCTCTGGTGTGACTTTAAATGCAGACCTTGAGCCAAAAACTTTTTACCAAACACCAATGACTTGTATAGTGTATACAGTGGTGTGAAAAATTGTTGGCCCCCTTCCTGATTTTTTATTTTTTTGCGTGTTTGTCACACTTCAATGTTTCAGATCAAACAAATTTAAATATTAATCAAAGATAACACAAGTAAACACAACATGCAGTTTTTAAATTAAGTTTTTTATTATGAAGGGAAAACAAAATCCAAACCCACATGGCCCTGTGTGAAAAAGTGCTTGTCCCCTAAACCTAATAACTGGTTGGGCCACCCTTAGCAGCAACAACTGCAATCAAGCGTTTGCGATAACTTTCAACGAGTCTGTTACAGCGCTGTGGAGGAATTTTGGCCCACTCATCTTTGCAGAATTGTTGTAATTCAGCCCCATTGGAGGGTTTTCGAGCATGAACTGCCTTTTTAAGGTCATGCCACAGCATCTCAATAAGATTCAGATCAGGACTTTGACTAGGCCACTCCAAAGTCTTCATTTTGTTTTTCTTCAGCCATTCAGAGGTGGACTTGCTGGTGTGTTTTGGATCATTGTCCTGCTGCAGAACCCAAGTTCGCTTCAGCTTGAGGTCACGAACAGATGGCCGGACATTGTCCTTCAGGATTTTTTGGTAGACAGCAGAATTCATGGTTCCATTTATCACAGCAAGTCTTCCAGGTCCTGAAGCAGCAAAACAGCCCCAGACCATCACACTACCAACACCATATTTTACTGTTGGTATGAAAAACACTTTTTCACACAGGGCCATGTGGGTTTGGATTTTGTTTTCCCTTCATAAAAAAAAAAAAAAAACCTTCATTTACAAACTGCATGTTGTGTTCACTTGTGTTATATTTGATTAATATTTAAATTTGTTTGATGATCTGAAACATTAAAGTGTGACAAACATGCAAAAAAATAAAAAAATCAGGAAGGGGGCCAACAATTTTTCACACCACTGTAAATAAATCGGGTTTTTACCGATGCAAATATTTTAGAAACAATGCATTGTGTATATAGTGTTGCCAAGTCTGAAGTTTTCCTGTGGAATTGGGCTACATTAACGTTGCTGTGGGTTGTTTTTTAGCATGCGGGTTAAAACAGTCTCCCCAGAATGCAAAAAACAACAACAACAACAAAAAAACAATTGGGCTGGTTTTATTTTGCAGACCTGGCAACCCTGCATGTACAACACCTTAAAGAATTCCCACTGGCAAGTACAAGTCCCAATTTCTTTCTGTATAAGATTAAGTTTAAAAATACTAGAGCGAAAGTGCTGACAAAATGGACATTTTTGCATGCTTGATCTTATGCATCATGAAAAACTATGTGGCTGTATATAACACTGTGCACTATGTGGCTGTGCACTATCCATGCAATTCCAACTTGAGTGATAACCTCTAGAGACACCTGGACCAACTTTTAAAACTTTTATCTACCCTTTAAAACAGGCCTTCCCTTTCTTGGGCTGATGGAAAGACATGCTAAGAATAGAGTTCCTTTTAGTGCAAGACTGACTTCGAGGCATTAAGCCTTGCTGCAGTGTGTTGGCCATCCAGGGATTCAACATGCTACTCAATGTGCTCACCACTACAGGCACTTAGCAGGACGCCCAACAGGGGGCCTTACTGATGGACACTTTTGCCTATATCTCAAGCAGCCTGTCTAATGTATGCGCCACATCAACCATGTCCAAACTGCCTATGAAACACAACCCTCACTCTTGCACACTAAAACAGAGGTCTGCAACCCAAAAACTGGTTGCAGGTTCTAAATCAAATAAATTGCACAGACTAAACTATGCAAATGCAAATGATACAATTAACCATATAAGTACATAATTAGCATAGAGAAACTTACCATTTCCTGTGTTGTCAACATCAAAGGTTGGGTGTCCAATCAAATTAATCTGTCACTTGGTAGACGCTAATCAAATTAGGCCAATGCTAATGTTGGCAGGTTTTGTAACAAAAACCAAGAAGAAAACTACACAAGAAAATACAGCCCAAACTACAAAGGTTCATTTGCAAGCTGAAAAAAAAGGTTTGTGCCAACAGTAAGTTTCATGCTGTAAATTTTTGACTGCCAAGACCAATTCAGGAAACATTTGGAACCCTTTTTTTTAACTTATGTACAACTATTTTGGTACTGTATTGGGTCTCAACTTATTGTCCAATGTAAAATCAAGGTCCTGAATCAAAACCAGCTGAAAACTACTTGACTAATGTACACTGAAGTAAACAGAAATTCCCTGTTGAAATGCATGTAAAAAAATGCATTGATTTGTTTAATGGGATTCCCATATTTCTCCATGATGTTTGTACCCGAGGTGAGGTGATGTCTGGGGTTTACTGTAGGGATGGTTAATATTTAAGAGGTCTGTGCTTTCCGTGATACATAAGTAACGTTCATTATATTGCTCTCATTTCTCTTCATCTTTTTTTAGAGGAAGGCAATATTTACAGCACCTCGAGGGTCCTATGAATGCGTGGCAGATCCCTTCAAGGCAAAGAATTTATATGGCTTCTTCTCTGTGTATCTTAGAGGCTCAGTGTTGATTATCATCTGTCAGAAAACTCACTGCTGCGTGAAGAGATTCTTCAGGAAGAGGGACCCTGACTCAAAGAATGTCTCGCAAATCAAAAACAGGCTTCGGAAAGTACCAACGACAAAAATCAGCCTCCATTTTAACCATTGCGGTGCAGACACCAGTTCCTGGGTGGCTTTCTATTGATCTTTTGATTCAGCACACAAAAGCTCCTGATTAAAACTGGATGAGAGGAGCCGAAGAGTCTCGCATCAAAACCCGGTCAAACATCCAGTGGGGGGAATAAAAATTGATCTGCCCGTCACTCTTGCACTGACACCGTGACCGTGGCCAAGTACAGATCAATGATTTAAATGTGCTAAGGTGCAGATAATCGCATGTGCTGTGTGGCGAAGGACTCGTGGTGTGGATGAACCATGATTGGGTTGAATGGTTCTGTTTCGCTAACCCCCAATTTACTACAGGGATTGATCAAACAGGATTTAAGAGATGCAGGTGATGCATTTCATGGCAAATGACAAACACACCACAACTTATGAGCACAGTGGGACGGTGAGACGTGTGAGAACAGGGCCAAAAATTTACTTTTGTCATGCCTGCCATTGGAAAATGAATCAAGCTACCAGCAGAAATATTTCTTACCAGCCATGAAACCTAATATTTGGGGAAAAAAATCATACATTTGTTTTAGTTACATTTGTATATTCCTCATGTATGTCACCACTGAATTCTGAAAAAACAAAGATTGAGTCAAATTATTGTTCTTAAATCAAATCAATAAATAAAGCATATTCTACATATGCTACTTTTATATCTCACTTATCACTTCTGTCTCCCTCTTCTCACACAAAGCAATTCAACTCAAATCAATATTTCATGATCGTTTATTTATTTATTTGGTAAGTAGCCATGTATTAAGCGGTCAGGTTGTCTTTATTGCAAAATCAATCATTTTAAGGCGATACAAGTCCACGGGGTTTGTTTTGCAATAATTATTGTCTGACTGCACAATATCACTTATTTAAAAGTAATTATTATTTTTTTTTTCCAGTGTGAAGGGAGATTTAAAATGTTTTGGAAGTATTTCTGAAAAATTTATTTGAGCAGGTAAAGAGTTTTCATCAGTACCTCATTACTAAGTAGGAAAAACATTCATTTGCTTATTTGGATGGCATGAAATGCCATTGCATATATTTTTCAACAGATGGCGCTGTGGTATCTATATTTACGACACGTGGCTCATCTATGGAGAACACATGAAGAAGAGGAGGTGGCTGATTTTATCACCGATAAACGAGATTACAGAGAGCAAGATGAGAGAAAGAAGCATGGCTCTCTTTGCAGATTTCCACTTCACTTTTACATAACCTACAAAATACCAACACATTTGTATTTACACATCCATAAACATATTAGTACCTGCAGCAGACTGGTGACAGAGGACATGAGCGAGATCCTCGAGAGATCGTCTCATCAGCGTGTCGTATCAGTGCCACACTTCCTCTGTCACAGTTAAATCCTGTTCCCTCACTGTGAACGTTTTCCTTCCTCTTACACTTACCGTGTGGAGATCCGACGTGGATTTGCCGTGGTCGTTTTGTCCTTGTTCTGCGGGCGGTGGAGGTTTGCAGCTAATTCCCTCGGTTTTCACATCAGCAGCATCTAGAAGAGAACGTCTGGAGAAAATGAATACCCCGAAATATTGCGATGGAAGTCGTGTCTGCTTAGGGTGACTGGAAACTTTCCCACTGCACTAGAGCAAAAAATCTCTGCTGAACACCAAATTTCATTAAATTTCCAAGGGTTTCTAGCATTTGAGGCCTGCAGAGAAAGTTAGAAATGAAGTCAAATTTAGCTCTGCCTGAGGCGGCATACTGCAGCTAAGCCTTATCGAACAGAAGCAAACTTAAACCTTAAAGTGGCCATATTTTACACTTTTGTAGCATTTTAATATTTTTCCCCACTGGAGTGCACTTATAATGGTAAAGTTTCTTGCACCAAAAAGTTGTAATTCCATTTTTCATGACTATTTTCCACCTCCTTCTCCATCTCAACTCCACTATTACTCTGGCCATTTTTGCTATTGTTAATGACTTCTGTTATGATTGGCTAACATCTACACACTGTTTGATATATACGTGTAAATCTAAGTGGTTATATGCACTCGGGACTGTGTAGATATACTGCAAGTTAGGAACAACCTGTGACAATTTACTGTCCATAAATGGGAATGAGTTTAGGATTGTGAGCGTTTAATTGGATGACATGCAATTAACAGCAAGATGGTCTTTTTAAAGTGTAAGTAAATTCGATTTATTTTCACTTCCAAAGGAGGAGGCTGTGAAATCATCTTTACTATGATACCACAGCAGTATAATCCCAAACTTTTGCTGTGTTCCCGTCCTTTCACTGATGACTACTTCCCCAATCTCTGTGCATTCAATGCAGGATTCGTAAACCGGTTGTCCTTGAAAGATGGGTCAGTGGCCAGTTTGTTTGGACCAGCTTGCTCGTCCGATTAATAATCGTTGCTTTAATGTTCTGTCGAGTGTGCAAAATATGTAGTTTTGTGTGGTGTTGTGTTCTGTAGGTCTCCTGCTAACTCATGTTATAGTTCTACTAATCAGCTGTGGGCCTGCTATTGTCTAAATGTGTCGATTAATATAGACTGCCTGTTGTTCTTATTACTTGGAGTCATGATAAATGATGGAGCAATACGATGGTTTACAATCTGCAGTGATTTCTCAGTACTCCATGTCTGTGTTCACCTAATGCATATATGTTTGGGTCTTTACAACATTCTGTTTCCGACATGCATTGTACGCAGTAGGCCAATCAAAACAGACTGGGTCATCAGACTAATTAGAGCAGAGTAGCCTCACACAAAGGAGGGATTTGGAAAGATGAATCTCTCGAAAGAACCGTTTGAGAGTCGCTGAGCAATAAGGTAAATCTAAATGCATATAAGAAAATGAAAGTATTTTTTGACCTTGCATGTATTTAATCCTGTTTTTGGGGACTCCCAGAACCAAATTATGAACCTTTCAAATAGCATAATAGGGGCACTTCAGGATGAATTCCCAATATTTGTTTAGTTTCTTTGGGAAAACGTCTGTCTAACGTTAGAGGCACTTTATAGTGCACTCCAAGAAAGACATGCAGACGTACACTGAATGACTAAACACTTATTTTCCTGGTGCACCACATCATCAGCGCAACAACACTTAAGCACCTGCTTCCTCTTTTGTGAATGTGCCTGTTGATGCAACGGTAAAACGTGGCATTACATAATGCATGGAGCTGCACTAGAGCATGAAGGGGTCCCATGGAGATCACAGCAAGGTTTGCATAAAGGGCAAGAGTGGAGGGGGGCTGTCAGATTTGTGACCTGTGATGGTTGATTTTTAAACGGAAGTAAGAAAACCAGAGCAGTCCAGCTCCTACTCAATATAAAAGTAATTGTAGTTGTGCTTTTGTGAGTGTTGGTTAATACATGCTCTCATTATGTATTATACTCTCCTATAATCATGCTGGAATTATGATTTATGAAATGAGTGCACACAAACACCACCACAATGTCGTAAAACCAGTGAGAAATGTCTTTGCGTCCTTGACTTTCCCAAGTGGTGGCGTCTATTAAAGAATCATGGCAAAGCTACTTCTTATTAATCATAATAAACTGTAATTGTGAATGTTGATATTACATTTTGATTACTGTTAACAAAGAACAGCTACAAAGCTTTCCAGATGTCTGACTAAAACACCAAATACTGAAGCGACAGGCTTGAGCAACCAATATTCTACATTAATATCTGCAGCACCACAATATTATAAAATAAGCAACAGGAAACCATGTGTAACTGGGATCTTACCACGGGTAAGGGGTGTCCATCTGGAACTAACCAAAACAAACTACTCTTCCATCAAGTAACAATTTATTAGCTTAGCTGTAAGCTGTTTATATTTTGTGGGAGAGCAGGACCACAACTTTTTGTTTTTTTGCAGTACCAAAGATCAAGTCTGGTGAACTCTGACTTGTGAATTCATACAGGACATATCGATCTCGACTCAATACAAAGAAAACAAACTTCAAAGGCTTGCTGCATAGCAGACAAAAGTAAATAATACATTTTAAGGTACTAAAGTTAACATTATCTGTTATATGTAATTTATTATTTATTTAAAAGAGGAGCTCTAGAGCTCAACATCACATCCTGTTGCGGGTACAAAATAATAAGATTTGTCACTTCGCCTTTACAACGCAAACACACTCCAGTCAACCTCATGAGTGTCACTGGCTCTCCACAAAGCACTGATGTTGTCATGCGGAGCTGCTATTAGTTTGACTAAACACACAAATGTGCACAGCTTGGGTCCAGCACTTTCAGGTCAGAGGTCAGCAGCATGCATCTCTGATGCACAGACACCACGGCACGTGGATGAGTCACGGAGGTAGAATGCTGCTGACATCACCTCCCCTGGCTCAAGGGTTGAAGCCCCACAAACACCCAGACAAAGAGCTCATTATATTTGAGTGCTGCTGTCTGTGTCTGTGTGTGTGTGCTACTAACAAACTTCAAACAGATTAGTGCACAGTGTGTGAAAGAGAGCAGTAAATAAAAGAGTATCAGCTCTCATTACGCTGAAATGTCTCTCCTAAAGCATCATCACGTTCTTGTACCGTCGAGTGAGGTGAGAGGACGTACCGAGCACATGCAGTACACAAGGGCGACCGTGTGAACTTCAACTTCGCTGTCTCTCCTTGTACACTCTTAAAAATAAGGTTCTAAAAATGGGGTTTTCACAGAAGAACCATTTTGGTTTTCCAAAGAACCTTTCACTGAACAGTTCTGAGTGTGAAGAACATTTTAAAAAGAACATTTTTACATAATAAAGAACCTTTTATGGAATGGAAAGGAACCACAAATTCCAATAAAGAACCTTTGGTAACACTTTACTTAAAGCCTTTATGTATAATGCATTATAAAGGGCTATTAAAGGGTATAATACATTATAATTATTCATAATATGCATTGTAATATCTTGCTGTAAATAATTATAACCCAATTTAAAAATGCATAGTGTAACAATGAGATTGCACAAGGCATGAGGTGCATTACAAGGCATAATTAATGCATTAAAACTACTTTTATAATGCATTATACATGAAGGCTTAAGTAAAGCGTTACCGAACCTTTATTTTTAAAAGTGTATGGAAAACATCAGGCACACCCATAATAAGATTTTAATGCTCAGATGTTGCTCTTTTGTAGCTCCAGAGAATTAATGGAGTTCTCAAACTTCATTTCAGCATAGTTTTGTCTTAAACGCTTCTAAAATTGCTCTGGAAAAATATAAATGGACACAAATGAGACAATTGCTGACATACAAGAGTATGGAGCTACAAAATGAACACAGATATACCTAAAATGAGATGGTATTGGAAGAATTTGATAAGAAAGGTGTTCATACTGAGATTTGATTGCAAACTATGGTTTCTTGGCAGATCTGAGCACAATTTGAGGCATTTTTGAGATATCTAAAGGAAACACAAGTGACATTTCAATGGTCCATATTTGGAACCAGTTTTGCTTTAATTTTTTTTTTTTTTTTTTTTTTTGACATTTCTGAATGAAACTGGATATTCACTGAGGAAAAAAATAAGTTGGGAAGATTCCATACATCAGGTACAACACACCGCTATGAAGAAGGTGATGGGTTTGTCAGCTAAAAATAGTCTTAGGTTATTACATTTTGATTAAATATTACAAAAACAAGCATTTAGAAAGTAAATGGGGACAATTTTGATTTCATGTTGACCTTGGCTATTCAACCTCATTACTGTCTAGACGAATTTGTCTAGATCCTATTTGTGATTTTTCTTTTCTACAGAACTGCAGAAAACACACAACAGCTCCATTCAGCATGTTACTTACAGGCTTTCTGTGAACCTCTGTGTTCAACAATGCAGAAAACCCTTAAGCCAACACTATGACGAGGGTACAGATGGGATTGAAAGAATAAAAAGATGGGGTGATGGTGGTATTGAAAGTCCCTTGTGGCCCCGTGGGTGACGGCAAACTTCTCGTCAACAATTAGTACTGCTTTTTGGCTCATGAAGAGCAGCGGTGCCCCTACCCAGCATGCACCTGGCGGGCAGGGAGCAGGTAAGTGCAGCAGACAGATCTGTTAAATTGAAAGCAGAAACAGCAGTCAGACAGCATGAGTGCTTTCCCCTGTAAACCTGGAGTGATGGCAAGCGGAAAAGTAGTCCATACAATCTCGAAACTACCTGCTCAACCAGATCGAATCCAAGTGAAACGTCCTCCTTTCAAAAGCAGCAAATGCACCTCTAGATGGACAGATTCTTCGAGGAAAGAGACAAGACTCATTAGACCATCGTGACTCTGAAGAAAATTGGTCTATTTTAAGATGTTTTTGAGGCTCTGCGTGAACACAGTCTTTATCAATTGTTTAAAAGCTCTTTGAATCGGTGACCTAACAGGAGAGTACTTAAGATACTTGTCTTGTCCTGTTCTTACAGAGGAAAACATGATTTCACTAATGCTTTCAGTATATGAAAGGGCAAGGGCAACCTATTGGTTGAGGTGTGTAATACTCTCAAATCATTTATTTAACATAGCACATTTTGTAAAAAATGCAGGCCATGTTTCATTTAAACCAACCTATAATGGCAACTCCTGGCTGGATCATATTTTTTCAATTGGACTCTATTGTCAAATTAAACATTTTGCAGAGAGAAAACAAAAATTACTTTTATGCTTTATATTTATGTATTTATTTGTATAGGTTACATTATTTTTAATGTTACATTCCCTGTAAAAAATAATAAAATAAAAACAAACTTTTTACAGTGAATTTTAATAACAGCTAATCAAATTCTCATTACTGTAATGCATCCTGGCATTTTTTATTTCAACTTTTTTCCATTATTCTCGATGCTTCTCATTAACACTTTTACTTTACTGTAAAATAATAAAAACTGCTGTAATACAATTTTTCAATTAAATCAGCATAAATGAAAGGTAGTAAAAGTACTACAATGATGTATAAAGTTCTTCAATTCTTCTCAGATTTTGTAATTACATTGCTGATTATTAGATTGTTTTACAATGTGGAAATAAGAATGTGAAATTTTCTTTAAGCAAAATACTGCATACAGGTCTTTTTTCTTTCTATTGATTTTCAGCGGAAATAAAGTGCATGTATGTTCCTGACAGGTTTTGTGAGATTCACTCTGATCCAAAACTCAATCACGTAACAAACTTCTGTTCTACTTTGCTCTTGTGAAGCCATGTGTTTGTCGACCGAGTCCCATCTGTCATTATTAAGGGGAAGCAAGAGCTGCCCAACTGTCATCCTTCATCCACAGGTAGAGAGCAGCAAGGAGTGGTGGAAATAGAGCGTTTCAGACCCCAACTCTGTGCCGTGGAAACAAGACGATGTCAGTTGCATTATGCATATCGCAAGTTAATAGGCCTGTCACACTCAATACTCGCCAGTTACCCTTAGTGAGCAACATAGTCACACATGCTCATCCTGTGCATGGTATCCATTGACAGATTAATCGACAAGGTGACACAATGCTATGTGGAGTCATTTGTCACATTTCTGCGCTGATCGCTGAGCTTTTGATTTTTGCTATCTAATGCAGGGTGATGTTTAGAGAGTATGGGGGGTCATTATGCATAAAATTTTCATGTCTTCATCACATCCATCCTAAACCAAAGTATAATCATTTATAATTCACCCAGTGAGTTCAATATTTTATTTAACGTATTGATTGGACGCTGCACGAACACCTAACATGAAAAACTGTCAGTTTATTGAAGAAAAGTGTTTCTTAATTTTTTATTTCCTCTAACTGAAATGTTTCAAACAAAACGTTTTCATGGGTATACTAACAACAGATTCAATATCACTGTGCATTCTGTCTAGAAAAATTCTGTGACATAAACAGTGCCGTTCACCCCCCCAAAAAACACATCTGTCATAATTTACTCACCCTCATGTTGTTCCAAACTTTTTTTCTTCTGTTAAACAAAAAAGATAACATTTTGAAAAATCTCTTAATTTGTGGGAACAATTTAGTTTGGGGACCAGTTATCATTATTAACCAGCTTATTAGCATGCATATTACTAGCATATTGGCTGTTTATTAGTACATATAAAACACATATTAACACCTTATTTTGCACAACAATATTTTAGATCCCTTAATCCACTCCATATCTAACCTTAAATACCTTTCCAACTATTTATAAGAAGAAAAATTAGAAGTTATTGATGCACAAGCTGAAGTTAATAGTCAGTTAACACTGAGAATTGTTCCTGAAACTAAAGATGTGTTTTTATATATTTCCCTTACAGAGCTATGTAGTAGTTCTTTATTCCCATCCTTAATTGTATTGCTATTGTGTAAATAAAATGTTCTCTTTAAGAAAGAGGTACCACATGGAAAGACGTTATCATCTGTCAGAATAGAAAAATGACACAAATGCATAGCTGCATATTAATGTAACCAGTTTAAATATGGTATATATGTAGTCTGTAACATTTTTCTGTTAATTTTTGTTCCTATTTGACAAAACGTACCACAAAATTACCATGACCTTTTTAAAGAAAGAAATGTAAAAAAAAAACAAAAAAAAAAAAACAAAAAACAAAAACAAAAAACAAACAAACAAACAAACAAAAAAACATATGAATTATTTTGAATTTACAGCGTTCAAAAAGTCACGGCAGAATGGGAATGACCCCTGGAGTGAAGAGGTAGTGCAGTTAGTGCTGATTCAAATAGTCACTCTGAATTGCTGTTTTATACGACGGGAAATTTCTGGACTGTAGTTAATGGATTCTGGCCATATGCTGTTGCGATTCAATAACACTAAAGTTCCATATGCTTGCCCACTTTAACAGCGTGGTCATAAAACAAAATTTTTTTCCAAGTGCGTAGCTATTCAGCGCTATATTAGCTTCCTGTTAAATTGCTGAAATGAGTTGGACAAAGAATGGACAGGTAGCTTTAGCAGCATATCAAGCCTTCTTTTCTCAACTATACATTTTCTAAATGATAAAAACCAATTATTCTGTTGGAATTATTCTGTTGGGGGAAAAAAAAAAAAAAGTTGTATATAATCCTGTATGCAATTACACACAAATAAGCGTTCCCCCTTGGGGACCAAGCGATACCGAGAAATGAGATGAGAGGGGAGAGAAGAGCACAGGTGAGGAGGAGGAGACGAGAGCAGAGAGCAGCAAACCTGCAGAGGAAATGAAAAGAGAGGAGAAAGAACTACAAAGAAAAGTTTGAATATTGGTGTGTAACAACAGTTTACAGGTTATACAGGTCTTGTGTAGTCTGAATACTTGCTGTTCATGTTAATCTTCATCAATCCAATGGTGCATTTTATTTTTTCTTTAATATCAGGAATATTGTTTATTAAAATATTTAGTAGAGAAAGAGTTATTGTAAAGAAGTCAGATCAATATATTAGTCCTTGGATCAAAATAGCAAAAGTACATTCCTATAATGGTATGAAGACATATCTCTACATTTCAGGCTTTCACTTTAGGCACATATTCTTATTTAAAGTTAAAGCTGTGTGAGTAGAAAATGAGGAAGTCAGAGAAAGCAAATAGAAAGTGCTGGGAATGAAAAACCAGGGATCGTAGAAAGGTTATTTATTTATATAATTTTTTTTTTTACCTCTGCTCAAGGCTTAGCTGTCTGTTATGTCATATCCTGCCATTACTTCCTGTCAGAGAGGACGGGGACGGCATTGCTGCAGGTAAGCTGGGTAAATTGCTCTGTCTGTCTTTCCCCTGCCAAAAAAAGCTTTTAAGCCCACATCAAAATAAACAGTTGCCTTTAGGGTTAAAATGACAAAAACAGCCGGTCAAAATTGAGTCAAATAAGTCATTGTTGTTACTGTTTATACCTACCAGTCAACAGTTTTCAATTCATGATATTTTTCCTTTTCTTTTGACAGTATATGCACAACACCCAACTACACACATTCACTGAGTACAGGCCTGCCTGCTTTTTTTTTTTTAAAGTCCTCTTTATAGCAAAGGTACCACTGGAAAAATATTTTACCACCTGTCAGAATAGAAAAATTACTATTTAGTTATGCACAAAAATGCATTGCTGCATATTATAATTGTAAACATAGTTTAAACATGGCATATACTGTATGTAGTGTGACAAATAACAAAAGGTAAAGATCTGCTTTCTGCAAATTCATCAACTAATAAATTAATAATAAAAAAAAGTGAACAATTTTATTAACCTATTTTAAGCTGATAATACATCTTATTTTAAGGAAACAGCCACTAAGCCAAAAATGTGTTCCTCACAAATGACCTATATAAAGCCAATTTAGTTATTACAAATAAAAAATGTAAAACATAACCATAAGAATAATACAGCTGAAATCACAAACCAATCTTCAACTGAGCCAAAATCTTAAATCCATTTGCCAATAAGTATGCACAGTGTGAGGAAATAAAGCATTGTACTAAAACTAAGACAGCGGTGGCCATTATCCGCTGCTGATTTAGGCCTAACTGCAGTGCACCAAAACGTTGTAGAACAATCATATTAGCACAAACCGAGGCAGATTGCCCTGCGAGAGGGTTTTCTGAACGCCTGCAGATTACCATCTCAGGGAAAGTCTCTTTATATGCTCCGACACTTTGTTTCATTACAAAACTGGGCAATTCATCAGCTTGACTACGTATGGAACATTAGGTTTCAGAAACAGAAATTCTTCTAAGATGATTTATTTTATTTACATGGCTTTTGCAGAGCCGCCCTTTGTCTTACCTTCAAGATGACGCGTATAATAGCAGTTGCCGGGGTGGAAAAAGGCGGTAGCGTGTTGTAAAAGGAGAACGGCTTGCAGCACATCACCCGGTTTATCTGACAGGGCTGACATGTTTGCTTGTGTCACCACAGACTACCACATCCATTGCACCAGCCTGAGAGCCACTCTCACGTCACTGAGCCACTGGCTTTCATTACCGGCCGCCACAGCAGAGCTCAACATTACTCTCCCTCAAGGCAAAGGGTGGCTCTGTCTCTCAAGGTTTAGGTAATAGGAGACTCTGTCATGAGTTTCCTGGTTTATCTGGGGTTCAAATAAGCACCTGTGAGTGTTTTGAAAAGTAAAGAACTCAACATAACTGCCAGGGCACTAAGAATAGAAATGTTAGCTTGCACTCTCCAAACTGTTGCTGTTGCCCGACGGTGTAAATGTCTAGCGCAAAAAGCAATTACCTGTTCTTTGTCAAATAAAGTAGGGTTTTGCTCTTACATGCTGACAAGCCAGTAATTTAACTTCTTTAAAAAATCTAGAACAATAGAAATACAGGTAGTCTTAATCATTTGTGGCAAGCGGTGCCCTGGATAGCAGAGGGAAAAGACATTTATATTCAGAGGTGCTGTCAAACTATATGTCTAAGCTGTGCCTTTGGTGACGCATTTGCAGTCTGAAAGTGGAAATTCGGTTGGTCAGTGACTCTGCCAATATGTTAGAATTGGTAACGACAAAAATCAAGTATGCCACTGTCATTCACACTTAAACCCAGAGTTGCACTGGTTATAGAGAGCAGTCCAACTTTGCCATCCAACTTTAGATACAAAGCAAGCACACAAAGATCAGGTGTGCAGTTATTTTGAAGTTCGAATGCTTTATCGTATCCGGCTATGGAGAGACAGTTTTGTTATACTTGCATAGTTTGATTTGATTTGATTTGATTTCAGGGCAGGAGTTGCAATTTGGCCAGAAATTAAAAACTCTTTTAAAGAGGAAAAAGTCCCATTTTTTTTTTCAGGCCGACCCATTTTAGCAGAAGGCAGAGCCACAAGCAAATGCACCTCTGTTACCTTGATTTAAACCATGAGCATTTCCTCAAAGGAGGCAAAAAATTCTTAGTACAAAAAGAAAACTGCCAATATTACAAAACATAACATTAAAAAGTGTATAAATCACTTGTTTTTCTAAGGAAACATTGTCCAACAGTGACAACAGCAGGTAAAGTTACAGCAGGAGTCTGCGTCTCCCTCGCCTCCCCTGAGTCCATTAAGTATTAACAGAGAATGAATGGGGGAAAGTCACATGAGAGGAAGCAATGCCTCCATCGCGATATGATTGGATATGACTGGTCATGTTTGTCTGTGAATGCTTCATGCGATAAATCCTGCTTCTTGGGTGCACGTTCCGTGTTCGCGAATCAGACTGAATGAACAATATAATGGTGTTAATGGGTAGACTAATTTAAAAAAAGTAAGTAAAAAAAAAAACTTAACTAAAAAGAACAGCTGAACATAAGTTCACAAATAAAATATATTGTTTAAATTGTTACATGCCTAGAGTTATTATTTTTGGAATAAATGTAAAATGCTTAAAAACACTAACTTGATGAGATGCATACTTGGCTTTAACAAACAGAATATTGATTGCATTATTAATCTTGTCTATTTTATATTAGTGTAAGTAGTGCTTATATAACCAAGAAAATGTGACTGGGACATGGATTTACATTTTAATTTACTTTGAGGACTTTGCCGCCTCATTTCTGAACACCACAGAACAACACGGATTTAAATGCAAGTTTAAATGTAAGATTGGACTATTGTTCAATCAAATTGTGCAGCCATTACAATGTAAAATGGCTGTTACCATTTACAAATTAATACATAATCTATATGATACAGCAGACGATCGTCTGTATTAGGTTGGCATAGGTCCCAGACCGTTTTTTGTCCTAGTCCATCCATGCTTAAACCAATGTTTTTGAAAGACACCTTCACTGGTGTAGATGCTGTTACCAATAATTTGTTCACTACAAAAAAAGTGTGCATTATGGAACTGCTAAAAAACATTATGCAACAAAGTTGGATAATGAAGTGCCAACGGTCAGAGTTTATGACTTCCACCCAAGTATAAGGGTGAGGGTGACTCCTGACAGATGGAATGCAAGATGCAAGCCTCATAAAGCCATCATCACTTAGCATTGAAAGCCCACTGAGAAGCAGTCGTCCAGCACTAAAGTGTCTAGAAGTCACAGCAGACGTTTGTCATTACCCTCTGCTTAGCCTCCGGCTGAATATCCTATTAAAGACGACGCTGTGCATGAGTTTAGAAAGGCCTTTCTTTTACTACCAGAATGATAGCAGTCTGGGGTAATTACCAAACTCCAAGGTTACGGCAATTTACTTCTCAAAGGACTTCTGAAAGATATTGCAATCAGCACACCTTCAAAACTCTCAAGGCCTTCCTAGGGAAGTCTAATCAGAGCGTTGACAGCCTTATGTCAGCCATTATCACTCCATCTAGGTCAAGACATTTTCAGGACATATACAGGTTCAGTAAAAGTTTTATAAACAGCATTTGTGGCATGCTGTCTTTTACAACAGAAAAAGTCATGCAATGTTTTGAGGAACACACTTTCAATAGAAGTGGTGCACGACATTACAGTTTAAAAACAGAAATCTGAAGCTCATATTTTATGTTAAAGTGCTTATTCCATTATTTATTCCATTAAATGTGTCACATCACAGATGCTGTCAGTAAAATTTGACTTTTTATTGAACCTGGAACATTCCTTTATAGTAAATGCAAATATTAATTGAGAATAAAGTTGACTTTAAAGGGGTCATCAGATGCCCATTTTCCACAAGTTGATATGATTCTTTAGGGTCTTAATGAAAAGTCTATAACATACTTTGGTTAAAATTTCTCAATGGTAGTATAAAAAACACCTTTTTTACCATGTCAAAATCAGCTCTGTCTTTAGCAAGCCATTCTAGTCCATGTTGCTTTAAATGCTAATGAGCTCTGCTGACCCCACCCCTCTCTTCCGTGGGGTGACGAGCAGTACTGTTTACTTTAGCTGCGAAACTGGCTAACTAGCACGTTATTAGGAAAGGCGATTTGCTAAGATTCATAAAAAACCCTTATACTCACTTCTTCTGTAGGTGAGGCTGGATCACGAATGATTTGCGTGAACATAGACGCATTTAGTCAGATCGGGGATCGGCACATTCCCTTCAAAACGAAAGTAACGTTAATCCTCTGCGTCTTCAGTGGCAGACTGCTATGTTCATTATTACATCCAACAACAAAACACTTCATTCGCTTAATCGGAGACATTCTTGTTTTCCCCGGCACCGGAGTCGACACAATGGCCAACTGATGACAGCTCACTCAGGGTGGGTCTAAGGTAAGACAGCCTTGTCAATCAACTATCATGGGAGCGGCCTGTACAGAACTACGTCATTCTGACAGGAATCTCAGAACAATCTGATTTGAGAAAGGAGATTTAAAAAAAAAAAACACTGGGTGGATTTTTATCATTATAGGATGGATGTGTATACACATTTTGCATTCGATGACCCCTTTAAGAAAAGTGTGGGTCACATCATTTTCTTTTTTCTCAAATGACCACTGACAACTTTTTACAAGACATGCATAGTCACAACATTAAGCTTGTAAGGATTTGGGACACATGGACTTGTAGACTGGCTATCATGTTTGTGGTTGAGTAAATTGTAACTGACTGTGAATGAGCTCTATGTTCCGTGGGCTTAATTGCAGAGGAGGCTTTGATGAGAGATTTGTTTAACATGGTGTGTGACAAACATGGGAAAATAGCCCTTTAAAATCCTATTTAGCTCCCCACTCACAAACAGCTGTAGAGACAAAGAAAAGACAAGCCTGTGGGTAGTGAAAGAATGGCCCACACTCCATAGCCTGCATACTGCAGCACCAAATCAGGAATTTGGATGTAAAATGACCAAAAAAAGGCTTTAAAATTTACATTGTGTCATGTCTCACTGTATTACAGCGTTTTAGAATGCTGAAAAACTAAGTGTTGCATTTCAATATCAAAAATCAAAATTACCATCATATTAAGCATGTCATTAAAAAATGAACACAAATTTGCTTATTTGATTAGACCTAAATGTAATATTTCTCATTTATTTAATATAAACTTTTATTTATTTATTTATTTATTTTTAAGGATACTTTTTTTTTTTTTTTTTTAAATATTCCAATGTGGTCTCAGACTTACGAACCCGCATGACAATTGAATTTTGCAATGCAGTCAAGACATCAACATTAAACCTTCCTAGCCATCCGTCTTCATTAAATATGCAAGTTCTCTGAACCCTGAAACGTGTAGTTGAGATAATGCACTTTAAGCTCCGCACATGTAGGAACCAAGTGTGACGACGAATTGCAGCTTTACCGCGCTTCCAGCGGTTTCTCATTACCGAGAGACTCTTTGAGTCATGCTGGGCACAGCTAGAGTCCTTTGGGTGACCATTGAGTCAGCACAAAACGAAACTAGAACCCCGAACTCTCCCTTCCCACAATTTCTTATTCCTCATTATCTCTTGATGTGTATGCCAAAGTGTCCGGTAGATGAAGATTAATGATGCGGTGGTATGATTAAATCAGAAAAGTAAACTCTAACACAAACTTTTGCAGGCAGCCGTGCTCTCCGAGTAACTGTCACAGTGCCTTAAAAGCCATTATTTCATAATAGACATTTGCAAGATGAATGGTCAACACAAAATGTCAAGCTCAGTGTTGTAGATAATTTGTATTCTCTGGTTCCTACACACCATTAGCAGGTGACTCATATTCTTCCGGACCGTAAGTTCAGAGATGCAGAGTTAACAAATGCATTAACAATAAGCTGTGTTTCAATCGTGAGCGATTCTGTGTTTTTAAACGAATCCTTTAAGTGAACAAATCATTCCTGTACACCTTTATGCACTGACTCATATTTTTTTGTTCTTAAAGCATTTGAATGCTTTCCTGCCTTCAAAAACTGATTATTGCTCCAACAAACAGTGCTGGTTGCAGAGCAGTATTAATGGTTGGACCTCATATTCATGTTTTGAGACTAAACTACCTGAAACGACACAATAAAATGTTATTTGTAATTGAACGAGACATGCTGTTCACGAACAAACTTAAAGCATATCCGTCATGTATGAGGATAAACAGTGACAGAATAAAAGGGATCATGCCATTCGTTTATCTTGTTCAACAAGGCAACAACAAGACACTTTTAGTATACTAACCTGGTATTACTTATAAAGTTTGCTAAATTGGAACAACTAATTGTGTACTTTAATGTACTTTAATTGTGCGGAAGTAGTGCTGAAGTCCAACTAAAGATATATTGAGGTATCAAAAAGTTAATCAAAGTTATCCTAAGACAAGAACGCATTTTGGTTTTAGGACAACTTTGATGAAAGGTTTTGATCCACTTCAAATGTTGACTAGTGTATATTTGATTGTGCAAAAGTGGAACTATTGCAAGTATACGTCAAATATCTTGCATTTAAAGACCGATATTATTCAAAGATCATATAATCTTCATCAAGAGTGACATTAAAACATTTTAGACTTAACATTAAGAAATGTGCATTGTGCACAAGTAGTACTCCAAATAAAGTTTAATTATAATTTTTATTTCAGTAAGTCTCGAGCGATATGTTAGTAAATATGCTAATAGATTTGAACTATATATATATATACACTATATGTATTTTAAATATACTACTTTTTTACTAGGGTGATAACCACACAATTAAAAAGCACAAAAATAATTTTAATAAAACTCAATCCATTTATTTGTTCTATTATTGTTGCCTTTTCTCCATAGCCTGATAAAAATCGAGCCCAGCAATCTTAGTATTTCTGTAAACATGCAGATTTTTTAGTTTAATAAGATTTGTTTCAGTCATGAACAACTGAACATTTTGAACATAATTTGCTTTTAAAGATGAAATGACTTACCCTTAATTAAAAAAAAAAAAGACACTCAACTGGTCTGCAACTATACTGATGTGATCACCTAATGAATAAATGCACAAATCTTTCTGGTGATTTGTATTGCTGGGATGAATTAAAATTGTGCAAAAGTGTGTACTTTTACTTTTTTTCAGTTTGGTAATGCTAGTGGTGCAGAATTATACACTTCTTTAATAATAGCAGAAAAATTACATAGAACAATGGTTTGTTCTACTGAGAGAGAGAGAGAGAGAGAGAGAGAGAGAGACAGAGAGAGAGAGAGAGAGAGAGAAGAAATACTGGAATGGATTCTACCATTATTACATTATGGGGAAGTGACACTTTACATAGGGACTAAAGATGGCTCCCTGGTGGTTGTTCAATGGAGGAATGAATCCTACCGCTCCCTCCTTCAGCAATCACCCCCATTAACTGAGAGCCTTAGCTTTATGGAGTCGATTACATTGTCTTCCAGGACACATATATCACAGCGCAGCCTCCGGGCCTCGGCGACAGTGGCGCTTTCATCAGGTTTCCATATTATCAATTACTTACAGCCTCCAACAAGTAGCCACTTCCAATGCTGATAAGAGGCTTATTATGAATCCCAAAACATATACTGTCAGGACGGCCATGTAATGCAAACGGCCTTGAAGCGTTTCTCCCAGAGATGATGCAAACCAGTAACCCTTATAATGGTTGGGCTCAGATTTGTTCTTTCGGATTAAGACTCATTAAATCTTCATTCCACAGAGTGTCACACTGCAAAACGCTAGCTTTCGCGAGCATACGCACCGCTGCATAAATTTGTGTCCCACTTTGCGACAAGATCGTTGAGGTGCATCGCTGGCTACCTTTCAGGAGCCAGGCAAGCTGTCAGACTGGATGGCACTTTTCTTTTACAACGCAGCCTTGAGCTTCTCCCTTCTCCAACTCCCAAGCATTCTGCTGTCGTCAAAGTATTTACCGTACGCTAATTAAAGAATTCAGGGGGGTGAATGCATGCAGAGTACCGCATCTGACAAACTCTCGCCAAAGCTGAGCACAGAAACACACACATATATCCAAGCCCAACTAACATGCGCACACACAAAAGGTATCTGGTTTCTCTTTTTTGCTGTTTGTTTGCCAGTTACCCCGGGGAATGATGTTGGCATGGCTGACACAGTGTGAATCAAACTAATTAATCCTGGGGAGAAATGTTGGTGCTCAACACACACACACACACACACACACACACACACAATTGCACTGGCTACGGAAGCTTCCCTCAGTGAAGACAACTAGAGAGGGTCATTATCTCTGTTTCACTTCCAACAAAATTAAATGTTCAAATACAACAGGCGGTCTGCATCAAAGCAGATGGCTCTCGGATTTAAAAACTGTTCCATCTTCCTGCAAATGCAAACTGCAGCAGGGAAAACCTGGACCTAGATTTTTTCCTCCCTCCCAGATCGCGTATTAGTCCTCAGGCAAGGTGTAAGCAGTGGGTCACGTTTTCTCCACGGACCACATTATGAGAGATGTGCAATATCAATCTGCCACTAATTAATTTAGTCTTGTCTGAGTGAGCAAGGGACAGGCAAATGAAGTCAATTTTTGGATGCCGATACCGAAACTTTCCCAGTATGGTGTCAGACTAAATGAAACTCATTATTTAGATGACAAGGGAGACAGGCTGCGTTCTCCACTACAGTTTTTTTTTCTGTATGAGACACAGAGCACACACTAGCTCAAAGACATCCCAGGGTGCCGCACAGTCATTTCTGAATAGATATAACAACCACAACATCGGAATGAACAAAATTTGGCAGATCAGCTGTATTTTATGGATAACATGCTTCAAAGCAGGGGAAATTCCTACGGCTGACCACAGGGAGGGGGGTAAACAAGGAGTCTTAAAGCAACTGAGCATAAACTTGTGTGCATTTACTGAGAAGGAAAGAAAAACCACAGATAGGCGACAGCATTTAGGAGAGCTTAATTTCAACAGACCAATATCAGAGGAAGTTAATGTCAAAGATTAAATATACGCAAGCAAGTGAAGATGCTCAGGGGTTGGAAATACAACAATTCTGTAGTAATCTGGGTGAATAAACATCTTAGGCCTTTATAGGGTGCCCTGAATGACATTAAAACTTTAAAGAGTTTCAAAGGATCCCTTCTATCCTTTCATGAATTTCTTCTTATTTGTGAAAATCATGTTTCTTTATCTACTGTATGCAGAGGCTTTCACAACAAGATTTATTTGACTTTGATAAATAAAGAGTGATATTACTTTCTGTGTCCCTATACATCAGATGGGTTTCATTTAAACTAGCTGCTGCAGTGAATTAAAAAACAAAAACACTAAATATAAAAAAAGCACAATAGCGCACTTGAGTGAGTTTGGATTGTGCGGCAACGTGCTTTATAGTTACTAATGTATACTGGCTGTCAAACCCAGGGCTGGTCCATTGAGTTGTTATTAGCATTTGAAGGTGGTTCATTACCTTGATGTAAAATGATGGTTGTCATTTCCATTTATAACACACAAGTGTTGTCGGTGGAGGATTTTCTTTGCAGAGACATATCTCACTGTAGCAAAGTGTCATGATCATTGCACTGTAGAAAATACATGCCTCACTTTGCCCCAACGGAAAATAAGACATCACCTGTGATGGTTATTGCAGAGAGAAATTCCTTTGACATGAATGCAATATAAACGTGACTCAGCTTCATTTGTTAAAAGGTCACCCAAAATAAAACATTTGTCATAAATTACTCACCCACCGCTGAAATACAAAAGGAGCTGATGAATGTCCGAGCTGCTCATTTGCACAAAATGGCTTACATTTCCTTTAATGCTGCATTGTTACTGTGACCTGATGTTGTGTTGATGCAATGGAGGACAACACTTGTCAGCATGTGTGAAACATTGAGAAATTAAGGTAGATTACTTTGCCTTCTCAAATGTAACACACTGTATTGAGAGACACTGATAACTGGAGACAAAAGAAACACAAGGAGAAACAAAGCAGAATAAAGGAAGTCCACTTTAATGTATTTTCCATTAGCCTTTAAATGCCTGTTAAAAGTCACCTAGAAATTAAAGATTAAAGAAGTCCCACCTTTATCTGATCCAACGTAACTGCTGAATAAAATATACAAGAGTTTTCCTTGGGAAATTCACCTGAATGTAATGGACAAGACAAGTTTACTCCTGTGGGTGATGGATTCAGTTTTACTTTTTGTGATCAGACAGACTCCTGGGAGAATCTTGGGAGTGGAAGTGCGCCATCCTGGAGGTGCGCCAAAACCTGTCTATGCAATAAAATGGGCTGCTGACAATGCCAGCAAGACTAAGGGAATAAAACATGATGGTAAAGGGATGTCTGTAGGGAAATGAAGAAAGCAAGGATCTTAAGAAACCAGAGTCTGCATTGTGGGCTTCAGAATAAATTAAAAAAAAAAAAAAACACAAATGCAACAGAACACATAGGTTTACGAAGGAACCTTTAAAAAATAGTGAACACCGTTTAAACTCTTTAATAGGGGGAATTTATCTTTCTTGAATGTGCTAAAGTGTAATACTCAGGGTTTAAACTCAACGTATAAGCAAAAGTAAAAGCGTTGTTTAACTTAGCACACATTACATCACAACAAATCAACAGTGTTGTCTCCACCCAATGGTTTAGCCCTTGGGACTTTTTACATGAATATAATTGCTCTTATTTAATAAGATTGCAGTGTTATGTGACTGGAAGGCACACTGGAATCAGTCCCCAGATACAGTATATTAACCTTGCCTAATGTGTAGGGAGAGCTGGGAAAGATCCTGCACTCTTGAATCATCTGGGGGCTGATTACTTCTATAAGGCAATCGTATGAGAGGCTCCAAGGCACAGCATGGATAACTTATCACCTTGTGGCAAGAGCCATACACAACCTAAGTCCAGAAGTTCTCGGTCATGTCTGACAGCTGTGAGAGGGTTCTGCTCTCTCGGGGTGAGAGATGACATGCTGGAGGCAACGTGGAGAGGTTATGAAAAGAGTCACGCTGCCAAATTCTCCTGCTGAACAGAGGACGAGGGTTTGGTTGAATTATACAGCCACACAAAGATAAAACAGACAAACAAAGCTGATAGTGGCAGAAATATTGGAAGGAATAATGCACCCTCTTGGGCTTTCATTTCCTCATCAAACAGAAGAGCGGGCTTGCAGAGAGCTGGATTTGTTTGTCAAAAAAAGACAAACAAACAGGCATCATCTGAAAAGTCCCTTCCTGATTCAAAGGCTGGAAAAGGGGAGAGTAAAAGCCAGAGTTCCAGCACTTCTTTTTATCTGCTCATCAAAGGCTGGCCCGACTACTTCACCAGCACTCAGCTCTCTGCTTAAAGATGACTCACTGACCGCGGCTCTGTGTTCAAAACCCTGTCCATCCACTGTGACTTCAGTCTAAACAGCAACTGAATAATCTGTTTGAATAACTGAAAGACTACAGTGTCTGTTACAAGTCAACATGAAACAGCATTTGAAACCAATATTCTAATTGTTATTCTTTCTGAGCAAAATCTACTTCCATTAGGCACACAAATCTGTGCAGTGTACCACTCTTTACAATATTTAAAGATATTGTAGTAAACAAGACATGTTTGACAGCTTCTGTTTTATACTGAGCATCAATGCAAATGCAGATGGACTTCACTTGAGACTCCATCTGCACAGGAGAAATATTAGAAAGGAAATTAAATGCAGGGTTGACACCACATGATTTTAGCCCTGATTTTCACTCGCTTCCAGTTTTGTGGAAATTTCCAACAAATGGCCGAAATCGAAGGTAAATCGGTGCACGTGTGAGACAATGCATAGTGTGCGTTATCTGAGAGAAGCGCCTATGCATTGCCAATGCACGTAAGATATTTGGCATGCTAATGCACTGAACCTGTTGGCGACTCAGAGTCCTGCAGTGTGAAATGTGTTTTGACTGGAAATGATATCAGTGACAACCTACAGCCAATGAGAGCACAATACAGGGAAGGGAAATTTCAGAGGTAGTCATAATAGATCTGCGACACAACATTAGCAAGCAACCATTCTCTCCTTCATATTCTTCATTGTTTATTTTTTATTTTTCACTGCAAATCAGTGTACAGACAACTTGGATTGGAAGCTTTTTGCAGGCTTCTGTTTTTGACAGAAATAAATCCTTTTACTGGATCAATTCTTGCATGCGTTTGGTTGCGAAACAGTTTGTAGACAAGGCAGAGCTGTTGGTGATTCTTTCTAATGAAAAGCTGTGTAATGTGTGACCTGATCCATTGAGTAGTGCACACAACGGCAACTAGATAGTACCCCAGACAGTCATGCAGTGTGAGAAGAGCAAAATCAAATCGTGAAAATCGTGGAGTGGGAACCTGGGATCAGAGGGGAGATTTTGCAAACTGTTTTACTTCTGTAATGTAGAATTGCATATCCAGGATAGTCAACTAGGAAAAAAATATCGGGAACTGATTGGATCATGAAATGTGGGTGGCCCATACCTGATTTCAAAGTCAAATGTGAATTTGTGCTTCCCCCTTGAAACACCAAGAGCACCACTGGTTGACAAGCTGTCATTTACAAGGCTGAGCATGTTGGCATATTGAAGAATTATTAATTTTACTTTGAGGTAATGTGCACTGTGCATGCACAATAACATCAGGAATGAGTATACGAACAGCAAATAGGGACAATTTTGATTACAGTTTGAATTTAAAAACAACAATTGCTGCACAACTACCCTCACAAAAAAAAAAAAAAAAAAAAAAAAAAAAAAAATACTGTGGTGATACCATAATTAAGTGTCCTGCTGAAACTTATACAACCCTAAGCTTGTATGTTGATCTTAGATGGTGCCCCAAACTAGTCAATCTGCAGCTAAACTTCATTGATTTTCTCAGTTAAACATTTGACTTTGACTAAATGCAAGCCTGTGGGGTGACAACAGTATGGAAAAAACAAAATGCTTTGGGGTAAAGACTCAACAGAACAAACGTTACATCTGCAATCATGTATGCATGCATCTGTGTTCTAGAGTTGCTACATATTTCCTTCGAGAGATGGATGCACAGTGGTTGATTATGAATTATACAACAGTATCACAGATGCCGCTGATGTGTATGTTCCTACCAAGGTTCCAATGTCCAAAAAAAAAAAAAAAATTCTGTTCAACTTTTGAAGACATGGTCTTGCAGAAAAACTAACCTTCAGAAAAGCAGTAATAAATGTTGATGTGAAGTGTGGACTAATGATTGCAACAGGGCGAACGAGACGAGAGACGTGCGGATTCATATGCAAGCTTTTATTAATAGACATGGTCAGAACACAGGCAGGGTGGAACAAATGGCAAACAGGTATCTTGAGGGCAAGACAGATACTCAAGTAAACAGGCGTGGTCTTCGATCGGCGAACAATATCCAGAGGGCTTGACAAGAGGGGTAATCCAGGTACACGAGCAATGGTCCAAGCAGGGGCAAACAGAGTCCAAACAATGAGACGATAGAGATATATATCCAAGGCAGGCTATAAACTTCAGGACAGGCAGAGAACAGACAAGAAACAAGATGCACAGGCTAGGATCAGAACAGGAATGACTCAGGTAATAACCAGGATAAACTAGACTAAGACTAAGGAAACACGTAATGGCTCAGTATAGCAGCTATCACTAGGAGAGTGATAAACGCAGAACAATACTCGGCCATTAGAACGAGGAAGTCCAAAGCTTATGTAGGGTGTGTGATAGTGTGATGGGTCTCAGGTGTGAGCGTGTGATTAGTGAAATGGCTGCTGGGAAATGTGGTCCGGAGTGACATGTAACAGTCTGTGTAGTGTGAGAGTCAATGTAACGGAAGAATGACCTCCGATGGCAAGCAGATGGAAGTCCATGGACCAGATTCATGACAAATGATAAGTGTATTGCACCGAAACACAATAAACAAAGCGGAGGAAGAGCTCATCTAACAGAGGTCTTAAGATGCAGTCACACTAGATTTTAAGCAGAATTATTCGGATAATTGCAATGACATAATGTCATACTTGTTTTAAAAAATGAAAAACAAATAATTATATATATCCCAAATGTCGAAATACTCTAAAATATGAACCACAATACTCATTGTGCAACATTGCAGTTAAGGCTGATATTTTTTTTTCTACTTTATATTCTTGAAATTTATGTAGCAGGTTTAAACACGTTCAGGTTCATATAACGGATAATTAAGGCAGAAGAATTTACATCCAAATATATTTCAATGGTGGATAGACTTTGCACATTAAAATAGTTACTGTGCATTGAAATTGTGTCTCCTATTTAGATCTAGTTTCCTCTTAAGCAGTCAGAATGAGAAAGCAATTGTTTGAACACAAAAACAATACCAGTGAGAGTTGCCAATTTTAGTCAGTTTACACAACTACAAGGAAGAGGTAATAAAAGACAACCTCTAGCTATGATGAATATTGTACTAAGCATGCCTTAGGCTACACTTAGCTGCAGTCTAATCACTGGGCTGAATGACTTCTGTGTAGATACCAGTGAATGTCTTGTCTGTGCATCACATTGAACACAAACCTCCTCCAAGCTCAGAGCAGACCTGAGCTGTAAATGTTCTTTGACCTAGAAAAGCAAACCCCTTCTTCATACATATCCTTCATGTTTGATCCTCTTCGAAATCACCAGTCTTTGAAGTGAAAGAATTAATGAGTTTCAGAAAACTGACTCAATTCTTCTGAGCTGTGAAAATTACAGATGCACACCTGTTGTAAGAAACTGTCTAGGACAGCAATACTCTTCTAGGGTCGCAGAAAGAAAGAAAAAAAAAAATCTAAATTCAGATAATAAAATACAACTACACTCAAATATAGGTCGGACAACACATAGGCTTATCAGCTTTTAAAAGATAAAAGTTAAAAGAAAGAAATTGACAGCTCCACAAGAACACCGTCACAAGCCCAACAGTAAGCAACTAACCTGGGCTTTGACATTAAAGACAGCTGGTAAAAATGATCTATACCATATTAAAAAAAAACTGCTCTACGTTAGCAGGATATTCAAATACTTTTGAATGGCCATCGATGAAGACAGGTGCTTTTTAGAACCAGATGGTGTAGTTTATCTACCAGCTAATGGAACCATGCGGCCAAACCTTGACCCCACATGAAAATATTAAACTGCGATGTTTGATTGGAAGTATATGCTTTTTTGATTAAACATTTTTAATACAGTTCTAGGTATAGTGCTATCACTTGATGCCCAATGGGTCCTGAATCAGAACCAAGTTTAGTACATATTCAAATCTAATGTGATGTCTCATGCATGCCAAAAAACGACAGAACCTTGAAAAAAAAATAAAAATTCAAGATCCTATTTACACAAAAGAGGGCTTTACCACTCGAAAATAATAAAAATCTGAGGCAGAGGTACAGGCAGAGTAACATAGCGATTGTGCACAATGGTGATCTGTCCTGCTCTCAGAATTCTCCGAAAAAGGAAGTGAATGATCTTTAAACAAAACCAGCTTGAAATGAATCCAGCTGAGGCCTTCAGCCTATTCAACCCTTTGAGTGATTTTACAGTAGCCATGTGGAGGTTTTAAAAAGCACTACATAGTGAGTACATATATAATCGCTTATAAAAACCATCCCTTCTTCTACTGAAAAAGGTGTGTGGGTGTGGAGAAAAGCTTACAATGCTGCGTTGGCTGCGAAACAAGGTCTGAATTGAGGAGATGCAGCCCCTTCATCAGCAGCCCTAAGGGAAAGTGGCGATGGAGAGGCACATCCTGTCAGCATGTAAGCCGTCTCCACTCTTTGTTTACACCGACCCGTTTAAACCATTCCAGGATGCGTGTGGTTGCCTCATCTGCATAATCTCTGTCAACAGTGACAAAAGCTTCCCAAAAATAGGCAATGAAAGAGTCACAGGCTGGAACCAGAGCAGAGTGGAGGTCTTAGTGGTCTATAGAGTTGAAGAACATGGGAAAAACATAACATTGGAGAATTTGATCTGCAGCCTTGCGTCTGAGCCGTTTATATAACAGTGACCCATTCCAGTGCCAGGAAGATCATAGTCATCATAAAATAAAATAATAATAACAAATTTATTACATAATTAAACATAAAATGTCACATATCTTATATATGCAAGGCTTCATCCATTTATGGTTTTCCTTGTAGAGCTTGAAGGATCTGTCATTCAACATCCTCTAACGTTTCTCAACTTTCACAATCAGTCAGTGATCATGTTTGAGGTTTATTCTTCCAGGAATACATTGAGATGTTATTGTACATAGGGGTACCCAGAGCAACAGCACGGGAATAGAAATGAATAAGCAAAGAAAATGTAGTGCTGCTCATTGTGGGTAGGTTAGGACAAAAACTTGTAAAATAGAAAAGATGCTTTTGATTATTTGTTGCTGTGTGCTATGTCATGAAGGAATTTACATGAAGAATTATCTTTAGGATTAAATTTTTTCTTATATATTATAGCTATTTAAAAAAAAATTGACTCTGGGTCAACTTGTCCTGTACTTACAATCCTGTGAATCTCTGTGGTTGAAAGGTGTGTGTAAAACAGCAACGCAGGAGTGGATTTCTGTAATCTACAGTACAAATGTCTTGCTCATAGAATGCATCAAAGTGCAGCATCAGCGGCACTGAGGAGCATTGTCGAGCTAATTTTCTTTTCGATTCAGAGCCAGCAAGACCTTCAACGTTCACAATCTTCCGTCACCAGGTTCTTCAGTGAAGCACAACTACAGTGGTATGCCACATGTCTCTGTGTGGGGGTCGAAAAGAACAAGGGGGTCTGATTTTAAAATTACAATCCTATATTCATCCTTGATGACTGCTCGAAAGTCCAATTACCCACCAGCAGAATATGATTGCTCAGTTTTCTTCTAGTCTGGTGAGACTGATATATGATATATGGCTGTGGAAGACCGCAGGAGACTCAGCCGTGATCCTCTTGGTCTGACAAGCACTCCCAGCATTCAACCAATGTTTCATAATAAATAGTCTTCAGTGAGCTGAATCCTGTACATATTGCCTAGAAAAAAACTAAAAATTATTCTTTTCCCAATGTGTATGCTACTACATTCCCAAATTTAAAAAAAAAAAAAAAGGCAAAGCCAAATGTGCCAATATAGTGCAAGCCATGCGAGTGACTGGTGAGTGAAAAATGCCAAAATTGTTGTCTGAGGCTGACAGTATAATTGACCTATCGGTAAGCCCCGTCCCCCTTAGTTACTGTTGCGAACTCGGACAAACAAATAGAGCTGCTCACTGTCTTACAATGACAGCTGTCAGTGAAAACCTTCTCCCGAGGTGTTTCCAATAAATTTGGGACACAGATGGACCTTCAAGTGGGTCTTAAAAATGTCATGGAGGAATGTATAAAAGATATTAAAATAAATGTGTAAAAATACAGATCACAATGCAAACGGGAGAATTATGTTAGTCGTCCCGATCGCAATGACAACATCCCGGATCAACACCGTTCATGTACGACAGAGCAAGATTAAATTAATTTACATTTAACCAGATTAATATGGAGAGGCACTCTAATATAGACCTTCGTTTATGTGTTTTTGACTTTCACTGCACGGTACATGCCGTGAGAACAGTTTGCTATTTAGGTTTGTATGTTAGCATGGACTTACTAACTTTAATGCTAATATTAGCTAGTTTTAGCCAGAGATAGCTTGCTGAAGCACAAGATGACATTAACGTTCTGCTTGAGCAGATGAAAAGTGTAACTTAATGAGAGTATGACAGCCAGAAAATGAACGTTTTCGTCTTCATTGTGATTGGGGTTGAATGCTTAGGGACATTTTGCTCTGTTTTGGTTGGGTTTAGGAAATGGAATAAAATAAATTCCATTGCCTATCCTCTCAGGATAACTGGAATTAGTGTTACAAGTACCCTAGGCACATCATTTTTCCATTTTTGTAGCATAAACACCATTAAACCGATATGAGCTTCGGATCTTCCAGTGTTTCTCTATGGCGCTGAAACCTAAAGATGTCAGAGTTCCGCTCCCCGTGCAAAACTGATACTCGACTGCCATTGGCTCATCTGCGTTTGAGGGGAGGGGCTTACCGATAGGTCAATTGTACCTCCTTTCTGCAGCAATCCAACAAAACATTCTATCCCCAATCTACCAATCATGGATGACTTATCTGGCAGAGGGACTTGTCAGAAAACAGGGTAAAGCTAGCGCACATGCGCTCTACAAAAACACATGCTTTTGGCTAAAAATATCAGAATACTAAAGGCTAATAATCCTTCATGATTAGTGGGAACCCTGTAGATGCCTGCAATACAAACTCTCTCAGTGACGAGTCTGGATGTAGGGTGACATCTGAAGTGACGGCATGGCACTGACACCAATCACAATATACAGTATGATGAGCATGTCAGACTTTACAGCATGAAGCCTATTTATCTTAAAGGATTAACAGCTATGTAATTATAGCAATCATTACATTGTGTTGTAAATTTAAAATTTGTTGGAAACTCTCAGGAGTCTAGACACTCTAGATGAGACATCTCCATTTTCATGTTCTGCAACTGTCTGCAATCACACCAAATTATGTCTGAGACGTAATTGTTTGTTGGAAAGATAATATGACAAAATGAATACCATGAATGAGCTTTCCTGTCTGTACATCCGTTCTGCACTATGGGCCACTGGAGAACACCATCAGAGACAAGGTGAGCCTTCATCACTTGTGCAGTTTCAGACACAATAACTACCTGAGTGAAGGCATTTCATTTCATTTCATATGTAAAGTGGAATTAAACCACTCCATCCAATAGCAGGTTGACAAAAAGAATATGCCTACTGGGTAATTGGTAATGAACCTTTCAGGCTATCACAGGTCAGGAAAAAATATTTAAGAGTTAATAAATAAAACCTTCAGCCTTATCAAAGTATCAGCAATTGCTTTGCAACCACATTGGAATTTGATGGGATCTGTGAGTTCATCGTCAGGTTGCGCATTTAAGGCTGTTCACTGGTGAGGATTTGAGTTGCATTTTGTCAGCTGAAAAAAAGATATTGCAGGCAGACCTTACACGCCACACTCTCTTATTGAGTTTGAAGCAACACACATATCAGAGTGATGAGAAGACACGATAGGAAACTTGCAAGAACAATCCTGAGAGCTGGCGGTATGTCACCTCCCTGACCTATGATGATAGTGAAACAATCACCTTTGCCTCTCCTGAGAGGTCTGGAGCAAGAATGCAAGGTCAGCTTTAATAATATGATAACCTCAAATAAGAAATTCACAGGACTGATATCACCAACGCACCTCGCTAGGGAGATGGCCTACAGTACGCATGGAGTTCATGGCTCAAGGGCTTTCTACAACAAACTTCTTGAATGGTTTATTTATTGACTGGATTATGTTTATAATACCACTACCACACAAAATATCCCATCACAACGCCATCCCAATTCTCTAAATCAAAGCGAACACCTTGAAGTAGGGGTAGGCAATTTGACCAAAATCTCAAAAAAAAAAAAAAAAAGACAATATGAGTAATTTTATTTTACTGTAACAATATGTATCAAGATAGAGTTACTATTGCTTTAAATAAGCTCTTTATGATATCAAAATTTTTGATACCATAGACATTGCATAATTCTTTTCACCAGTGTCAATATCACAAAAACCTAATACTAGCCTAAAAAACACACAAAAAACAACAACAAGCTCACTGAAGACATGTAATCAGTCAGCGATTAAATACGAATATGAAAACCCATTAGGAACAAATAAATAAGAAGTGCTACACCCTGTCACTTTAAGAGATGCCCGGATCCAATATACTGTTAC
This sequence comes from Spinibarbus caldwelli, assembly GCA_039654775.1. NCBI lineage: Eukaryota > Metazoa > Chordata > Actinopteri > Cypriniformes > Cyprinidae > Spinibarbus > Spinibarbus caldwelli. Next base: position 4,214,056 of record CM077228.1, on the reverse strand, counting down.
AAATTTGTTTTCTTTCTCAGCGGTTTGCCTTCACTTAAGACCTAAATTACTGTGTTAAGAGGATATTTGCAAAGATGGGCATTTTGACACACACAAATGTGTGTATTTAACCATTCAAGGCCTATAAAGTGGCAAAAATACTCCCACGCTCTTTGAGCACCGTCTTCACATGCGTGCCTCTCTGGCAGCACTCGGTCTCTCAGAAAGTGTGCGCATATAGTGAAATGAGTTCCCTTTCATTGCTGATTGCATTCGAACAGCTTAATAACACTTGTTTTAAACCACAATGCTTAAAAACGAGTGCAAACGATAAGTTTTCATGACCATGTAGCACAGCAATGTCATGTGAACGTGTAACCATGATAAAGACGTTAGTCCAAAATCTCTACCGGCTGACAAATTTCTACTGGTTAATTGTGTCTACCGGTATATCGCCCGCCCCTACCCTGAACATGTCTTAGGTCACAGGAAACCACAGACATCACAAAATGTTTCATTGTGTGTAAAGCAAGTCATTCCTCATTCAGCTGGTTTAGTGCATAGAATAAATTCCCTTTGTCCTTTTGACTAACTCACTTCACAGAATGACACCTCAAATTGTGTAGCTTGTTGAGGTATGCTATTTTTTCCAAATGATGAGACTCATGATTTTTGACAGACAATAGAACTGGTTAAAAAAAAAAAAAAAAAAAAAAAACAAGCAACAAATTTACAATGAAAAAAAAGATATCTGCACCAGAATATCATGAATATTTAGTCACTATTAACAAACCATTAACTATGACTTTTGCCTCAAGTTCCCAATTTGCTGCTTATTACTAATTAGTAAGGTAGTTGTTAAGTTTAAGTATTGGTTTGGATTAAGGATGTAGAATATGGTCATGCAGAATATGTGCTTTATAAGTGCTAATAAACAGCCAATAAGTTTATAATAGGCATGCTAATAAGCAACTAGTCAATAGTGAGAATTGGTCCCTATACTAAAGTGTTACCAAATATTCTTTTGACTTCGGACAGCATATAACCTCTTAGCAAATCCAGAAAACTCTAGCAACCATCCACAACATCCTAGAATCACAGCGACGAGTACAAATCACATTTACACTGTTTTATTTACAAGAATATAACTCTAAGAAAACTTGTTTTGAATATTCCATGCCGTATTGTACTGTACCAGATTATTGCATTACTAAAAATCTGTTAAATGGATAGGTCATATAAATGCATAATATGAATTATTAACACAAGTCCCATTTGACTTAGATGGGTACATAATTCCTGTTGATTATTCTATAATTATAAAGACACAAAACAAGACTTACATAGATTTTTCCCCTGTTTGGAAATCCTGCTGGTTGCCACAAGAGGCTAATTAGCTGTAGCAATTATCATGCTATCCTAGGGCTTATTATGACTTCAGACTGGGCCCAAGATGCATCGAAATTCAGGTGGTGGTTTGACTTTGAAAACTCTTTGCAGTCCACAGTTCATGTGTTCCTTTTACATAGGGAGCCAGAGACTGGGTTTGTTTGGGCTAACTTAATGTGACCGTGAAGGTCATGTAATCAGCAAGAAAAAAAAAAGGAGGTTTGAGCTCAAGTAATTACTCAGCTCTAATTGCAGTAGCTGGCTTCCAAGAAAGGGGGAATACTGGGTCTCGCTGTGTAATTTCACAGGCTCAGTTTGAAACTTAAAAATATGTCTGTGTATTTAATGAATACTACATCACAGTTATGTTTGCAGTCAAGACACATAAGATGACCTTTTGACTGGTAAGCAGCTTCAAATAACTTGCTATCCACCTTATTTTTCTACGAGGAAGTAAGCCGTTTTCTGTGAAAGTGTGAGACTTCCGGTTCATTAGCTGCTATAGGGAAATAACAAGAAGAATAACAACGTGCAGTAAACTGTAAAACTGTTTGCACTACAAACCAGTGTGTTCATAATTAAGATAATATATTAAAATAACATGGTAAGACACACCAGTTTGCATTATCATGCAACAAAACGAGCGGTTTTGAACAGCTAAAAATAACTGGATACAAATGACACCAGAATCCAGACACATTAAATTTGCAAATGGCCATGACCACTCTTACGGGAAAAATAAGGTGGATAGAGTTATTCAAATTGGCTACACTTAGTTTATAATAAGATGGTAGTTGCAACATTGAAACACTCTTCGAAAGACACTGGAGTGCCTACACCGGAGTAAATACTAACGTCGCTGTTTCAGAAATTAGCCTTGAAAACATTTTGATAAAGATGAAAATGGAGAAAACCTAAAGGGAGGGAACAAATAATCAAAATTTAAAGAATACTTCTCTCAAAAAATGAAAATTCTATCATCACTGACTCTGTCTTTCCAAACATTTGATTTGATTTCAAAATATCTTTTTTTGTGCATTCCACAGAAGAAAGGACTGTAGGTTATACAAGTTTGGAATTTACTTTTTTGAGTGAACTATCCTTTAAATTTTCAGAAAATTGCAAAGTCTTAATTTACCTCTGATCATGACGGAACCACATTCCACAGTCCTTTTCAAAAGCACTGAAATAATTAATTCCCTGTTCTTACAACCCGCTTTTTAACTGTGCAATTCAGAGTGGTAATAACATCTTCTGAACATGAAAATATGTGCGATGGTTTTGTTGCCAGTGCTGGATATCTCATTATGGTTTTCACAACCTTGGCTGAATTACTTTACAGAGTTCCTAGAAGTCAGGGACACAACACAATTGGGGGAAAAACACTTTTAGCACATCTTGGTAATGTATAACAATGTAGACACAATGCAGCCTATATTACAAGACAAAAAAAAAATATGTAAACTTTTGCATATGTGCTGAGCAACTAAAAGCACATTACTGCAGGTGAAATATGTAATTTCTACACCACTAGCAACACTATTTAGAACTGCAAACACGTCAGATTTTGAACACTTTACCATTTGTGTTTGTCCAGCTCTATATTCATGCATTACTTGAGCCACAAACTAAAAATCCACTTGGTGCCACTAAGCGGGAAAACTACACTCTTCACCTTCATCAAAACTTTAAGCTGACTATGATAGGAATGGTGGTGAATTAACATGCAATTATAAGCACAACTTAATTATTTGTAATATGGGCATCAATCGGACACGATTAACAGTAAACATTGGCACATCTCGCTCCCATTTGGCATTCAATCAATGTTTTTAATTCTGGTTGTGTGCAGACTACGACATGGAAGGGAACGAAGGGATTCTGGTTTATTTATATGAATCAGGTCTTCAGAGAGCTTGGCAGTTATCAGATTTCATCCAACACGCTGCACAATGAAATTGAGTTTTAAGGCCAAGAGAAACATTTTGGCAGCTTTTAAAATGTGTTACTAACCTTAGCATGGTCTCAGAGGGGCTAAAACTTTGTGTCGAGTGCAGGGTGTGCGTTCATGTAATATAAAGAGGAGAGCTGAGCAGGCCAAGCTGTCACTGATTCTGACTCAACATTCACATACAGCAAATAGAACCCAATTCATCTCCACTAAGGTTTTTCTTAACTATATGTAATAACCTTTTGGAAATTTTATGAAATTTCACTCCCAAAAGGACATGCAATGCTTTAGAAATTTTAGTAGCATATTTATTAAAATTATTATATTATGTTTAATGCATTTTAAAAAGTTGTAATACACTAATGACAATTCAAAGAAAAAACATTTTACAATAAACTGATTTCCAAAATGCATCAAATGCAAAACATCTGGATCCATTTTGCTTATGCAAAACACAATTTATTCCCTTTTGATTTTTAGGATGAAATGTGAATTATTTTCATGAGCTTCACCAATTTTGTTTGACAACTAATTATTGTATCGTACCTAGAAAATTGACTGCAATAATGGAGCACTGTTGAAGCTTGTTGTGTACATTAAACCTTTAGTGTTCTTATCTCAACCATCTCCTCACTGCTGTGGCATTTCTGTCATATGTGCATTCATTAAAGTGCAGTTAGTGACAGCTTCTGACAGCTTATCACACTGCTTCATGTGTCACAATGATACCTGTAGCTGTGATTTACTTTCTGATGGAAGCTGTTAGTGGAGGGAGTCAATTAGACTGCCAAGCTGATGAATAGCTGCTCTTAAATTACTGTTTCTTGTATTGAAATAATCAGCACTGCATTCAGGGAGAGGGTCATATGCAGGTGGGATGGGTGTCTTCACATTACATAGGTACGGACTCTGTGTGTGTGTATGTGTGTGTTTTTCTTGAGCCCACTTGTAAGGGCAGAAATATCCTCCACACTATTTTTGTTTATGTCCTTGACTTTTCAGGGACAAAATCCTGTAAAAACTTGTCACATTACACTTCATCCTATTTCTCAAAAAAACATTTTAACATAAATGTGTATATTCAAGCATGTTTTTGAATAACAGCTCTTTAAAACATCTTTATCATTATGGTTTTGCTGTCATACAGAAGGCAGATAACCCTGACTCATTAAAATATCATTAGGCAATCTTTGCCATCACTGATTTTAAATTCGTCACTGCCTGATAAAGCGCTATGCACGCAGCAGACATATGTTTATTTCCATTATAAATACAATTCTTAACTAGATAGACAAAGTTCATTGTGTGATTCACAAAAAGCTAAACATTCACATGTACCTACACTGGTCTGATTTCTTTGTATAGGCCTCATCTTCCCAATACGCCACTGGCGCAATATTCATTAGCAAGTCCTAATGAGCTTTTATGGGGTTGTTTTTTTCCAGTAATTTTAATTTGCAGTATACAATACACTTTCAGATGCAGTGGAGGGCTATTGTGCAGCTTATTCAGGCATTATTAAGTTTTTTTTTTTCAATCATCATTAGCATTGGCCAAGCCTGATTGCTGCACAATACGAAACACGGAACAGATAAAGACACACCTGCACAATGTTCCCTCAGGTGCTTCCAAGAAAAACAGACAATTTGCATCAGCGGCAAAACTGGAAATGCCAACCGTGAACAAAACCGCCAACTCCAGAGGTAACTTATCATTCCGGCAAGCTCAACAGCAAGGAACAAATGAATCAACAGCTTTTAAAGGACTCTGAATGTGTCAAAGATAAATTAGGGCTGACAATTTCCATATGCGGAAGAGTTAACATTTCGAATGAAGATGAAATATGCCAGAAGAACACATTTTTGCTCTTGAAGGGTTTGTGTGGAATCCAGGTTCTTTAGTGGTCCGCCATGCTTCCGGCACATTAGCCTACTGTGGCACTATCATTTGTTATTTTGGCAGCTCGGCTGTCATTAAATTACTCTCAAACTCGGGCTTCATCAGAATGGCAGTTTAAAGAGAGTCAGCACTCTATTAGGCTCATAATAGAGACAGTCGCCACCGTTTTTATAAGTAACACTTTATGGGCAATAAAATATTCTTTTCTCATTTTTCACCCACTCAAAGAAACATTTTTTTTTTTTTTTTTGCCAGAGAATGACCATATAAGAGAAGGCCAGCATTTGGCACAGGTGTGTTTCAATTTGGCATGTATTATTGACACACTACTTTTTAATATTTTCAGATCATACCCGAGTACTTCAAAAGGCCCTCAGGCGCCACACTAGTGGACGGTCCACAGTCTGTTTACTGAGCATCTTACACATACAGCAGACAAAATTGACAAGAACTGGCTGAAATCAGCAATTCCAGTCTTACTGATTAATCTGACTTAATGGGCAGATCTTGGCTGGAAGATGGCCCCCACCCACCCCCCCGATGGTCTAAAGTCTAGCTATGACGAGTGGAAAGGATGCTTTAAAAGGGTATGCCAATAAGTGGCATATACTGTAGTATGTTTCCTTAAATGCTATTTATTTTGGAACTCATTTACAACAAGACCCACCAGTAATGGATGTCAGAAGGAAAGGACAAACTGACCTCCACTCCTTCTAAAATCTCATCTCTTCATCAGAAGCACCCCTACTGCTTCTGAAAACAGCACAAGGACAAATTGTCAACAAATCCAAGGGGTTCCATAAGCCCTGTCTCTTTGCTACAAGCACACTTTCAAGTGTTCAAAGAAATGAGGGCCATACCAAGCTCGTTATCTCTGTTCAGAGAAAAAAGGCATACAATTGCTTACTGGCAGTGTTTTTAATGCATAAAGAATGACCTTAATAACTTGTTTCATCTTACGTTAAAACAATTTAGTAGATACATGAAACAATCTTTCAGAGAGTTTAATCTGGGTAAGCTTTAAGTAGACATCAATGCTTAGGTGAGCGCTGTTTCTCTTGTGGAAACCACATTAATACCGACTGAAAGCAGTGTACAGAGGACCTTTAAAACACAAGAGCGCTATTAAGATTACAAAAGATCTTGAAGTAATCAAGGATTTGACCTGAAAAGAAAATTAATTGCTTGCCATCACAATACAATTCTTTCACCTTCTGAGAGCTATGTTTTTCTTGCGCCTTTTGTGTTGAGAGAGTTTTATTACTTCAACAAAAAGGAAGAATTCAAGTGTTTCATTTACAAATGTAAACAGTCGGCTCAGCCAGTAAGCTGGAAATATGTAAGCATTCTGAATTTGACAGTGCTAATTTATAGTTCAATATAAAACTGAAGTTTAGTGAATCATTAATCCTCTTATTCATAAAAAACTTGAAAAACAAATGCTACAAATGTTAAGGCTATTACTTTTTATAAGTTCAATGCACAGCAAAGTTTCTCATCAGGAAATACTGAAATACTGAAGTAATTTAAGTTATTTTTCATTTACTCTCGGTTAAGAGTGGGAGACGCTTTATTTTCCTCATAAATAACTTACAAAGTCATTTTTCTGCATTGGTAAGAGCAATTAATGTAGTAGTCCTAATGATATGGCACAGAAATGCATAAATACTGCATTACTATGAAACTATTCTCAGGGAGCTTGCACACTTTGGTTCTTTGGTGTGCTAAGTGTCATTCTGTGATTATAAAGGTTCAGATCCAAATAGTACAATGTGGAAAGACACCAGTGCAGGGAGGTGAAAGAGGGTGCAAATGAAGTAAACATAATGAGAAAAACAGACTCAAAAAGATCAAAATTATGCTCTTCTATTAACAATTCTGTCAAACCTTAGATATAAATCACAGCCTGTCTTTCATTACTACTCATATTTGAATAATATTGGGGAATATGCAAAGGCAAATGAAGACAGCTGGTTCTGAAAAGTAATGAATATTGAATTATGAGATGATTTCCTAAAGAAGATGCTATCATGGCAGAGCGGAACAGATTGCAGTAATCCTGAACGTCCGGCTTCATTCCACTGACCATTCATCCCCCCTGGCCCCTGCTCTGCATTGAGATGGCAGCCACTGTGGACAAGAAGGCCGAAAAAATGATCACCAAAGAAGACTTGTGAGTAAGAATGGCAGTGAAATATGTCACCTTTTACCTCATCCAGATACCCATAGTTCCAAAGCTTTTTTATGTGGAGGAAGCATGACAATCCTTTTTTCCACCACCAGCTCAAAACCCAGTTAAATATGATTCATGGCCCCTGTCAAGTCTCTCTTTATTGGAGATTGGTTAAGCTGAAACACTGGGGGGTATATTTTAAATCATAGCTTACCCACACTTTTCCCCATCGTCCCTTCATTAAAGAGTGTTAAAGCTGAACAAAGCAGATGCAACATGTGTAACTCATGCAGCAATGCAATCAGTTGCATTGTGTGGTCATTCAACTAAATACAGGCTCTGAACCCATACAACCTGCACTGTGCAATTCAGTAAACCACTGCCAGTAGATCGTATGGGCTTAATTACGGAAACTGAAGCGTGTTGTTCTTTTATTTCCTTTTGAATTACACAATCTCCCGTGTCAGGGTTCATTCAGAATGTCTGCAGCAAAACGTAACTGATCAACGGAAACAAAAGTCTTTTTAGGGCATGTACGAGATAACAGCTAATTAAGAAACATGCCGATCTTGCTGTGCCCCTTGGTTCAAAACTACATCAGTGATATGATGGATTTTCTTCTATTATTGGATAAATACTGAAGATTACGACACTCGAGAAAGGAATTGAAATTTTGAAACAAACCTGTTCTAACAGAGTAATTAATATTTGCCTGATAACACAGTTGTGCTTGAAACAAAAAGATAATTATAATTTCTCATGGATTACTCGTAATCACCACACTATGATCAAATAAGTTTTCTTTTACACTTTTACTGGTGTTAGTAAAATAACTTTTAAAAAGGAAAACACCAACACTTTAAGGTATAGTTCACCCAAAAATAAAAATTAACTCATGATTTAGCCATCCTAGGTGTATATGACATTCTTCTTTCAGACAAATACAATCTAAGTTATATTAAAAACGTCCTGGCTCTTCCAAGCTTTAAAGGTAAAAAGGGGTAATTTTAATTTTTGGGTGAACTACCCCTTTAAGCTCTATCAGGAACCAACTGATGCTAAAAGCTTTCCATCAGCACACTGAATATGTGAAAGACACATAAGACAAGCTGAAATTATTTAATACTAAAGATGATGTAGGATAAAGCGTCATCAACTCATCCTCAAATTTGTCAAGAGCCTTGAGAGGCCCATTAAAAAGGCTGACAGACCCTTTTTGTGCCATCTTTGGCTGTAACATGTGGGTCACCATGAATGGCAATCTATCTGGAAGGGCTAACACTCAGTATTCAGTCCTTTCTCATAAATGTGCAATTAAGTCATAAAATACTGTTAGGGGAATGAAAAGTTTTGCTTGCTACAAGTTGATTGGTTGCTACATAGTGTTAAGGAATCTGAATGTGTGTGCCAACTCTTGAACAACTTTCAACGTATCCATCTAACGAACCTCGCAAACTTTGATTAATCCAGGAATTAGTTCATCCTTGGAAACACTTTCTGTAGCAGCAAACACACTATAAATGTGACTTTACCTGCAGACTAATAAAACCTGTTCACTTTAATTCAGGAACTGAGTAAGTATAGTCAATCAGATTATAGCTCATAGTTTTAAGAAGGGGAAAAACAACATACTCATCAATGGACTCATCAAGTGGTCCATGAACAGCCTATAAACTGGGACTAGGAAAGCAGATTTGCATAGCATCAAGGGAACAGACCTACTTACTAGCATATACAAAACTCTGCTTAAAAACAAGTGTGATATGTGAAGGGTTGATATGTCAGCTATATAAAAAAAGATTTCTACATATAACATTGTCATAGCCAAAAATCTCTCAGCAAACATCTGAGAGAAGTTCTGCTGCACTGTAGCACCAGGCACTATATGAACATGTAAAATATATTGCTCCTCGCCGTCACATTTCTGACCTGGATATTGTGAAACAAACATGAGTTTTTTCCCTCCTGTGGTTGTCCTTGTAGCTTACAAAAATCAAAAGGAATTGGGAATGGAGAAACGACAATTTGATTTGACATCCTTGACCAAGATATCGATTTCCTGCTCGTCAGTCATTTACTACTAGTGGTCTGAGCTCAGGGAATGGGCTTTCCAACTTCCTAACAAGTGCACTCTTTGAAAAAAGCACACATGGAGGGTGTAAGGATTATTAAAATACAGGACAAAGTTGAAGCCAGTAATTCCCAAAGGTGTGCAGCTGCGTATGAATTTGTATGCTTTGCACATGTGTGCATTAGTAAGCTTTTCTGGCAGAAAGACAGGCAGGTGCAGCTCAGTAGGGGAACATCGTTCAACTGCCGCCCATGAGATGCCTCCTGAGGGTTGTGGGATTGACAGCCTAAGGGTGGCATGCCTGCTAGAGAGGGTGGCTTCTCATGAGACCCTGCTTCTCCTGTCATATTTTCTCTACTGTCAATGCCAATTAAAGAGGGCTAAGACACTTCATGAGTCATTTCCTGTCAGGAAGGAAGCCATTGCTCTTTTGTAGCACTGTTCAGACAGATTCAGTTTTTTTGAGTCTGAGCGGTGTGCTTCTGAAAGGTTTCAGGGAGCTCTGCATTGGGTTTCATTTACATTTAGCGATGAGCGAGACTTGAAGCTTAAAAGCACAGAGTGGGATAGAAGTGTCAGAGTCCCACTTCTGCCTCCACCTCACAGCTGGTATTGGATTACGTATTCCAGGAGGATAACTTTACTACTGTTATCTCTTGAGTATCTTAGAATTAAAGAAGATCCTTTGGCTCATTAACAGCACTCCTTATTTACATATTTGCAAATGGACAGAGCCCATGTAGACTCCAAGAAAAAATGAGCAGTGTTGCAGAAAAAATATATCCATATAATTCACTGATTCTAAATAAATAAATAAAAAATGAGTGAAAAACAAACAGGCTATTTGTAATGTGAAGCAACAGGGTGTGGTAGTAAAGACTTTTTGAAATAGGCAATTGATTCCAATGAGTGACATTTGATTGCATTGAATGTATTGAGCCAGTGTTACACATCAAGTGGAATAAATGTAGGTAGACAGGCACTGAATTAATAGCAGACTGAGGAATTACTTGGACATCTATAGTAAAATGATTCTGTGAAACAATGGGAAAATTAACGACTTCATAAAAGTATAGGATGGGATTCAGAGATGTGTTTCACAAATACAGGAAATCTAAGAGATGGCAGAAAAGAGGCAGACAACATTCAGAGCCAGGAATAAGAAACTAAATGTTTTTCATTTTGGTTCATCAAGAGCAGAAACAGTATTTTATGTTAAGAGTATTCCATAACCTCAAAAATTATTTTACCACAACAAAATTAATAATAAAACTGCAAATAATAATAATAATAATAATAATATTATTATTATTATTATTATTATTATTATTATTATTATTATTATTATTATTATTATTATTATTATTATTATTATAATCCTGTACAAAACAAAAAAGTTAATTTATGGTAGATTATTGAAATATTCTATTAGGTCATCAGATGCAGTGAAAAACTTTAGTGGTGTTTGCCAAGGCAAGTTGTTAATCCTAATCACACTGTTAAAAGTTATGGTCATTATGGATGAAACCGTAGGATATTGATTTTCCATGAGGTTTCCATGAGGATTTTCCATGATCCCCCCCCTCTTAGAATTTTAAGTCTTTGGGAGCACAGATGTTTGCACACCAATCGAAGGGTTAAACGAATCTCATTTTCCATACTGAATTCAATCAATGTATTCATTTACTCAAAAGACATGAAAATAGTGTCTGCCACCCACCTATGAGAGCAAAGAAGTCAGATCAATCCCATGGTTCAGCCTGGCTGCCACAGTGTAATGAAAAGGTTGTTTACAGCAGCATGTGTGAATTTGATCTGTTTAACTGTGTGTCAGTCTAAATGCAGAGAAGCCAAATTCCTGCTTCCATGCTGGAAGAGGATTTGTTCCATATCAAATGTCCAAAGCTTGCAGCTATAACTCTGACATATACTTAATAGCTGTTCCAAACCTCACAACTTTCCTCACTGTCTACTGCCTACATAGGTTCTAAGGCATCGTCGAACTGTCCTGGAATTTCATTAAAGACGAATTTGAAATGCTCAGCACTTAAAAGTCATGCATGAGAAACTCAACTCACAGTTGATTCTAACAGAATTTGGCATTAGCACATTTATAAAGTATACAATACATTAAGCAAAACAATACAGATTTTATCAATACTACATTAAATACACATAAAATAATTTTTACCTTGTATAATCTTGGATAATTTTATCACTCAGTTTGTTGCAAAGCATTCTGGGCTTGCATTAATGATGAAAGATACATGCAATTAAACTTCAGAATCTACTTTTCTTAAAGGGGTCATATGATGCGATTTCAAGTTTTCCTTTCTCTTTGGAGTTTTACAAGGTGTTTGTGCATAGATAAGATCCCTGAAGTTGCAAAGACTAAAGTCTCAAAACCAAAGAGTTATTCTTTATAAAAGTTAAGACTTGACCACGCCCCCTAAAACGGCTCATTCAAACACGCCCCCATATGTCTACGTCACGGTGTGGGGAGATTTGCAAAACACCGCCCAAATGTACAAGCAAAGAAAGAGGACGGGACTTTTATTCTTGCTGTAGTATTGTTGCTGCCGCTGGCGCCATGTCCTGGAGACGCTGTGTTTCGTTGTGAAAGCGAAACTACTTTCTTTGGGCTTCCAAAAGAGGACACAACTAGAAATCAGTGGTTAAGTTGTATTTACAACACTGTTCCAGAACAGTTCAACCCAAATAATCGAGTGTGTGCATCACATTTTAACGGAGGACTATTTCCTGAACCTGGCAGTAGCTGCCAGCTATGCTCAAAGACTGTTTCTATAAAATGGGGCAATTCCAACTTTGCAAGGACAGTCTGGCGCTTCTGACTCACAGCCTGTAAGTATGGTTTCATATTTAAAGAATTTGCCATGGACTATTCAAATGCGAGTTTTGAGCTGTGTAGAGTAGTGCTTGTTGTTTGTCGTTTCTCCGATTACAAATGCAGACATGGTAATGTTTTATGTGGCGCGATGCAACACGACATTATAATCAGTAATTATGTCCCCACTGGATGCAACAAATGCCTCGTTTGTAATTGGTTTTATTGTTTTAGTCTCGTCGCGCCGGGACATGGCATCACAATACGGTAAGGGGCGTAACATTTCCGTTTCACGCTTGAGGTATTCGGCCAATCACAACGCACTGGATAGCTGGCCAATCAGAGCACGCCTCGCTTCTCAGAACGATGAGCTTTGTAAAAATCGACGTGTTTCGGAAAGGCGGGGCATAGAGGAGCAACAATAATGTACAGAAAATAATGTGTTTTTTGAACCTTAAACCGCATAAACATATTGCATTACACCAAATACACAAAATAATGTTCTTTTTAGCAACGTCATATGACCCCTTTAAAGCAGCATGCCTTTAGAAACAGCTTTTGGATTGGCAGCCCACCTTTTAGAATGAGAGGGAACCTATTTCATGCCAACTGTTTCCACTATTATCACATGTGCCAGAATTCCATAACTGTAAATGCCATATGTAACATAAGGCCATTACAAAATATTAAAAAAAAGAATATTCTAGTTTCAGGTATTGCCTGAAGAAAGTATATGACTGTAATTTATGAATGTGTAGCAGTAATATGAGGCATGGGAATCATGCTAGAAAACCAATAGCCAGGAACACAGAACAGAAGTATAAGTATTCAAATGACCCCAGTGAAGGAAAAAGTGGCTAGTTTTTGTCCCAGCCCATAGGGCTAGTAAAATAGACAGTGATATGTTGCCATTCTGAGCCCAAGCACAGCTTTGAGATGAAGTACTAGATGTTGAACCAGACACAAAAGGTAGCAGTATGTCATTAACTCCACCAATATGGCTGCCTGTTAGAGCTCCATATTGCTGCGGGCACAACACCAAATCATCAGGTGGTACGGAGGAAACAGCATTCATTTATTTTCTTTTGTGCTTCAAAACAATGTGCAGAGACCCACAGCTGCACAGTGCCAGGCATGAGTTTCTGCGTTTCACAAAACAAGAAAAAAAAAAATACAGAGTCCATTAATATCATCTGACCACTCCAGGGAGTTAGCCTTTCCTGATTAAAATAGATCTGGAGAGGTTTACTGCTGCTGGAACTGAATTAATTCATTAGTAAAACAAAGAGGAAATACAAATGTAAATGAGTGGAGTCTTCATTAAAGGTCAGACAATAAACAATACGTTTTATGTTTATGCAAATATTTAATTTTAACTACAGGAGGCTATCAGATGTAAAAATCCCAATAATGGACAATGACCGCAATAAGCAATACAGTAAATCCCCCTCCGCAGAAGAACCTAATGAGCTATGAGACCAGTGTTGATTCTGCATAATTACAGACAGAACATATTCAGAACTCAAATTAATTGTTTTTTTTTCCTGATAAGAGCGCAATTCATTAAATTTGTTGAGGCTGAACCAGGAATGGCACCTACATCCAATAAATGTGTCACTTGCAATTCATTCTTTGTTATTATGGCCAAGTCGTTGTCTTGGTGTGTCACAGAGACAGTATATGCATTTTGTTCAATGGCGTTCTCATGATAACTGTGTTGAGCTCTCCCAGTGGTGCATCACAGTGCAGTCACGACTCCTGCTATTGATACTGCGTCTTATCTTGCAGGCCCAGTCCCGCCAACATCCCGCAAACACAAGCAGGCAGCAAAACAAAAGACTGACTAAAAAGCCTCAGGGTCGTCGTCATTTCCATGGCAACCGCTGTTCCAGTCAAATATAAATGTATGAAAAGACATGTTGGTTAAATGTGAAGGACAGTGGCATGCTCCTACACACAATTTGCTTTCTCTTAGAAAGATGGCACTGGATGCGTGGAGGCGGAGAAGAGAAAGGTGTAGTATGGAAAGGAAGTTTAAATATATCCATTTCAAAAACTAGGTTACAATGAAAAATTAAATAAATAGTCATATTTCTTAGTCATATATAATCATATTTTCATATTTCTCTCCTGTCAGTGCAGAATTATGATGAATGCCGATCTAGAGTGACTTACGTAAAAGTGACCCAAAATGGCCGCTTAGACTGAGGATGCACTGCAAAACATCTGACCTGAATCGGATTTAGGACCACATATGAAAGTGGCCCAAATGAGAATGGAAAAGTTCAGATTCCATGTGGTTTGTCCAGTTCACACTGTCATGAAACAAAACGATCTAGATAAGGCTTGGTTCCTTTCTTTTAACACAACTCTGAAGTAGGGGTGTCACGATATACCGGTATTGATGATAATCATGCTAATCAAATAATGAAATATCATTATCGTATTAATTAGGTTTACTTGAATGCTTTTGTTTAGATGTAAATTATATTTGTTTTACTGTTGTTTTTTTTTTTTTTTGCATCTGTTCTTGTTTTTAATAAAAAAGATAAAATAAAAAAATGGCTATATTGTGATTATTAATATAGTAATTATTATTAAGAAAGGAGTTTGAGGAAACAATTCAACGTTGCTTGGTGATTTTGCTTTGTAACTAGGGGTGTAACGATTCACTCGTTTTCTCGATGCATCGATTACAAACCCTGACGATGCATATGCATCAATCTTGAAACATGGATTTTTGAACCGTGAATCGTCAATTTCGGACAGTAATCGATTTAAAACGCTAAGAATCGAATGAATCGTGATTTCTATAGCGATTCAATGCTTTCAAAATATATACACATTAAATTACTACAAGCACGAATTAATGTAGACCTTGAACAGCGTTCGTGCCTCACATCTCTCCTTCATGCGCTCAACTATACTGCCTGTCACAGGATTGCGCTCGCGCCCCGTTCGTCTCACGCAGGGGCGTAGCAAGCTTTTCAAAAGTGCGGGGGATGGATGTGGTTTGTTTGTTAACAATAAAAACGATGAATACAATGACAGAAGGGTACAAAAGGTATAACATACAAGATATAAAAAGCTTCCCATTTAAATGAGTGATACTAGAAAAGTATAAAAACACACTCAGAACACATAGAAAATAATTCAAAACTCTGTTGTGAAAATACACAACAGTAGACTTGCTAAAGAATCAGAATCAGAAATACTTTAATAATCCCAGGGGGAAATTATTTTTGTTACAAACTCCAGATATACAAACAACATATATTAAGAACAAAATATAAACATATACATATATATATACATATATAAATGCAACCAACAACAACAAGCAACTGACCAATGAACATATGACCAACTACCTCACCAGACACACGCGTGCACCTGGGATGCAAATAAGCACCACCCATGACACAAACACACACACATGGCCTCTCTTCCTTCAAAGACCTCTTTCACAAACTGTAACATTCATTTCATTGCTCACCTGTGAACCTTCCTGTGCTCTCTCTGAAACTGATGCCTCCAGCAGCTTCCTCTCCTAAACAAGGGTGCAGTGGTAAAGGAATAGGGTCAAACAGTTACAGCTGTGGCACTAGCAAACCTCAGTGAATACTGAAAAGTAATATCATGAAATGAATGCAGACAATATCTAATGGTAATAGGCTACTGCTGTTTAATGTCAACATTTTTCAACTTTCAGCTCTCAACTTCACTTACAGGATTTCTCTTGAAAAAGGTGTCAATCTTCTCCTGCCTCTTTCTTTTCTGCATCTTAATGATACTGCGTGACAAAAAGACAGTGGTAAGCTTGATAGTGACATGGGTCTGACAGGACTGTGACTGCTAAATTTTGCTTACTTGCGCCTTGAAAAGGGGAGATATATAAAAAAATAAAATAAAATAAAAAACAACAACAACAACAAAAAAAAACGCCCACACAAAGCTTTTTCTCTGGTGGTATACATAATGTAACAATTTACTGTTTTTAAACATTAAAATAATATACACTTTTCTTTCATAGTTCTTCAACGGGTATGCAAACAATGACATAATTTCTCACTTTTTCTCCTCAACAGGTACAATCAAACACAACAGGTAAGTATCCACAAAAGTATTCAGCTAATCAACAAACAATGCTCAAAATATCAAAATCAGTTGCACTGGCAATAAACCCATAAATACACTGCTTAACAATGACAGTTTGTCCCTCCTCCTCGTCAATTTCCTGCCTTCTTCATCAGTTACTTTATACATTGCGTGCCACATACATAACCGAATTTAGCTAGCTACTGAACAATATCCCAATTAGCAATTACCATTAGTCTAAAAAACTAAATATAATACAGAAAACACTCGACATGTCAACATAACATAAACAGAACATCTTCTCAAACACATAGCAAGCTTATTTAAACCTCGAAAGCATAAACACTTATTCAAAGTACCTGGAAAAGGGAGATGTAAATAACCATAACCATAAGTTCCCGCCTCCTCAGCACGAGCTGACCGATAAATCTAACACACCTAGAGAGGCGGGACTTAAGGCAGAACAGCCAATCACAGCCGGCCACAGTTTGAGAGGCAGCCGCAGCGAGCGCAGACACAGAGCGACTGCTGTAAGGCGTTTGTGCAAAACTGCGGAAAAACTGCAGAAAAAGTGCGGGTGTTGAACCCTCTCACCGGGTAAAGTGATCCCCCACGGGTGCGACTCTCACGGACACATTTTTTGAGCAGCTTATGTGTGATCTCTCCTTAGTACTCGAGGCCAGTGCTGCTAAAGAGAAAGTAGTTTAGTTTTGTGTAGTTTTTCAATGGCTCTCGGTCATAACGTCGACATTACCTGAGCAGTCGAAGGCTGCGCATTTATTGCATGGACGGAGCAAAAATGTAAGTGTCTAAAGCATACGCACAGTTCTATTGAATGATTAATGTGTTTTCACAGTGTCGTTGAAACGAATGTATGAAGAAAACTGTTAAAATAACCACACCATTAACAACAACCTTGAAATGAGAGCGCAAGGTTTATCTGTTAATCAGATGCACAAGTAGCATTCGTTGCTATAGGAAACAAACATCAGGCGCTTTTTCTTTCAGAATCATCATTCACCGATGGAGAGGAAAAGTTAAATACCATAGCATTTTATTTTGTGAAAATGACAAAGAATTTTTTTGCACTGAAATATAAGTGATCTTGGCTTGTAGAACTTAAGACGTGCCAGGAAATGCATGATATGGACAAAGGCAGCTGCAGCTAAGCTGAATAAAATGAACTGGTGAAACATTAAGACAATAAACCCAATAAATAAATAAAATTCATGAATGATGCAGTGCTAATTGACATACATTTATTACAGTACAGAAAAGATAAAGTTTTCTACCTTACTCTGTGCAGGAAATTGAAATAATTGTTTGTAGTATATAAAACAATCATGAAATTGCCATTAGGAAAAAATTATAGATTACAAATGATTTATTATTATTCAGCAATTTATTATTATTCAGTATTTGATTTATTTATAGCAAATTCAAAGTAAGAGATAAGAAAAGAATTTCTTGTAAAAAAATAAAAATAAATAAAAAATAATGCATACATAAAATTATTGTATTTGACATTTCTGTCACTTCTGAAATGATGGCTACACATCTGGTGTGACAAAATGTTAGCCTATACATAATACTTTTAAAGCTCTTTTTTTTTTTTTTTTAATCTTGGCGTACATAAATTTCTACATATACCATGTCACACCATAGCATCATTAAACTAGCATCTAACAATGGACAAAAGTGTTTTTTTTTCTCTAACCTATGGTTCTCTAACCATAAAGGCTGTTGTGTAATTTGCCCTCTGACTAAGCATTTAAAGAATTTAGGGGAAGCATTTACATAATCCTGTGAATGCACTGAAAGAATACAGAGTCGAATCATTACTCGAATCGAATTTAATTGGGAATTGAATCGAATTGAATCATTTTGAATTTGCAAAAATCGTTCTTGAATCTAATCGAAAACCTATGAATCGTGAATCGAATCGATTCGCTGTCTACCCAAAGATTCACAGCCCTATTTGGAACCTTTGCAAAACTCGATTTTTCTCAAAACTGACTTTGCTGACTTCAACTTCAAATGGGTGTAGGCCTGTCATTTTTAAGTTAATCATTTTGAAGGTCTTTTAATGGAAAATGTGAAAATAAAAATAACTCATTTTTGAAAATTTGCTTATTGTGACTCATTTTGCCAGCACAGGTATTTTCATATGGATAACGCATATTTATGTTGCAATGCTAATCGACATCATCTTTATCACTGTATAGAATCCTATAAATTAAGAATTAAAGTTATTTCAGACAGTTTGAAAAAAAAAATATGTAGCTATTCTCATAAATTGTCTTACTTTGACACTGTGCTAAATTAAAAACGGTTAGCATTTCAGCCTCTTCTGTTTAGTGTAATTGTTCCTTTTGTATGTAGTGGTGTGATTTATTGGAGAAAAACGAAAATAAATAATTAATAATTTGACTGATAGTATGCTTTTTTTCAAGATTTCTATAGATATCACGATATATCATTATAGTGAATATTTGAGGCCGTGATAATCATGTAGTGAAAAATCTTATATCGTGACAGCCCTACTCTGAAGTATGTTTTCATGTGCAAGTGTGCTCACAGTCTACAGCACAAATTGTGGGATGACAATTTGTGCTTTAAGTATTACTCAAAGTAATACTTAAAGCTTGTTCAAAGCTCCAACCTTAAGAATGGGCAATAATACTAGTGAAACTTGTCTTAGCAAGCACCACTAATAATAAAGTCCCACGCGTAAAAAAGCAGCATCAAAGCTCATTCCATTCAATTAACCACATTAAACACTAATATTCATGGCTTGCCACTGTAACGAAATCCCAACTCTGACAAATAAGAAGCACAGCTGGTCAGCTCCGAGACTGAGTTTCCATTACGAGCAGACAGCTTGCGCAGAGGCACTGAGAGTGTTTACACGCTGAGTTACGGTCTACTCCTGTGAGACGCTCCGCTTTTACCAGTGGACAAACATCAAGCTCAGTGCTGTCAGTCAAACTGGCCCCCAAATCCCAAGCCTCCCAAAGCCCCCGGTCCCTCCCACCACAGTGGCATGTTAACTGAGGCATGGACACTCTCACCAGACTCCCTGCCCTTCACTCTTCTGCAATGCACGGACAAACTGCTTTGGAAAAATATCATGATGGCACACCAAGTGTGAAATATCTAATGTCCTGCTAGTTGGAATGTAACATTTGGCTTAAAGGCAACATAATTACCTTCAAATGTGCCTTTAAGCCAAATGTGTTACTTAGATAGTTATATATTATATATGGACTATTGAGCATAATAATCAAGTAATATTAGTGGGCTGGTTTAACCATAATTTAAGCACAGCTGTTTGCAAATGGCGACCTTGCCCTTTCTGAATCAGATTTACAAAATTTTTGTTAAAGGTGGCTTGTCAAATTCATCGTCTTGCAGTGCCTGAGCGGAGATCTTGAGAATTTGTATTTAAAAACCAATTCACAATCAACAGCAGCACAACTCTAGGAAGCACAGGCACACATTTAAATTGCACAATAATGTTTGCACATCAATTTTATTTTGTGTAATTGCCTTTTGGTGGAAGTCTCATGGATTCAGTGAAATTAGATCAAACGCTTTCATTTACATTTTGTCACAATGTAATTACGTCTAGTGTTATTGTCCTATATTAGCGAATGTACAACGTGACTAATATCACAATAGAGCAAGGTTTTCAACCTCTGGTGGTCTGAAAGCTTCCACCCACATATTCCAATTACATTTCTCAAGCCAAAAGAAGAACTTGTGCATGCACAGAGTTGCCTAGCCATTCAAGTGAAAGAAAGTCACTAATGAAAGAGATGAAAACAAGACAACATGACATTTGCTTAGTGAGTGATGTGGCTGGCCTATTTCCATATTAATATATAAACATGCAAATGCGTGGTTTGAAGTGCCTGTTAATAAGTGAATCTGTTAATAAACATTATTTATGAAGTTTGTCTCTGTTCCTTGATTTCTCAGGTTAGAAGAGAAAGACTGTTGTGTAAAGTATTGATGAAGGGGCTCCTTTTAAGTTCCCCCATACAGTTTTACATGAGTGATGGTATAAACACTACTTAACCAAAGTTCCTAAATGTATGGCTATGGTGACTATTCATGCACTAGAATAAGGAGCTGTAGGTGGGGTTTTGTCAAAAAAGTTCACGAATACTGGAAATTTAAAAAAAAAAAAAAAAAATCAATTCTTTGCCCTAAGACTTTCAGTCAAGTCATTGTTGAAACTCTGGGCTCTCTGCTAGCTCTTTGGAAGTGATTAACCATGTCTACACATTTCAGAACTCTTATTTTAAGAGCTCTGTAACTCTGTAAGTGGGGAAAAGAACATTTCATTGCTAATAGTTGTAGAAGGTCATAATTTTGAAGGAAAGTTCACCCAAATTATATCATCTACTGACCAAGTTGCTCAAACTTTGTAAGAAGGCAGGATTTGAACTTAAATCTTAATTGAATCCTCACAAAAAGATATTCTATGACTTCGGAAAACTTGGAATTGGAGTTGTACAGAGTTATTTTTGGATGTTTTTGGCCCCTTTGGAGATTGGGATTTTCAGTAAATATCCATATTGCCTTTCTGTGTTTGAAAGGAGGAGAGAGAGAAAAAAATAAAAATAAAAAAATCTCAAGTCTGAATCAGTGTGAATGTGGGTAGATGACAGATCTTTTTTTCCTGGGTAAACTACTCTTTTACACAAGCTAAACTTAACAGAGTCTGTGTCTGTTTCACACTCACCTCAATCTCCTTCAGCAATGGCCCAATGATGTAATCTTTAAAGAATATTAGTAAAAGATTTCATTCTGTGAAGATTTCATTCTCCATCCAAGAGACAAAAACAAGAATACCTTTTCTAAAAAGAACCACTGAAGCAGAAGGGATATTATTATGATAACATTATGGCAAGCAAGCATTAAGAATATGCCCAATTATTCCCCAACAATTATGTTAATTATCATATTTAGTGCAAATTGTGGTTCACAGTCTGAAATACATAATCAGTGGGTTCAGAGTAATCATGTAAATTGTGAACAATTAAAATGGGTTGGACTTATAGCATATTTGAATAGTCATAACACAGCAGTACCATAACCTTCAAGTTGTATCTCATTAGCATCTTGCAGGTCAGTCCCCTTAATTGTTTTTTAAGCAGTTGAAGAGCTTTCAATGCATTAAAAAACAACTCTATATTTTAGTGTAATGTAAGTTATATAGAGCCATTTGTTAGTTCAGGGACTTTGCATAATTTTTGAACTGACAATATATGTATATATGTATGTATAACGATATCTGCTATAAGATGCAATGCACAGAGCATCCAAAATCCATTCCAAAAGCACTTTGTATACAGAAGGTGTAAAGTTCAGCTCCTGTTGCTACAAACTCGCAAGCTCTCAGATGCCATCCAGAGGCTTGATGAATTAAGAATGAAAATTGCTGCAGTCAATGTCTTCTCTGCCAGAATGAATAAATGACAAATTGAATCAATATCTAAAACTCAGCCTTTTTAGGGCTGAATGGCTTTAGAGAAAAGTCCACACATTTCCTGTTTCACAAATCTCAAATGATCACATATGATTATACAGCATTCACATATCTGATACTGATGCTGTTTGTCATACACAAAATCTATTAGTCTCTTATTAATTGTATGAAAATATTTCTGTATTATATACTTGTCTGATATGAGCTGCAGAAATGTTAGATTTAACTACGGAGATACCAGACCCAAAACAATATTCTAAACATTTGGTCAGTTTTAAAGAGAAGACTTTGTCAATCAAAAACCAAATAATATAATGCTTGTAGACACAGTGTAATCAATATTCCTATCCATGGTAGGTCAAAGCTGACACAACACACAACACTACAAACACAGCACACAGTGGATTTATCACAGAATAAATAAGTGTGCCATAGAATAAGCAGGTTCGTAAAGGAAGACTAGAGCTGAATCATCAGGTTTTGTCCCAGCACAGAGTATAAGACTGACTCAGCAGCCAAGCCGGGTTAATAGATTTTCACCCTCAACTTGTGGGACAACTCAATGCCCTGAACAAGCTTATCTACCTGTACAAGCAAATGTTGTGCGAAATGTCACTGGTACATTGCCGGGACAATGTATGTAATTCTCCCAGATTCCCAGAGTCAGTTTCTATTGACTTGAGAGCTGTACAACATAACTGAGTTACATAGTCTGTCCACAAACAAATATACTCTCTCTTAGTATTGAGAGCATATATAAACATCAGCACATTCCCGATCATTACATCAGATGCAGCTTATGATAACTGAAGTTACACAACAAATTAAAATACAAACAGTGAATTCATATGATATTTGTAAATAAAATGATATCAGGGGGATGGGGAAAATAAAGTGGCTGGAGTTGCTTTGCAAACATGGGATCGGGTGCTAGTTAACTGGTTAGTGTAGATAGGAGTTGTCAATAAGGATAATTGGACAATATTTTGCTGAGCGTGTTATTGTGCTGGTACCTTGGAAGGTTTAGGACTGCTGTGGACAGCTGACTCTCAAAACTTTTGGGGAAAAAAGGGAAAATATCCTTAAAGGGGACATAACACGCACAGTTTCACCCAATCTCATGTTAATCTTGAGTACCTATAGAGTAGTATTTCATCCTTCATATCTCCAAAAAGTCTTTAGTTTTATCATATTTATAAAAGAAAGATTTATGATTCTCTCCGAAATAAGCAGAGCTCCTGGAGGCACGCCGTGGGCGGAGCTAAAGATTGACAAGCACTTGAGCACTTGAGAGACATTTGATGCCGTTTCACTTACCGTCTGCAGTTATGAATCATGACCGGGATCTTTTATGCGTGCACGGGCGCGTTCTTCCTGGAGAAATGCCCATATAAGGAGTTCCACCCTCGCTTATGTCACGAAGAGCCACGATCGAAAAAAACTCTCCGAAACTTCGACGAACCCGGAAGTAAGATTTTTGGCACAGAAATACTCCGTTATATGTCCAAATTGTTTTTTGAAACTTTGTCCATGCTTAGCATGAGAGTCCAATTCTTTAACAGTGTAAACTACTCTGAATGCATGAAACAGCATTGTACCCCCCCTTTAAAGTATAAACCTAAAACGCCAGTGGTGGTGGCAAATCACTGCATGAGTGCGAGGACTGGGATTGGGAAACGCTGGTTTATACTATATTTAATAACACACCCCTACTAACCAGACTTATTTGTTGTTATTCTGAAAAACGCATCTACACTTACCAAAATCTAGCCAGCAGTGGTATTACTTTAATTTGGCTAATACAGATTGCGAACAGAGAGCTTACATAAAACCGGTTATGACAGAGCTCCTGATAAAGGCATAAAAAAATTAAGATGACAAATATTCAGATGACAAGAAATCAGATTGGCTAAACATCCCAATGTTTTCTGCTATCGAGGTCATAGGATTTTATGCTTGATTATCAATTTAAATATCTCAGTCATGTTTGTTCTTGACAAACTACTGTATCAGTAATTGCCTGCAAGTACAACTTTATGTGATTACTTTGTATCATCTTCAACATTAATGAACACTGCTCTGTCTATATAAGCACTTGTCAGTCTTTATACTTATCCACATCTAGACTTATCCTTATCATTTACCCATTTAGGACTTTTTGGAAATCAAGAAAACGTGTCAGGCTATATGAAGGGCTGCCACATCTCTACCCTATCCACATTCTTAATCTTACACACATACACACGCACACACCGGATCTGTCAGGCATGGTGAGGCTGCAGGGCTCCTTTAACATTCTGATGAGAGACGTCTATTAAATGTCACCCTGCTAGACAGAGAACCACAGGCCCAGATTCTAACACCAGGGAGCAAAGAGAACGAGACTGAGAAAGAGACAGTTAGGAGAGTCCCTAAAGAAATTTACAGGTATGAGTCACTTAGAAAATGACAATAAGCGTAACCTTTTCACCAGTGTAGTGTTTGAGACAAGAACATGACGGCATCAAACCAGTCGGTCAGAGAGGTTTACTTCAAGTTTACTGTACAAACAGAATATACAAAACATTCTGCTCACTAATAGCCTTGCAGGCACATCTGAATAAACTTTTGACTCCAAATGTACCATTCTTGCAAATGCTATTACAAAATCATGCAAAAGAAAAAGGTTGCAGTTACAATTCCCCACTGCAAATAAGTACTAACTAAGAGAAACACTCATTTATTGGACAGCAGAGATGCCTGCAATGCATTTGCATGCCGATGAGCATCTCACACACACAAAAGCCAAAAGCCAAAAACAACGGAACACAATGAATTGGTCGACACTTGGACTACAATTTTGACGGAATCAGGCAGACTCTGGGGAAGAGCTCTAGAGAAACAGAATCTTTACCGGTTCCGAACATCGCCATGGCAACAGGAGCCCTGTGTGTGTGCACACAGCAGGGAGAAGCCTGGGACTGCGGTTTTCAGCACTTCATTTTTCTCCTCCTTTTTTAGCCATTAATTTTCACTCAGCTGCTTCTAACTGAAATCACAAAAGTGTTTAGTCACTCTTCCACCATTTCTGATATGCATCCCTTACATGAATGTGTCCAGAATGTTCGTGAGTATTTAGGGGTCTCCATTTAATAGTTTTAAAACTGCGTTATTAATAAGCGCTAAGTGCTGTGAGGAGTACGATTAATTAGGAGTGTGGATAGGGATGTGTAAATCCGACAGGCTGCCCTTTAATGCAGGATCTCTGTCTTTGTCCTGTTGCAGATTCATGCACATTTCTAAACACTTTTTTGCTGCAGGAGGCTATGCCACAGATTTCTTGCTTTACGCGTCTTACTGAAAATTGCGTTATTGATTGTCACCCCTCCAGTTTGCACTATCAAATAAGCCTTCGACCTCAAAAGATTGCAGAGTCAATATATAAGCATAAGACAAATGTTGAAGTGCTCTCATATGGCTCCACAAGTTCTCTTGTAAGATGCTGTATAGGCCTAGTTTAGCAAGAGCTATGGTATTCGACTAGTCTAACCATCTGATATATAGTTTTCTGGTTGATATTTGACATAAGATCAATGCATCTATCGACCTTCAACTACATGTGAGGAAATTCAAAGTCTTAGTTTACAGAGTTTTAATAAAAGTTAAGCATTCAAACTGCCCTGATTATCAGTTTGCCTGATCAATGGCAGAAGTGAAAACCAGTTTGAAAATAGTCATTTCTTTTATAATTACATTTGGTGATACTAGCACTGAGAAAATTACAAACTTCAACTTTAGCAATGCCTCATTAAGCCTGAAAAATATGTTCCAGCTTAAAAACTCATTTTAAAACGGAATGCTCCATGTATTTTTTCCCCAAATATCTTAATAATTTCTTCCTTATTCCCAAAGCAAGCGAGTGCAAACTCAACCGATTTTAGTACTTGGCTTAGAATACAGATCTAAATCCCAGAAATCTTGTTATTTCCAGTAGAGAGGTTGGAAGCAGTTAAAGTCCTGTCATGAATGATAAAACGGTTTCTTCAAACCTGTGCATTGTCCTCGTTATGGACTATTATGGATAACAAAGAAGGATCCATAGAGTAAACATCGGTCGAAGAATTGAGGGCTGATGAGCCTTTATGCAGATGAATTTACCACTCAACTGAGCTACAGCATGGCTTCTAAAGGCTTTCGGCCAAGGATAATAACAATGATTTATACAAGCTGTACAGCACTGAAGGAAATACGTTAGTTTACTTCATGAGCCTATTAGGAGAAGCACAACAAGGGCCATTACAGCTTACAACAACAATAAGAAAGGATAACTCAGCCTGACCAATTTGTGTAATTGAAAATGAGTCTGTCATCACTGAATTATAATACACACTATATTACAGAGAAAAATATTTAAGGGCTCTTCATTTCTTCAGCACAACGATGTGCATATATTGCTTTTCTGCTGGGTTCAGATCTGTGTGGTTTTCAGTCCATATTTCTTACAAATACTTACACACACACACACACACACACACACGCGTCCATCCCAAACCCTGTGCTATAAAAGTGGAAACCCTGACAGATTTGTGCCTACAGGATCCATTATTTATCAGTACCAAAGAGGAGCAGCGTTTTGCTTCTGGAGAATATTTATGTAGCTCTATTACGGATGCTGTTCACACAACAGCATTTCTGCCGAAGCGTGGGATTATTTGTAAATGTTACGCATTATGGAGGCTTCCTGGAGACTTTGGGGATTCCGTGTTTCTTGCCAAAAATGGAACACACGGTTGGACAGAGGACAGATTCTGTAATGGCTGAGGGAACATGTAAGGAATGCTAAATGCATGTTGTCGGGAATGGTGTGTATTGTGAAGACGCAAATTGCATAGGGATGATGCAGTTTGGTAATCCCTGGAGAGAAGCGCCAGGTGAGGGGCAGCCAGTTGGTCTGTGTCACAACAGGAAGACAAAGTAAGCACTCAGGGCAGGCAAGGACAGCGTTTGGGCCCTTTAGGCAGTCTGGAGGGTCTGAACAGAACGGCAAAGTGCCAGACAAAAATACCCTGACCACAGCCTCTGAATCATTAAACCATCCCCCTCTACATCTTGCTTCCGTCTGTTGCATTTGTGTAAAACAAAAAATACAGTTACAGTGATGCTATGTGCCTACTCAACACATACCACATATATACTGCTATGCATAGACTAAATCTGTTGAGTACATTTCACATTTTCTTCCACCCAGCACTTCTCTTCAAGCATTTACCAAACTGCATCATGCCTTCAAAATTGCTACAAAAATAAATAAATCAAAAATGAGTGGGGAAAAAAATGCTTGCCCATGCAAAACCCGTCAGCCCAATGCAAGGGTGTTCTAAGTGGTTTGTAGCAATTATTTGAAGGACCAAAATGCAAAAAATAACACCCACAAGATATTTTGGAGTCTCTCCGTTTAAGTCTTTACGGTATTTTGTGACGTTGCATTGCCTGGCAGGTGAAAATCTTAAGTCAGATAATCTAAAAAAATAAATAAATAAATAAATAAATAATAGCATTGCCTTTCTTTAACAAGAAAATAATATTTGAGGTATCATTCATAGCAAATGTTACAGGATGAATTTTAATACCGGCAATATGAAATGTAATACATTCAGCATATGTACTAGCAGTAATGCAATACATGAATCACAATATGACATAGAAATCTCACTAACCTTAAGATTACCCAAAGCTGAACCATTCTGGATCATCTTGATCACCCATCTGCCTGAAAAAAAATCATGTTTCAGCTTTCAGTGAAGGTGTGGAGAGGAAAATTAAAACTATTTATCCTTCAGTTATCTTCCCTTATTGAGGAGTGGTTCATTCTCCGTTGTGAGAACTGATGATGTCTTACTACCGTTAAGATTGGGCACCATTGGTCAGTGATGTTACTTAAGTCTCTGGAGTAACTGGGGTTTATGAAGATGATGGAAGTTCAATTTACCTCTTGACTTCAACTAAGCAAAGGTTGGGTATTATGAAAACAATGTAAAAAATGCAACTGCACATTTTCTAACTACATAAAAACCCTAGTCAGAACAACAAAATAACCCCAAATGTTGTCCCAGCAAGTCAAACCTGAACAAAGAATTTCATATTGTTGAAGTTAAGGCTTTGTGAGTTCCCATGCAGCATGCAGTAAGTGAATTGGTGGGTTTTTGTTAAATGTGAGCCAAAATCATCACAATTAAAAGAACCAAAGACTTAAACTACTTCAGTCTGTGTGCATTGAATTTATTTAATACACGAGTTTCACAATTTGAGTTGAATTACTGAAATAAATGAACTTTTCCACGACATTCTAATTTATTGAGATGCACCTGTAAGTCAGTTGTTCTCAAACATCTCCATGAAGTATCCCCAGCACTGCACATTTTGTATGTCTCCCTATATCTGACACACCCACTTCAGGTCTTGCAGTCTCCACTAATGAGCTGATGAGTTGAATCAGGTGTGACAGATGAGGGAGACATTCAAAACGTGCAGGGCTGGGGGTGCAGGACAGGTTTGAGAACCACTGGACTAAGTTATCCATTAAGGTTTGTCATTTGTAAATAAAGAAAATTGATAATGTGGTGACTTTTTTTCTTCCAGGAAACAGAAAAAAATTAATTACCTCAACAACATTAATTGTTGTTTCAGTTGCTGTGACAGTTTTTCTATTAGCAAAATAAAACAATCAGCATTGCATGAACAAACAAATTTACATTGGCTAAACAAATTATCTTTACTGAAAAGAACTAAAATACTATTGTTGAAAGAACTCAAAAGTCTTACTGCATCAAATTGCCTTATTTTTTTTATTTTTTTTACGTTTTCTCAACTATTTATTTATTTTTGTTTTTTACAGTGAATAAGAGAAGAGTCAGAGGTATACGTACTGAAGGGTAAGGCTTAAGAAAATACATTTTTAGCTGAAGTATAAATGCTGTCTTCAGGAAATGTGGGAAAAATCATCACTAGATCAATTAAAAGTCCAGCCTTGACAGTTATGGAGGAGAAAAATGCTGCTCACTCTGGCATAAACGCTGCTTTTAACACTTCTCATGGAGCTGTGCTTGAGGACTACTAATCGGGCTTGACCTAGCAGCAACCTTCTGAAGTAATAAAAAAAAAAATAAAAATAAAAAAACTGATTGGGCTTTTATCAGAGCCAGTCATCATTCTCAGAGGAACAAAAACAGCCAATCAAAACAGGAGTAGACTAAGTTATCCATTAAGGTTTGTCATTTGTAAATAAAGAAAATTGATAATGTGGTGACTTTTTTTCTTCCAGAGGAAACAGAAAAAAATTAATTACCTCAACAACATTAATTGTTGTTTCAGTTGCTGTGACAGTTTTTCTATTAGCAAAATAAAACAATCAGCATTGCATGAACAAACAAATTTACATTGGCTAAACAAATTATCTTTACTGAAAAGAACTAAAATACTATTGTTGAAAGAACTCAAAAGTCTTACTGCATCAAATTGCCTTATTTTTTTTATTTTTTTTACGTTTTCTCAACTATTTATTTATTTTTGTTTTTTACAGTGAATAAGAGAAGAGTCAGAGGTATACGTACTGAAGGGTAAGGCTTAAGAAAATACATTTTTAGCTGAAGTATAAATGCTGTCTTCAGGAAATGTGGGAAAAATCATCACTAGATCAATTAAAAGTCCAGCCTTGACAGTTATGGAGGAGAAAAATGCTGCTCACTCTGGCATAAACGCTGCTTTTAACACTTCTCATGGAGCTGTGCTTGAGGACTACTAATCGGGCTTGACCTAGCAGCAACCTTCTGAAGTAATAAAAAAAAAAAAAAAAATAAAAAAACTGATTGGGCTTTTATCAGAGCCAGTCATCATTCTCAGAGGAACAAAAACAGCCAATCAAAACAGGAGTATGCTAGGCTCAGTTACAGTATGTTTGCCAGTGCAGTTAATGAATAATACATATGCACCCACCCACAAATACACATTCCTGATATATATTAGACACTCCCACATGTTTGCTCACTGAATAGGCTGCACAATTTTTTTTTTAATTTTTTTTTTTATGAAACAACTACCAGGTTTATGGCATTCAATAAGTATCATCTGGGCCTGGGTGTTTATCAAATAACTTGCTATAAAATAATTCTGGTTCAATCATCTGTTTGAATCAATATTCAACATTTTCAACATTCGCCATTGCATGGGGTAAATTTTATATTTTATTTTTTTACTTGGGGAACCAAAAAGGCATAGCTTCAGTCTGAGAAATTCAATATAATGCCTTTGTGCCTATGTTTCGCCTAAATTTCTGGAAATTAACATTTCAATAGGACACTTATTGACAGAGCAAGAGCATATGACGACGAAATTAAAGAAGAGTTCACCACACACACACACACACACACACACGCACACACACACACACACAAAAAATGTCCACATAGTGAAAGTCAGTGGGTTCCCAAACAACACTGTATGGACAGTTTTTTATTTTAATCTGTTCAAGAGAAGAAAGTAAGCCATACAGATTTGGAAAAAAATGAAGAAGGATGTGTAAATAATGACAATTTTCATTTTAGGATGAATTATCCCAATGTATCAAGGGGAGCTCAATCTCCTCTGTGCAAAGGTTAGGCCAGGGGGAAAAAGTACAAAGAAAGTTGAGCAGAGGGAACTCTGCTGGGACAGAAAATGAGATTTATTTATCTCTTTCTCCCTCCTTTAAAAATTCAGAGAATAGCAATTTATATTCAAGAGGAGATGCAGTTTGTGCTCTAAATTCTCCACTACATTCTGAAAGTAACCACAGGCACTGAGGAACAGGCAAGAAAGGGACCTAATCTTTCTTCTACATACAAACAGGGCATGCCAAGCTCTCTGTCAGAGTGCCGGGTAAAAGAATAAACAAGAGGAACACCAGTGGCGCTGCTACAGGCCTCTTTTCACCATGCAGTGCATCCTTTAATGAGGGAAAGCTTCTCAAATGTGCTTCTTTAAAATTCTGCTTCTGTCTCTGGCAAATTCACACCTAGCTGGACAAAAACACGTTATAACCCGGTTAGAAATAACTATGGCGAGAGGAGATATGCAGGCACACTAAAATATGAACCTCATTCAACAGATTTTCAGATTTTTAGGTGATTACTTTAATGCCCTGCTTTCCTTTTGACCAAATTATTTTAAACTACATTTTTACATTTAAATACACGTGTTCTAGGTGGTTTCTAGGCTTATACATGTGAAAATACATAACAGAAAGAAAATATCAAATCACATTTTCATATGTAAGTAATAATTACATACAAAGTTTGAATAGTCTTCATGTTAAGCAGTTGGAATAGAGTTAACTGCAGAGTTTCAGTACAACACTGCCTTGCAAGCACTGTAGAACTGTGCACAATAGTGAAAGCTTGTCTCAAAAGTATGACTGAAAATGTTAGGAAGGTGAAGCGGGAACAGGCCAACGATTCGTCTGTAGGATTCACTGGAAATCAATTTGTGGTAGTGTGGTCACAAGGGCAGGCTTCAAAGAGACCCCCCAAAACAGCATATCATAGAAAGAGTGTTTGTGCAAACTCTCAGATACAGCACACTGTGCCATGATGTTAAACATGAACAGGTGCTTTTTGATATTTGAGGCTGTTTGTGTTGTTTAATTGTGGGGAATAAGGAAATCCAGAACATGAATGAGATCCATCAGTCAAAGAACAAGAGATTGGAAACATGCATGAATCATACAAAACATTACTCATGTTGTTCTTGCAAAGATTTGACCTGTAACCTTTGCGCCTTCTTCATAAGACACTGCTGCCCTCCTACAAAGTATCAAGATGTGGGAGAGTTTTACCAAAACTAGAATTAACAGATTTGTGATATTCCTTGGAGGATCTTGTGTGAGTGATTTCAGATGTGCTTGTTTTATCCATTTACCAAACACTGTGCTACAGTTGTTAAGCTCAGGCTTGTCACTTGTGTTTGTATCTCATCTCAAGTGTCCCTGCCCTGGAGAGAATCTTGACTGAGTCTGCCACTGAATAAGGCTGAACGATACACAACCATTTAGGTGTTTAAAATTCTTGTAATAACCTTCAGGATCAGATACTGGGGTATATGAAAAAGTCATGTCAGCATGACAGGAAATAGAGGTAGCATTGAATAAATGGCTCCATTTGGCTTTCAATTTATAACATGTACATTGTACTATGTCATATCTACTGCAAACATATAGATTCTGCATTTTTTCAGTAATTGGATGTCAGTCCTCTGAATCAGACAGCTATTTTAATGGAGTAGATCAAGACCCTGAAACTGACAAAGATTTCAGATCCTAGTTTCTGAAGTTATTACAGAGATGCCATTCTTGGTCCAATGAATGAGGACTATAAAGAAACGCATTACAAGACTTTCTCATCACCACCTGCATTTGGTGGTTATCAGTGCATTACAAAGGTACAAAACAGATTTCAGTACTTCAATAGGTTGGTATATTAACATTATATCAGTTAATGAAATTACGGTATTTAACTGTAAATTTAAGTTAAAACTGTAAAACCTAAAATGTTGCTACCATATTTTTTTTACGGTAGAATTCCGGCAAACACAGCTGCCGTTTTTTTTACCATAAATTTTACGGATTTTTTTTTTTTTTTTACAGTGAGGTATACAGAAAGATATTTGCTAATTGCTCAGGCGGTAAGCTAAGACAGAAGGCCAATTAGCAGCATTATAGAACGGTTGCTGTATCAAAAGCACTTTACATCAAACTTTAACATTAAAAAAAAAAAAAGAAAAATACTCTGTTTCCTTGACATGGAGATAAACATCATGAATCTCTGCCCTAATTAAAAAAAGTGCTGAGGTTGTATTTGACTGTACCACTTTCAGCCAAGAAATAAGACTGGCTGAAAAGCATTGCAGCTATATGAAGGAGGATTCACATTTGACATAATGGTAGATGACCACTTTTCACCTAGTCCACAATGACATTTATACATAAAACTAAAAAACAAAAAAACAAAAAAAATGAGGACATTCTAACCTTTCATGAATCATCCTGGTGCACCAGGCAGAATTGTGACTATGGATATGACATCAGGCATACGGGTTACAGTAATGTTAGAAACAAAAAATTAGCCTATTCCAAAACGTCCAATTACACATAAGATGATACTGGCCCAAATAAGAATCGATGTGGCAAGGTTTGAATATAGTTAGTCTCATCTATTCTGAATATGTTGCACACACATGTTGAAATGTCACTGGTAATGGACTTTTTCAATTTTTAAAGGAGTTCTCTTGCACTGACATTTAAAGTCATGAAATAGCCTTAGGATGACAAGAGATGGCGGACTTGCTTTGGTGTTTTAATTACAAATTTGATGGGACATGGTTCAATTAGGACAAATTAGGATACAAATTTGGTACAAATAGAAAAGTCTGCAAAAAGTTTTAATGAACATGAAGGTAGAAGTGAACTGGTGCCTAAAGATGTGACCAGACAAATGACCAGACAAAGAAAGCTCAGATGCAAAACATTCCAGCCATTAAATTACATGTGACCTTGCAGCACACAGGGCATCCTTAAATAAAAATTTAACTAGTGATAATATAGTTAATTATAGATAGATATTTATCTGTAAAATAACCTTCAAAGAGAATACTAAGAACAATGTTTGGAACTATTTCTCATCTGAATGGCTGACTTTTCTTAAAAAAAAAAAAAAAAAAAAAAAAAAAAAAAACAATCCAACTACTGCATACAAAAAAACAATCCAGCTGCTGTGTCCTTTGGAAACACCCCACATACTAGCTGCGTTTCCATCCACCTATTT
The DNA here is from genome assembly GCA_039654775.1 of Spinibarbus caldwelli. Lineage (NCBI taxonomy): Eukaryota > Metazoa > Chordata > Actinopteri > Cypriniformes > Cyprinidae > Spinibarbus > Spinibarbus caldwelli. Next base: position 4,180,323 of record CM077228.1, on the reverse strand, counting down.
TTATGCGCATTTTGGAATATCGCATAAAAAACGCTGGATGGAAACGGCAAGATGCGCATAACTTTTAAAAATGCACATAAAAAAAACTTATGCGCACATTTGAGTAGGATAAACTTTTTATCCGGTAAGAAAAAATGCGCATAAACTACGATGGAAACACATTTACTGTTAGTGTAAGACATAGCTAAATTATAAGCAGAACTTTACCTCTTAGAATCATTTTGTCTGATTTGATGGTTTAGTGCCTGACAGGACACTGGGGCACTTTATTCATTATAGCAGCCGCCAAGTAGCACTAATGAACGATGAGGTTGTCTGAGCAGAGATAAGGTCAGACTTTGGTTGAAAGAGCTGATTGGGAAATCTTGTCCCTTTGGGCATTGAAAAAAAATATGAGAAGGTAGCCGTAATAACCCTGGAAACCAGAAGGGGGCAATGAAGGCCAAATGAGTTTACCATGGTTTGTATATGTTCCTTTATCTCTCTGTGCTTTTCTCTTTCTCTCTCACCATTATTCTGGCTACATCATAGTCTATCATAAAGGCAAGGCCACACAACATGGTCAAAATTATTTGGCAACAAAATATTTGCCAAACATTGCAAGTGTACAACAAACTGGTCTTTTTGTCATGCCAAGACGTGACCATTTCACTGCTGCCAACAGAAAGAGCTACTCTTTAAATACATCACACTTAATTTCTCTGAAGGAAAGCATTTCAGTGAATTCTGAATTTAGATTCTTACAGTCTGAATTTAGATAACTATTCATTTTATAAAATAAAATTTGAAGAATGCTCTTCAGACCTATTGTGCATATGCACAATAGTTCTAGAATCCAAGATGGAAAAACTCCTTATGCTTAGCCACCTTTTTCAAACAGCTACCCCAGTCACTGCAGCACCGTTAGTTACATACTTCTGCTTGCCTGATAGTGTCTCAGCATACTGAAAGTTTGCTTAGCAAAACTATTTAGAAGAAATAAGAAAAAAAGTTAAGATTCAAGACTGCAGATTCACTCACGTTTGACTTGAGCTGCTGGAAGAGCATTCTGTCAGCACATAGACAGGGCAGAGGAAGGACTGGAGCCACAGGTCAGATTTGGACAGTGGCCATTCAATTTGTCACTTGGATTACTGTAGATTGAACAGACTGCTACAGACACCAGGGACAATGATAGCAGCTCAGGCAGTATGACAGATTCTCTAAAAAGTTTTACTTCTTATTTACTTATTTTACCACAAGGCACAAAAGACTTAAAAATGATTAGCAACTCAATGGAAATATGACAATAGTTTTTTTTTTTTTTTTTTTTTTTAATAATATATCACATGACCAAATGGACTAAAATTAAAAGGCATATTGCATAAAAAAAAACTGTATTGAGTGATATTTTCTTTTAATTATAAAAAAAACTATTGTCATATTTCCATTGAGTTGCTAATCATTTTTAAGTCATTTGTGCCTTGTGGTATCTAGGCCATTGGATGTTCATTGTGCCTGAAAGAGCCAAAATGCATAATCCCCCCCCCCCCGGTTTTATTGCCCACCAGGTGAAAACTGCAAGTCAGATCTCAAATCACTAATGAGCAAGATGAGCTAAGTACAGAAGCCTTACCTTAAGTAGAAGATGCTTTCTTTAGCAAATATCAATACTACACTTTACAGCCAAAAAGTATCTATACATCTGTCATTTTCTTTTCTTGCATTTACTTTTTCGTGTCACTGTTTCTCCCACTGTCACTTGCCTGCATTGTCTCTTCTTCTCTTCTCTGTAATTGCTTTCTCAGCTCATCCTGATCATCATTTAACATTTGACTCCACTGAGACGGTGAATGCTGAAGGACTGGACACTTCAGTCGTGAGTGAGATGCATCTGTTGCATTGAATTCAAGACTCCATCCCACCAGAGACTTGAGGACAAACTCCTTGTGCTTGTTCTTGAAAGCACATGTGGAAATTTAAAAGAGAAGATCCTGCTGGAGATAGAGAGGCACAATGATTATGGGATTTACTGTAAAATGAAATCTACTGTAATACTCATCGTCATTGTCATTATTGACAATGATTGTATCATTATTATAATCTTCATCACTGTGGTCATCAACACTCAAATTCCTTCCTCATGTTCCATCTATTCTTCTTGATCATTTGATGCTTATGTAGCCTCGTAAGTAACGTAAATTCTCTCAAATCTGGTGCCACAGTTGCCCAACGACAATTTCCAATTACAGTAACTATCAGTCTATCATTTTTTGGATGATAGCCCAAGGTTGTTAAAAATGTTGTTTTACAGACTTCCTGTTGCTGGCATAGGTCGCGGGATTGTGTCATGTTAGGCTAGCTGGTTGGCTTGATGGTTCTGTGTGAGTGTTACGACTACCAAGGCAGACCGCAGTATCTGCGGTGTCAAAGTCGAGAAAACAAAGCCAGAACGCAGTAACTTCAGTTACTGCGGTTTGCCTTGGTATTAGCTTGGATTTTGTAGTTACTGCAATTTTAACACTCTCGTTTCTCAGAAACGGGATAAGATTGAACCAGGAGACTTTGTTACAAGACAGAGCAGATGTCACAAAGCCCGTTATAGACCTTAAAGGGGTCCTATTATGCTCTTTTACAACGTTTTGATTTTGTTTTGTGGGTGTACTAGAACATGCTCTCATGCTTGGTGGTTCGAAAAACGCATTATTTTTCACATAATTTACATTATTACAATACCTTTCTCCCCAGTCTGGCACAGACAGCTCCATTAATTCAGGGTTTGATGAAGGCCCGCCTTCCGAAAAACGAAATGTGTTGTGATTGGTTAGCTGTCCCAGTGCGTTGTGATTGGTGAACAGCTAGGCAGAATGACTAAAAGCAAATTCATTCTCTGCCAGCAGGAGGCGCTGTTGGAGCGGGAGAGAGCGAGGTTTCCCCGGTAACGCTGAACACAAAGCAGAGCTCCGCTCACAAACACTGCTTTATCAGACATTACATGCAAGATGAAATGAAAATGACATCCAAAATTTTCTGAAGACAGTCGGTTTCCTTCAGAAATACAGTGATTCCTTCAGAAACACCAGCACTGGGTTTTGATTTTGAAACGTGCATTCGAATTTCGGTAGGCGGGATTTATTTTAATGATATTCTAATGGGCCAATCTGTGATGTCACAAATACAGGAAAACAACTTTGTAGTCCAAACGAGCCGTTCGTTGTAGTTCTTGAAAAGGGATTTTTTTAAAAACAAAATATCTCCCTTTGGAGTGGACTTTGAGATTTGTAACTTTGTAGATCTTTTTTTATGCCCAAACATACACACTACACACTGACTAAAATTCAAAAAGTGAAAAAGCATAATAGGACCCCTTTAACTCAAATTTGACCAAATGTGTAGTTACTGCGCTTTACCTTTGGACGGCAGTATAGCCTAAAATATATAGGGGTCATTCTATGGAAATGTCCATTTTTCTGTATATATATATATATATATATATATATATATATATATATATATATATATTATTTATTTATTTATTTATTTTTAAATGAAACAATGTGTTATTTGAACAATTGACCATTAGCAAAACCCGCCCACCCTTAGTTACTGTTGCCATGGCCGACAAACAATGCCGCTCTCACACTACACACATGAGCCGCTTTTCCACTATCGGGCCGAACGGTTCTAAAAACTGTCAGGTACGGTTCCAGTTGTATTACCACGTGAACCTAGTACGGCGCGCCACGATTACAAACCGTTCTCGGCACTGTTAGACAACCGCGCTGAGCCGTGCTGGTAGAGTGCGTGTGCGTGAGGTTGCCACTCAGGATCTGTCACTTGTCTGTTGCCTGGCTGCTAGTTTCTCCATAGCTTGCTAAACGTGCTATTTTGAGCAATGTAAACACAAATTAGTAATAAAATCTAAAGAAATTTGTCTTCATCCTCCATAACGCGGTGGCTATTTACACCTCATATCATATGTAAACACTTGTGTTACCACGGCAACGACTGACGCATTTGAATTACATTCCAAAGAGATCCGTTATCAGCCCCGCAGTGGAAAACGAAACCATAACTGTACCGGCCGGCTCAGATCGGCACGGAATGGAACGATTATGCGATAAGAACCGTTCAGCGCGATGGTGGAAAACACACAGTGAAAAATACATCACAGAGCAAAGAAGAAACTGACAACACATCGACAGACAAGACAGAGCAGGTTACTTCTGGTATGAAACAAGATCTCAGGACTCTCAGCTTTTAAATTGTGTCATTTTTAAAGAAATTCAAACAATAAATACCGTTTTGTGGCTCTTCAATGTGTCCCGACAGATCACTATATTGCCTCAGTTCAAACACGTGAACCGATCGTGTTTTCATATTTACTTCAAGCACAAAATGAACATGAATAAACATCAGAAAGTGTTTTATTTCAACCACGGAACACACCATTTTTCAAGTGTAAGTCCACTGAAGTTAATCTGCTCTCCTGTCTGATTTGTGGTTAAGGCTAGAAGGGATACAGCTCCGGCTACTGCGCATGCGTATTTACATATTTTCCGAGCCAACAATATAACGTGAAACCTATGAAAATGGTTTAAAAAAGCACATAGCGCCATAGTTTCATCACTTTAGAGTGTCTCAGTGCAGTAAAGGACCTGTGATAGTTTAATGAGTGGGAAGATGACACGAAGCGACACGAGGTTAGCTGCACTGAAAACAGATGAGCGCACATGTGAATATAAAGCTCCCGTTCGGGGCGAAGTTCACAGGATTTTGTCCACAGAATGATAAGAGCACACGTTTCAACATATTATTTAACACTCAGTATTTAACTTAAGTGCTGCAAGCCATGCATACAGCGCAGGACATGACAGGTTTTCTGGTACGCAAAACAAGTACTTTAAAGGAATACCTTAGCTTATTGCCTTTACTTTGGCAGCCAACAACAGCACAGCTTAACCCTCTCTACATATTTATATTGAGTTAAGTTTCAATTCAGTCGATCTTTTTTTACCCCATTTTAACATGGATTTCTATGTCGGGCAAGATGGCGGATAGCAGCGGTGGCACATAATCAGACTATAGGTGAAGGCAATGACTGACCAGATGTTACCTTCAAAATGGCGCGTCGTCAGTTGTTGCAAATAAATATTTCTTGTTATTATTAGTTTATTCAAATATTGTCTAAATGTGTCTTATTTACTATTACACTTTTTCAAACTAAACTTGCTTAAACTTGCTTACACTACCATCTTGAATCATATTTCAATCTCTGATGAAAAATATTTTGCATTATATTAAAATAAATACAAATTTAATCAGCATATTCTACTTACGATTGTATGTGAAGTCGAAATCAACACCAACTTTGCTTTAAAATGCATTGCAAGATCTCCTAACTAAAGATCACATGATCACAAACGGAAGGTGTTAATGATAGAGGGGGACAGGGAGATTGGAGTTAAGAGCTCTCACAGCCTGGGTAAAAAAGCTGTTGAGCAATCTGACTGAATGAGCTTTGATACTTCGGTACCTTTTACCTGATGGCAGGAGCTGGAAGAGGTTGTGGGAGGGGTGGATGGGGTCCTTACGATGCTGGAGGCTTTGCTGGAGCATCGTGCAAGGAAAATGTCCAGGATGGAGGGGAGAGGGGCACCGATGATCTTTGCGGCAGTGTTCACTGTCCGTTGTAGGGTCTTGCAGTCAGGAGCACCGCAGTTCCCATACCAGACAGTGATGCAGGTGGTCAGCACGCTCTCAATGGTGCCCCTGTAGAAAGTGATGAGGATGGGTGGAGGGAGACTTGCCCTTTTCAGCCGGCGGAGAAAGTGAAGGCGCTGTTGTCCCTTCTTGTTGAGTGACGTGATATTGGTGGTCCAGGTGAGATCCTCTGTGATGTGCACTCCCAGGAATTTAGTGCTGCTGACTCTCTCCACGGTTGAGCCGTCGATGGTCAGTGAGGGGTGGTCAACAGAGTTTCTCCTGAAGTCCATCACAACCTCTTTTGTCTTACCCACATTGAGGGACAGGTTGTTAGCTCCACACCATTCAGCTAGCTGTGCCACTTCCTCTCTGTAGTGCGTTTCATCGTTGTTGCTGATGAGACCTACCACAGTTGTGTCATCAGCAAACTTGATGATGCGGTTGGAGCTGGACTTGGCAGTGCAGTCGTGAGTCAGCAGTGTGAAGAGAAGCGGGCTGAGCACACAGCCTTGTGGGGCACCTGTGCTCAGTGTGGTAGTGCTGGAGGTGTTGCAGCCGACACGGACTGACTGAGGTCTTGCAGTTAAAAAGTCCAGGATCCAATTACAGAGGGAGGTGTTAAGGCCCAGCAGGTTTAGTTTGTGGATGAGCTGTTGTGGGATTATTGTGTTGAATGCTGAGCTGAAATCAACGAACAGCATTCTTACATAGGAGTCTTTCTGTTCCAGGTGAGTAAGAGCTCTACTAATATAACCCACAGTTTATCTTTAAAGATATTATTTTTTATTACGAAAAACCAAGATCGTTATCTCTTGAATATGTTATTATATTTTTTAATATATATATTTCTTAATTTTGTGCAAAATTTTCATCCACACGCAAAACTGGCTTAAATCTCCTTGTTTTACTCTTTTTCTTGTTGATTGTCTCTCTCATTTTGTCTCTGAGGCTTATAAATAATCAAAAACATGCAATTTTAATGCATTATGACTATATTAATTTTATGATTATTCAAAGATATTTAATCTTTTTTTCTGTGTATATAATCTCATACTATGATGTACGCAAACCCATTATAGTTATGTTTTTTTTGTCATTATGATTGTTAAAGATACATCCATCTTTCCCTGAGCTTGTATGTAATTATAAATTCTGCAGTAATAATAATAAAAGAAAATAAGAGCAACAGGTGCACAAACACCTCATAGCATCAATAAATCCACAACCCTACCTAGTACGTTTTCCTCCATGTTTGCAATGTTTGTAATATCTGCACAAAGGAGACCTCGATCAGCTGCTCGAAGATCTCATCTTTGGAGAAGACTGTTGATTTTACACTTGAAAATTGTAAGTATTACTACTTAGAAATTAAGATTACCTCAGAATGCATTGGTAGCCCAACACTTATGAACAATAATAATGATAAATGCTGACCAATAATTAATTACATTTTTAGTAAAACAAACAAAATATAATTTGTTTTTTCATATGCCATAGCTATGCATGACTACACACTAGACAAATGCAGCCAAGGTGAATATATCTCAAGTTTCAGTCAAGTAATGAATTAATGCATAAGTTAATGTAACAATTATGTTTTATTTACTGACAACAACAGGAAACATGAATAAATGAGTAAAAGCATAAATAAAAGTAACCATGACAGTAAATAAATACAAGTCAACCACACATTATGGACTACGTAAAACCACACACCAGGAGATCAAAGTGGCAAAGAGGAATTATTCCGGCAAGCTAAGGAAAAAATTCTCTTCCAGTGATTCTGCTTCAGTGTGGAAAGGTATGAAAGATATCACCAGTTACAAGACACCATCCCCCAGCACTCTGGAGAATCAACAACTGGCAGACGATCTGAATGAGTTCTACTGCAGGTTTGATAAAACACCCCACATTCGCCCTGAACACCTCTTCACACAACCATTAACACCTCCAGCAACCCCCCTCTCCCCCACACCTGCAATTCAGATCAGCGAAGATGAGGTGCGCCAGTTCTTCAGGAAGAACAAAAGAAGGAAAGCACCAGGCCCAGACGATGTGTCACCAGCCTGCCTAAAAATCTGTGCTGACCAACTGGCCCCCATCTTCACACAGATCTTCAACAGATCACTGGAGCTGTGCGAAGACCCCTCATGCTTCAAACGCTCCACCATCATCCCCGTCCCAAAGAAACCCAAAATTACTGGACTTAATGACTACAGACCTGTGGCTCTAACGTCTGTGGTCATGAAATCATTTGAAAGACTGGTTTTGGCTTATCTGAAGTCCTCCACTGGACCCTTACTGGACCCCCTGCAGTTTGCCTACAGAGCAAACAGGTCTGTGGATGATGCAGTCAACATGGGACTGCACTTCATCCTGCAGCATCTGGACAGACCAGGGACTTATGTGAGGATTCTGTTCGTAGACTTCAGCTCCGCTTTTAACACCATCATCCCGCACACCCTTCAGAATAAACTAACTCAGCTCTCCGTCCCCACCTCCGTCTGTCAATGGATCACCAGCTTCCTGACAGACAGACAGCAGCTAGTGAGGCTGGGAAAATTCTCATCCAGCACCCGCACCATCAGCACTGGAGCTCCTCAGGGTTGCGTCCTCTCCCCACTGCTCTTCTCCCTCTACACCAACGACTGCACATCTAAAGACCCCTCTGTCAAGCTCCTGAAGTTTGCAGACGACACCATACTGATCGGCCTCATCCAGGACGGTGACGAGTCTTCTTACAGACAGGAGGTTAAGGAGCTGGCTGTCTGGTGCAGTCTCAACAACCTGGAGCTCAACACACTCAAAACTGTGGAGATCATCGTGGACTTCAGGAGAAAACCCCCCTGCTCTCCCCCCACTCACCATCATGAACAGCACTGTGACTGCAGTGGAGTCATTCAGATTCCTGGGCACCACAATTTCTCAGGACCTGAAGTGGGACAATCACATTGAGTCCATTGTCAAAAAGCCCCAGCAGAGGTTGTACTTCCTTCGCCAGCTGAGGAAGTTCACAGGAGCTGCTGAATCAGTTCTACTCCACCATCATTGAATCCGTCTTCTGCACTTCAATAACTGTCTGGTTCAGCTCAGCTACCAAATCTGACCTCAGAAGACTACAAAGGGTAGTCCGGACTGAGACACTGAGGATGTGATTTTGGTCAAGTTTGTCCTGCTGGTTTCTGTTCATACAATATCAGTCAATAAAACCTGACTTTCAGAAGCTTCATGACATTATTTGATGATGCTTTTGAAGCTTCTGAAACTCGGGTTTCATTGACTGATGTTGTACGAACAGAAACCAAAATCACATCCTCAGTGTCTTTTGGTCTTTCTCTAGATGCTCTCGCTGGCTCTGGGCTCACTGATTATGAAGAGGCCATAGCAGCATCCGGCCCAGATGAGACAGTAAGGGCAGATGGAGTGATGGAGGCTCTCATCCATGACACTGGACCATTTCTAGGATGCTGCTGTGGACTCTCCATCCTCACTGCTCACAGCAGTCTGCAGACATTCCAGATCCTGCAAAGATGCACAGATATAATACAAAAGCAATCATTTTAACAGCACAATGTCATTTGATTTCTGTATTAGAAGTAAAAAAAAAAAAAGATCTTACTTTATATTTTTGTTTGAGGTTTTCCTTTTTTTTTTTCTTTTTTTTTTTTTTTTCCACAAATGCTGCCGTCAGTTTGTCTTGCAGCTCCTGCTCCACCACAAAAGCTCTGCATCAAATGCACAGGAATCAAGAATCAGAAAAGCGCTGTAATAGCTCTGTTTGAAATTACAACAATTAAAATAAACCACAACTTAAGATTTAAAAGATGTTTTATTGATGTATGTAATGTACTCACTGAGAGCCTTTGATGGCATCATTCCTCCATCAGTCACTCTTCACCGGATAAACACACACGTCTCTCATCTGTCCCTGTAACATCCAGACAAGATTCAGTCACCTCTGTGATTTTTCTGATCAATACTGTATTTACGTGTTGAGGTAGTTGCTGATATATTAACTGACTTTTTATCCAATACAAATGTTCCTCAGTCTGTCCAACAATACTAATGGACAAGTGAAATAGATGTTTAGTTATTATATGTAGATTTGTTTATTTACATTACTTACATTCATCTAAGGCAGTGTTGACAACAGTGAATTCTACCGTAATAGCACACATACATCATTCAGATGTCTGTTCATGTTGTGATGTGCTCATAAAATTCTTTTAGAATATTTTCCTGTCATATTAAATAGACATTTAGTAATCGTCTCTAAGATGTATATGGTTTATGTAAATTCACTCTGGAGACGTGCGTGTGCTTACTGGAGCTCCCCTGTTCGCTATACATAATAAAACATGTTTTTACAGCAAAATCACAAATATACTGTACTGTGTAGCATCTTACACCTTCAACAAATTAACAGTTAACTCTACAGTAGCTCAACAAATATGATTTTAACACAAGGAACCGTGTTTTGGTTTCTAATACTGACATTTGTAAACACCCTCGTCATTGTTCTCAATCAGGTTCGATGATGACGAATCCTCTCTCGCATGGGCTTCTGGGATTGAAAAGTGTCCATCGTTGAACACTTCAGAATCTGGGTTGAAGCCGTAGCACATCAGGGGATTTCTCGCCTACTGTTTTATGAATACTGAGGTTTCGAACGTACTTCTTTCTTCACGTACTCTTTTTTCCCTACTATATAGTAAGTAAGTAGGCATATTCGAATGCATCTTAAGTATACGTACGTCTGAATCTCGCGAGAATTAGTGCACTCGCCTACTAATTCTCGCCTACTCTTTTATGAATACTCAGGATTCAAACATACTCTTTTGCTCGCCTACTGCTTTTCGCCTACTATATAGTAGAGAAGTAGGTGGTTTCGGACGCAGCCTTTGACATAATATCCGCGTACTGATCGGTCAGATTGCCTGTCAATCAAGCTCTTTGCGAACAGTCAATTACACCTTCTTGAGCCATCAATGTGGCAATATTTGTTTTTAATTAATTATAAAGAATTCCAAGCACCACAAAACTGTTCGTCCCCACAGCCATGTACAGAGGGAAAGTACTTTATTTTGAGGTCAAAAACAGGTTTTTCTGCCATTTAAAATAAAACAATGTATACATAACTATCAAATAAATGACACAAAAAACTAAATGTCACACAAATATTATAGAAAAAATATGATATTAAATTATATATTAAATTATAATATATTATATTAAAAAATAAAATATTATATAATATTATTAAAAATATTATAAAAAAAAAGATAAAAAATCATTAAGCTGTCATTTATGTGTATTCATGAAGTCAAAAGGTAATCTAATAATGTGGTCTAAGTTTAAATGTTAAAAAAAGAAATACATTTTAAGACATCTTGCCATACCAGGCTATTCGAACCAAATGTATTTACTCAGTATTAGGATATGACTACTTGTTTTTTATTACAGCCCGTGATAATTTATACATTACAAAAACATTGTAAAAATTAGGCTAAAAGAAAGTCATCCCACTCCTCTACGTCTACTTCTATCATCACTTGGATTACAGTGTCACGTGCCTTCTTTTTGAATGTGATTTTTCTCCAATGAGAGGCGGAACATTTGGCAAATTACGCTACATCACTTATATTATTGCACTGGTTGGAGTGTCAGCGTCTTGACCTCACGTCCGTATGACAGCTTCAAAACATAAATGTTCATTGAACTGTTATATTTCGGCAATGTCTCCATCTTGCTGATCTTTGTTACTTCTCGGAAACAAGCAGGTCTTGTTTTTTTTGTTGTTTTTTTTTAAGACTTTGGCAATTTTATGTTATGCATATATTGTGTATTTAGACTTGCTCTAGTCTTGCATCATTTCCTACAGTTTTATAAACTGGCTGCATGAGCTGGACCATCTGGAACCACCACAGATGAATATAAGGCAATTGTCCACTACGTACAGTACAAACAACAAAAGTGCTGCAAGAGTATAATGTGAAAGTAGTGTGTTCTGTATAGTGTAGTAGTCTAGTTGATGAAGGTCTGTTTTACACATTATGTTTCTGTGACGCATAAGTTGCACATATTATTTTTGTGCCTGTATTAACTCATTTCAGTATTCACACTGCCCACGTGAGCCACATGGTGCTACGTTCCAGAAGCAGCACTGAGAGAACAGTATGTTTCTTGCCATGCATCACACACTGAACTCAGCAGAAAATATGTTGAAAATGCACTTTATCCACATAACCTTTTTTGCAATATAGGCTTTTATGAAGCAACATACAATAATGGAGTGAACTACCTATCCATTGTTTCAAATAAAACATCTTTCAGGCTCAATACAAGTTCCACACAGAGTAACAGACACCATTAAATTTAACTGAATTCAGAATATTAAGTAGTTTAGGGCCGAGGATTTTGAGTTTTGCTTCATGTCGATTGCCATTTAGATGTAAATAATATTTAATCAAAATCAAGTCAGTAATAATTTTCAGTGGCTCACTTTCAATAACCTTTTTATCATTTATGGTAGCAGTTGAAGGAAATGTTCAACAAAATCACTTTACCTTCTTATTCAGTTATGCAGTGTTTTCACAGTGAGAGCTTGCTGTTGTAGTTGTTCTGTGGTCTTACATTGACAATATGGGGGATGTAAGTGAACTTCAAGGGAAAGAAGCAGACAGAACATCTTGTCCAACTTTGAAATGCTTGCTACTGTAGTTCTTCCCTGTGCTGTCTTCTGTTCAAGGTAACCTTTTTTTTCATCCTTACCCATCAGAGTGAAACACAAGTTGTTGTCCAAGCCTGCAGCAAACAATTTCAGACTATATACTTTATCTATTTGAAATGCATACTGTATACTCTGTCTTAAAATGCTAAGATGAGTTTATTTTTTTCCAGTGCTCAGGTCAAGGAACCCTAAGGCCAATCATGCAGACTCAATTTTTTTTTTTTTTAATCTCTTTTACTTTTAAATGTTAGACTAAAAGAAGCAACACTACTAACCAACAATTTTAGTAACATGAAAGAAAGCTCAGCTTTAAATAAATAGTGGTGTAATGTAATGAAGTGCTGCATCACCAGTTAAAGGGTTAGTTCACCCAAAAATAAAAATTAGCCCATGTTTTACTCACCTTCAAGGCATCCTGTATCATCTTTCAGATGAATCCAATATATAGTTATATTAAAAATTGTCCTGGCTCTTCCAAGCTTTATAATGGCATGGGCCGGTGTTTTTGTTAAACAGTCCAAAAGTAGTCAAATAAAGCTATCAATCTATATTAAATAAGGGATAAGATCTAAGATGGCGCCGCAAATGGCAGCTACTGTGCTTTGCTCTTCAGTGTTTGTACTGTTTTTGTTCGTTTTTCCTGTTTTTTGTTTCTCAAACACCATCAGTTTTACCAGGGATGATCTGCTGAACATTCGGCAGAACACACCACAGAATCTTTTACCGGTTTTTGATTATTCGGACGTTTTGCTGGACATTGTAGTTGGCGGAGCCGTAGCTCTGGTCAAACGCTTCAGGACGCGCAGACGGGGGAAGCGAGCCGGCGCGCTCGTGAAGCTCAGACAGCGAGGATTTAGAACGGCGTTGCCTAGCATTCATCTGGCGAATCTCCGCTCTCTACCCAACAAAACGGAAGAACTCCTTCTGCTCTCCCGGACAAACAGGGACTTTTCAAACTCTGCTGCTCTGTGTTTCACGGAAACCTGGCTGAACGACGCCATTCCGGACAGCGCGTTACATCTTCCGAGCTTTCAGCTGTTTAGAGCGGATCGTGAGGCAGAATCAACGGGGAAATCACGCGGCGGCGGGACGTGCTTTTACATCAATGAGAGGTGGTGTACAGATGTAACTGTGTTAAAGAAGATGTGCTGTTCTGATCTAGAAACGCTCTTCATTAACTGCAAGCCTTTCTACTCGCCGCGGGAGTTTTGCTCGTTCATTCTCGTGAGTGTTTACATTACTCCGCAAGCGCACGTGAGCTCAGCTTTACAGAAACTCGCTGATCTGATCACAGAGACTGAGCAACAACACCCGGACTCTGTTTTAATCATTCTCGGGGACTTTAATAAAGCAAATCTCTCCCGTGAACTGCCAAAATACAGACAGCATGTTACATGTCCCATCAGAGACAGTAATATACTGGATCACTGTTACACAACGATAAAGGACGCATATCACTCTGTTCCACGGGCAGCTTTAGGACTCTCTGATCACTGTTTAGTTCATCTTATACCGACTTACAGGCAGAAACTCAAATCTGGAAAACCTGTATTAAGAACTGTTAAAAGATGGACTAATGAAACAGAGTGGGATTTACAAGCCTGTTTCGACCTTACTGATTGGACTGTTTTTGAATCTGCCGCAAATGATCTGGATGAGCTCACAGAGACTGTAACATCTTACATCAGTTTCTGTGAGGATATGTGCATTCCTACCAAAACTCATCTAACTTACAACAACGACAAACCATGGTTCACTGCAAAACTCAGACAGCTCCGTCAGGCCAAAGAAGATGCTTACAGAAAGGGGGATAAAGTCTTGTATAAACAGGCCAAATACACACTGGAAAAGGAGATCAGAGTGGCAAAGAGGAATTATTCCGGCAAGCTAAGGAAAAAATTCTCTTCCAGTGATTCTGCTTCAGTGTGGAAAGGTATGAAAGATATCACCAGTTACAAGTCACCATCCCCCAGCACTCTGGAGAATCAACACCTGGCAGACGGTCTGAACGAGTTCTATTGCAGGTTTGAAAAAACACCCCACACCCGCCCTGAACACCTCTCCACACAACCATTCACACAACCATTCACACCTCCAGCAACCCCCGTCTCCCCCACACCTGCAATTCAGATCAGCGAAGATGAGGTGCGCCAGGTCTTCAGGAAGAACAAAAGAAGGAAAGCACCAGGTCCAGACGGTGTGTCACCAGCCTGCCTAAAAATCTGTGCTGACCAGCTGGCCCTCATCTTCACACAGATCTTCAACAGATCTCTGGAGCTGTGCGAAGTCCCCTCATGCTTCAAACGCTCCACCATCATCCCCGTCCCAAAGAAACCCAAAATTACTGGACTTAATGACTACAGACCTGTGGCTCTAACATCTGTGGTCATGAAGTCATTTGAAAGACTGGTTTTGGCTTATCTGAAGTCCTCCACTGGACCCTTACTGGACCCCCTGCAGTTTGCCTACAGAGCAAACAGGTCTGTGGATGATGCAGTCAACATGGGACTGCACTTCATCCTGCAGCATCTGGACAGACCAGGGACTTATGTGAGGATCCTGTTCGTAGACTTCAGCTCCGCTTTTAACACCATCATCCCGGACACCCTTCAGAACAAACTAACTCAGCTCTCCGTCCCCACCTCCGTCTGTCAGTGGATCACCAGCTTCCTGACAGACAGGCAGCAGCTAGTGAGGCTGGGAAAATACACATCCAGCACTCGTACGATCAGCACTGGAGCTCCTCAGGGCTGTGTTCTCTCCCCACTGCTCTTCTCCCTGTACACTAACGACTGCACATCTAAAGACCCCTCTGTCAAGCTCCTGAAGTTTGCAGACGACACCACACTGATTGGCCTCATCCAGGACGGTGACGAGTCTGCCTACAGACAGGAGGTTAAGGAGCTGGCTGTCTGGTGCAGTCTTAACAACCTGGAGCTCAACACGCTCAAAACTGTGGAGATGATCGTGGACTTCAGGAGGAACCCCTCTGCACTCCCCCCACTCACCATCATGAACAGCACTGTGACTGCAGTGGAGTCATTCAGATTCCTGGGCACCACCATCTCCCAGGACCTGAAGTGGGACAATCACATAGACTCCATTGTGAAAAAGGCCCAGCAGAGGTTGTACTTCCTTCGACAGCTGAGGAAGTTCAACCTGCCACAGGACTTGCTGAATCAGTTCTACTCCGCCATCATTGAATCCGTCCTCTGCACTTCAATAACTGTCTGGTTCAGCTCAGCTACCAAATCTGACCTCAGAAGACTACAGAGGGTAGTCCGGACTGCTGAGCGAATCATTGGTACAACCCTCCCCACTCTCCAAGAACTGTACTCATCCAGAGTGAGCAAAAGGGCTGGCAAAATCACTCTGGACCCCTCACATCCAGCACACTCCCTCTTTGAACTGTTACCGTCTGGTCGACGCTACAGAGCTCTGAGCACCAGAACGACCAGACACAGGAACAGTTTCTTCCCTCAGGCAATCCATCTCATGAACACTTGACATTAAAAGTGGAACACACAACACTATTATAAATTATTTATTCAACACACATACTTATTTTTTTCATTTCAGATTTGCACATATTAGACCTGTACACCATAATTGTCTATATATTGTGTTTTTGCTATTTGTACATTGCCTATTTGTAAATTATTCTTTTATTATCTGTGCCCTGTCCTGTTGCTGTCTTTCTGTTGCACTGTAGAGCTTCTGTCACAAAAACAAATTCCTCGTATGTGTAAGCATACCTGGCCAATAAAGCTCATTCTGATTCTGATTCTGATTCATAAATCGTGCCTGATACGGCTCCCGGGGGTGAATAATGGCCTCCTGCAGTGAATCGATGTGTTTTTGTCTAAAAAAAAATCCATATTTAAAACAATATAAACAGTTTTTTGTAACTTCCTGCTAACTGTCGTATGTGCGTTCACAAGAGACTGCCTTTCAGGCGGATGACGTCAGACGTAGGCACAGCGCATGCGCTTCTGAGTCTCGCAAAAACCAACGTTTGTTTACAGAAGCAAAGGAAGCAAAGTTTCCTTACTTTACCAAAAGGAAAACCAGTCTCCTCTTGGCTTAAATCGAAATCCTCCAACATTTTTCTTTACAAATCCTCATTTTGTACTTGTACCAAAGGTGCCAGAACCCTATTGTTTTTATACTGATTTTCTTCTTTTTTCTTCATTCTTTTTCTCTCCTAAATATGTCTGGTCAGCCGAAACTGTATGTCCAAAACACCAAAAAAACACATATTTGGCAGGATGGTCCCAAATCTCCCCCACTATTCAGGTGCACAACAATCAGACCATAGGTGGCACTATAATAAATACTTTTATGTTTGTACTCATATCTCCGCAACCATACAGGTTACAATCAAAATTATTTTTCGTCTGATTCTCTGAGTCAAGCTGAACAAAACCTGTGAACCCCAGGATAAGAAATTTCTTTTTTTCTATCAGTTTCTATCACTCTGAATAACAGATAAATCATTTTACAGAGGCAAATGTTTACAGAGGTTAAAAAACCCTGTGCTTCATATCCTTAGTTATATTCTCATGGATCAACTCTTAATATCAATGTAAATGACACACGAATGCATATAAATTGAAGTCAGTTTAAATGGTTCAAAATTATGACTTGTAGTAAACAAGATGCAAAAAATAAATAAATTAAAAATAATCCTTATAGTTTCATATGGATGAATAAACTTATCAGATTGCAAAGGAATATGTGATCTCCAAACACTTAAAGATTATTAAATGTTACCTTAATTTTAATATATATCGAAATGATACTAAAAACATTTGTCAAGCTGGATGACATGACTTTATTGCTGTCCAGTTAAAATGAAAAGTTGCCTCTTTTTATTGCTGTAACCTACATATTGCTGCCTTGAATTGTTTGTCTTGCCAACCAGTAAACATCCCAACCTTTATGAATTTCCGATGCCCTGGGTGCTTACAGCAATTTAAAATGTCAGTCATTTATATCAATGGAAATGAGAGATAAAGGCCGTAATACTAATGTACAACTTTTTTTAATTTTTATTTTTTTTATTTTTTAGATGGCATAGCTTTAATTCTGTATAAATGGTTAAATAAATTAACTATGCATTAAATTCATTATTGTTTCATGAAGTTTAATGAAGGCTAAAACAATCTAAGTCTAATCTGTGATCTCCAAAATACCTTCATATTTATATATCCTAAATTCAGAAAACATCTGTCAAGTTGTCAGATATGACAGCATTGCGGTTCAGTTAAAAAGAAGAGACTTTATTCTTTGTCTACTGTAGTATAGTATATAAAATAATACTACCATAGAAAGACACTTAAATACTCGTATTTCATTTGAAAAGAGACATGGCCATTGTTACATCCTCTACACAAGGCGTTTGTGCTTGGACCCCAATAATCGCCCCTTTTGCTATATTTTTGTAATATTTTTGTAACTGCACATGCAAGATTATTGATTATCCCTATTATATATGAACCATTGGGAAATCTAAACTTTAAACGTCTTTTGATATTTTTGTGCATCACAATCAAATCTCTCATGGTTGACAGGATCACTCATGGAGTGGGGAAAAAAATCAGTTAACTGATGCATTCTGGATTGATCCAACAGAATTTCATAACCATAATTTAATTATTAATTGTTTATTGATAAAGCATGCTCTAGATATCACAGATATATTTTGTGGTAAGCAGCACTGCAAAACCACACAGAGGACACATCTGCAGTGGCATTTATCACGAAATGTTGCATTTACACAAAAAACAAACATACTCAGGAGCTTTTAGAAAAGTTCAACAGTCAACCAAAAAAACTGAACAAGTTTTATTTGACAACAGCAAGAAAATAACCAGTCAACATTCTGTCAAGAACTCAGATTTCTGGGTAAATACATAAATTCACTTTAAATACAATCACATAATTGTTCATTACAGTGAGACGTTCTCTGTTTTGCGAGTTTATTAGACATGATTAAACTGGTGTGATGGGACTGATGACATTAAACTGCTTGTTTCATTCACCAGCTTTGTTAATCACAAAAAAAATATTTATTTCAACAGCACACTATATATTGTTGTTTGCTCTCTTTGAATACACATGACTGATGATTTTAAAAAGTTGATTTTTAAATTAAGATAGTTCCTTCAGCAGTGGGCAGGACTAACTCACAAGCCGTAATCCCATTGGCTGAGATGTGATTAATAACCTGACACTTGTCAGAGATTAGCGTAACAAACAAGAAGCTGCAGGAACATGTAAGTACAGAGAAAAGTCATCTTCGAATGTGGTAAGTTTGTTCTTTACATTTCTAAAAATGTTTTAGATTTGAGTTCCTTTTAGCATGTTTTTAATTTTGTATCTCTTTATTGTTAGTCTGTTGACATTGCAACTGGTATTATTAATGTATTGTCATAATTATGAACACACTGGTTTGTTGCACACTGTGGTTTTACTAATAAAACAAAAGAAAAGGTTATTGTTGTTAAATCGTGGTAGCCATAAAATTTAAGACTGGTTTTGCTACACTAACCATAGTTTAACCATGGTATGTGATTTATATGAATGGTAAACAATTCACCAAAACCCATGGAAACTCTACACTTTTACTATAATAAAAGCATTTATTTATTTATTTGTTTGTTTACTTTTCTAGTTGTTTGCCTGTAGCAGCTAATGAGTTTGAGGTCTCGCACATCCACAGAAAATGGCTTAGGCCTGCTTATGCATAGAGTGGATATCTGTAACCCTTATGATAGCACCCCGTGTCACCTGAAGCTGATTAATTTCAGCATGTGTCCCCACAAATTATGGCTCTCTTGTGAAATGACAGATGTGAATTTTAAAGCAATTGTCTTTTTAGATAATGTATATTTGTACATTATTTGAATTGTTTATTTTTGAATTAAGCTACAACTCCACAAAACTGACATTTTACAGACTACTGCATTTAACCAGGTTTTTTGATTTTAAGTTTTATTAATTGAGACCGGATCGGTTCACCGCACATCAGTCTGTTTAACATTCATCTTGTATGTCTGTCTGTTTGAGACTTGTGGCTTCCTGCAGGAAGAGCTTGTTAGTGAAATGTGAATGTTTTTGAGTTTCTGCTTTCTGTTTGTAGGGTATTTCTGATTCAGAGCTGCTGGGGGTCATGAGGATGTGGCAGGAGAAGCAGGGGAGCAACCGCTGAACCCTCATTCATCTTTGATCTTTTTCTGGACGCAGTGAAGTGCATTGTTTTCTATCATAATGCACCTTCTCTTGGACCCATCTGATTATACCAGCTCGGACCGATCAATGCAGTTTGTGTATATATAAGGTGTGTGCACAATAAAAGGATAAATGTGACATTTGTGTTTGATTTCCAGATATCTCATCTCAGTTCTCCGAACATTTGCTGTTACTTTTAATCAGTAGTTGAATCTTTTGAATGAGATTTGGGTGCATCTGACAAATTCAGAAGATTTATCTTTGGATAAGATGAGTGAGTTGTAATTTCAAGTTAAAACGATCCATTTTAGCTCTCCTTAACAGAACCTCATGTCTTAAAAGAAGTTCCACTTTATCAGCAACGTTTACATCTGACTGCATTTCATGTAATGCAGTTGTAGTCTGAATCGTTCAGCCGTCAGTGATTCTGGCACGGATCAAAGAGTCTCAAGCTGATGTTCATCTCCGTGTGAGAAAACGTCTAATTTACAGGCCTACAATAATCTTCTCTACAAATGGGCCAAACACACCCTTCTCCATGTGCAGGTCTCAGCTGGTACAGCTGAGGGACTGGAGACAGAAGAGTCCTGGATCAGATCCTGCTGTAGCATTTTGCAGGTAAAAATCTGCTACTTTGTGGGTGGAGACTAAAGTGGGTGGGCTGGCTAATAATAATAATAAAAAGTCTATTTCTGGATCAATTTTAGAAGTCGAACATAACTTTGATTCCTGTTGTGGGATATTGTCTCAGAAGTCCCAGGGGGAGCATTTGGATCTTCACTCCCCCTTTCATGTCTAGCCTTCTCTCATTGAGCTCTGAGCCACTTTGTGGCTTACAACCAGACAACCATCACACAACCACGCTTGGGCTTGAATCCAGTATCTATCCCATTCAGGGAGTATGTGTTCAGTCTACTGAGCTACTGGCACTGAGGTGAGAACTTGGACATTCCACATGAAGAAAAAAAAAATTGCACTGGTTTTTCTATGACTAGTTGTGTTTTTCTTCAAAACTCAAATTCCCACAATACCTTGCAAACACAGAGAACAACCACCCACAGCTGCATGTGACTGTGACTGAACTTCTCACAAGTCTCATGTGATTTTGGGCAATCAACTAGTTAGTCCCTGTAACTACCAAACACCCTCATATGTCTCAGAGAGTCTCAGGAACTCCTGACTGAAGTTCTTCTGGTCTGCTTTGAGACTCATGATGTTTGATTCATTTATTAAGGATGAATCATAGTCACTGTTTTCTTACTCGTGTAATGAGCTGATTGTCAGTTTTGTTGTTTACTGCTGTAGCTTATTTCTTATTAGGTAACTATTCAGAGTCTTATATGAGCGGATTTATGATTTATTCATTCAAGAATCACTCAAAGGGGACATAACCACAAGATTCTATAAGCTCAGACTTTATTGACATTCACATGACAATATATTTGACTTTCGTGTCTTTAACACACAGTGACATCTGTTACTGATTTATATCGGGAGATCATATGGATATGAAAACCGCAAACAAATATTTCTTTCTTTCAGACACTTTATGATCATGTTACTTTTATTAAAAGAACAGACATAGGACATTTAACAGTAAAATAGTTATAAGACTGAGTTTATTTAATTTAATACGAAGCATATAATGAAAATCTTTTAGTAAACAATGAAGCTCTTGACATCTTTTCATGAAAATATACAAACTCTCTCAAATTTCATTTGGCAAAATATATCTGAAGTAATATACGGCATGTGACATATCTCTGAATGAAACAATTAATTGAGAAAAACAACAGCTTTTTGTGCACTCAGAATAAATCCAGCATGGACATTTTAATTCATGTTGACTGTTACGACAGTAGATAGAAAAAAAGGAGCAGATCCTCAAAGACTATTATCTTTAATGTAAACTGCACAGACAGAATAAAAAAGAAAAACAAGGTTTATTCACACTTTGAAATGTATTGGTCACCTAATCGTCTGTTTGTCATGAACTAAAACAAAAATTTAGGGTAAAAATAGCCATAAATTCTGTCGAACGGCACCGATTCACATTCCTGAATTATTTAAAGCATCCATTTTAAAGTATCCGATTTGATAATCTTATGCAGTCACACTGAAACAACAGTGCGATATCACAGATATTTAGGCTCTGATGTGAAGTTTCACTACATACAGATGAGTAACATCAACTTCTAGACTTGAGAACTCTGGAGGCTTTTCAGTCTGTGTGAGAGTTTGATTTTAAGAGCTCAAATGCTGGAAATCTAAACAGAAAATGTTCCTACTGAGCATCCAAACCTCTTATTCTCTGTCCTCCATTAAGCACAGGTCAGAGGTCAAAGGCTGCTTCCTTAGTGAGTCTTGAACAGAAACAAGTCCTGAAACACTGAAAGAAAAAGAGTTTTGTGTAATTTTTCGACCGCTGTGGACATTACACTCAAACAAAGCTTCTCACATTTACCAGGTTCATCAGGATGGCCAGCAGAGAGATGCATCTTCATGCATGAAATGGCAAATGTTATAATAAAAGAGGTCACTTGACTGTATGAACTGCATTTTTAATGTACCATTCAAAGATCTGAACACAAAGATAAGCCTAGTTTCAAAATGAACTCTCTCTTTAGATGCTATCATTTCTTTCATCATATTTATCTTACACTCACTGAATGTAAAATCTTGGTGTGTGTGTAAGAATATCAGGCTCCAGAGAAGATCTTTGGATAAGCGTCTGGAC
Source organism: Spinibarbus caldwelli (assembly GCA_039654775.1). Classification (NCBI taxonomy): domain Eukaryota; kingdom Metazoa; phylum Chordata; class Actinopteri; order Cypriniformes; family Cyprinidae; genus Spinibarbus; species Spinibarbus caldwelli. The sequence continues at coordinate 4,157,938 of CM077228.1, read as the reverse complement.
AGATTATCTGAAATGTTGAAGAAATTAAATTAGAAAAACAGACAAAGTACTTGGAGATTAGGTGGTTTGTGGGTAAAAATGAATCTTTGTGAGGTTGGGCTTCGGCTCCAGTTGTAAACTTGCACATACGAGTTCCTCCAGAAAAAAATCCCCCAGAAAACTCCCTGAAACACAAGCAGAGACAAAATACCTCAAAGACTCACATTAGTGTCTGATTCTCTAACATGTGGAGAACATAATAGTCTGATGACATCTGTTCAGAAGATTACAACATAACAGGATGTTCTCACCTGCACAGAGAAAGGCAGGCAGCATCTGAGATTTCCTTGGGATGAATCTTCTTGAGATTTCCTCTACATTCTAGAGCAGGGATGGGGCGAGGGAATAGAGATCAAGGCTTTCTCATAGGGGTTGACATATCTCTCCATCTACTTCTTGAATGTCCATCCTCCTTGGGTTTCTGTGATAACAGACAAGTGCACTTGAAACAACACACTTTAGACTGCAACTACATAGATGTTTACAATCTAAAGAATTTCTGAGTGGTGCTGCCTGTGTTTTATTATCCACCAAGTGAAAATAAGTTTGATCACAAAGTAAAGTAACAACATATTTATCCTCAACTTGACTGTCAAGTACAATTTCCCAATGTTTGCCCATAATTGCAAAAGCGTGCTTTTTCTACATAATTGATTGCTGCCTTATCTCATGTGTTCATGGATTAATTACTTTGGTAGGGTTCCATAAAACAGAATGTGTTGTTTTGGGATTTATTCTTCAGGGAGACAAACCCTGGCCTGGCCAAATGAAGCATATTCCAACTTGATGAATTTCAAAGGAAAATGATCTGGCAGAGACTTAATGAGGGGAAGTGACAAAGTATTTAAATTCAGAAACACAGCTTTTGTGACATAAGCCATATTAACGACTTTGCAAATGTTTAACTCTACAATGATCTTGACTGTAGGGACTTGTATAACAGGTAGGAAATAAATACTAAAAACTAAATATTTATAGTTTGTCTTTTTAAGAAAATTTACAATGCATCATATGCAGTACCGCATAACATCTGTGTACTTCAGCTCTACTGTAATTAGAAATAAGCATAATTTGAATATATTTCTTCACACTTCCACATTGTTGGTTGCAAAAATATTCTGCAAACCTACATGACTCCATAAATGTAGAGACCTAAATGTTCCTACCTTGGACTTTTGAAGGTAAAACGAACATTTTACTTGCTGTAGTCCATGTGTTTTCATTGAAAACATCTATTCTAAATTAAATTCTTTCTATTTTTAGTGTATATGTACCAGCTTTAAGTCATTGATGTGCTAATGCTGTTATAAACATTAACAAAATTCGTTTTCAGAATAAATTTTATAACGACAGTCACTCACTTCCAGCTAAACAGATGAAGGGAAATTCATGAACGTCCAATCAAATGCTTTCTGGAATGAGAACATCCCCTCTCACTTATATTGTACCACCTGCTTCTGTCCAATCGGAATCGGTCTCCCTTGTTCACTCTGTTATTTACTACATAGTGAGTTACAAGTAGTACACTATATTATATCCATTTGCAGCGAATAATGCCGCAAATATCCACTACATCGCAGCACAGATTCTCTCGATAGCGCGGTATAGCCTAAAGCCATAAAAATTTATCCGAATGATTTGAATGTTTATTACGTAAGCTCTAAAACAGTGGTCTCAAACTCAATTCCTGGAGGGCCACAGCTCTGCAGTTTAGCTCCAACCAGCTCCAAATCACACCTGCTTGGAAGTTTCTAGTAATCCTGAAGACCTTGATTAGGGTTGAAGCTAAACTGTGCAGAGCTGTGGCCCTCCAGGAATTGAGTTTGAGACCAATGCTCTAAATGATCTTTCCTGTTGATTTCTACATTAGCAGCAATACAAATTGTGATATCACAAACAGGGTGCCTTTTCCTTTTTATTTATTTATTTTTAAAACCCCTTAAAAAGGGTAAAATAGTGAGTGTAGACTGCAACGCATCAGATTAGAATTGCAGGGCTTGAATAAGGACACATTATGAATGTTATTAATATTTGAATAAGGCAGCCTGTTCATGCAAATATTTCCAAAATAGACAGCAGGCTCTGAGTATCAGGACGCAAGTTCTAGCTCTAGCTCTGTTAGCTTAAGGTTAAAAAAAAGCCTACTATCAAATCAGGTAAGGTTATCTCATTTGTGTATGAAAAATAGCACATGTAGTATGTTTTCACATTTACTGGTTTAATTAGCACTAGTGGCATTTAATACACATTCTCTTGAACCTCACTGATGAACTAAAATTGAATCAAAGTAAGCTTTTTTATAGTAAGCTATAACAATTGAACATAATCTAACAATATTGTTAGAAATGTTTGTTGAAACATCACTGAGACAACTTTTTACTAAGCACAGAGAATTTGTAACAATTCTTTTGGTGATCTCTTCATTCATCACTTATCATATCAATGTTTGCAGTGTATTTTGCTTTATGTAACTTTATATAACAGTAACTGTAGGTTTTTAACAACAAAAAGAGCATACTTCATGAGTATAGTATGAGTTACATTAAAACAATTTTGTGATTTGAAATGTAAATTTAAAAAAAAATAAAAATACCATCTCTTGTATATGCAGTGATGCAGCAGAATATCACTGATTATGGCGTGTATAAGAATCATTGCCAGTCAACAGTAATGATGTCTCCATACTTTCAGGGAAGCTCTGGTGTGTTGTCAGACCCAGCCTGCCTGTCGGTCTGTCCCTGTCCTAAAATTATGCCATGATTTGAATAAGTCTGCTATTTCCTTCAGTTCAGTACACAACCAAATTACCTGCTCAACAGGCAAGAAGGAACTTTATCTCGGTTTTATTCATCTTATTCCTTATCCAGATTAAATGAAATTAGAGTAACATACTGTTTTGTATAAGTAAAGTATCTGATCATATTGTCTGTCATTGATTGTTTGTTGGTGCGATCCTCTGGGAGCAGAATCTGTTTGAATATGTCATACCAGAAGTGTTTAGCCTTAGTATTAATAATAGAGGATCATAATGAATTTAGAATGATTTCATTTCACAATTATTGAGCCTATTTTTTACATTCTCTTACATTTACTCCAATCCACTGATCAGTCCAACTCCTATTAGAATTAACAGATAAAACAAACATTTCTTCTTTGGATTGAATCATCGCACCATGTGAATAAGATTGATACCATTTATTAAAACATAAGATTCTGGTTTAAAATAAGCCGAGCATTACCATGGCACTTCTACCTGCACTGCTTCTTCTCTGGGGTGAGTATTTAATTCTACCTGTTTGAGAAGCTTTGCATAACAAATCATCATCTTATTTATTCCTCACACACCACATGTTTATGCATATTAAAAATGCATGAGTATTTTTCTTATTTTATTAAGACAGTGCACATTTATTTAATGTTTAAGTCAAAAAGTCCTAGATGAGAACTATTCTAGTGTATATTCAAATTAATTGTTGAAGTCAATGTTTTTGAAAGCTATGAATTTTCTTCCAGTCAAGATGTCAGTAGTATTTCACTAAAAACTAACCATCTCTTCTCAGTTGTTCCCCTTTCAAGCTGTACAGATCGACTAAGAAAAAAATTCTACTTACATGAACCACAAATGCAGATAAATGATGCACTGACTGCTTGTAGACATAACTACACTGACCTCATCACATTCTATGATCAAGAAGAGAATATGACGCAAGCTAAAGTGTTAGTGAATGAATCTAATTGTAGCTGGATTAGACCCAACGGCTGTACATGGTCAAAAGGCGATCCTGTCACATTCATCAAACCCACCAGAAATTTGACTGAGGAAAGATGCTGTGGTGCGCTGACCACTGGTGGAACATGGGAGTGTTTCAACTGTAGTTCAAAAATGTACTTCATGTGTTATAAACAAAGTAATCCTATTTTAATCCCTGAAAACAAAACCTGGTTTGAGGCTCAGCTGTACTGCAAAAACAATCACAGTAATTTAGTCAGTATCAGAAATGAAACGGAAAATGAACAAGTGAAGGAAGCAGTAAATGGGAGTAACTCTGTCTGGACTGGCCTTCAGTATATACATTTCTCCCAAATCATCCAATGAAACCTTGCAACACAAGTAATCTGAGTACCTGTGCTCCTCTTTGCTACAGTAGGTTAACACGATACTTTACGCTCCCAGATTCAACATTTCATATGCTTTAATAAATCAAAGCATGCAACAATTTTTTTTTTTCTTTTACTTCTCTTCAGAAAGGTTCATTCATGTCAGTGAGGATGAAATGTCCTGGCAGGAAGCTCAATTCCCAAACACTAGATGGCTATTGTAGCCCTACTGAGACATGACTCCTGTCAACGCGAGATGGGAAAGTTACGTTTGAATATTGTTTTTACAAGAGAGCACTGAGTTTACCTGTCGGAGAGCAGCGGGCAAACAACAAACGATAAAGTACATTCCTACTTGGTCTTGGAAGTATCTGTGTTTTCGTTTTGACAGGTGCTCATTATTTATCTATATTATTTGTTATCACGATATTTTAGTGAAGGGAGCAATCGTAGTTGATAGTGATCGTGACTAGGCCCCACGGTTCAGCATGCATGTGTTCAGAGGATTAATTGCAAAATTTAATAGATAATAGAGTAAAAGTTTTATCATTTGTCCGTGTTTACAAACTCGGTAAAAGTGAATTTAAAACAGCGCAAGAAGAGGCGAAAGAGCAAACAACAGAACAAACACAGCTTTGACAAAGATTAATCTATGTTAATTTATACAGTGAACACACTCAGAAGAATTGGACAAACTGAGGAGGAGTTTCAACATCTAGAAAAGCAGTTGGAAATTGAGGAGATCCGGGCAGCAATGGTTAAAAAAAAAAAATAACCCTCTCCAAAACAACATTTCCTCACTAACGCTCTCATCTTTGACAAAGTCCATCATTTATTTTACTTATATTGAATTTTTGACTGAACAATGGCTTGCTACATACAGAGAGAGCATGAGCTAATTGAATAGAATATATTTGTCATTGTACAAGTACAATAAGATTTATTTTGAAACTTCCAAATTGATAGTAAAGCTTAAAAATAGAAATGATTTAAAATGGCAATGTAAAATTATCAATTATAAAAAGTTTGCAGCAGTTTTAAAATGGCAATATAAAATTATCAATTATAAAAAGTTTGCAGCAGTATTAAAATAGTGCAAATAGCTCAGATGTGCAATGCAGCATTAAAACCTAAACAGTACAAACAGAAAACATATTGTAATAAAAACAGCAGGGGTGAATTTATTATTCCATGTACATTTGAGGGTAATGTGTACTGGGCTACTTTTTAGTTACAGCAACTATCACTGTGTTATGAAATCAGTTGTGCCAGACAGTTTTGGAGGCAGAGACTGATTGTGGGGGGCACTAATAGGGAAAACTTAAACTTCTGGAATAAAGGGTTTTAAAGGGTTAGTGATGGAAAACTTGCAGGTCAGTGGGCATCAGTGTTTAAGGTTGGTAAACACTTGTACACTGACGCATATAATACTACCCGCCTGACATTGACGTGTTATTCAGGTGTCCAAGTCGTGCAGAATTGAAGGAAGAAACCTCAAAGACAGTGCCAGAAGGATGCTGGACAGGTAAAGCCTACAAAACGTGCAACATTAATCAAACATTGTGGTGTCAATACTCAAGTTACAACGCAAATCAGAAATTTAATAAAGAATTTTTTTACTGGTCATATTTAAATGTCAAACTTTGTCCGCAATTGTTCACCACCTCAATCTGTATTATATTTTAGGGTTTTAAAAAATTCCCTCATGTCCAAATTCAACATGAAGGGGGTGGTCCTCTGCAGAAAGAGGCATTTGAAAAGACTACACTGTTCTCGGTCATCAGAGGTATGTATATACAACATTTACCAGAAACCTTCTCTTTTAATACACTGAATGGTGATACACAAAATATATCTCATTTTTTCCACGCAAAAGAGAATGACTCCCTGTCACAATTAGTGTAAAGTAAAAAATTATGTCAAAAAGCTTTTCTTATGCTATTTTTTTTTTTTTTTCTTATTTGGCAGATGCTGTGATGACCAACTTCCCGGCAGCAACAGAGTTGGACTTGTGGAATGCAGTTGGGAAGCATTTTAAATAAGAAATAAAACCAATAATTAATAATTTCCTTTAAGTTCACTGTTGGTCGTTTTATTTAAAATATGTAAACCAACAAAAGGGTTAATCTTTTTTATGTTGTCATTTACCCGTAATTTTTTAATGTTAAGTGTGATAACATGCTCTTGATTTGTATTAGATTTTTTTTCTTTTAAATATTAGTTATTTAAAATATATATTTTTTTTCATTTTCATATTTTTATCTTAAGTTGTTAAAAATTCCAGATTTTTATCATAATTTACATTTAAGTGTATTGTATTTATATTTTATTTTGTCATTAATTCTTTTGTATTTTTATAATTTTATATTGTCTTAAGTTGTCTAAGTTGTTAAAATATTTTTCTTAAAAACTGTATATTTAATTTGTTTGGATAGTTTGGATGGATTGCAATTTTGTTGTCTATTAAATGTATATATGTAATCATTCAATAGCTGTCTATTCTATTCTTGGGCTATGGTTAGATGTCTATTCAGTTTTCACTGACAGCCCAAATTCATTCTTGTTTTAGCCTAGACCCAAATTCACTGTCTATTAGACGTATATATGTTAGTCATTCAATAGCAGTCTAATTGATGACTAGTCAATTCGTGGGCTATGTTTAGACGTCTTTTAAATTTTCACTGACAGCCCAAATTTAGCCTTGTTTTAGCCTAGATGTCTGGGCTGTGTTTGGACGGCTATTAGATGTCTTTTAAACTTAAAATTGCTTGCTGGGTGTGATGCTGGTCTGTGTGACAGAGACCCTAAATCACATACTGCAGACTCAGCACTGCACTATTGACAATCCTATAGCGCTGAGGCTGTAGAAAAGATGTGCTTTGATCACCGTGATTAAATAAAACGAGCAACACGTTTTACACCCAGCCTAAGTCTCCTGTGTGAGCAAATACAGAAGCATCAGTCATGTAGAGAACAAACTCGGCCAGCGTCTGTGATCCATCACAACTCTGAACATTCATCCAGACCCTTTCGTGAGCTTTGCTTTTTTTAAATCTCTAAATCAAAAACCAGAGCAAAGAAACTACACTAACACTTAGCACAGTGACGACATCTGTAAGTGGCCTCAAACAGTAATTCAATAACACTTAAACATACAGTATATGAATGAGTTTACCCATCAGCACTCATTGAATGGATAACTAAGAAAGTTTATATTACAGGAGCAAGTCTTCAACAGCTAAATGTAAACAGACACAAAGCCCTTCACTAGAAACTATCCTAAAAAGCTGAAAGTTGCTTTTAAAAACATTTATTTCACCAGAATATACTGCTACTTTTTAATAGCCGTCAATGTAGACGATGTGTATATAATTTCATGTCATAATAATCTGAAGATGTGCAACGTGTATTGATTCTGTGGAAGATCACTTTGAGAGAGAAGTATTGAATATTAATTATTAAAATAGAGAATATTTACCATTTAAGGCAAGACACATTGTTTTTTCAGGAACTGGTCAATTTTGAGATCTGTTTATATGTTGTTGACTGAGAAGAAAACATCCAAAATATACTTTTTCTTTTTAAAGTTATATTTTCGGGGTTTTATGCCTTTAACGGACTGGACAGTAGAGAGATGACAGGAAAGAATTGGGAAGAGAGAGGGGAGAGGGATCAGCAAAGCACCTCGAGACGGGAATTGAACTCGGGTTGTTGTGAGCACATCTGCGCTATGTCAGCACAGTAACCACAAGGCTATCGGCGCCGACCAAAATGTACATTTAAGTGTTTTTTTTTTTTTTTTTTTTTGTTATTGCACTATCTATTTGTGTCAGTTTGATTCTTTTTTCCTTTCCTTTTTTATTTTTTTTATTTATTTTTTTTTTTTAAGAAAACACCTTAAAAGATGTGTATGTGAGCCTGGCTTTATCCAATGTTCAATTTTTTTGTTCTGCAAACTAGTGCATCTTTAAATAGACAATGTCTTTTTCAACATATGTCATTCAATATATGTCATTTAAATACATAAACAACATTTCAGAAAGTTAATACAAAAAAATGTTTGCTAGTAGTGAAGTATTGTGATATCTATTAAAATGTCTAAATTATCATAACCTGTCAGATAAATTCCTCAAACATAAACTTATTTGAGGCACATCAGAACAGGACCTTATAAGGCCCAGTGCATTTAAATATGGACACATTATAGATGATATTGATGTTTGACTAAGGCAGTACAGTATGTTTATGCAAACACCGAATGAATGAAAATAGGCTATCACAATCAGGAGGAAGGAAGTTTTACTTAATTCAAAACAGCAGATTTGAATTTATTGGTTTATGGAAGAAGCATAAAGCAGCAGCTGCACTCCTCAGCTCTATTATCTATGGAGTTTGTGTGTACACGTCAAGTGTTTATTTACACATTGGTACACTGACAGTGTAACTTTTATTTTTCAAAGTATTTGTTCTGAGAATATTCACAGACATGCACAACACCACCATATTAGGACAATTAATACACACCACAAACGACTTTTTACACCAAAACTTCTGTGATAAATTTCATTTGAATGGGATCTTATGAGCAACACTGCCATTTTATTTTAAAAAAACAACACTGTTTCCTTTACAATTTAGCTCAGTTTTGGTTAGGTTGTATTTTTACCACAAAAAGCACTATAAATTTGACTTGACTTCATAAATATTATTGTTATGACCTGGATAAAACTCCTAAGCTCCTAACCTAAATTAAGTTACTGATTAATTTACATTATCCAGAATCAATTTGCCTGTCTGCACCTGCCCTCTATAGAATCACACATAAAAGTCTTTAGTTTCCTTCAGTACATTATCAAATGAAATAGTCTTCTCACCAGGTAGGAATGGAGTAAATTTGCTTTGCTATCTCTGATCTAATGAAGCGCTTTTTTTTTTTTTTTTTTTTTAAACATATCTAGCTAAGAAAATCAGTGTAAGATAGTGTTTTGTGAAAAGAATTGCATGCTTTGTCTGTTGATGTAAATCTGAATTACAATTATTAATAAAGTGTACTATAAAACTGTACTATTTGAAAATTTCATGTTAACAGTTTCAATACAGCATGTATAGACCTATAACATTTTATACAAAATATAAAAATATGAAATAGGCCTATGACAAACTTTAAAGTGATTCTTTAGCAGGAGAGTTTAAGTTAACAATATAAACAGAATAATTAAAGAGGTTTTGCTTTATTTGCCGTATATTACACACATATTAAGTTAAAATAATATTTATATACTCTACAATTTATATTAAGGAGAAATGGATGACAGAAGCGAAATAATCTTTACTGATGAAGAGTGGTCAACTGTATGGAAATTCACTAAAGTGGAAGAAATACTGTTGGAAAAATTACTAGATATTTTATATAACCAACACAAACAGCCAGATAGTAACAACACTCCAAAATTTTGGCGAAACTGTGGATGTAATGAATCAAACCATTATCATATATTTTGGGAATGTGTACATATTCAAGAATATTGGAAAGAAATATTAGAGGCCCTTGAATATATTTTTAGAAGAGATTTACAGTCATTCTAGAAAGCAAATGAATTTATTTTGGTTGTTTACGTCCATATATAGGCTAGTATCTATAGATAAATACCTGATAGGTGTGCTTTTGGAGTAATTTGCATCTAAAACACATTAGACAATTGTTCTGGTTCTTATATTGTAAATACACTTTATGATTGCATTGAGAACTATATGTACATTTATTTATTTATTTGTTTGTTTGTTTTTGGTATATGATTATACACCTAATTAAAATAAACATTTAAAAAAATTATTCATGGAAATTCACCTATTAGCAACACAATATAGGTGTGTTGCTAATAGGTAACTTGGAAAAAAAAATTTGCTTGAGACATTTTCTGTTCGTTAAACAAACAAATTGAACAGTGAAAATTATTGCAAATAATAATTTATTATTTTTAAAAGTTTTCTACAATCTTTTTTTGTCTGTGTGCTTTGTTGAAACAACAAAAAATTCTGTGTTTAACGGGCAGATACTGGTTTAAACGCATTGATCATCACTATGATGTTGCTTTGTGTGCTGCTCCTCCTCTGTGATGAGTATTTAAAGGGGTCATATGACATTGCTAAAAAGAACATTATTTTGTGTATTTGGTGTAATGCAATGTGTTTATGCGGTTTAAGGTTCAAAAAAACACATTATTTTCCACATACTGTACATTATTGTTGCTCCTCTATGCCCCGCCTTTCTGAAACACGCCGATTTTTTACAAAGTTCATCGTTCTGAGAAGCGAGGCGTGCTCTGATTGGCCAGCTATCCAGTGGGTTGTGATTGGCCGAATACCTCAAGCATGAGATGGAAATGTTATGCCCCTTACTGTATAGACTGTTTCATCGGGCGCATGCACCTGGCCCTAAGTTAACTTCCGGTCTGTGTTTGTTTATCGGTCTGGCTAGTGGCGCCAGCTACAAACGCAGTTAAAGTAAAAGTGATGAGTAATGATGTTGGGCTCAGGTGGTTGTGCTATGGGATGTGTTTCAGATAGAAACAGACCTGAGCTAAAAAGACAGAATATCTCAGGGCTAGTGTGAGTGGGGCTTAGACAGAGTCGACTTTTCGGATTCTGGATTTGGTCCAACGGCTCCATGTGGGACCCTGGACCAACTGGAAAGAAGGAACTGCACCAGAACATCTGACATCCGAGCACTGTGGTGCCATCGAGAAGGTGAACGGTCAATATAAATGGTGTGATAAAGACTGCAGATCTGAATTTAAAGTTTTATGTGAAGGGAAATAACATACATCTTACAAACCATCTTACTTTGCTATGTGCTTTAGTTTATGCTATATTCTCTTTTGTAGTTACTGGCTGTAATTTATTAAGCAGCATAACTAGTTGTGAATTCATTTGTTAATAATTCATTACTGTTGCTTCAGTTTGTCAAATAATTCAATAAACACGGTTTTCCAATCCATTTGCTTTACAGTCTTATATCCTTATGCAAGATCACTACATGTGTTATATGACAGAAAACAAATACAAAAACATCAATAAACAAATAAAATATCAATAAGTTTTTTTTTTTCAAGTTTAGCACAAATAAATGCAAAATCAAGTACAGAATAGTGCAGTAAACTTGTATAAAACTCTAAAATTCAATGCGCTTTGTGATCAGATATTATTCTCATTCAAAAAGCAGCAAGTAGAGATTATATCACCGATAGAAAAATAAGAATATAATGATCTGCTTGTGAAAGTCTAGTTTGCTTGCTGCTAATTCCTCAGAACGCAGAAAGAAAATCATGTACTTAAAGAAAAAGATACATTTTTTCCCATTCAAATGTAATAAATACAGATAATTTCACAGATAACAAGGCTACAGAAATAGTTATGCTTGTGGAATTTTAAACTTTTTCACATTAGTAAAATAGCGCTTTTGTAAATAATGCACATACATCATAAAATGCATATGCAACAAATGCAACTATTGCAGTGCAAGGACCAGCTAGTTAAACTGGACTGGGTGGTTAGTGAATAAGTAAGTAGGTTTTTGTTCTGAAATACTGTCTTTTGTCTCACAAAGGGTTTTATTTTGAACAAATCACTGAAGTCAATATAAAATCACGGCACACTGTTTTCTTGCAAAACAACAAGAGAAAGGTTCTAATTACGTTTCGAATAAGTGCTGCTCCAGCCCACAATGATATTTTTTCTTCGCCTTAATTGCTAATTTCACAATATCTGCATGACTAATGACATTTCAGACAAGACTTAGGGAAAAAGGGGGGAAAGTAGATTGTAAGCATTCCGAGTCCTTGTCCATACTCAGTAGGTGACCTTTCTGACCCGCGGGCAGCATCAAATATGAGCCACAGAGGTCAGGAGAACTAGTGGGCACTTCATTAACAGCATGTAGAAGATCTGTTACCATGCCAACCTCTGGTTGACTGTCACCAGCACAGACCCTTGCTGAACTTACTCAGTGTGTGGCATTAATTAGGGACAGGGTGCATAAACGGAGTTCTGTCAACATTAATGCATTTGCCGCATGCTTCAGGAGAGGGAGCGAACTGCATTACTTCATTTTTCACACTGCTACATTTCCCTGAATTTCTCAGACATGGAGGAGGTCGCATGGTTGCATCTGAGTAGGTTGTATTTTCTTTACAAGGACCAGAAATCGTAAAACACCATTTACAGCGTTCCTGTTAACCATGAGTGTCTTATGGAAACGATAAAATCTCTTTTGCTCACCAAGCTTGAAATATTATTATAATTCAAAATAGCTGTTTTCTTGCAATATATTTTAAAATGAAATTTATTGCTGTGGTCAAAGCTGAATATTCAGCATCATTACTCCAGTCTTCAGTGTCACATGATCATTCAGAAATCATTCTAATATGCTGATTTGCTGCTCAAGAAACATTTCTTATTTTTATAATACTGTTAATATTTTTGTGGAAATCCTGATATAGTTTTCTCATGTAAAATCATAAATGTGTAAAAAAAAACAAAAAAAACCTCACTGACCACAAACATCTGAATGGTAGTGTATATAAAGAAAGAAAAAGAAAGAAAAAAAAAGAAGAAATAATGAAGAATGGTCACGCTGCTCTTTTCCATACAATAACAGCATACACACAAAAACCAGAATAAAAATACTATAAAATTGGTCCTTTATGGTACAGACTTACTACAATATAGCATCTTAATTTAGTCAACAAAAATACCTTTTTGGTTGATGAGAAAATGCAAAATTAAACCAAATATCCAATACAACAATTACATTCTTTTTAGATGTTAAAAACATAGTTAATGCTCAATATTTTATTCCAGCTAATTGCCAAAGGGGAACATTTCTCATTTTCATTTTGTTTAACTTTATGTAATAAAATAACTAAAACAAATAAAAATGAATAAAAAACTAACAAATAAATGAAAAAGAGAAAAACAAAAAACAAAATTGCTAAAGTAACAAACTAATGTATGAAAACAAAGCTGAAATAAAAATTAAAAAAGCAAATGAATGACAAAAACAAAGTTGCGATTATACATTCTTTTTAGATGTTTCTTTTTTAAAAACTTATTTTGCGTTGTTAATATGGTGTTATTTGCATTCTATTTTCATCAACAGTCCATTTCCACTTTTGATGATGAAAAAAAAAAAACATTATCACTGAATTTCTTTTCTCAAACAGATGCAAAATATGGTTTCCTGATTATATTTAGGGTAAAATATTCTTTTCTAATGCTAAAATGGCTTGACTGTAATTGAACTTAAAACCATGTGCAGCTTGTAGTAACAGTTTCAAAGCAGCTTTGGCAGCGCTCCTAAAACTGAAAAACATTTGACAAGCTGACAGGACGCACTTTAAAAAGGGTCGTACATCAGCGACGTTTCCCCCTTCACGGCTGGTTATTGTAGCGTACATTTAGTTCCTCTCCCAGCCTTATTTATGAATGTACTGTGAACATCTACCCACTCGACCCTGACGGCTCCGACCAGATCTGGCCTTGTTACCGAGCAAAGTCATCCACATCTCGTTTTTCAATCATCCCCACCTTTCTCTATCTCTCAACACCAAGATGAATGAAATATCACACAATGGAACAGGGCAAAATGGGTCGAACCATTCGGCTCAAAGATACCCATTTGGCAGGATCATCAATACAGAGGCCAGGAACACGGGCTCTAACAGCCCCGTGGACTCGGAGACCAGAAGCAGCACCTTCATTAAAACTTCACCGAAGTGCGTGACTGACGACATGCCTTCTGTGTTCAAAACGCTCAGCCCATGTGTCAGGACTCACAGTGAAAAAGCTCTCGGCGCTTCGTGTCTGCCATTAGAGGAAAAATCCCGTTAGGCCTGAAAAGTTGTGTGTGTGGAAAATTGCCGTGGGAACTCGGAGGATCACATTTGACCAGGTCTGGAGTCATTACGATAACGGGCCACTGCTTTTAAAGCAAAACTAGCTTTTAAAAAGATGAAAGTAGCTGATCGTAATCCTGAAAAGGACGGGAGGTTTGAACATGCCTGCTGACATGCACTTATCCATTCACAGCAATATTAAAATCATCATCTTTTTTTTTTTAATCAGTTACTTAAATATCATTGAGATTCTGTAATAGTTTTTATTATTATTATTATTATTATTATTATTATTATTATTATTATTATGGATTAGTTTAAATTTTAGTTAAAGTTTTAGCAATAGTTTCTTTTCTAGTTTAAGTAATTTTTTGTTTTGTCATTTTTTGTTAGTTTTTTATATTATTTCAGTTTTAGTTATTTTAGTACATTAGTATACATAGGTTCAGTTATTTTTAGTAATTTTGTTGTGTGTTTTCTCATTTGTATTATTTTTAATATTTTTATTTTTTCAGTTTATATTACAGTAATATTATTTTTGTGCATTAATGCATTGTTTTATTTATTTTAGTGGGTTTTTGGTCTATTTTTTTATTGTTTAGCCTTTTTGTATGTTTTTGATTAATTTTATTTTAGTTTTAGGTTAATTTTAGTACATCAAGTTAAACTAATTGTATGTTTGTGTAATTTTGTATTGTTTTTATAATTATTTAGTATTTATTCATTTTTATTTCATTTTTAGTTATTTGAGTACATCGCATTTAACTAAATTTTCAAGTATTAATGTACACAGATGTAAAATACACAAATGAAAATTCAACATTCATAATTGACATAAATAAGCACTGCAGAGCCTTCAAACATACAGCCTTGTGTTGCAAAACGTACTCTGTTACTTACATAACCTCGGTTCCCTGAGATATGGGAATGAGTACTGTGTCGCTAGACGCTAATGGGGAAAAACTCCTTTTTCTCTGAGGACTGAAGACTTTTTCAATCACGCAGTGTAACTGCACGGCCATTGGTTCGTGCAGTGTATTAAAAACGAACGAGCCTATGGCGGTGAAGCCCGTCAGAGCCCGCCAGAATGGGCGGGGCCATCTGGCTACATAAGCGGCATTTCGCCATAGGATCTCAGGTAAATTCGACTGAAGCGACGACACTGAGTCGTGCAGCGTCATGGCACAGCAATGAAGGCAGTACTCGTTCCCGTATCTCAGGGAACCGAGGTTACGTAAGTAACCGAGTATGTTCCCTTTTGATTCTTTACTCAAACTGCGTTGCTAGACGCTAATGAGGAACCAATTAAATCCTGCCGTGCCATGTAAGAGGAACGACTGATATAAACTGGCCTTGAGCGATAAGGACTCAGAGGGACCAATTATATGCAGGGTGAGCCCTGCGGGAAGCAAGAGGGTTGAACTCATAGAGGTCAACCCAGCTTTAGATAATCGTTCCAACGGTCTTATGTACAGCCTCAGCACTAATATTAGGGCCAAGAGCATTCTTAAAGAAACAGGCAGAGCCTGAGAGATAGACCGCCCTAGATAGGCGTGTGCCCCTTTAAGCAGAAGGAATCCAGGCCTGTAGAGCCGGAACGTCCAGGCTATAGAACCTGGAGAAGGTGGATGGTGAGGCCCAGCTGGCCGCCACACAGATGTCTGCTATGGACATACCACTAGACCAAGCCCAAGAAGAGGCCACACCTCGAGTGGAATGGGCTCTCACTCCCACAGGGCTCTGAAGACCCAGGGGGGTGTAAGCTAGTGCGATAGCGTCTACCAACCATCGAGAGATACTCTGCTTTGTGACCGGGGAACCCTTGGTGCGGCCACCAAAGCATACGAAGAGTTGTTCCGACTGCCTGAAGGGGGCGGAACGCTCGATGTAAATTCTCAGTGCCCTGAGTGGGCAGAGAAGGTTAAACTCCTGGTCCTCCTCAGGAGGAGGAAGCGCAGAGAGAGTAATAACCTGGGCTCAACGGGGTGTAGAGCACCTTAGGGACATACCCTTGTCTTGGCTTTAGGACAACCCTGGAGTCGTTAGGCCCAAACTCAAGACATGCAGGGTTTATCGAGAGAGCCTGCAAGTTGCCTACTCACTTAACCGATGCTAGTGCTAGTAGCAGCACGGTTTTTAGCGAAAGAGCTTTTAAGGCTGCAAACTGAAGTGGCTCAAAGGGGGGAGCCTTTGAGGGCTCTCAGGACCGTGGGCAGATCCCATGTAGGGACCGTGAGGGGCCGGGGCGGATTTAGCCTCCTGGATCCTCTCAGGAAATGAACAACTAGGTTGTTCCGGCCCACCGACTGTCCGGCTATAGGAGCGTGAGAAGCTGCTATAGCTGCCACATACACCTTGAGCGTGGAGGGGGAGCGGCCCTTATCCAACAGCTCTTGCAAGTAGGACAATATCACCGATATGTCACATGACATGGGGTCCTCGCCACGGGTTGTACACCAGCCGGAAAAGACAGACCACTTAAGGGCGTAGAGGACGACGAAGAACGTGGACGAAGCTCTAGCCTGTGAGATCGTATTCAGGACATTCTCGGGGAGACCTACCGATTCCCATCGAGAGCCCACACGTGTAGAGCCCACAGCTCAGGCTGGGGGTGCCAAATCATTTTGTTCGCCTGAGAGAGGAGATCCCACCTCAGGGGAATGGGCCACGGGGCTGCTATAAGCAGCTGAGACAGCTCCGAGATCCAGTGATGGTTCCTCCAGAGCGGGGCCACTAATAGCACTCTGTGTCTGTGTTCCCTGACTCGCCTGATTACCTGGGGGATCAGAGCGATTGGGGGGAAAGCGTATAAGAGGAGGTTGGGCCATTTGTGGACCAATGCATCCCTGCTCTTCGAAAAATAAGTTCGGCAGTGAGAGTTGTCTTTTGAGGCAAAGAGGTCGACCTCTGCCTTGCCAAAGATCTCCCAAATTTTCTGAACCGTTTGTGGGTGGAGCATCCACTTGTCTGAGGGGACGTTGCTCCGAGACAGCAGATTTGCTCCCTGGTTCAGCACGCTAGGCATGTGTGCTGCCCTCAATGAACATAGGTTGAGATGTGCCCACTCCAAGAGGCGCCTTACCATCTTGAAAAGGTGAGCCCGCCTTGGCGATTTATATATGACACCACCGTCATGCTGTCTCAGTGGACTAGCACGTGGTGTCCCTTCAGATCCGGCAGAAATGTTTGAAGCGCTCGACATACTGCAGTCATTTCGATGCAGTTGATGTGTAGCCGACCTTCTGCTTTCAACCAGGAGCCGAAGGTCGGATTGCCCTCGCACAGAGCTCCCCAACCTGTGTTGGAAGCATCTGTCGAGACAACCTTTCTTCTGTAAACCATTCCCATCATCACGCCTTGTTCGAACCATTGTGGGTTCTTCCAGGGGGCCAGGGCTGCAACGCAGGCTTGGCTCACCCTGACGCGGATGCGTCCATGACGCCACGCATGGGGCGGAATCGAAGGTTTCAACCAGTACTGAAGGGGTCTCATCTGGAGTAGGCTCAACTGAAATACTGGAGCTGCAGAGGCCATGAGGCCCAGCATCTTTTGAAACGCTTTGAGAGGGTATAAGGCTCCGATTTTGAATGCGGGGGTCTTCAAGCGAACTGAAGTGAATATCCTCACTTTATAATCCCCAGCACCCAATGAGACACTCCGGGGATGGCCTGCCAGGCCTGTGTGACAAGGGGTTGGATTAGCTCAGGTGGTGAGCCGCCGTGTGGGGGCTCGACACTCATGGTGAAGAGGAAATTTGCTCTCTTTTTGAAAATGTTTGTTTTTTATTTTTCTCGCTATAACAGCGACTGTGCGAGAGGGTGCTTTGAGAACGGGCCCGTGACTCACAACAGTTTTTTGGACAAACATATTGCCGCTGGCACCCAGGACCGAACGGGGTGCTTGAGGGCACAAGAGAGGGCACTTTGGGGGCAGTCCAGCACTGGCAAGACTTTGCCCCTTCCTCTTCCTTTCCAGCAGATCAGGAAGACGCTGGGGGCGCAGGATCCAAGGTCAGCTTGGGCCGGGGTCCTTGGCGCTTGGGAAGCGGGTAGCGTCTGGCCGAGCGGGAGCGCTGTCGAGGCTCAGGCTTCTGTGCAGGCTGAGTGGGCAATGGCACAGGTTTTGCTGGCTGTTGTGCTGGAGGAGGTCTGGAGCGACTGTTGGCCATTGCAGAGCTGGATCGTTTAGGCAAGAAGTGTTCCATAGCCTGGGATGACTTCTGTGCTGCAGTGAATCGCTCCGCAAAGCCCTCGACGGCAGGTCCAAACAGCCCCGCAGGGGAGACTGGCGAGTCGAGGAAAGGGACCTTGTCAGCCTCCTTAATCTCGATGAGGTTTAGCCATAAATGGCGCTCCAGCACCACTAAATTGGCCATTGACCTCCCTATAGCCTGTTCCGTGGCCTTGGTAGCCCTTAGAGCCAGGTCTGTAGCCCTGCACAGCTCTTTGAAAGCTGCGGCCTCAGGTCCTGACTCATCCATAGCCTGGAAGAGTTTGGCCTGGAAGACCTGTAGCAGGGCCATTGAGTGAAGAGGTGAGGCGGCCTGCCCGGCGGAGGAGTAAGCTTGTCCAGCAAGGGTGGAAGTCGTCCTGCATGGCTGGGAGGGGTGAGCGAGCTTCGCCTTCCATCCAATGGCAGTGGGCGGGCAGAGGTGCGCAGCCACTGCTTTGTCGAGAGGAGGCATCCTCTTGTAACCCTTTTCTTCAGTGCCGTCCACTGAGGAGGGAGCAGAAGAAGAGTTAGCGCGAAGGTGGGCCGAGTAGGGAGCGCGCCATGACTTCATAAGCTTATCGTGGACCTCCAGAAAAAACGGAGAGGCTCGCTGACGAGGGGCCTGACGGTGCCCCGGCAGGAACCATTCATCCAGAAGGCTATGAGTGGGCTCCTCCGGTGTGGACCACTCCAATCCCAGCTCTTCAACTGCCTTAGAGAGGATGTGGAAATTTCGGCATCCATCCCTGGCTTGGCGTCGATGGACTCGGCAGACGAAGGGGCGTGGTCAGCAGGAGAGCCCGACATATCCTCCGCGTCTGATGCTATTAGAGACATGCTGTCATCTAATAGCTCGTCCTTGACGATGCCGAATGAGACCATGTCACTCGCATCAGTGGAAGGACGCTGGTCTTTGTGATCGAAGAGGATGGGAGAAACCACTCTGCTTGGCGGGGGCAAGGCACGTGGGATCTCTTGCCCCGCTGTTTTTTCCTCACAGGTCCCTGGGAGGAGTAAAACGGGAGGCCGCGAGGGGAGGATTCGCTCTCTAAAAAGAAAGCCATCCGAGCGTGCAGAGTGGCGAGACTCATGTTCACGCAGTGTGAACAATCCATCTCGGTCAGAGCGGCATCTATGTGGGGTTTACCCAGGCAGGAAACGCACTCTGAGTGGCCGTCACCATCGTGCAGCCAATCCTGCACGACGTGCAATTTGCAACAATGCTGCTCTTTTACAGAAATGAGCTTTTTTAGGCTCGCCGGATGGCAGCAGGGGACGAGCTGGCGTCTGCGTTGATCGCTGAAGCGAGCTCAGAGAGCAGACGGAAGCAGCGAGAAGTCGCAGAAAAAAAGGCAGCTTCTATCCGCAGCGAGGCATTTCCATGGTGAGCGTCTTCAGTCCCGAGTGTCAGCGAAGGGAAGATTGTCATCGCTGAAGGAGAATTGATCTGAGATCCTATGGCGAAATTCCGTTTATATAGCCAGATGGACCCGCCCATTCTGGTGGGCTCTGGCGGGCTTCACCGCCATAGGTTCGTGCAGCACTGCTGCCGAGCCATTGGTTCGTTTTTAATACACTGCACGAACCAATGGCCGTGCAGTTACACTGCGTGATTGAAAAAGTCTTCAGTCCTCGGAGAAAAAGGAGTTTTTCCCCATTAGCATCTAGCGACGCAGTACGAGTAAAGTATCGAAAGGGAACAAGGATTTTAATGCATTTTCTGGGAAGTGTGTTGATGTCCACTTTGCCAATTGATCAGCAGGGAACTCAAAGGGATGTTCTGACTTTCTACTGAGATGCTTCTGCAGCCTTTGGTCTGCAGCTTGAAAGTGTCACAGTCCAAAGCACCAGACTTAAATCAATAACACAGAATATCGCCCAGAAGGTCAGAAAAAAACGGAGGGAGGCAGAATTCATCAAGCAACAGGAGACGAAACTGAAGGGATTTTTATAAATTTTGCAGATTTTATGGTAAAAGGTCAGTGACTCCCCAAGAACAAAAGGTGGTTTTGTCTTTATAATTTACTTTCTCCTCAAGGGCCTTAAGTCTGAATCTTAGTTCTAGTGTCTTAAACACCCACACTGAATCCATGCAAACAAACTATTTTCAGACCATTAAAAGGAATAGTTCACTCAAATATGAAAATTTCCTGAAAATTTACTCACCCTCAGGCCATCCAAGATCTAGATGAGTTTGGAAACAGATTTGGAGAAATGTAGCATTACATCACTTGCTCACCAATGGATCCTCTGCAGTGAATGGGTGTCGTCAGAATGAGAGTCCAAACAGCTGATAAAAACATCACAGTAATCCACAAGTAATCCACACCACTCCAGTCCAGCAATTAATGACTTGTGAAGTGAAAACCAGTGTGTTTGTAAGAAAAAAATCCATAATTAAGGTGTTTTAACTTTAACTAGTCACTTCTGGCCAAAATATGAATCTATAACCCATAATAACGCTTCTTCCAGTAAAAAAAAAGTCCAACTCCTGTTGTCTCTCACATCAAAATCCACCCACATATTTTTAATAACTATTTTAAGAACTGTTTTCATTTGTAAACGGTGCTTGATTTGAGCTTATTTCTCTCCTGATTCAATCATTTTCACTGAAGAAAGCAATGTTATCATGGATGGCCTGAGAGTATACTATTCCTTTTAGACATTACTCTGTTTTCAAAACTTTAATGCAAATTTATGTTAAAGATGTATTCAAGTAAGCATTAAATATTAAAATGTAAAGTATTTATAAATAATTTAATAGTATTTGTTGTTGTTACGATTGCCTTCTGTGGTGAAACGAAGAACAGGAGACGAGAGGTAAACTCAAACCAAACAGTCTTTAATCTTCTCAAAACGGGGTAAAACAAAGGCAGGCAGAGACACACAGGAACACAACATCGACGTTAATACCGGACAGGAAACAAGGGACAGAACACACTTTTAAATACACAACATAACAAGGAACTCAATGAGATAATTACTCAACACAGGTGGAAACTAATTAACAACAATGAGGACAGGAACAGGAAGATAACCAAATATGGGCATAATGACACAAGAGGGAAAACTAGGAGCACATGAGGAAAACACAAGGCACAGGACTGACAGTTGTACTGTCTTTAAATGTACAGTAATGTTTTATTTTATTTTTATTTATTTTTTTTTTACTGTTTTCCACCTCACCTAAAATGATGATTTACAGCTTAATGAACTTTTTGTATAAAATAATTAGTGTAAGTGGTTTAACAAAAAATAATAAATTTAATTTTAAAAAAATCTGAATTTCTGCATAGGCTCAGAAAATGACCTCAAAATAAACTTTTTCTAAGCTCATAAATCAGAAGCTCTCTACAAAAATGTTCCCACTTTTGCAAAAAAAAAAAAAAAAACCTCAACTATAACCGTGTACATTCTTCATAGTTTCGCTTGCATGGAGGGAACACGACCGCAGTCAAGCATGACAAACAAGAGCTTCAAGCGCAGCTCTCTGCCAGCTTTGGGATTTTTGTAGCGTGCGGCCATTTCTCACTGATGCTGTCAAGATGTGAGTATCTGCCTGTGAGCTGCTCCTGCGCCTGCAAGCCCACATACAGCGTGCCTGTGGCTGCCGTGTTGTACTGCTATGAAAACAGATTGAGAAGACATGACGAGAGGGTTTCATGCTGACGTTTTAAGAGTATGATTGACAAGTTTGTTAAGATACACATGTAATATTTCATATAAAAAACTGTCACTTGTAATCAAATTTACCTTTATATTTTGGGATAAAAAAATAAAATGCACCATGCAATTGCACTGTCCACAGCACAGAATGACCATCTACTGACTTATTCTCAAAGAATTAACACGACATATTGGTAGAATTCATCAAACGAGACAAAACTGACAGGATTTGTATATTTTGCACATTTTTTCCCACAAATTTCATATATAAGACATCATTTCACAACTTAGAGCTTTGTTTAGAACTGGTTTGGACTGTTTTTGCTTGTAAATGGTGCTCGATCTGTGCCTATTGTTCTCCTGATTCAGACGTGATGACTTTTTCACTGGAGAAAGCAATATTATGGATTATGGACTTTTAACTATTATGGATTTTTAACTGGAAGCGACAGTTTGAAATTAAAAACACTTTAATGATGGATTCTTACAAACAGAGTTTTTCACTTACAAGACATTAATTGCTGGACTGGAGTGGTATGGTGTGGATTACTTGTGGATTATTGTGATGTTTTTATCAGCTGTTTGGACTCTCATTCTGATGGCACCCATTCACTACAAGGGATTCATTAATGAGCAAGTCATGCAATGCTGGATTTCGCCAATGGAGAATTTAGAATCACATTTACTTTGATGTTTTGGGATAAAACAGTGAAATGTGCTATGAAAATATATGGTAACCTTCATCCACAGCACAAAGAGACCATCTACTGAAAGCAAGCAGCAAAAAAAACGACCTCATCTCAAAACTTTAACACATGACCACCCATATTTACATTACCAACTCTTGTTGTTCAGCTTGGTTCTTCTAGTCAAATGAGGTAAAGGATAGATACTGTGATGAGTAAAACATGGAAAGTTCACCAAACCTTATACTGCTCTTGGTGGTGTAGCACCTAATGCTCTGCAGACCCTTATATATTCACCATATAAGAAATGAAGATAAGATGTTGCAAACTTTTTTGGACCCAAACAGCAAACCTGTAGCCCCTGTGAAAGCAGACCATGCACAGCAGCTCACATGCAAAGTCTTAAAGGCACAGTAACATAAAAATAGTCTAAAGGTTAAAGACATGATGAATATTTTCATGCAAAGAATGTTATTTTTTAAGACACAAACATTTATAATTATAAAAGTCACTGATGGTTTTCAGTGGTACGATTCTGCATCAGATACCATGTGTGTGTTCATATGCCGTTAAATCCCAAGTGCTCCGATCTTAATTAACCAGATGAAGCACCAGTAACGCTTCCGTCTCGACGGT
This sequence comes from Spinibarbus caldwelli, assembly GCA_039654775.1. Taxonomy (NCBI): domain Eukaryota; kingdom Metazoa; phylum Chordata; class Actinopteri; order Cypriniformes; family Cyprinidae; genus Spinibarbus; species Spinibarbus caldwelli. The sequence continues at coordinate 4,134,708 of CM077228.1, read as the reverse complement.
ATTCAGAGAGACAAAATGATTGACAGCTATGACATTTCTGACAGCTCGCTCATCCCAAGTGTGGTGTTTTTCTAAACACTTTGGAGCCACTCATATGTTCACTGTCTTGTACCGAAGCCAAGGGAGAGAAATCATAAAGCTGTGAAAAAAAATAAAACAACAAGACTGAGCAGCATTAATACATTTAAATATTAACACACTAGACTGACATTTTGTAGAGGAAGGCTACAAAAAGGGAAGTTTAAAAGTTTTAGATTTGGTTCTATGTAAAAGAAATGGCAAAAATGAGCTGCACATGAGAATAAACACATATGACACATTCTGTGCAGTATAAATGCTGTTGTAGATGGTTAAATAAATGCAAGCAAAAAATGCAAATAAATAAAAAAAAATGTAGGCCAATTAGAATTCACTATGCAAATATTAGAATGATGTAAATGTTCTTAAATATTTAAATAAATTTTAATCTATAAATAACTAAAGATACCAACATACCTTTAAAATGAATTCATTCCTGAATATTTTTGAGCCACAAAAGACAGTAAACGCAGTGTTTTGCATGGGCTTTTGGAGCTTGTCTCACTCATAAGTGCTTCTTTCATGCAGGTTCCCTTGGAGTGATTATGCCTCATAAAACAACTGACAAAATATATCATACATTCATATTCGGATACAATTGTTTTGCTATCTGGCAGCTGGAAGTCTGGAGATTAAACTTATTTACCGCCTCATCCTCCTTTGGGGACGGCCATTCTGGGTCCTGCAAACAATAATACGGCGCTTCTACTCAAAATTATTCTGTTTTTCACTGCTGCTAAATCTTATGAGGCAAAACTAACACACAAAAATAGCGTTCCACGGGTCGGGAGAGACGCAAAGTTGAGGAAGAAAAACACAGAGAGGAAAAGATAAACTTATCTGAATTCACAGTTCTCTGCTTGGGAAAACATTTCTACTGGAATAGTTTTGAATCATGGATGTATTTAGAGTATCATAATGGTCTGGTTTTAGTGCACATGAGTTTTGGAATTTAAAAGCATGATGCTCATTAATGCATTGTTTTGCATCTCTTGCAATGCGGCAACAGTAAAACATGCAAGTGCTGTTCATGCAAAGTTTTCCAAAAAGACAACTACTTAAATAACAAAAGTGGATGCAATCAGCCTTTGGTTCAGATCAGTGTTGTTTTACGGCTACTGAGATACAATTACAGTTTGTTTATATATATATATATATATATATATATATATATATATATATATATATATATATATATTTATTTATTTATTTATTTATTTATTTATTTATTTATTTATTTATTTATTTATTTGTTTGTTATTTTTTGGAAATAGTTTATGGTTTTCAGTTTCATTTTTGTAAACTTTTAGTAATTTTGTGTTTTTGTCATTTTTATTATTTTTTCTTTTTTAAAACATTTATATTTTTTAATTTTTAATTGTAATTAATTAATTGTAGATTTATTTTGATTAATTTATATCTGTCTGTCTGTCTATCTATCTAACCTTCAAGCGTTTAAAACTTCTTCTTAAACTACTTCAAACTTTAAATAGATCGTTTTCCCAAACCAACATCAAAGTTTGTTTACAAACATACTCACCTAGTTTTATAGTTTTAGTTATTTTGATAGGCTACATAAAGTTAAACTAATTGAAAACGAGAAATGTTGTCTTGGCAACTAGTTAAAAATAAAATTTTTTTTATACATTTTATTTTAACTTTTGTTTCTCTTTTGTAAGCCACTTTGGATAAAAGCTTCTGCTAAAAGTTTTATTTTGATAGCAAAAAAATTTTTTTTTATTTTGTTATTTTAATGTTTTAGTTTACGATAATAACTCTTAGATCAAGCAGTCATATAAAGCGTGAAAACCAGAGGAGATCAAGTTCTAAAATCACAACAGCTGTTTGCCTGCCAGATCCTTCCAAAGAGACGAGTTTGTTGATTCTAGTCCTTACCTGAGACACATCTGCCTCTGTACCTTCTGACCGACATATCGAAGAGCAGGCGAGGCAGACAGAAGGGGAGAGAGATTGGATGCTCTCGGAAGCACGTTTGTACGGGAGGCAAAGTAATTGAATTAGCTCGGTGGAGATAGCGGGGATTAGCGCTTCAGAAGCGGCGCGAGTCTCGCTCAACATCACCGCGGTAAAGACAGTTTGCGGTTTGATATTTAGATTTCTTTTGGCTATAAATACGCAATGCGCTGTCATAGACATGCAAATAATACCTAATTTCATTCTCCATGATTTGTGAATTCAAGTGACGCTGTCCTCTGGGCCGAAATTGGGTTTTTTTCGTAGCGGCTCTTAATTTTATAATACCTACTGCTCCAAAAGTTGGACACTTAGAGGAATGAAACCGGTGTCATCTTCACCAGCCTGATCTGTGAATTTTTTCATAGCAAGCTCTCGTCCGTAAACCCCTTGATAAGTCTGGTATAAGGACTGTGAAAGATAGGTGTTCTTCATGTTTAACGTCTATTATCAATAAACACGCAGGCTGCTGGAATACAAAATCATTGTTTTAGGTCGAGCTCGATTTGTGAAAACTTTCTCAATCGCATTTTATCGCGTTTCTCTTTGCTCTGCCCCCTTTTTCTTGTATAATAATGTCATACGGTGCTGTTCCAGTGAATAACGGCCCGGCATATATATATATATATATATATATATATATATATATATATATATATATATATATATATATATATATATATATATTTTTTTTTTTTTTTTTTTTTTCTCCAAAATATATTTGAAATATATGCTAAAATATGTTGTAAACAGTGAAGTGTCAGGGTTGTCTCGTGTTTCCCTTCCTCTTGTTTACCCATATTTGGTTATTTCCTGTTCATTATGTTTCATTATCAAGCTGGTGAAGATGACACCGGTTTCATTCCTCTAAGTGTCCAACTTCTGGAGCAGTAGGTATTATAAAATTAAGAGCTGCTACGAAAAAAACCCAATTTCGGCCCAGAGGACAGCATTACCTGAATTCACAAATCATGGAGAATGAAATTAGGTATTATTTGCATGTCTATGACAGCGCACTGCATAGTTCTAGCAAAAAGAAATCTGAATATCAAACCTCAAACTATCTTTACTGCGGTCTCAAACATATGCTCTGTCAGCCCACAGAAGTGAGAGGCGCTCGAGCCGCTCTGCTGTCAGTCAGGACTCAAGTTCGGTTCATCCAGAACATATCCTCACTGCTGGATATATACAGACACAGACCGGCGTACCTGGAAAAACAATCTTAGTACTCATTAAATCTCTGTAAAGACAGAAAAGTTAAACAACAACCTCTTTTGAAGATTATTATTTAATAATCAGGCCATTATTCGATTGCCAATTGTTTTTGAACGTTTAACAGAATAAATCTGAGGCTTTTAAATCATCAATCTCTTGAATCAATTCTTCCATTACAAAAGTATTAGTAATTTTAGCTGTAAAATAGATGTACTTCCAATGTAATGCCTCAATGCAAATGCATGTTTGAGTGTATCATGCAAAAAATTGTTTATCAACTTTACATGGAGTTGAAGGATATAACAATGCACAAACAATTTTATCTTACAAATCCTGCTGTATTATATTTAAAAGGCCTCTAAATTATCAACAAATGTCCAAACCTGCTGAAAAACCTTGCACGCAATGCCTTCTGTTGTCTGATTGGTACACTTTTAGTATCATTCTAAAAAATGTCCACTTTCAGGTCATTGTTCATGCTGTGAAATCTATACTAATTTTTTATAAAGTACACGTAAGTTAAGATCATAAAACTAATGACATTAAGAGATATAGAGTGACAACTGATATTTATATGCACTTTAGGTAAGTAGCTTGTTATATTGTTATAAAAATCTCATTGATTTACATTACAAGCTATCAGAATTTCTTATTTTTGGCCATATAAATTACAGCAACTGCACCAAATTTCATATTTTTGCTCAATTTGGGCCTCAGAATAAAATTAAGATGCTTTTTCCTCCTCAAAGGTTAATGGGATTACCAAATGATTTTAATCACACTAGTCTTATGTTTACATGTATAATGTTTAAGTCTTAAGGCTATATTATTAATCGAGTGCAGTATAGTGTTTATAAAGTAAGAAGGGATCTTTGTAAGGGTTCATGCATATTTTTTGGCTATGAATTTACGTTACTTTTCAAGTTATTCAGAATCACTGGATGAAAAATCAATTTTACAGGAATTGCACAAATTTCTGGCAGATGAAATAACTACACTGTAAAATGATTTTCTGACTCTAAAAATAAAAGATTAATGGGGCTTGTTTTACAAGAAATACTATTTCAGATGTTCTTCTTAAAAAAATGTTTAAGTCAATGCTGCCATTTCTTTGTAATTGTCTGCGAAATTTACTAGCAATTTTGTACAATTGTTTGTACACCCTATATATATATATTTTTTTTTTTTTTTTTTTTTCTCCCAGTGTAGAAATGGCTTTTTATGATTTATTCCTTGGCCCACAAATCCCAATTCCCTGATATTTTCAGGTCTTCCATGACCGTGTTAATTTTGCCCTCGGCAATGCCTTGCTCAAGAGACTTTAATTAGAAACACTGTAAACATGAGAGGTATTTTTCTGTGGTGATAGAGCCCATTATGAACCTTAAAAATTCCCAAACTAACTGGGTTTATATAGGATACAAAGCTGCAAAACAGAGTTTGAGTTTTGGCCTCTGGTGGCGACTGAATATGAATGAGAGCCATGACAAAATGAAAAACAAATCTCACTGTCAAATACACATCTAACAACGCTACACGTTTGCAAAACATTCCTTTATTATAAATAAATCTTTGTTTTTTGGTATAAAAACTAGCATGCTTCAACCATGGCATTTTACAGCTTCACAACCCCGCGGTTACGGTTCAGTCAGTCAATACAAGACACGTCATCTCAGAATGCAGGTTTCTGACAAAGTGGGACAAGAATTAAAAAATCTGCACGACCACAAAAATACAATAACAACAAACATAGTTTGACTCTGGTAGTTTTCATATTTTTTCTTTTTTTTACATCCACATTTCCAAAGTTTACTGTGAACGTCTCCATCTGCAGAATGTTTACACGATTATTTGTGGAAAGTTATTTTTTGTATGACTGCAAGCCTGCACCTTCAGTTTTGTGAGTGTGTGCGTGTTCACGTGTTCATGGCAGGATCGGTAGCTCTTGAACGCAGGATAGCAGTCTCATGGAAGGTCACATAAGTCTGTTTGTCTCCCAGGATGCTGCAGATTTTAGATTGATGCAGAACGATATAAAAATCTCATGCTCAGATGCCCGTTCCAGGTCCATTTGCCACATGACAGACGTCCTGCTTCAGACAGGGCCCCACCCTTGGCTCCGCCCACAGAGAGTGTCCCTCTTCAGATGGCATGATTGCTGTAGCTGACATATGTCATCTTGGTGGAAGATGCTGCAGGAGGGGAAACACATTAGAGAATCACATTCCTTCTCACTCGACTGCATGTGCAGTATCTGCGCAAGTCAAGTGTCTTAGTCGAGCATCATTTTATGGTCACTGCTCATAAAAAAATCTTCCAAAAAGGGCTTTTCGCAGTGATTCTATAGAAGAACCATTTTTGGTTCCCCAAAGAATCTTTCAGTAAACAGTTCTTAAAGGGGGTGGGGAACAAAAAACACTTTTTTTTCTTAGTATAGAAAATCTAAAGAACCTTTTTTCCACGATACAGAAACTTTTGTGCAATTAAAAGGTACCGTGGACGATAAATATTCTTTCAAAGAACATCTATAAAATGCCTATAAAGTACCTTTATTTTTAATAGTGATACATTTTATCAATGTTGTTCCAAATTTTACCTATGCTTCCATCTTACTTCTAAAGAAATTAATAAAAGTATTGTGATGAACTAGTGAGATCCTGAAAGTTAATGTGTGTCATTCAAAGAAACAGAAAAATCTGTTAAAACCAGTCTAGTTGGGCTTTCATTTAGTGTCACATATTTTCATGGAAAAAAAAAAGTTTAAATTTGGCTGGTAGTGGTGCTTTCTTGGTGAATGAATCAGTGTTTCTGAACTAATCTTTTTTGAGTAAACAAATAATTTGTAGAAGTAGCAAAAAGGCCAGGAATCAAACATTTAAAAGGCAAAGAAAAATCTTTTAAAAGTAGTCTTGTTGGCATGTCATTTACCATTACCCATATTCTCATGCAAACAGGTTTAAATTTGGCTGGTAGTGGTGTTTTTCTGGTGAATGAATATTTTGAGTGAACAAACCTGTCGTGTGTTCATTCTCTGTAGTCTCTCCCTTTAATAAACACTTTTAAATAACTCTAAATAAGTTTGTAGATGCATTTTTATTAATAATAATAAGATTTTCTTGGGTTGCGAATGACAAATCTCTTGAGTGAATAATTCAATGATTCATTCATAACAACCCAGCTAAGAGGGAACATTCACAGAACTTTGACTAACATTCTCTCAAAGTTATGAACAAACATTCTTCAAGTAATGTTAATAGAATATAACATTTACTGTGTTCAAAATGTTAGCACAAAAATAATATTTATACATTGTTCATGGAACTTTTTTCATGAAACGTTTTAGTTGGACGTTTGTCTAAAGTTACTTAAATGTTAAGCACTTCGGAATGTTAAGAATATTTAAAAGTGAAGCTCCCATAATGTTTGCAACTGATAAAATGATAGAATGTTGCCTTAATGTTTGCATAACAAAGAAAAATGTCAGAGAACATTCACAAATTATGTTTTTATACCTTAATAGGAACATTAGCAACACATTCTTAGAACATTTTTATTAGCTGGCTGTTTATTCATTGGCTTAGCAATGAAATCTGCATAATCTTTTTGGTGAACAGGTTCATAAGAGTCACTGAAATTATTCAAAATCTCCACCACTACTGGTTGAGGGAATTTTCATTCCCTCCTCCAAATCCTTTCTTCTTTTATCTTTACTAAATAAAAAGTATCACAAAGGCCAAGAATTAAATAAAAAACTTGTCTAATTTAGTCAGCAAAAGTTTTGGGTGGTCTTGATGCTAATACATGAGTTGCGCTTTAATGTTTCATAAGGCAAAGCATCACCCACAGCACAGAACAAAGTAATTGGCTTGATTACTTAAAATGGGCTTATTTCCCCTCAAAGCTCTGGATCGCTTCTGAGTGATTAAATTTTCAACACTCCATAATCCTGCACTTTGGAGAACAAAAAAAAAAAAGCCAGAAATTTATCAAGCTGGCAAATAACGCAGCTAGTTGAATATGCTAATCAAACCGCAAACATTGATGTCACATTTTACTTTGCCTGTCTATCTCCGGCAAACATCTCAGCGGGAAACTTTTGTTCTTACAACAAGACTTGTGCTTGGTTAAGTTTACCTTTTTGTACTAAACAGATGTTCTACATACAGCAGGAACATTTACTAAGCATCTGGAGGAAAAAATGTGATGCTAACAGAGCAGAAATAGAGTGCAACAGTGACCGCAGCAGCCTTGGATTATCAAAGCATATTTCCTATTAATTTTCCACATTAAAAAAAAGCTTTGAGCCTTAAACCAAACTTCTGAGCTGAATCATGGCATTCGATTCAAAGCAAAAAATTATTTGAAAATCAGAAAAATTAACATCTTTTCATCATCCCGTAAAGCAATGGGAATGAATAAAATCAGTCTGTTTTTTGTGTCTTTCCAACAGAACTTCTTATTAACATATTAACATTAAGTGCTCAAGGTTAAAGGTGGGGTAAGCGATTTCTGGTAGCCAATGTTAACATTTGAAATCACCAAACAAACACGCCCCCACCCCAAAAGGGTCTCGCCCCTATTTTGATAGCTCTGCCCCACACATACGTATGGCAACGATTAGTTCTGTGAAATAAAGCAAAACCAATGTTACTCACCTATCGAGAAGAAACAAAGCAACCTCGGCGCCCGACCGCAGGCCTTCCCGTTCCTTGAGTTCTCTCCAGTGCTGGAAAGCTGATCCGATATTTACACGAGTCCTACTTCTTGCCTTATTGTAACACTGTGTCTACACCGGACGTGAGTGGCACGGCGCGACAACTATAGAACTCATTATAATCAGTGATGCTGTCTACACTGGATGCCGTGCCACGACACGACAAATCCCCGACAGTAAAATGCTGCCGTGTTCTATTTATGACATTATCTGTCTCATTTAGAAGGCTGCGTCCTCCGGAGGTCGAATCCTCTGGAGGTTGCATCCTCTGTAGGATGCGTATACGAAGTGTCCTCAACCTAGAATAAAATGAGACGGCCTTCGTAGGACGGACGGAAAAGGAAACAGGAAGTATCACGTTGCTATGCCAACACATTTAGAGCATCGTTGCGCGCTCATACTACATAAATGAAGGAAAATTATTTACTTGTTTTATTTTGTTTAATGTTTGAGGAGCTGCAGCGTACATACAACAGACATCTGTTAGAGAAAAAAAGGAGGTGGATATTAAGAACAAAGTTTATCCATTTTTACCGGAGGCAATTTAAGGTAATTTGTAAACACCACATCTGCGCTTGTGTGTACATCTGCCACCGTCAGCATTTTTCAAATGAACGATGGTTGTTTATGGCGATGCAAAGAATTGTGGGTTATCTGTAGCAGTAAAGGATACACCTGATGCATCCTCCGAATTCCTGTGAAAGGAGGTCGCATTCAAAGGTCGCATTCGGAGTGTCCTACTTACTTTTCTAAAATGAGACAGCCTCGATGACGTATGCACCCTTCGAATGAGACCTCCGGAGGATGCAGCCTTCTAAATGAGACACAGCAATTGACAAATTTCAAATGATTTTCAACGGTCGCTTTGTCGCGTCCAGTGTAGACAGCCCGCAACAGTTGTCCTGTTGTCCGGTGTAGACACGGTGTAAGCCTTCTTTTGTTCCACAGACGTTTTCCTCTTTTGTTTTTTATCCGCCATCTCTATCTTTCTGTCATGTCTCGGCTAATGTCCGTCCTGTACACTGAGCGCTCTCTCCTCTGCATCGAGTAGACACGCCCCTTACTGCTGATTGGCTACAAGTTTGTTTTGGTACTCGGCCCCGACTCGTTTTCTAAAGTGTTTTTTAAAAAATGCATACCCCACCTTTAAGTGTGTCTTGGTTTATATATGAAAAGTGCTAAAAATCACCAAAGGGATTTGCACTATTTTGGTCGACATGGCTGAAATACTCACTGTTGGTCTCCATGCTCTCACAAAGCTCGGTCTTCACTTCCCCGTTAGGCCGGTCGCTTCCCTTCTGTACGAGTTTTCCTGACATGGTGGCGGCAGTGACGATTGCTTTGAAGCTGCGCTTGCGTTTGGGCACGTTCTGCTCCGGGTGGAAGATGATGATGTAGACTTTGGGCATGTAGAGCATCCCCAGAGACACAGACGCGCTGAGGCTGAGAGAGATGGTGAGGGTGGTGGTCTGGATGTACATCTGGAAACAACACACATCAGATGGGAACAGAGAGAGAGGGAAAGTCAAGGTAAGTCAGAGAAGAAGTCTACGCAGTTCCTTCCTCAGAGTTTAAGTCTCTCTAGCCATAATAATCAACTGTTTTAAACAGTTTCTGGATCTTATTACACAATTTAAAACCTTCAGAACTGTAACAGCAGCTCCTGTGAGGCCTAGCTAATGAATAAGTTAAGCCATCAAAAGCCAAATTGAGGTTTTATACAGATTTACATTATATATTTAATATTTAACAAATGTAATAATGTAATAACAACAACAATACATAATGAAATTTAACAAAGAACAAAAAATGAGTTGACAAACATGCCAGGAACATTTTTCACTCTACAAAAGACAAAAATGAGATGTTACGTTGCTAAAAAAAATAAATACATACATGCATTGTGACAATTTTCATGACAATTAAGTGCACAGTAAAATAATAAAATAAAATAAAATAAAAATATTTACTGTAACGTGAAAAATATATTTAAATGGTTGGAGTATTTGTAGTATTTGTTATACTGCCTTTAATAAATTATCATTTAGATGTGAAAAAATAAACAATAAATTAATTGTGCTGTAATACAAAAAAGTATGTGTTCATTTGTTTCACAATATATCAAATCCATCAATAAAAGTGTCAGAAATTAGGAGCAAAATATCTTCTACCCAAGGTCAGTTTGACCCTGTGCATAAACACACACACAAACCAACAACATTTGATGCTCAAATCAAAAAAATATGTAGCGTAGAAACAATTTTGACAAAAAATGCTAGTAAATTTCACAAATAATTACAAAGAAATGGCAAGTAACGTTTAAGTATGACATTTTGAAATAGAAAGACTTTAACTTTGAAAAAATAATTTTTACAGTACGTGTGTATTTGCTATTCACCAGCCATCTTGAGTTTGACAAGTTTCACACAAACCCTGAGACCTCTACCCACACACACACAAACACATGCACGCACACACACCACCAAGACTTCTTAGATGCTGGAAGCATAATTAGCGGCTGATAAGGACACATGCTCACACTCAGAGACAGATTTACAGCTTTCCTTAATTAGAATTTAAAAATGAAAGCTCTTACTCAATTAACAGACATGAGTACACACAACACACTCGGTCCTGTGAACACACACACAGGCGAACAGAAGAAGAATCCTCAAAGGCTAAGCACTCATGTGTATCTTTGTCTCCAGCAGGGGGTAAAAATCACAGAGAACGACTGCTAGCAGATGGCGAGACACGCTTGAGTCCAAACGCACAGTGAAACCAGAGACAGATAATAGCAAGTGTGCTAATGTAGAAGTGTAATGAAAAGCATCGGTCAGAGAGCGGCTCCAGCCACCCGCTGATCCGTAACAGGACTGGACTGGATGGCATTGGTGGGTGTGCTAACGTGTTCAGAGTGGTGATCAGTGCGGATCTGAAGACAATCCACTGGGGTAAATGAATCCACTGGGGTAAATGCTTAGTGACATTCACAGAGCGAACAGAAACAGGCTGGAGGAGCGAGATCCTAAAATATGAGCTGCCAAACGGGAAGGAGACATGCTATGTGTTCAGTCCACACTAGATAAAGCCTAATACAGAAAGTAAACCTACCTAGTGAGCTACTAACTACATAGGGTGCGGCCTTATAAGTGAAATCAAATCAAAAAATGAAATAACCACACAAAGAAAATCAAAACAATTTATAGATAGAGGAAATTATATATGTTTTTAAAATCTAAAAATGCACAAAGTTTTCTTTTAGGGATACAGTTGTGTTTTGACCTACAGTATTTAAAATATTAATATTATTGTTTTATTAATTTTTAAATAAATTAATACTTGTATTCATTAAGGATGCATAAAATGTATCAAAAGTGAGAGTAAAGCACACTGTAAAAAACAGCTGTAAAATTACAGAGAATTTTCTACAGTAATGTACCGTTCTATGTAAATACAGTTAAATACTGTAAATAATGATAAAATATTAACAGCAAGCTACTGTTCAGTCTTAATGGTATAATACGGTATTTTTTTAGTCTAGTCAGACGTGTGACGCTGTTGCTTGAGCACGCTCATAACTCATCTGAGCACCACGCATCAGCTCCCATCAACAGTCAAGAGGTGTGCACTCGTGCAGGTTTAAAATTACTGATCTACAATATTTTATTAACGAGAGAGAGAAGAATAAGAAGCAGAATTAAAGACGATTTTTGTGAGCTGCCAGCACTGAAATGGATGGCGCATTCGGCTTGCTTTTCTACTCGCCGACTAAGGTAATTGCGATTTTTATTAAAGTCAGTTTTAGCCTGTAATATTATTTACACACTGTTATATCTTTTTATTGAATGAAGTTACCAATAACAATTAAATTTTTTTATTTTCATATCCAGTGAACGGTAAACAAATCAGCTAACTAAGTTAGCAAGCTTGTTCATTCAAGTTTAACTTGTCATTTTGCAAACTAATCAAATGTCCGTGGTATATGTGATCATCCATTGAATTTTTTTTTGTAAAATCTATGTGATAAACTGGGCTTTATTTTACCATTTGTTGCGCAGTTTATTGAAATGTGCACTAAAGTTATGCTAACAGTTATGATTATACAATTATAACATTAACTATTGTTGTTGTCTGCATCAGTTGCTGGTGACGAAGTCACAACTGGAAGTTGGATGATCAGTATTAAAATCCAGCTACTGTCTTCAACTTATAAAACCAAGAGAAAGCTACAAGGACATTGGAGTTTGTTCAAAGGTAAATATTGTTTGATTTTTTTGCCCCTCTTCCCAGCTTTGTTCAGAAATAGTCATTCTCTCTTTTTACCTCCCACCCCACCTCTCTCTTTCTTTATTTCTGTCAAACACAGTAGGTCCGGATAAAGCTCTTTTCATGCAGTGACCCCAATTAATCTTTACTTGCCACGCCTAACATCCCATATTTCTCTATTATTACATTTTAGGCACTTCATTGGTGTGAACAGCGAGAGGGAAACAAAGACCAGCCAAGTGACGGTGCACCATGGTGTCGAAGAAGACAGGGCAAGGTTTTATAAAAAACCTCATGAACTTTGAGTGGGACAGTATTTAGTAAGGTGAAGTCACATGTTCTGCAACCAGAAGTCATAGCATTTGGTTTTGTTCAGTCCAGTCTCACTGGTGAAGTGGAAACAGTGTCATTAATAATGCTTTGATAAAAGCCTAATGTTTTAAAGCCATCTCTTGTCCGAGCAATTTGTGTTCAAGTAATTTTAAGTTGTATTTAATTTTAGAATGTAAATTAACTCATTAGCTTCTAGCAGTGTTACAATGTTAAGATCACATTCTACAGTACTTTAATACATTTTACAGTAATACAGAGCTTATGAAATTACAGTTGGAATACTAAAATAACTAATGACAGTATTATACAGTAAATCTTATATTTTCTACGGCACGTACTGTACTATTTTTTACAGTAATAAACTGTTGCAGATTACAGTAGGTACACTGTAACATTTACAGTGCATTTATAATGATATAAAAGCTTTCTATTTCAAATAAATGCTGTTGTTTTGAACTTTATATTCATCAAATAATCCTGTAAAAATATGTATTATGGTTATCACAAAAATAATAACTATTTTCAGCATTGACAATAATAATAAATGATGTTTGAGCAGCAAATCAGCATATTAAAATGATTTCTGAAGGATCATGTGACACTGAAGACTGTACTGATGCAATGTTGCTGAAAAATCAGTTTTGATCACAGGAATAAATTACATTATATTATATATGCATAATATATTCAAATAGAAAACAGTAATTTTAAATTGTAATAATATTTCACAATTTTCCTTCTTTTACTGTGTTTTTAATCAAATAAATATAGCCTTGATGAGCATAAAAGTCACATTTCACCCCAAAATAAAAAAAAATTTTCTTTTGGATAAACACATATTTCTAATTTTCTTTAAAGCTAAGTAAATGTGTTTATCATCCTGACACACACACACAGAACGACTCAAATACTGGATTGGTTTCTATGGTCAGAAATTGCAGATAATCACCTGAGACTGGCTCTGCGGATATCGATCCAAAGTGGTCTGACACAGATTGGAGATTTTCCACTAAAAGCTACATATAAACTCAGCGTTAATTTGCCTCTAGATCAAAGAAATCACTTCAGACTAACAACCTTCCTGTTAATACCAGTCAGTGGAAACACTGCTCATTATATATAATCACCAAACTTCTGAGTTCTCTCCAACTTCAGCTATTCTGGGAACAGCTATAGAATACATGACAACTCTGATGCTATTTGCCATCATCTTCCACTCAGCGGGAATATAATGTATCGATCTGTGCGATTGTGCTGTATTATGACCAGGGGCTCTGGCAGAAACACCACATATCAGTAGCTTATGCTGTTAGAACTTAATACTCCCACATAAACCCTCAGGATCTAGACAGAACTTTAAAAACACAGTCACTGAACCAGAGACACTTTACAGCTCAATAGAAGTTTTATTTCTTATCTTTTTTCATTTTAATTTTAGTTAAGTTTTAGTATTTTGTTGCGTTTGTCGTCATTTTCTTTCTTATTTTCTTTTCTTTTTTAAATATCTATATAGTTTTCATTCATTTCTATTTCTGTCTTAGTTTATTTTAGTACATCAAAAACAAAATTCTGCCTTGTACATTATACTTTTTTGGACAGTACTATTAAAGAAAGAAAAAAATATGGTCTAAAAATAAAAATTGTCTAAAAATAGTTTAGTTTAGTTGACTATAATGACCCTGATTTCTTAAAAAAAAAAAAAAAAAGTTTTAAACAAAACAGTGTTCAAAATGAACTTTTACTGAAATTTTATCATGTCTTCAAAATGAACAATTTTATATCATACAATGTTTTATAAAATTTTACTGATTGATTGATTTTAATTAATTCAATTAAACATTTTACATTTGTTACCAAAGGTTTTTTTTTTGTTGTTGGTATCAAAAACTGGCATGATGTGTTCTCAACTATTATAGTTAGCCATAATAACCGTGATTTCTTATAAATTATTGTTTTAAATAAAAAAATAGAAATAGTTTTCAAAATGAATATTTAAACATATTAAATGATTTATTAAAGTTTTAATATCTGTGGCGTCACAATAGATCATATCTTCAAAATGAACCAGTTTTATATCTAACGTTTTATCAAATTGTAAGTATTTATTAAATTTCATCCATTATTAGTCATTATTTGTTCTCAACCATGACTTCATGACTGTTTCTGGCCTTTTTTTGTTCTGTACCTTTAAGAAAAACTCACACGTAGGCATGTTAACAGCGAAAGTCAATTTGTTTAAAGTTCAGTCATTTTCGCAGTTATTTTTGATCTGGGCAGGAGGGTTTAGAGCTCTAAAAGTTACAGTAAAATACATCAAACTCTTTCAATCAATGTAAATTTGATTCCTCATGATATTATATAATATAATAATAATATAATATAATAATAATATTTATTATTATGTGAAATATACATGCTGTACACACACATACATAATATATATATACATATACACATACATATATGTACACATATACATATATTTATTATATATTACACACATATATTTATTTTATATATTTATTTTATATATATATATATATATATATATATATATATATATATATATATATATATATATATATATATATATATATACACACACACACACACAATTTTTATTATTTTAGCTGCTGACCAAAACATACTCAAGTTACAGTTATATAATGAATATGGGCTTAAAGTGCAACTCTGAACTTTAATTTGAAGGTATTCTCATCAAAATTGGAGGAAAGGTTAAAGAATTACAACTCTTTATTATGTACCTCACCCCCTTTTCAAGGGATTGAACAATTGATTCAAGCTGTTTCATGGACAAATGTGGGCTATTCCTTCGTTATTTCTACATCAATTAAGCAGGTAAAAGGTCTGGAGTTGATTCTAAGTGTGCCATTTGGATTTGGAAGCTGTTGCTGTGAAACCACATCATATAACATGCTCTGATAATAAGAACACGAACGTGTATAAAACCGTTAAATTTTCTTAAAAATGACATCCAGATAGGCATCTCTCTAGCATTTGGATCAGAGCTTGTGTGTTATGGTTATTGGTGAGGAGGTCTTGTTGCTTTATTCCTGATCTGCTTCCTTTCCACCCACCCAAATAGAACGACGGATCGCAATAAAATCTGAATTACAGTTGCCACACGATCCGATAGCGAAGCCATGCACACAGAGCTCACGTTGTGCTCTGTCTCCAGAAACGACCTGCACGGTGCCAGCCATTCCTCTGCCTGCCAATTCCCCTGGTGTTTCATGAAGCCTCTCAATGCCCCCGTGTCACTCTTAATTAGTTTTGAAGAATCCTCGTACAGAAGCAGCCAGCAGACTATCAGCCTGGACTTCTAATAGTTCTCCGTTTCCAAAGCCTGCGGCTCACAGAACTCATTTGAACAGGTTTGTAATGGCTATTTCTCAGGTGATGGCACATGTTATTTTCTGGGCCAGAGAGCACAACCACATGTGAATGTGTTGGAGGGTGGGCAAACGGGGAGTTTGGGATAGGAAATGTAAAATTCATTCAAAAACAGATACAGAACTACAGTATTCCTCACTTTCTGCCCAAAATTATATTTCATTCAACTGATAAACCCTTGTATCACGAAGCAGTAGAACCTTTATTTTAACTGCACACGTGCACATATGTGTAACAAATTTATGCTTTTTATTTGAAAAGCAAACATTGTATGACACAGCTGTCCGAGGGCAACCAAGTTAACGTTGTGTGAGCTGCTCAAGGCATGCACAGGTACAAAAAAATATTTTCTCTTTTTTTTTCTTTTTTCAGCTGAATGTTTTCTTGGCAGCTGTAGTGGATTCTTACTTTAACACCAGCATAAAAAAAAAACAAAACAAAAAAAAACACCGGCACCTTGACAACATCTGGTCACCATAAACAGGTGTGTGAGATTTCCTGCAGTCATTCATTTGAATAAATTAAAACCGGCAACTTTTTTCATGCTCAGTTGTGTCACTAAAGTCAAACTAGAGACCAACTCTGGAAAACACAGCGCTCAATTAAATCAAATTTCAGAGAAAAAGTCTGACATGATGTGGAAATAATGTTCATAACAGATTTGCATCAGAGTGGAAAAGCTCTCTAAACTGTTTGTGAATCTTTGTCGGAAGAAATTAACTTCACAGGAAAGTTCAACCACCACTTAAAACTTTTAAATCAACATGAAATTGCATTCATAACCCATTTAACATCAACATGTTTTTAGAGAATATTATGCAAGTAAAAATACCTATTAAAAAAAATCAGATATATACTTTTATGTGACTGTTATGTGAATGTTAATTGATGGACTGGAGTGGTGTGGATAACTTGTGGATTATGATGTTTTATCAGCTGTTTGGACTCTCATTCTGACGGCACCCATTCACTACAGAGGATCCATTGGTGAACAAGTTATGGAATGCTACATTTCTCCAAATCTGATGAAGAAACTCATCTACATCTTGGATGGCCTTGGGGTGAGAAAATATTTTAATTTGAACTATTCCTTTAACTGTGAACTGTTAGTCGAGTAACCAAACATTACAGTGACTCAGTCTTCAGTGATTTAAACTCATCGAGTATCAATGCATCTTCAGAAGTTAGTTGTAGACCGCAGCGGACGCTCACTATGGTTAAGCACTGGCTCACAGCTGCGATTAGCAGCTGACTCTCCTGTTCAG
Source organism: Spinibarbus caldwelli (assembly GCA_039654775.1). Taxonomy (NCBI): domain Eukaryota; kingdom Metazoa; phylum Chordata; class Actinopteri; order Cypriniformes; family Cyprinidae; genus Spinibarbus; species Spinibarbus caldwelli. The sequence continues at coordinate 4,117,446 of CM077228.1, read as the reverse complement.
GTGTGTTATCAGAGTGATGGAAGTGAGGCTGACATCCATCTGTTCACCCAATCACACAGCATGAAGTTAAACGACAATTAATCAAGCAGGATTAGCCACACATATGCCAGTGCGCTAACTACCTAACGCAACACACTCAACAGACGCTAAACCCGAAATGCTGACCGCCCAGGTAAAGGTCAGAGATATTGCTGTCGGTCTATGCACATTTACCCCCTGTCAAATATGAGCACATACTCTAAAGAAATAACTTGAATGTGTTATTCATCAAATCGTACGTGGTTGTCATAAAATGTGTGAAAGAGGAAATGTGTGAAAACCCTACAGTGAATTTACTGGACTTTGATCACAGAATTCTCAACCCAAAGATTTAGAGATTAGATTAGAATGGGAAAAACACTTCTTAACAATTTAGTAGTTTTCTACAAGTGTAAGACTGCGCCATGAACAAGCACAATGCAATAAAGCAGTAAAGTGACAAGTGATAACATCTTATATGTAAATGTATGTAAATTAAAGTGTATCCTAAAATCTTTGGTTCCTTACCAGATGCAAACATGGCAAGCAATGGAGCATTTTGACAATTGTCTATTTCTGCAGTTATACTGAAAATACACACACACACACACAGTTAAAAGGTTAAAAAAATAAATTGTATCAGTTTCCACCAAAACATTAATCAGCACAACTGTTTTCAACATTGATAATATGAAATGTTTCTTAAATCAGCATATTAGAATGATTTCTGAAGGATCATGTGACACTGAAGACTGGTGTAATGATGCTGCAAATTCAGCTTTGCATCACAGAAATAAATTATAGTAAAAAAAAAAAAAGGAAAAAAATGATATATATACACACACACATACACACAGGTGCATCTCAAATTAGAATGCCGTGGAAAAATTCATTTATTTTAATCCAACTCAAATTGTGAAAATCGTGTATTAAATAAATTCAGTGCACACAGACTGAAGTAGTTTAAGTCTTTGGTTCTTTTAATTGTGATGATTTTGGCTCACATTTAACAAAAACCCACCAATTCACTATCTCAACAAATTAGAATATGGTGACATGCCAATCAGCTAATCAACTCAAAACACCTGCAAAGGTTTCCTGAGCCTTCAAAATGGTCTCTCAGTTTGGTTCACTAGGCTACACAATCATGGGGAAGACTGCTGATCTGACAGTTGTCCAGAAGACAATCATTGACACCCTTCACAAGGAGGGTAAGCCACAAACATTCATTGCCAAAGAAGCTGGCTGTTCACAGAGTGCTGTATCCAAGCATGTTAACAGAAAGTTGAGTGGAAGGAAAAAGTGTGGAAGAAAAAGATGCACAACCAACCGAGAGAACCGCAGCCTTATGAGGATTGTCAAGCAAAATCGATTCAAGAATTTGGGTGAACTTCACAAGGAATGGACTGAGGCTGGGGTCAAGGCATCAAGAGCCACCACACACAGACGTGTCAAGGAATTTGGCTACAGTTGTCGTATTCCTCGTTAAGCCACTCCTGAACCACAGACAACGTCAGAGGCTTCTTACCTGGGCTAAGGAGAAGAAGAACTGGACTGTTGCCCAGTGGTCCAAAGTCCTCTTTTCAGATGAGAGCAAGTTTTGTATTTCATTTGGAAACCAAGTCCAAGAGTCTGGAGGAAGGGTGGAGAAGCTCATAGCCCAAGTTGCTTGAAGTCCAGTGTTAAGTTTCCACAGTCTGTGATGATTTGGGGTGCAATGTCATCTGCTGGTGTTGGTCCGTTGTGTTTTTTGAAAACCAAAGTCACTGCACCCGTTTACCAAGAAATTTTTGAGCACTTCATGCATCCTTCTGCTGACCAGCTTTTTAAAGATGCTGATTTCATTTTCCAGCAGGATTTGGCACCTGCCCACACTGCCAAAAGCACCAAAAGTTGGTTAAATGACCATGGTGTTGGTGTGCTTGACTGGCCAGCAAACTCACCAGACCTGAACCCCATAGAGAATCTATGGAGTATTGTCAAGAGGAAAATGAGAAACAAGAGACCAAAAAATGCAGATGAGCTGAAGGCCACTGTCAAAGA